>OV050031.1:192465443-193082193 GCA_920105625.2 Clusia tigrina | reverse complement strand
GCATATAGTGTCGATTTAAAATAATAAAACATACCAAGTAGCGTTTGGAATACGGTACATCTGTATACCGAACCAAACAGGCTCCTAACGAAGTATTTAACTTATATATATAATTAATGCTTGGAATCAAAGTGTGCTTAAAATATAGATCATACTGTCATTAATATCTTGACTAAGGTGAGAATGATGCCATTTGCATATATTTTTAATTATCATGACGTATCCTGAAAATAAGGGCATATCACAGAAGGCACGTTTTCACTTTTTATTTTGGCATAAAATTGTGTCGTAACTAAAATGAAATTTCTCCTCGTGTGCCCTGAAGTTCGTGCATGACTAGGCTATAACCATTTGTCAAAATGTCAATAAAACAGTTTTTATTGCCTTTGAAGTATGAAAAATTCGTGTCCGCCAGTACCGAGGTGCCGCAATTTGCCAGTCGAGAAACCCAGTTGAAATGCCCAATACCGCGATGTGCGTGACTTAAGTTGTGCTATACAAAGCACACAAAAAAAATATAAGTTAAATTGCCTCCAACTGGCAACTGTATTAAAAAGAACACAACTTTTCGCTTCACGTGATAATTTTATTCTAATCCTTCAACTTAAAATAAAACTGCAGTTAACCAAAGCTATTAATTTGCTGCGTAAACAAAAATGTTACAATGTAGGAGAATTTAAGAATTGTTTATAAAATGTGACAATGTAGCAGTTTCAATTCGGAGAAAAATAAATAAATGTGTCTTATATAAATTAAGTTATTGCCTAATCAATTTCTTATGAATTTTACAGTTGGCGTTCCATCCAGTCCGCCTCGAGTGGGTCGCTATGTTGTTGTTGTCGAGTTCGTTACCCTTGGTGGCTTTGGTGGTGCTTCCGGTATGTAGGTAGGTGTCGTAATTCCTCCCCCCTTCAGATAGAGCGAAGGCCACAGAGACTTCGATGTGGGTTGAGCGACATTATCTTCTTGGATGATATAGTTGATGACTTTTTTCTTCCGGAATATGGAGAAAGCTATGATGATTATGATGGTTAGCGTTGATATAGCAGAATATGTGATGATGCGGTTGTTGAAGTTTGCAGTTTGTGTTTGATTGAATATCTGTTCGTTCTCCAGGTTATGTTGATTTATCTTCTGCAGGGATAGTACTTCTTTTGTGGAGCTACTGTTGATTTTTGGTGTGGACAAATTTAGCAAGAATATATCGTCCCAAAATTCGTCCGATTTGTTATCATAAGAGATATCATTGATCTGGATGCTGCAATTTTTGAATCGTAACAGTGATGCTTCTTTAACATAAAAAGTTTTAATTTCTGCAATTAGACTTTATTAGTGTTTTAGGGGTATTAATTAATAAGATGTGGTTGTTCTCTATTTGCTGGATATTCTGCTTCTTTCCCACATCGTTCACAGGGCATGCAGCTTCATCGTTTTTTATAATTTTCCCAATGCAGCGGACTGGTTTGTTTCTTCTTGGTACAATGATTCTTCGCAAAAATACGTACCTTCAATCCTTGGACAAACTTGGGTCAAATACTGAATTCTATGCTCATTATATATTATATAGGGTTTCGTATTAATTTCTAATGTTTCATTTATTGGTAATAATAATAGGTGATAAAGATTATAGGATTCAGTAGAAAGGATGAGAACTCGGATATTTAATATGATGTTAGACGAGTTAAAATAGGCTTGTAGTTTTAGTAATTCATACTCGTATATGTGCTCAGTGGATAAGATATTGACTGATTGAATGTGTACAATTTAGAATATTTCGTTCAATTCTGGAGGACTCAGAATGGCTTTAGATATTATATTTAATTTTGCAAGCGTAATTGTTTCTGCTATCTCAGTTAGATGACTGGTGAGTATGTCAATATTATAATTTATTTGATTTAGATATTGTTGTTCATTGACAATATCTTCGATATCTTTTATTTTATTTCCGTTTTTGTTAATAAAATTTCCAATTTGTTCCTGCTCTTCGTTAATATGCTCAGTTATATTGTTTATTCTTTGTGTTAAGTGGTGGTTATATATTATTTGATGGTTTAAAGCGTCGCCAAAACTTTTGCTATTTTCATTAATGTTCTTAATTTGTTCATTTAATTCATGAGCATCGTTTGCGTCCATGTTACCCGTTATGGTTTTTATTACTGTCCCCAATCCGTTGATTAGTCCTCGTCTTTGTCTATTAAATGGTAGTAAAAGTCGGTATCTCCTTTGCAGTTCTGTGAGTTTGAGTCTTGTTACGTTAGTTGCATTCCTTAAAGTTCCATGTTTTTCAAAGTTCTTTAGAGTGTTATCAATATTCATGATGTTTGACCCGTATTTGTCGAGGTTTATACGATTTATAATACTTTTGTGTGATATAATAGATTTTGCAGTACCTAACTGGAAGGGCAAAATACCTTGATTTGTATTTAGATCCTGTATCTGGATCATTTGTCCTGATATGAAGGGTATTCTGAAATGATATTATGTAAATTTACGTTTTTTAATATTTCTAGACTTATGTATTTTCTGATTGGATGTAGTTTTAAGGGTTACGTTGTTATTTTCTCTTACCACGTTCTTTGAAAAACGAGGAGTAAGCTTATTTCGTCTGTTATTTTTCCTAAATATTGTATCATATTCCCTAACTTGTTCTCGTTCCCGTCTTTTTGAATTCAATTTTTCTGTTGTTTTATTCTTATCGCTTTCGAGTTTATTTTTAATGGTAGGGTAAAGTTTTTGTTGATATTCGTTAAGTTTTTCGAGGTACTCATGTTGATTATTGTATTTAATGTTGTTCTCAAAGTTATGTGTCCCGCCATGAAAAACTTCAAATAGGGTGAGTTTGGTAGCTGAATGCACAGCATTATTATAAGTAATTAAAGTTTCAGTGAGGATCTCATCATGGTCTTGGTCAAGTTTATTTTCTTTTCTCTTCGCAAGTACAAGCCGATAAATTTCAGTCAAAGTTGAGTGTAGTCTCTCGACAGGTGCATTGCTAGAGGTTTGTTGAAAAGAAGTGCAGTGTAAATTAATATCGTATTGTCTGCAGAAATCGGTAAAAATTATGCTTGTAAACTCGGTGCCTTGGTCGTATATTATTTTTTTAGGTACTCCATATTGGCTTATGAAATGTTTAAGGTATTTTAAAACGGACAGACTCGTTCTATCTGGTATTGTATATGCTGAGGCAAATTTTGAAAATTTGTCACATATTGTTAGCATTTGTTTGCCATTAATAGTATATACATCTATATGGATAATATCTAAGGGTTTGAGTGGAGTTTCGGTTTTTTAAAATTTTATTTTCTGAGGTTGTCTATTATATTTATAAATTTTACATTTTTCGCAATTATTTATAATTTTTGTTATTTTGAATTTAAGGAGAGGAAAGTAATATTTCTTTTTTAAGTGGTAAAATGTTTCATTGATGCCTCTATGGTTACTGTTTTCATGATAATTTTTGATCAAGTGGTCTTGTTCGTCATTTACTGTAATATCTTCGAGGAGGGTAGTGCATCTAAGAATTTTAAATAAATTGCTATGGGAAAAGTATTTGGAATAAGTATTCAGTACTATCTTAAACGTTTCATCATCTGTAAGTATAGCTGAAAGTTTATTGGGTGGTAAGAACTTTTTAAAGATATCGGTCATTGTCGCTTCGTTAAATTGAGGTTCCATGATAGTTCTCCTCTGTTTGTTTTTAAAAATTGTCTGTAAGTTCATGGATGGTGTTGTAGATTTTTCTAGCACAATCTGGATATTGAAACCATTTAGAGGTAATTCAGAAATTCCTTTTCCATCATCAAGATTTTTGACTGATGAATGAATGGTTGAACCCTGGGTAGCTGCCACTGACGCTGATCTATTAACATATAATTCAGCATCTATGCCCTTATTTCCATCTATTTTTATACGGCTTAGAGCGTCAGCATTGGTGTTCAGTTCACCTTTTTTGTACACAATATCGTAGTCGTATTCTTCAAGCCGTAGCTTCCACCTTATTAATTTGGCGTTTGGTTCTTTCAAACCCATAAGCCATGTAAGTGGTCTATGGTCAGTGACTATAACAAATTTGCGTCCGTAAAGGTAAGGTCGAAAATATTTTGTCGCCCAAACAATGCCGAGAAGTTCTTTTTCAATTGTCGAATAGTTTGATTCAGATTCAGACAATGTTCTGCTCGCAAAACAAACAGGTTTGTCGCTACCTATGGTTCCTTGAGAGAGGATTGCTCCGAGAGCTACATTACTCGCGTCTGTAGTGAGAACAAAAGGTTTCTGAAAATAAGGGTATTGGAGGATAGGATCGTTTGTTAAAAGGTTTTTGCAGTGTTCGAATGCCTTTACATATTTTTCAGGTAATTTGATCACTTTGCCTTTTTTTAGACACACCGTTAGAGGTTTGACAATATGAGCAAAATCCTGAATAAATTTCCTATAATAGCCTAGTAGGCCAAGAAATCCTTTGATCTCTTTTTGGTTTCTCGGGATGGGAAAATTTTTTATGGCAACGATTTTATCAGGATTTGGCTTTATTCCATCAGTTGTGACTATGTGCCCTAAAAAAGCGATTTCCTTTTTTAAGAAATCAGATTTTCCAGTTTGCACTCTAAAATTACACTCTTTCAACTTTGTGAATACTTCTCTAATATTTAGAATATGCTCATCTAGTGAGGTTGAAAAGATGATTATATCATCGAGGTAGACGAGACAATTTTTTCCCACTAAGTCTTTTAACACGTAGTCCATAACACGTTGAAATGTGCTTGGCGCGTTTTTTATCCAAAAGGCATACGTTTATATTCATAGTGGCCGCCTTCCACTGTGAATGCCGTTTTTTTGTATGTCTTTCGAATCCATGTCGATTTGATGGAATCCACTAGCTAGATCGAGAGTTGTAAAATAGAGACATTTTCCTAGCTTATCGAGTATTTCAGATATATTAGGGATTGGGTATCGATCGCTGATAGTTTTCTTGTTTAACTGTCGATAATCAATGACAAGTCTCCACTTTTGTTGTCCGTTAGAATCTCGTTTTTTCGGAACCACCCATACTGGTGAACTCCATGGAGAATAACTATTTTGAATTATTCCTTGATTAAGCATTTCTTGGATTTGTCTATGAACCTCTTGCTTATGCACATATGGGTACCTGTATGATTTCGTATGTATTGGAATATCGTCGGTAGTAATTATTTTGTGTTTGATTTTGTTACTAAAAGTTAGTGTGTCGCCCTCTTTATAAAATATATCGTCAAATTCTGTACAAAGTTTAGTGAGGGCTTTTTTTTCCTCTGCATTAAGATTCGTTGTATTTATATTATTTTGTACATTTTTGTTATCAGGGGGGTTTTGAAAATTGAAATTATTTAGTTCAATATATTCGGATGTATTGTAAACTTCCGTTTTTAGTGGCTGTTCTATATAAAGTTCGTTATCTTTGATAGAGCAATTAGAAACCTCTACCAAACAGAACCAATTTTCCGCTTTGTATATTCCTTCGGATGTGCATAGGCTTGGTGATAATTTTGTTTGTTTTATATATATGTCTCCTTCTCTTATATCTACTGGCAATTTAATTAAGGTTTTATATAGTGCAGGCATTGTATGTTTGCCTGATGTAAAGTTGGGTCTTAGTTCTATTGGGATAACAGCATGTTCTGTTCTAAGCCTTTGGTTTTTTAGGTCAATTTTAGGATTTAAGTGCTTAAGTATGTCTAGACTGATTAGGCCATCGAAGTAGCTGTGGAACTTAACAAGCCAGAATGTGAAGTTGGATTTTTGTTTGAATTCAAAAAATGCTGGTAATATAATTTTTTTATCTATCTGATAACTTTTCAAACCCGTTTTTATATTAATTGGTTGACATTTTATTTGTTTACTAGTTTCTACAAATTTTGGGTTCAAGAAAGAAGAGGATGCCCCAGTGTCTATCAAAAATTTGAACTGCCTACCAAATGGGGAGCTTATATTAACAAAAGGTAGCGTTGTCCCGTATTTATTTATTTCTAAGTATCCAGTAGGTTTCTGGAGGCACATGTCTGAAAATTTCCAATGTTTGAATCTTCAATATTACACAAGTCTTCTGAATAATCTTCATTATTTATGTTATGGAATTGACCAGATCTTTGTGGGCCAAACCTATTGCTATTTATTGTACGATTTGTTCTTGATGTAAATTTAGATGTGCCTGAGGACACGTCCATTGGTTCGGGTTTTGGAAAAGTAATAGCTTTTTGAGTTTGATTAAAAGGATTGAAGTTATTACCATTGGTTTCATTTATGCCATTATACCTATTATTATTATAACTGTTTTGAGTGGTCTGTCAATTATGGAAATCGTTTCCACCATGATTTGGGATTGCTACTTTATAAGCCTGGTTATTATACCAATTATTATTAGGGTACCTATTGAAGTGTGTGGGATATTTATTGTCATTTACGCGATTATAATATGGGACATATTGCTGAAAATTACGTTTCTTATATTGTTTCTAAAAGTTCGGTCTTGCGTTAAAATATTCGTTTCTTGTTTGTTGATAATAGATATTCTGCTCTTTAATGCAGTATGCTAGTGCCGATGCCAAGCTGTCAGGTTTCATTGCTCTAATGTTAGAGCCTAATGGTTCCTTAAGTCCAACAAGAAAGGAATTCAAACACATTTCTATAAAAAGTTCTTTTTTTGATCCTATCACCCTACTATCAGTTTCATTTAACAGAAGGTTATTATTAAGGGCTGACTGAATACCAATTATTTCACTATAGAATTCTTCAACCGAATTTTTATTTTGCCTCAAGGTATGCAAATCCCTTATTAAAGAGGTCTTTGTTCGTTTATCCGCGTAATGGAGGATAAGAATTTTTTTTATATTGTCCCAGTTAAGCGGTGTGCCATACATATTCAACACCTCATTTGCCTGGCCTTCGATTTTGTTTCTAATGGCCCGAAGTAATGTTTGGCCGTATAGTGTGCCATAAGTTCCTCTTATAAGCTGAAGAATCTCTTCTACGTTATTAATGAATTCATGTAATGTTTTTGGATCTCCACCGTATTTTGGTAGATCCTTTATTACATCAGGAATTTTTAGAGTATTGAAAAGTTCACTAAATGACTGATTATTATAAGAATTTGGCAGAGAATTTGCACCCGCCGTGTTTAAACTCTGACCTGGCTGCATTGTTAATAAACTTATGTTGTCAAGATTAAAATCGTGGACTTCAGTGCTTTCTGGAATTGAAGTGAGACTTTTGTGTCGACGAAAATAGGGAATAAATTGGAATTTCTTATCTTTTTTATTCATTAAACTTTAAAAAAAATAGGCACACAATTACACTATATATGTATATTCTTGCTTGGTTATTATACAATCAATTATTTGAATTCCACTTGAGCTTGATAATTTTCTTTCTTTTTCACATATGAAACTTGTCTTCTTCTTTTGTTTAGTAACGTCTTTTATTATATCATTTTTATATGAGAGAAAGAAAAATAAATGAGCAACGAAAACTATATTGACTTACATGAGTCCGAGGACGAGGAGCATTTTCTTCGTTTAGGTTCGTCCAGCTGCCAAGGATCAAAATCCAACAACGTAGTATGAAGTCTTCTTTCAAATTAAGTTCCACAGAGTGATGTTCCTTCACACTATGAATTCGCAATATTTTGATTGAGAGTATGCTCTAGAACTGATAAGCCGTCAGTCCTAGTTCCATAGAATGATATGCCGTCACCATATAAGCAATACTCTTAAAATTTTCCACTTCTTTCACTAGTTGTTCATCTGGGTTGCCGACTGCGCCACTTAAGTTGTGCTACACAAAGCACACAAAAAAATTATAAGTTAAATTGCCTCCAACTGGCAACTGTATTAAAAAGAACACAACTTTTCGCTTCACGTGATAATTTTATTCTAATTCTTCAACTGAAAATAAAACTGCAGTTAACCAAAGCTATTGATTTGCTACGTAAACAAAAATGTTACAATGTAGGAGAATTAAAGAATTGTTTATAAAATGCGACAATGTAGCAGTTTCAATTCGGAGAAAAATAAATAAATGTGTCTTATATAAATTAAGTTATTGCCTAATCAATTTCTTATGAATTTTACAGTTGGCCTCGAGTGGGCCGCTATGTTGGTGTTGTCGAGTTCGTTACCCTTGGTGGCTTTGGTGGTGCTTCCGGTATGTAGGTAGGTGTCGTAATTCATGCATTCTGGTACGAGGACAAGTGTGAAATTCACCACCGTGATTAAAGTTTCATAAACAGAGCGCATATTCGGAAGAATTGTAAATTATGTAAATTAGTTATGAAATTGAATTGATAATTTTATTGAATTTAATTTATTAAGAGTTAACATGCATGGAAAAAATATATTAAAATACTTTTTTATTCTTAGTAAATTCAATGAATGATAATAATGCAGTGTAATATATTAAGTGATAATGCTGTCAAAATTCGTAGATAAAAGTTTAATAAGGAAAACACTGATTCTGGGATTAAAGTGTATGCCAAGTTGAATTGTCTGATTTATGTGTAGAAGTCTGCTAAGTGGGAGTTTCCTTGTCTCCTGTCACTGAACTATTCCGTGCGTGTCTCATATCAACTTTTGCGCTTCTATTCATAGACACGCACATATGCTTAGCAGATACCCAACTCCTCTGGAAAGGCTTTCAAGTGTGAAAATTTCTGCCTGAAATATGAATGTTCTTCACAATATGTGAGAGTGCTGAAATCGAAACAGTAATAATAATCGATTTAAGCGAAACATTTGAACCGGCGTTATATAAAAAAGTCATCTTTCTGCGAAACACATTTTCCTTATAAAGTAAACCAGTGGATTAAAAAGTTAAGAATAAAACCCAGTCGGCAACGGTTCAAACTAAACTGGACACTTCCGCGCAAGTTTTTATAATTTTATCAGCTTTTAAACTTTGACAGGAACTTTGTAATACATCACATTGTTCTGCACTGGTTTAAGGCATTTTGCAGGTCACTTCTCTGATCCTACATCGCGGTCAAAATCGTTATAGTACAGCAATACATTTAAGTATACTTCAATGAACATATATTTGATGGGAACTTTTAATCTATAGGAGTTTGTTTTGGGATAATAG
The DNA here is from genome assembly GCA_920105625.2 of Clusia tigrina. Taxonomy (NCBI): domain Eukaryota; kingdom Metazoa; phylum Arthropoda; class Insecta; order Diptera; family Clusiidae; genus Clusia; species Clusia tigrina. The sequence goes on along the minus strand of OV050031.1, from coordinate 193,073,085 downwards.
CCAAATATATCGTGAAAGGGAAAAATATTACCAATACACAATTTTTTAACCATTTTTCTAATTTTAGCGAATACTTGAATACTTTGAGCTCTATTTGACCTCATCTGGTATAAAATATTAGAAGGGCCCATATATTTGGTATTTAGGATAGTTTTGCGTAAGCTGGTGGGAACAACGTCCTTGCAAATAATCCAATATGTTGCTGGATTAATCAAATATGAAAATTTTCATAAATCAAAATCCATCAGAGGAACGAGTATTGTTCTGGATTTTAAACAGTTTAAAGTCATGAAGTTATTTCTCACAAGAGGGAATCAATAAATCGATTTCCTTTATAGCCACTTGCCTAATTTGAATGCATGGCTAAGTAGTGTATTGTATTCATGTACAGAATGAGCGCTTTAAAAGATGGTCCTACAATAACACTCATACTCAGTCAGCACATAATTTTGTATGACATATTATAGCATAATGATAAAGTTTAAAGTATTGAAAGTTGCCAGGATGAGTTCCATTAGTCTTCCTCGTTGCCTATCTCAGCACTAATTTGTACGAAAATACGTTGAAATGGTATTATTCGCGGACTCACAGGCATTGTATGATTAATGTTCTACAATATAGTCAAGTCTAACCTTGAGAGATGAATTTTCTATTTGCTTATGAGTTTAATGCCATATATTTCCTTCTACCGCTGATCACCGCTAGCCGGCGGTTGCTAGGTGGGATTCGTTTAAGTGTAGATGTCAGCATTTGCCTTTATCCAGTGGGGCATGTTTTATGTAGCTAGTACACATTATTGCTTCAATGTTTATAAGAGAAATTTCCTGTATAAACGAGAATATCCGAGGACATTTATTAAATATTACTCACCGATATGAGGGCTTACTAAGTACGTTGATATCTATCGTGCCGCTTTCATTTGAAAATATGACTGATTTGGGGTAAAAGAAACTTCACGTATTTGTTTTCCAGCCGAAGCAAATAGTAAACAAAAGAAACTCGTTAAATAATTACGGCCGAAGCCCTAACAAAGATAGCATAATCCTCCTAAAGAATTTTTAATGAAATTTGTGAAGTTATTATTTGTATTATTGGAGTGACCTCATCGTAGTTCAGTTTATATTTCAATAGACATTATCTCCCACAAACTGCAAAATTTGTTTTGTTACATGCAAGAGCCTGTAATCATCAAGAACTTGATGTCTAAAAATTTATTTCATCAAAATACCTTCGAAAGAAGTTTTATCACTGATAAAAATAAGTAAATTAAATACAAATTCGAATTAATCTCCCTTCATCCCAATTTTAGTATGAATGTCCTTTTCCTTATTTTATTCATTCATTTGTTTTATTCATTATTATAATTATTTATTTCATGAGTGGACTTGCAAATTACAGGCCCATCGAAGAGTATTTCTAAAATTTACTAGAATTGTCCTTAGTAATGAATATATTTTAATTCAACGATCGTACTAACGGTAAGGATATATTTCTACAATTTGGCAAAGAAACTTTAAAAGAGATTTATATCATTCCCTCTATTAACTGCATAAACAAATCCTACTCGTATGTACCAAAAAACTGTTCAGATAGTGAAATACTATATGAAACAAGTAGTGAGTCAAAGATCCAGAGACTTTTGTAACAAATAAATTATTTTAGTTCCCGAAACTTATAAAAGGAACAATACTCTTATCCATGCTTGTTTACAAATGAATATAATTTGAAATTTGTTTCCAATATTATTAATGATCATATCTTTCCAAATACTTCAAATATCTTCATTATTTGTTTACAATTACATTATTAAAATTACATGAATCCCTTCAGTCTTCAGGTCACTAACTGGAAAAGTAATGCTAAAACAAAACTTCTACTTCATATTATTTTCTCCACTGTTCAATGTCCTCAATAACAAAAACAGCAAACGACAGGAAAAGAGAGGGGCGTGATAAAGTCTATCCATCAGTCCAACGACAGTTTTCCAACAAACTGACAGCGACTATGTCAGGACGCTGGTGTCTGTTACGAGGAAACTTTCCAGTTGCAGATCCAAATTCAGGAACATTTCCTATCGAATCCTGCGAAACGCACTAAAGTTAAAAGAAATACGAACAAAATAAAATTAATCACCGTTTAGAAAGTTTTTGAAGAGTGGTGTGAAAATGAACAACCTGTCAGTTCCTTATGACGCTGTTCATAAATAGTGGCATAATATAAAAACTCCTAAAAGGAAATAAGGATGAAAGCATGAGGGTCACTAAAATTTATATGTTTGATGTCAATAAAGTTTAAGAAATATAAGAATATAATGATTTAAAAAAATTCGAGAATAAGAATAGAGTAATTAGAAGAAATATAATGATGTAATTATACTTCCTTTGTATAAATCTTTGTTCGATTTAAGAAAAGATATTTCGTTTCTCACGCCGATAAACAGGAAAAGTTGTAATATAACTGCGACATATTGAGAGAGATTATCTCCATAGTATCATATCTTAAGGTTATTTCCTTCAGGAAATTTTTTCAGTGTGAATATTTTTGTTACTTCCATTCTTTTCAGGGAAGTGCAGCAAATCAACATTGAAATATTGACCCCGAACAATGTTTCCAAATTATAGAAATTTACTTACAAAAACTTGCATTCACTTAGAATTATTCATAAAGCACTTGAAGGGTTTATGTAGAAGCTACCGTATGGAAAAACAGTCTGGACAAGAATATTCAAAGAATTCTTCCAGAAAAAGGCACTTTTTGGATATATTACTATCTAAACACGATTATCTGTCCGCTTCTCTTAAAAAAGAAAGTGAGTCGATCTCCTCCATTACAAAGCGGAGTTTAATACAGAGTAATTATCATCATTTCCAAACACCAAAATTAAGAATGGGGTCATAATTTCCATTTTTCGCTTCCAAAATTATAGAAGGTATGAACAAAATTTGAGTTGAACGGAATTTTTGTTTTCGGGTGAAATCGGTCGAACATATCGACGAGACAATTGAATATATACAGAAATTGATCTGTAATTGGTCGCCACGATCGAGGATACGATCTACTGAGCTGGTGGGCTGCTTCGAACATTGGTCGCAAAATGGAACCTTCCCCGGCACTTTTTATACATTGTCGGCTAGGCTCATATTCCCGAATTATATTTAGTGATAAAATAAAATTATGTGCGAAAAAACGATAATATTTTTCAATGAATTCATCCTGTTTGTTTCTCATATTCTTTTAATTCAATGTAAAATTCCCAGCTAATACCTGCTAAACACCCTTTGCAAACACTTATTCGTACTTTTGTCACATGCCCATACAAGTTAGTTAAGCGACTGCAATTAAATACTTTTAAGCTCCCACGGATTGCACGCAACGTTTCTGATGCAGAACACTCCACGTGCTTCACCGGGAGAGAAACATCCAGATTCTTGTTACTCGTACAAGATTAATGATTACCACGCAAGAGTGCGCTTTTGGAATTCACGTGAGCAGAAATCAGATTTTGAGTCCACAATTTACAAAATCCGGCAATTTGACGCCGATTTAAATGCATGTTGGTAGCAAATTTAAGATTTACTTGCTTAGGGTTGAAATTTCGCTGGTACGTTGCTTTCATTTATTTCAAACGAGGTGGGGATACTTCCCAAGTTGTGGTCCATTAGTTTTTTTGACATTGCTATAAATTGGCGTATAGTGAAAATAGTAAATAATATCCTTGGGTGCAAAAGTCACTTATATATAGAGACATTCACAGTTTCTAATTATTCTGATGCCAATTTCATGCATACTTTACAGTATTTCAGTGAGGGATCTAATTTTCTGAAGCATGCAATTACCCATATATGGCCTCACTAGAAATACCTGTTTTTAAAGAGGCCTCTTTACTTGGTCCAGACCCTTGTATGCATATTTCAAAAGAAAGGCATAAAATACATTTAAAGATCACATACTCGTATATTTAAAAAATAGATTATTTAAATTTTAATTGAGAAAACTGCAACATTTTTTTTATACAATATATATATTTTTATATATTATATTTTTTTCATGAGGGGATACCAGTGAATGGAGCACAACTTAGTCTGGAAGCAAATCGATTTTTCAAAATGAGAAAATATGACTTGCATTAGACAAGAATAAACCACAAAAAGTTTCAACAAGTTTACAACACCTCCACAAAACGAAAATACAACTGATAGGATGCTTAGGGATGGAGTTGAGGTGCCACGAGCATAGCTCCATTAAATAAAGCACAAAAATATGAAACATTCATGATAAAAATTATTTACACAAAATCAAATAATTGACATCAATAAATTAAAATTTATTCAGTACCGATTAATTTTCGAGCAACATTTAATAGTTTCAGTTACTATCTCCATTTCATAGGGAACTAATGAAAATTTGTCAAACGAAAATCCTGTAGGTCAGCTACAAGCAAATTAGGCAGCAGCAATGCAAAAGCACCTAGAACAGAATTGCAATTGCTTGTAGCTCCCACATGCGTGCACTCTCACTACGTTATCCTCCCCACTACCCCTGCTGCTATTGTTTACGCCACACTTCCTACGATGCTACGCAGCAGTGCGAATAAATATTGAACGCCACTTATAGTGCTCATATTCAGAACACGAATAAATTCGCTCCTTTATTGAGTTGCTCACCAAGCGGACTCTGAGAGACTTGGGGAAAGCTATGAAAATTTAGTTTGGAAGTAGACTCGTATTACTTGCGGTTAGGAGAATGAGGCTTAGCATGCTTGGGAAATTTAACTGAAAATTACACATTACACTCATTAAACAAGTTTTGTTCTGCTTGTTCAAGCATAAATATGTGGGTGTCTACAACAGTACTTCAGATAGGTGTGCTCCAAAAAGAGGACATTTAAAGTCTCCACTTTTCCACAGTTACAAATCATGGCTGAATAATTTGTTTTAGTCTGCTAAGGCTCCAGAATTACCCAAAATAGTCGCCACTCTCATTGTTTCTAAAGATCGTAGTCTGAATGTCTTACCTCTTAAACCCACTCCTTCCAACATTATTAACCAAACTTTGAGGATCAAATTGTTAATTTACTCTATTTGTATTACAGGAGAGTATTTGACATTGTAAATTTTTATCTTGGGAATGTCTGTATTTAAATTTGGTTTTGGGCTGTCCTCATGGAGGCCTCTGTCTCTAAAATTTTGAAAGAACATTTGTGAAAGAGGAAGAGGAAAGAAAAACTTAACAGCGGATACATTTTGTTCTGATTAGCTGTGATAAAAGTATTATTTTTACAATAGCCTTGCAAGTCAGGTCGGAATTTGTTTGCATGTTTTGGCATTTGAGAGATCCTGTATATGAAATTTATAGACACCGCAAATAACACAAATTTCATTACGAGTACTATTCTGCATGATTAGCAAATTTTTCAGTTTTCTTGCTGTTTCTTAATGTAAGAACAGCGAGGACTATTTTGAAATGAACATTGACCAAAATATTTAAATTGGAATCATCAAATTTCAACACAATTTTAGTAACAATCTTTGAGGATGACTGCATTAATAAGACAGATTCGTGCCAGGAAGTTAATAGAATTGCTTAAGTCTAACACAGTGTGACACTTCACTGGTTCACTGACAGGATATATTGTGAGTTCAAATAGAAAAACTCCGCTGAATTCTCACGTAGTTAAAAACAATTTAAAAGTGTCTCATTTTACATGAAACTTTCTAACTCTTCTCTTTCTCCATCAAATGTGATGTGTAAACAGAAATGCAAGAGTAAAATTATTAAATTTTAATCCACTTTAATTAATGTGCTGAACTTATTGATATTAAAGGAAACTTTTTATTATATTTATATTATAAATAACATTTTTGTATTATTTTGAATTTTTTTTTATTTTTTCCCATTCACATCCAACTTTTGAATATTGTGTTGTAAAGTTTTTTATTAGTGTTTGACTGTCCGCATTTCACAATGGTGATAAAGCATTTCACAATGGTGCCGCATGCTGCATAGCTGCCATGTCAAAATCCTTCGCGAATTGTCCTTGACCCGTTGCACGTAAATTTGTCAGCTTGGGTGTCTTTTTTCCCAGTATTTTGCTACTCGTAGTATGCGGATTTGCTATCATAATCCGTTGACCAAAAGCATGAAAATGTCGTTACGGATACACAAATTTTGACAGTATGCTACAAACACCAATTGTTTCACAACAAGCTGTCCAATTAAGAGAGCAATTGTATCGAATCGAAATGTTGTGGTGATGAAGAATGTGTCGGAAAGGTAAAACTGTCTTTATTCTGGAAATGTAGTTTGCAGAGTTCCTTCTCCATATTGACCGTGACTGGAGAAGTATGCGATTATGGAATTTGTGAATTTGTGGCATTTCTCTCAGAAATGAAAGTAGAAGCGAACGAATATTTGCTTAAATACTACATGGAAAGTTCTATTGAGTCATATTGACAAAATTTAAAAATGCATGGTTATCAATTCCCTCTAGCTTCAGATGTAATTTTTGATATTGTATTATTGCTAGTTCGGGAACTGATAGAACAAACTTGGAATAGAAATATCGCTTGGTACCAGCAGCTACAGATAACAATACATCAAGCCTACCATCTGTCGAGTTCTTCTTTATCTTGTTACCTTAAAACAAACACATGCATTGTTTTCTCTGCTTCCACTTTAATAGCAAGTATTTCGAAATTCTTAAAACTCCAACAGGAATTACACTCTAATGCAGATTAAAAAGAACAAATCGATGTTTTTAAATGGGGGAATATGTCCTGCAACGAATTTTTCTACTTATTATGAATAATTGTCAGTCTAATCTTTATCATTTTATCCTATCAAATATCTTACGTCATTTCCTTTTTTCCACATTGCACCAGTGCTGCATTTATATGCTGAATGTGACTGCTTTGTTTCCTCTTTATACATAAGTAAATAAATCCGTAAATATTGTCTGGCACAAAAACCACCACTAGAGTTCTGTGGAGAAAAGCATCCTGCGTTGAATATTATCCATATTGTATATGGAATATAACTTAAGCTGAAATTGTAATAGAAGTTATTTGCTTAACGGACAGCAAGCTTTAATATATAAGTAAATATTAGGAGTACTAAAGCAGCAATTGAAAATAATACTGATGGCATTAGAAACGCAAAAATGAAAAATAAACAAATGTAAATCTTATGATTCTGCTACCGGAGAAGAATGTTCCAAAACATCAATTTTCACCACTAGCAAAAGTAAATAGTTTACTCCGTAGGGAGTAGTCCAAACACCCTAAATGGACTCCCTAATCATGAAACTAGTTGACATGAATAATCAAATGCACATACTTCAATGGACATACCACAAAGCAAACGAAATTATGTAGAATATTTGAGAATGGGTAAATTTAATAAGCGTCAATGCGTATTGACTTGCTTCGAGGAGTATCAGCAGGATAGCATTTTAAATAATAAATATTTGTGTTCAACTTCGATAAATTAGCAGAATTATATTCAATTTTGAAAAAGTGTGTTCCTTCTCGTATATTAGAAATGCATCATATTCGAGAGGTTTAAATCGCAGATGAAATAAAATTAGTTTCAAAGAGAAAAAAATCAATATAACGAAAGACTTGAAGGTTACATTATCTAATATATTAAAAGCAAATAAAGATGTCTGATCTGACACCGGGAGTCGAGAATCTGGTTACACCGAAAGTATGGTTAGACCTAGAGTCCGCCTGCCGTAAGATATTACAGCTCTTAATAAAATTAGCATGTGCACTTGGCGGCATGCGATTTGTGCAACTGAATTCTAACTTCTTCCAAATATAATATTAGTATATTTCACATTCTGCTCGGTGAAGGAGCCGAATTATTATTTTATTTATCATTACTCTCTCATATATTAAAATTTTTCTTGATCATGAACAGTTTTGTTTCATACCTTTCGAGCTATTCATAATGATTGTGGGAATCTCTAATCAGCAGTTATCAAAGGTTTTTCCAATTTTTGATCAGTGAAGAAAATTTCCGTTGATATATAGTTCCGAACTTATGAATGTGGGTGAGTTTTGGGCTCGGTTCCATTACCAATGCCTTTCGCAACAAGCAAATTGCTAATAGATAGATACACTGTCGAAGTGGCAAATGTTAGATGGGGACAGTTATCATCCTGCAAGTCGACAAACTTGGCCGAAATTGAATCGTGGCCGTTAAAAGCTGCTGCTGAAATTTAATTGGCAGGATATTAAATTTGAAATAGGGGTACTGACGGGTCACTGCTGATATGCAAGTAGACTGGGGTTACCCCAGTACGACTTTTGTGGGAGCTGTCAAGATTCGAGGAAGAGGAAACAGTGGACCACCTCATGTGTGAGAGCATGGCTCTAAACAGAAAAAAGTTATCCACCTTTGGATTTGCATTTCTTGCCATCATTGAGGAGGTTCCCTGGATGAATCTAGCGAAAATGGCTACTATTATCAAATCAACTGGATGTTTTAAGGTGGATCCGGAGGTATAGGGGAAAAAGCTCTAGTGGCCACAATGGGCCTTGAACAGGCTTTAGTGAGGCCACAGCCATATAACCTACCTACCTGGGCACTTTAGTGGAGTTAATAAGAGTCTAGTTGCGTTCTGATTGAGATGTCATGAATAGCTTATAGTGAACGGATTGTCTTCATCAAGCATGCTTCTCAACAATTATATCACACAAATGTGAAGCCGGGGCTTCAAATACATACATTTACACAATGAGGAAAAACAAAACATTTATCACTCATACGCCCCAAGTTCCCAAGTGTAAATAATAATTATTATTATTATTATTATTATTAGCTTAAATACTAAAGAAATAAACGAATAAGAAAAAAAAAAGCAATGGCATCTTAGGCCTTCAGCTAATTATATTTAGCTGTATAAAGATATTTTCTTCTATAGTTCTGTTTTTTTATGTTTTCCATTTTTTGCACTGCAAGTAAATAAATTTCATTGCAGCTTAACATCACATATATATAATACTTTTAACATTACAATACCAATAATTTCACTTGAAACTTGCACAGTCGAAGGACACTCTTAATTTCACAGCCGATTAGTACTAAGCACTTTCTTTTCACCTTAAAGGGCCGTATTTCTCAATTCTTAAGTACCAGTGGCTGTTTACTTTAAAAGTTTTCATTGCATTTCCACACAGGGAAATGCTCAAACTTTCCAAATACATTTGGTGCTTTTTGCAAAATTCATGTACAAAATGCCAAAGAAAACAATTTGACTGTAAGTATCTGAAAATTATTTCTTTGTTTATCTTTAAACTTAAGTAACATATATGGGAATTCCCGTAACCGAATAATGAACATTTCTCAAGTATAATCATTGATTATCAGGTCGACAGTAAAGAACGAGCAGCGATAGAGCCAATAGTGTGGCATAGTTGGACCTAATTAAGCATTAACATTATAATTTTCGCTCATGTCAGTATGCGAAAATCGAAGATATTTAAAATTGGTGAACTTGGAATAAAGGAAGTTTCTCTTGTACAAAAAAAAAAAATGATGACGAAATTTAGCAATGTATTTTTTAAACATTTTCTATCTAAAATGTTTCTTTTATTTATGTTTTTAATCATAAAATTAGTGTAGTAACTAAATTAATACCTAATTATAAATATAGCAGCGATAGCAACAATGGCCTTCAGCTGCTTATGGGCAAAGGGAGTGAGTTAAGTTTTGATATTTTAAAATAAGTCAGCAAATAACTGTTGGAGGGGGTTAGAGAGAAGGGATAAGTTAATATTTAATGACTCCTCACATCCACTTTTCCCAACATATTGTTTGATTTATTTTCTCCTTTTCTGGAGACGGAAACATATCTGCTCTCTTTATGAAAAGAGCACTTTCCTGGTATGATTGAAGAATCCATAATTATTATCAAATTTAAGTTACTGAATGGAAATCAGGGGTCAATATAGGTCATATTTGTATGCTCCTGCCCCGCCACCTTCAATCATAATTAATCAATATAGAAAGTATCCTAACAAAGATAAAATGTAGTCATAATTGATATGATCACCATATAGTCATAATTTACTATCTACGCTTACTTTATTATGGATGTTGTTTAAAAAATATTCTTACAATATTTCATAGCAGAATAATATCAAAAGGGTCACCATACTCCTGACATTTTCTTAAGAATCTCAAACTAAATATTGCGGATGACTATTCGTACCTCCTTCCTATCAAAATACTCTAAGATTACCAATTAGATATTCATCTCTTTGGTAGTGTGTTGCAGCTCTGACACTGATATAAAAACTATAATAATATGTATCGTATTTAAAAAAATAGTAATTTAAGTAGAAAGCATTGGTCTGAGGTGGGCGCCAATATCCCCATAGACATTATCATAGTTAAACTGATCAGAAAATAAAAATATTTCGAGATATGTTTTTCGTACACAAACCGAACAATTACTAATTAAACATTCTTTAATAAACATAAAACAATTCCGTTTCACAAATTTTGAATTATTCTCCAATTTTGTGCAGTCTCTTTACTAAGAGACCCAATTTACTAAAAAACGTAAATAGGGTATACTAACTTTGGGGTTTTTTAGAGGGGTTGCAATTTCGAGAAGGAGGCATGGTAGGTATGGACATATATATACAGATATTATCAGAATCAGTTTCTAAGCAATTTTTATTTTGTCCGTCCGTCTGTCCGTCTGTCCGTCTGTGGCCTGTTTTTTTCTACACCGTTAGAGCTATCTTAATGAAATTTTGCAAAAGTATAGTCTGAACAAAGATACAGAACCAGATTGCTATATGGGCCGATTTGGACAAAGACCACGCCTACCTCCCATATAAGGAACTTTTTTCACAATTTTTTAAAATGACTATAACTTCGGTCCAATTGACGGGATCGTGACGTTATTTGGCAGTTATGGAGATGTGGGTTCCCCTAAACACTGTGCAAAAAGTGGGCGGTATATATTAATTGCCACGCCCACTATTAACAAATATTAATAACTGAAGATCTGGTTCAGATTTACGGACGAAATTTTACGGAAAGGAACATGTGGACCTTACAAAGCTATCTGCAACAAATGGGGATGAACAGAGAAAAGACACGCCCACTTTTGATATAGGGAACTTTCGGGTCTAAAATTAAAATTAGCCTACCTATGCTCGTATTGATGCCAGCGGAATAAAAATTTTCAGAAATATACATGGGGTCCATAATAGTGTGTGTGCAGAATATGGAGGTCATAATACAACTGCCACGCCCACAATTAGCCAAAAATCATTACTGTGTTCCTATTAAAGATTTATCAACGAAATTTCACAGGAAGGTTGCAGGTACTAACATTAAACACCACACACAAAATGGGCGTGTTATTAATACAGCCACGCCCACTATTCACTTAATATTATAACTTACGACCTATATAATATTTTTGGACGAAATTTTATATTAGTGGTTATATTCACACTAAAAAGCCATACACAGGAAATGGGGTCGATATAATCAATTAAAGGTACCCCACCGAAAATTTTCGTAGATATGCTCCTGAGGATGATTTGTGAACAAACCATCCCCATTGTTGAACTCGCACGCACAAGAAAAGCTAAAGGGTATTTCGTAGTCGGTCTAACCCGACTTCAGACTTCTTTACCCGTTTTTTCTAAAATGGAGTAGGCTAGCTGAATAGATATATTGAATGATATGAGAATAATATATTGATTGATAAAAATAATGATTACTGAACTGATAGACTTATGGTTAATCCGAGTACCGGGTTTAGTGGACACACTTAGGCACAAGGATAAGTCTTTTGACACCGCTAAGAATTGCTCCTCGTAAATAGGCACAGTTCACTTACATTCGTTTCTTTCAGATCACCAGTGAGTATCAAGTGCCCTGCTTCGATTTTATGCTTCATACAATAAAATGTTTTATTATTTTATTTCGTAGAGTGTCTAAACTGCTGAAGGAGAATTAAATATATGAAATTAAATTAAGAAATTTATACTTTGCTTCAAATAAAACCACCAATTCGTCAGAGTGAATATAAAGAAAATTTATTATGCAAGTGTTGCTTGCATTCGCAATATTTTGCACAATGTTTTTATTGTGTAGTACGAAGGAGGGATTCCTGAGTCTGCTTAACTCAATGTTGAGGCCATTTTCCCCATGTGACTGCCACAGCTCTCGTATATAAACTTCAGTAATTAACTTTCTATGTTAGTCCTGAAGTGGACATTCCAGTTGCTCATATTGTCAACGCAAGGACTCATATCTGAGTGAGAATGAATGTACAGCAAACAGGAAATGCCGCAAATTCAGAAACAAAGCAAAAGACTGACAAAATTTTATAATTTTAAAATTTAGAGTCTCTCTTTTTAACATGCTGCCTTTTCCGTTCTTGCCTCTGGTGCAGTATTAATTTTTACCCACTACGAAGTGAAATTTATAGATATGTTTGATAATAAAAGTCCCCTCTTTTCCTGAATTAATTTTGTATTTTAATAGTGTACATTAACTAGCATTGCTGCGAAACATAAAATCTACACCTGAGTGCCAGAATCCTGATTATTTTCAGTCACCAAGTAAAAGTTTTTTTTTTCTATATTTGAAGGCAATTTCCGGAATCTCATTCATGCAGCCCACTAAATTCGGATTTAAACGCTGGTCTATCTACTTATATTAGTAAAGTTATCTTTTTGGTATAAGCAAAAGACACTAGAGCAGAAATGTGTAAAATGATTTCTAATCTAAATTTATCTTTAATTTCTAAATTCAATTCGTTTTTTAATTAGCGTCCTTGTACTTTTTTATTGCATATTTTAATTACTTAGTATTTTTGGACTGCTCCCAAATGACTTTTTCTTTTAATTTTCGATTTGTTTCTTTCAATAAATTTTCCGCTTTTCCATTGAAGACGAAAAGAATAATGTACAGATACGAAGAAGACTTTTAAGCAAATTCAGCAAAGCAGGATATGCGTAAAATTCCTTCGAAAGGGAATGGCGCCAGTGTGAGAGTCCTCCTAACAAAATGCCTAATAAAAAGAAACGCTCGTAGTGCACATTTACAATTTTCCAAGAAATATACTCACTGACAAAGTGAAAATGCTGTGTTAGCATTTCGTACACGTTTTTGGAGGAGAACAAAACAGAAAACCGTATTGCAGAGGTGAATATCGGAACAAGATGATAATTTAATTTTTATTTACGCATAAACTGTAATAAATTTGAAAGACCTTTTTACATATATAAACTTATTGTAATACTTTTATAGAAATAACGACTTTAGATTCGCAAAGCATTTGCTTATTACTATGTCGGTTTCTTTACCATTCATGTAGGTATATAAATGTATTTCACATTTAAATTTATGCACGCATCTTAGATGAAGCTTCTTCCACCATAGTTGGGAACCCCGAATACATAAATTTAACATCAACGCACCAGGCACTAAAGCATGGAAACTGAAGGAGTCCTATAAAAAAATTCTATTTAGAGGTGATATTTTAGAAAACAACATTTGAAATTGAGCAACAATTGAGAATGCAGAACACTAGCTGAAAATGCATTACAATGCATAACCATTACTAAGTTTTCTTAATTATTTCTCTATTTATATATTAATATATTGGTGGCCCCAAGTTATAAACCGACCAAAAGAGTGCAGTTCATCTTCACGAACATTTCATCGCATTTTAAAGAAAATAATTGCAGCATTGAATCCAAAGTAATCATAGGCTAATATTATATTTTGTATATTCCTTAGCTTAAACATTATTCTCATCGGCGGTAAAACTTGCAATGCCTTTTCATTTGCACTGCATTGGCGGTGGAGTATTTCAATGAATCAAATGCTGATGATGCTCATATGCCCAAAAGAAAAGCTTTTCAATAATCTGATAAAATTGTGCAGTCAATGTTTTTTGAAACAATTTTTCCACTGAATTTTAGCAAATGAGTATAAGAATTTTACTTCATGTTCATTGGCAATAATTTTTTTGCTACATTCCAGGTAAAGGAAATTTTTAAGATTTCAACATTTCCAAAAAAAATTATTTAAAAAAATGTACCGAAATATGTATTTCCCTTTAAATTTTTTTATTTACCAAATATTTTGTGTGTTTCACCCAACATTTTTAGATTTCAGCTAATCTCAAAGTACTCAAAGCAACTTCTGAATAAAGTGTGCCACAAAAAGTGTTCGCATCTGCAGCGGACTTCGTCTGAAGTGTTGAACATGTTCTCTTTGACGGGTGTCGCTGATGGCACTTGCGACACAAATCGTTGCACTGACCTATATTTCCGTGCAAGCAAACAGTTGGCTTTGCTGCAAAATACTCATTCTCATAAACCCATTCACGGTGTGTACATTGTACCAGCGGTGCATGTAGAAAATTATTTACCTTCTGTGGATATTTAAAATTCTGCATGCCAGCAGAGTAGTCAATAATAGAGCGGAAAATGGAGCAGCACTTACACAAAGAGGACGCTCAGTGTATTCGTGAAAATTGATCACCCGATATAATAATACTCATATGACCAGAAGGACCCAGTTTCTAAACTACGGTTCTGGCTAAGTGTGTTAAGTTGTTCATCAGCATTTAGTTATGTGTTTACTTTATTACATTGAATTATTAATCATTCACAAACAAAATGGATATAAATGTTTGTTTAAAAAATTAGTGAGAAGCTGCTGGCAGAGGAAGTAGTAAATAATTCGTGGAACAAATGTGGGCTAAATATGTTAAATACGAGTATCATAATTTTATACACACATATTCTTAGCACTTAAGCTATGTTGATTTTTGAACCATATGAAGGATTATTGTAAGGCTCTAAAGTTCTGTAGGAAATGACTCCAGAGCCACAACTGTAATTGATAAAAAACATATTTATAACCAGAAAGATTAGCACAGTTTATGGAAAGTTTGATTCTTTGTGTTATACTTGGGTTTAATGTAATAATTGCAACGCCCTCTTAGAGAAAAAATATCTCAAATATCTATGTTTCGGTGTAAAGGGATATATCCATCAGATCTTTTCGAGGGTAAGACACTTCCACCTCTTGATGAAGCATAGTAGATTATTAGTACTCATATATGTGGTCAATTTCCTTCCATTTATCAATTAAGTCCTATTTATTTCCAAGGAAGCGGAAATCAAGAACTAAAAATTGAAACGCAGTCATAGTTTTGATTCGTAGATACAGCAGAGGAGTGCAGACAGGAAATTTTTATAAGGCTCATTTGATTGGCTAAGAATTCAGTTCGTACAAAGAACATTGTTAACCGGTGAAACCGACCCTTCTTACATTGACTCGAGGGAGACCACAGGTAATACAGGATCTGCTAACACAATCAATAGGAAAAATACGAACTCGCCTCTTTATCGGCGCAAACTAGGGTCATAGTTAGCGACGACTCTCCCCACTATCCATAACCGTCTCGACATTGATTGGGTGGTCAACGATTTTAAAATAGTCACTCATATCTCTGGCATCACTCCCGAACCACGGAGCAAACCTAATCCTCGGTATTGGAGCTCGGAAATTGCAAACCTTCGCAAAGCTTGTAGAATGCTCTTTCACAAAGCTTAAGTTACAGCTGATTGGACCTATTTCAAAACTAAACAAAAAGAGTTAACTACGTAGGGATTTTTATGAAAGCATTGAATCTGCATCCGAGGCTAGCCATCTTTGAAAAATTCTCCACTCTGTAACAAAGCCTTTGACTGCATCCAAAAACCAGATGATACCTGGACTCACTTAAGCCCCGAAACCCTTGATATCCTATATTGGACACCCACTTCCCAGGGTCGTAGCCTCAGTGGATCAAGCATTATATCAGGTGGATCAGGTTTCCCATGATACCCTCTTTACATTCCAAATGACAAAAAGTTACCTTGAGTGGTCTATTAAAAACTTTAAGCCACACAAGTCCCCCGGGTCGAATGTAATCATTCCTGTCGATATCCAAAATGCAATGAGAAGATATTATCCTAACATGGCTGATACAAATATACAATTCAAGCCTTAGATTGCAGTATACTCGTATGCAATTACACTGGCGCACGGCTCAGGTGGTCTTCACCCTGAAAGTGGGGAAGGCCTCACACACCAAACCTAAGGACCCATAACTTTAACATCCCTTCTTCTCAAGGTTTTAGAAAGAGCTCTTGACCTATATATCAGGGTTTCGATCAACATTTCTTTTCTCTCTGTATCTCAACATGCCAACTCTAAAGGCAACTCGGTTGAAACAGCACTTCATTCTCTCATTTCTCAAGTTGACAAATCCTTGGCGTACAAGGAATTTGCACTCGCCATATTTCCGGACATCGAGGGAGCATTCAACAATGTATGCCCCAACGCTGTCATTTCCGCACTCTATAACCTTAACCTGAATTCAGGTCTTCTTAAATTTATAGAGCTACTACTAAAATCTAGGATCATCACTTCCACGATCGGCAGTGCCCAATCCAGGAGGGTAGTTAACAGGGGCACGCCACAAGGGGGTTTTTTATCACCCCTCCTCTGGAACCTGGCAGTTAACACACTACTGGTGAGATTGGAATATACTGGATGCAAAGTGATAGCCTATGCGGACGACATAGCAACCGCGGCATCCGGCAAATTCCCCCAAACACTTTCCGAAAAACTTAACTATTCACTCTCTATTGTGTCGAACTGGGGTCGCGAATTCGAACTTGGGGTTAACCCATCCAATACCGAGGCTATGCTTTTCATTAAGAAGGACACAATCTCTCTTTGAGCAAAAACATAAAGTATTTAGGCCTGATTCTCGTCCCAAAGCTTAATTGGAAAGCCAATCTAGATGAGAAGGCACGTGAAGCAAAATGCGTTATATAATGCTGGAGAAGAGGAGTTGGAGAAATATGGGGATCTCATTCTCGAGAAATACCTGGCTGACAACTATAAATCCTGCGTTTACGAGGAATCCTGCCACACGGCTAGACTTACTTGGGCAAGAATGGACAAACACAGAACCAATCAACTTCTTCGACTTGATCGCATATCTCTGTTGACAACTGTGTCAGTTTTGACTGGCCATTGCATACTGGGAAAGTACGCAGAAAGACTGGGCCTACCCTCAAACGATTTCTGCCGAGGCTGTGGTTCCGAGGAGGAGGACGAGATGGTTCTCCATTTTTTACATCACTGCCTATCCTTGAGAAGGAATCGGACTTTGGTGCCCCATTTCTTACAATTTTGACAGAGCTCTCATCCTTTAATATTTGGGACATAGCAAGGTTCATGAAACTATCAGGATGGTTTTCTGAGACATAATAGGAAGGTCATGCCTTTCCCGGCGCTTTCTTTGCGCTGACTGTCACCATCTCAATTAAGAGAACTTTTTAGTCACTGGTTGAACGGCGCCACACCGTGTTATCAAAATGGGCCATTAGGTGTGCTCAAGTGTGCTTTTGGAAAACTGGGCTTCCTCTCCTACCTACCTATCTAAAAAGATCCTAACAGGAGGTGCTTCCGACAGATATTGGTAATATCACCTGAGTGTACATTTGAAATATTCATAAAATTTTTGAAGCTGCCTTCATCAAATTAAATTAAAATTATATTCCATCATCTTTGATTAGTCGGAGAAAACAGAAAAAATTTAGTACATAGAAGTTTATTTTTAGAGAACACAAAAGTGAAACAACAGGAAGAAGACTTCACTATTTGCCATGTGTTTCTTTAAACATGAGGGAAGTACAAAAAGCAATTTACACACTGTGTTTTGTGTACACTGCTGTAAGCAGGAACACCCCATTCTACTCAACAACTTCGCATATTTTACGAACACTAAATTCAAGTCACAGTTCTGACTATCAATGTGAATGTTGGATGCTCAATAATAAAAACGTACCTGGATCTTAGAAGCAGAAGAACATATATATAAACCCAAATAGAAAATAAAACACATTATGAAACTAGTCTTTGTTTTCGCATCTAGGAAACGAAAATGCTTATATTAACAAGGGTGTTCTAGGGAGAGAAGAAAGAGATAATTTATGACGACTTCCTTTACTTATTCACTGTTCTTGGCATAAGCTTTAAGCACGGTGTTGCAGACAGAAATGTTTGATATAAATCAATTTGGAAGGATTTTATCTATTCGAGATAAGAAACGAATTATTGCTAGTTATTTAATTACTGTGATATATTTTCATACCCTTTACCTTTAAAAAAGGTTTTTTTTGTCCGTCCGTCTGTGGCCAATTTTAGCCTTGAATAACGCTTTACGCCACGGCATTCATGAAATTTCAAATTGAGAGTGTCATATTTTGAGAAAAGAAATGGTAAAGTGCTGAGTGTGGTTATGTTACACATCAAAAGTTATGGCCAAAAGAGCAGTGAGGCAAGGGGTATATTTGTATAAGCTGATTGCTCTTAAGTTTTTTTTACATCAGGGACTCTCAAAAATGCGACTGCGAGTTCCTTTCCCACAGGAATCGGGTTCAATGAGAGCGCTACAAAAGTTATTTTAAATAAAACAAAACCGGTTTTAGATATCAATGAAATTCTTTATTCCTGTGAAAGTACGTTCGATGCCATTATGTATGGAACTCGATTTCTTTTGCATGGCCACCACGGGCACGCTTGCAGAAGTCCAGACGCTGAACCCAATTTTCAACGGTTTTCAAGCATAAATCGGCCGATACTGCTGCAATTTCACGTTCGATATTCGTACGAAGTTCATCAATCGTCGCTGGCTTGTTGGCATAGACCATAGCCTTGACGTAGCCCCACAGGAAATAATTTCGTGAGATAACACGTTCACCAAACTTGGATTGCAGTAAATTGATTGTGGCATTCGCTATGTGGCTTGTGGCGCCGTCCTGTTGGAACCACATGTCCTCCAAGTCCATATTATCCAATTGGGGCCAAAAATATTCGGTTATCATTGAACGGTAGCGATTCGCATTCACAGTAATGTGCCGGTCTTGATCATCACGGAAGAAGTACGGCCCAATGACGCCGCCGGCCGATAAACCGCACCAAACCGTAATTTTTTCGGGATGCAATGATGACTCATGGAGTACGTGTGGATTACTGTCAAACCAATAACGCATATTTTGCTTATTGACGAAGCCATTCAGCCAGAAATGAGCCTCATCATAAATTGGACGTAGCGCTATTAAAGTTGAGGCGACTGACTCCGAATTTCGGTAGTAAATTTTAATAATTTCGACTCGTTGTCGGCTCGTATATCTTTGCATGATGAAATGGCAAACCTTACTGAAGAGAAATGTCAAAAGAGCGGGAAAAAATATGGCGTCGTTTGCTGTCACTTTCGATTTACTTTTGTAGCGTTTCTTTTGAAAAACCCTTTAGAAGATCGTGTGTCACACCGATACCATAGAGTAGTATAGACAAATAACTTCGTAAATCCAACAACAATATCAATGTGAAATTTAATGCAAGTGTATGTGTGAGGCAAGGGGTATATTTGAGTAAAAAAAATAATTTGTAAAAAAAATAAAAAAACGATTTTGAATGAAAGAAAGGTACAAACGAAATAGTACAATAGCAAGCATTCAAGGGACTCCAGCAGAAACGCATTTTTATTATTTTTATCCGCACACATCTTCACACGTTGGCAGTCAAACTCAAATGAGCAAAATTTGCATGTAAATTGCCCACAAACGACGATCATCCATACATCATGATCAACATCGTAATAAAATTTCCCCTCAAAATCTAAATGAATTAGATTTTCGACGATCAGTCAGTGATCACAGCGCGATCATGTCTGTGTGACACATACATGCGTATTTCCTCTCTTTTTCACACATACTATTAAATATGAGTATGATCATGATGTATCGTCTATGGGCCGCATTAGTTACTTTACATTAGGGACTCTCAAAAGTGACACGGCGAGTTCGTGCCCACACGAATAAGATCGTGTTTCACACCGATACTGCCAAACTCCACTAGCAATGTGCTGAGCATAGAGTAATATATGTAGCTGATGAAATGATACCATTTTTCCTTATCCGTGTAAAACAAAAGCAATGCGGTGTAAATCCGCCATTCTATGTTAAGCAAATTTATTTGGGACTTAATTTAGGAAACAATTACGAGTTGCGTTATGGAGAAATAAAAGAGTATCATATATTTAAAAACGGTATAAATACTATATATTTTTGATTAATTTAAAAAGCAAATTTATAAGTAAAACTTTGTTTTTAAAGATGTAAATCCATCGGCCTTGCTACAGGATCGCAGTGCGGACAACATTCATAAGATTTACAGAATTTTATGTGACTCGCAACTTATTATTTTTAATTAAAATTGACAAACAATTTCTTATTTTATTCTCTGTTTTTAGTTTATTTACGATAATATTGCATACTTTTTTCTTATATACATACACTTAAGTTACACTCTATAGTAGGTATAAGCAATAAAATTATCTATCAGTAAAAGAAGACCTTAACGCGATAGTTTACATATGTACCTACGCTTAGCAGTATCCCCTAAGTAATTTATACTTTTAAGCCTTTACTTTAAAATCATCGAATCTCAATATTTATTCCTAATCCACATAAATATCAGCAAGCTGAAAGCCCTGGGAGCTAGTGCTCCTAAACATTGTATGTAGGATAAGAATTGATTCTTATCTTTCTCTTGTAAATAAATAAATAAATAAATAAATAAAATAAATAATTAAGTAAATAGTAGTTACATTCGAATTATATTTATTTATTTATAGGAATTATTGTAATAAAGTTAATCTTGCATACATTTCCAAAGAAGCATAATCAAATTAGCTTTGGATAAACCTAATGACCATATATTTTTTCTCTCTTATTTACAATACCCAATTATTTGTAGATTCCTACAAAGATTAGCCAATTATAGAATCAGAAATCTTTAAGAATAGTTATGGTATGTTAACCGATTAATAAGTTACAAGTTCTGAGTTGATGTGCTACTTTTTATTTATCATAATGAATTAAATGGTTGGAAATAAGAATATAAAAATATCAGAATATATTTATGAGTCTGCAATAAGCTCAATATAACTACTATATACAATTTGCAAAATTTGTTCCTTTAAATTATATCTAATTTGTAATATATCAATAATTAAAGCACTATTCCTCTTCTGATTTTAATTTATTCACTTAAAATTATGTAAATAATTAGTAAAAAATTATTAGCATCAATAACACTCTTTCATTAAAAGACCAAAAGGATTTGTTCCCTGGGGTCCACTAGGAAACAACTGATCGCTAGTGGATCCCAGAGCACTTATTCACTTGCATTCGATTTTCCATTGATTTTGTTGTTGGATTGACGAAATTATCTCTCATTCAGTCGAAAATCAGACTTCAACAAAGTAACAATGTATCGCTTTTTATACCCTTTACCTTTAAAAAAGGTAAATTGGGTATACTAATTTTGTGCTTTTGAGAGGGGTGGCAATTTCAAGAAGGAGGCGTGGTAGGTATGGACATATATATACAGATATGATCAGAATCACTTTCTAAGCAATTTTTATTTTGTCCGTCCGTCTGTCCGTCTGTGACCACTTTTTTTCTACACCGTTAGAGCTATCTTAATGAAATTGTAGCCTGGACAAAGGTACAGAAACAGATTGCTATATGGGCCGATTTGGACAAAGACCACGCCTACATCCCATAAAAGGAACTTTTTTCACCTTTTTTAAAATGACTATAACTTCGGTCCAATTCACGGAATCGTGACATTATTTGGCAGCTATGGAGATGTGGGTTCCCCTAAACACTGTGCAAAAAGTGGGCGGTATATATTAACTGTCACGCCCACTATTAACTTTTATATATAACCTAAGATCTGGTAGAGATTTACGGACGAAATTTTACGGGAAGGAACATGTAGACATTAGAAAGCTATCTGCAATAAATGGGGCTGATCAGAGAAAAAACACGCACACTTTTGATATAAGGAAGTTTCGGGTCTAAAACTAAAATTAGCCTACCTATTCTCGTATTGATGCCAACGGAATAAAAATTTGCAGAAATATACATGGGGTCCATAATAGGGTGTGTGCACAATATGGAGATCATAATAGAACTGCCACGCTCACAATTAACCAAAAATCATTACTCTGTTCCGATTAAAGATTTATCAACGAAATTTCACAGGAATGTTGCGGGTACTAACATTAAACACCCCACAAAAAATTGGCGTGTTATTTCTACAGCCACGTCCACTATTGACATATTATTATTACAACTTTCGACCTATACAATATTTTTTGACGAAATTTTAAGTGGTTAAATTGACACTACTAAGTCATACACAAGAAATGGGGCCGATATAATCATTTCAAGGAACCCTACCAAAAATTACCGTGAATATGCTCCTAATGATGATTTATGAAGAAAACATTCCAATTGTTGAACTCGCATGTACAAAAACGACTGCAGACTTCTGTACTCGTTTATTATTTATTATATGGCAATGTATGTGTGATCAAAACAACCTGAGCGACGCTACTTTACGTGTTGAAATTTGCTTCAGTTGCTTCAATGCAATCATGCTGATAATATCTATATTTGTTGTCGCAATATTTCACAATATTAAAATTATAAATTTAACGTTATTTATTTTATTAAAAATTAGTGTTCCAATCATAATTTGTAATTTTAGTTAATATGCGAATACAGACATGAAATTAAACTATTACCGCTATCTGTTGTCAATATGCAATTATAATTGTAAAAAGTAGACATATTTTTAAAATATTGAATATTTTATTATGTACTTATAACCAAAGTCTCTGAATAAATAAATTTCAAAATTTATTTTCGCCTTTTATAAATTATTTATCTCAAGCATTAGTAACTTTATAAAAAAAAAAAAACGTTATTCAACGTACGACATTACGATAAATCGAAACTGTCTGCTTTTTTTTACAACGTTAAAGCTATTGAAATTTTACAAAGGTATAGTCTGGAGAAAGAGACAGAACCAGATTACTGTATGGGCCAATTTGGACAAAGACCACGCCTACCTCCCATATAATTAACTTTTCTCACCTTTTTTAAATTACTATAACTTCGGTCCAATTTATGGAATCGTGACATTATATGGCAGTTATGGAGATGTGGGTGCTACTAAACACTGTGCAAAAAGTGGGCGGTATATATTAATTGCGACGCCCACTATTAACAAATTGTAATAAATTAAGATCTGGTGGAGATTAACGGATGAAATTTTACGGGAAGGAACATGTGGACATTATAAAGCTATCTGCAAGAAATGGGGCTGATCAGAGAAAAGACACGCCCACTTTTGATATAAGAAAGTTTCGGTCTAAAATTAAAATTAGCCTACCAATGCTCGTATTGATGCCAGCGGAATAATCTTCTGATGGCATTCAAAGGGTATTACTTTATATGTCAAAATTGAGCTAGAAGCTTCAGTTCAGTATTTATATAGCAAGAAATTACATGAAGGTAAATACAAGGAAATAGCAAAGCAGATGAACTAGAAAAATTTAGCACAAACGCTCCAATAATAAAAAAATCAAACCACCACCAACTGAAACATCAGGAAAGCAATATCGAATTTCTTTATCTCTAAGAAACAACAAGAGTGGCAAAACTACCAAAACAACTATAAATTAATAAGCCCATCCGGAAAAGCACCAATATATCCTTCAAATATTCCAAAAAAATATCTTCAAAAGTACATCCGCTTCAGAACAGGACATACGAGATTAACCAACTCCCACCTATTTACACCGTATTCCCCGCCATCATGCCCAATCTGCAACCAAACCACCGTCTCCTTCCAGCACATCATATCAGAATGCAACATAACAGACCACATATGCCTCAAATATAATAAAACAAAAAAAGAATTAATAAGATCCTCCGAACTATTTTTTGAAATTTAACGCATCAACTACAATAAAATAAAATATAGTTCGAAAACCCTAGCCGTTAGTGCCTTAGCTTTAAGCTTAACATTAAGTTGTTTGTAAAATTAACTATACCAATAAACACGATATAAAAAAAAAAAATCTTGTCCGTCAGGATTACTAAAAGTAGAACTACAAAATATTTTAAGTACCGATTGTTCTGTCAATAAGAGAATTGTTCTAATAGGAGATTTTATTATATGTCGTAGCATTGATTGCGACCAAGTAGAAGACATCCTAACGGAAAACGGCTTAATATCCCTTCTATGTAGATATAAGAGTACCACTTCAGGAAATACTCAAATAGACTGGGCTTTCTCTAATATGGACAGTAATTCAATCAAGGCGAATACTTACGAAGCGATTTACAGTTACCGTGATGCAGTTTGTGTTAAAATTTCATCAAATAGTGTTCTTTATTAATTAAATTTTGCTGCATTCTATATTTATTTAATGTGTTCTTACTTAGTTGTAGTAATAGGTACAGTAGGTGTAGTAATAGGTACAATTAATTGGGTTCCTCGGGAGAGCTTGTCACTCCTAGAGGACACGTCCCCAGGTAGAGGATAAGGGAAAGCCTCGCATATAATGGAGGTAGGAGCTGTATCAACTACTTCCCGCGGACCAACAAGCAGTATTCATACCTTCAAACCTTTACTATCAAAAATGTTAAACTAATTTTGTGCCACAGAGCTCTTTTTCATAAAACCATAACGGCCGTAGCAGATACGGATATGTACATATGCAAATGTTAAGTATAACCACAGTAGCAAGCTAACTATATACATAACTCGAAATCTCTACAAAATATATCAACAAATGTGACTATAGCATTATAGAATTCATTTATGAAACTTAGTGATCATTATAGGTGTAACATATCAAACGACATGGAGAAAAAATTGTGTTGATTCCATATAGCCATGATTTAACTCTCACAATTGTATGTATGAGCGTGGTTTTATAAACTATAAAGGTAAAGGGTATTTCGTAGTCGGTCTAACCCAATTTCAGACTTCTTTAGACGTTTTATATATAAATATTGTAATGTAGGGAAATAACATTTTTTTTTTAAATATTTTATGAGATCATTTCCCAATACAACCAAGAGAAATTAATTTGAACACAGAGCCACATTGTATTCAATATATTGTCGATATTTGGAAAAAATTTTTTTATGTATATGATAAGTTCTGGAATAAAATAGAAATTTTGCTAAAATATACTGGGAACCATATTACTTTTATCTTTACCTAGTTGATCGGTTCGCTGTTTATATGTTAAGACATATTCCCTAAATATAATTCAGAGCACAAAAGGACACTCATGTATTTTTTTAAATAATAAATATAGTATTTTCTGTATGGCCAAAAAGTGATACATGAGAGCAAATTGCATAAGATCCTAAAATCATTTTATATAGCTAATATTAAAATCAAAGCTACGAGACAGGCTTCAAAGCTCCTGATAATGTGAACTATTTGTTATATTTAGATCCAGTTTATCTTGAAAATGTTGTTTAAATATTTTAAGATACGGTTTTAGTATCTTTAGACTTGTTTGTAAGCTAAAATTATGATCCTATTATAATTTATATACCTAAGAGTAGATTTGGATCAAAAACACTTAACAGTGCTATTTGATTTCTTTAATTATTGATAAGTATTCAGTAAATAGTAAATTTTTTATAATAATTTTAGATTATGATTTTTGTAAGTTACTAATATATTTGAGTGCAAAAATTTAGTTGGTATTATGATTTTTTTAAACTTTCTAATTCGGAATTCAAATCCAGCAACCGGAAATCTCAATTCACAATGCGAAAATAATTAAAGCGATGATTAATATGAAGGGATAAGGCGCGCCATCTGATACTACGGCTGCAATAAAATTTCAAATATCTCTAAAATCGTTTCGGAGATCTTCTAAAGTGCAATTCAACTTAAACAGGTATTTAATATACTTATATTTTTCATTCATTATTAACGTGATAGTCAATAATCCGTAATACATATTCAATTATAGTTTCTTCCTTGAATATTCAGAAGAATAAATTTTAGAAAAAATCTTATCTCATATCTAATATTTTATTGATGAATCTCTGGCATTAAGACTAAAGCAAGAGAGAATGCACTAAATAATTTGTATATTAGGAAGATTGCGATCTTTGGATTCTGTACATTTCAAGGGTTTCCATTTCCAAAGATTCTAACAAATTACTTCTTACATAACTCAGAAAAGTAAATCCTGTTTTTATAAAATAAATTTGACTATGATAAACATAATATTTCCCTATGGTGTGGATATTGTATTTAATCTAATTAGAAGCAATTTTAATAAACCAGTATCGAATAAGTTTTCAAGAATAGATGCAACATGTTCTTGTTCACAGCACCATAGACATTCACACCCACTCCACTCACAATATTTTTAATTTTTATAAAAATATTATACATAATAAATAGATCACTCAATTAAAATAACCAAGACCACTTGATACTTACTAAATTCCAATCTTTAATCTGATTTTCACACTTTTATAAACAACGCCTGCTTGCTTCTATCGAAAGCTACTTTATTAATCTGATATAAATTAATGTAAGAGCACTAATATCGGCCATATATAAATATTATTTGTAAGAATGCATTTAATAATATATTTAAAAGTCTTTATCAAATAACGCAATCGCCTTTTCCCCAATTTATCAATTAAATCTTTTTATATTGAACTTTTAACTCCAAATCATAGAAGCTTTATATTTGATATATAAACCACAAATTGTTATTCAAGCCACTGTACGAAGCTAATGGCTCAATTATGCTAACTTTGTATTTATGTATGCAAAATCACATAAAACATTGTTGCTATCACTAGTCTTCACAGGATTCACGAACAAAACAACAAACGGCGGAGCGGACTTAAATCAATATATTCATAAAAGAAAACAAGGATAGAACAATTTGCATTTTTGGGCAATTTGTTATGAACACAGTAAGAGTATAATACCTGTACTTATGCAGACACGCTCACACACACACACACACACATTAAATTTACACTCCCAAATATGAGATGAGCGTGCCATAAAGAATGCGTGGTACGTGGCTAGCATTCCGACACTGAGTAACTCAAATTTGCTTTATTTGATAAATGCACAAACGTGACTTCAGCAACAAAGAAAGCCACCAAAATAGGATTAAAACAACTGAACTAGTTCCCGGAAAACATCATTTATTTTATTAACTAAAATTAAACAAAAAAAGCTAGAAAAATTCCTCGCCCTCTGTCGAATAAACCATAAATCATCAGCCAAAATAAAACAATCGTTCCATTTCAGAAAAAGTGCCAAAATCAAAGAGAAATGCTCCCTCTAAAAATCTTTCCGAAGTGTCATTTCAGTACTGTACGAATTGGGCAGATACTGAGAAACCTATGCTCAGCTCCTTTCTGCTAAGAGCTCGATTTCCCCTGAAATGTATACAATTCTTGACAGCAAAGAAAAAAGGGTTAGCGAAATTTCGTTCAGCTAAAACGTGTCCACACGCACACACTTGAACAATCCACCTTAACACACTCGCCTGTCACATGCTTCATCGCGCCATTTTCGAACATATTTTATGTGGTGCATACATTCAAACCGACTTTTATGCTGTACAATTTGTGAGCAGGTTTTAATTAAAATTTTGAGAGGTTGAGAATGCGTTTGTGCTTTTGTTGACTTTTGTCAAGGATTCAAAATTTTCTATTTCACTTTTTTGCCCACAAAGAAAATGCAAATTTTACATGTGCACAAAATTCTTAACAACAAATTTAAAATATTCAAATGCACTAGCAACTTCACACTTCTGAGCACATTTTCAAGGACATTCTTCTAAGCATAATTTCAGATTTAAGGATATGTTAATTTTCGCTTGCAAGATTGATCGTTGTTTATTCACACGTCATTGAAAATATTTAAATTCTCGCAAACTAGGGGCCGAATCAAGTACTCATTAAGTCAAGGGGGAAGTTTATGCTCAAGCATTGAATCTCGCAAACCGTCAACAAAATATTTTTTAAAAGGAATGGTATTTCGAGCTTAAAAACTTCGTTTGTAGTAGTTAGGCCACCTAGAAACCTTTCCTCCACATTAAATAAGATGTAAGGTATAATTAAAAGAAAGAAGGTATAATTAAAACAAATATGAACTATGATACTGAGTATGTTCGAAAGGTTATTATATTTGGGATCATCACGAAATCAAAGTCAATCTTAAAAGGAAGTAGCCTTTTCTTGAATGTATTCGATTTTATCTAATTCAAATTGGTACTTTTGTCACAAAAATATGGATAGGAAAATAGTAAAAAGGATGCCTTTTGGATTTGTTAAGCAGTGATAATCAATTTGTTGACATATACTGTGCATCATAAAGACTCTTAAAGCTCCTACTTCATTTTAATTAAGCATACTCACATACGACTAAGAAAATTATGAGGCACTTTCGGCTATTGCAATCAGATTTGTTTTCCTTTCACTGCAGCGGTTTTTCTACATATATTTTAAAATTACTTATTGATAAATATACCTAGTTACAGGAATCCTCCGCTAAGACATATACGAGTATTTATGAATAAACCTCAAAAACATTTCTGAAACAAACTTAATTTAATTTAAGTAATGAACAATTACAATTGATACACAAGTATGATGAACTTGGTAAGGGAATTATTAAAGCATTGAAGGAATTCACATAGGCGAGTCAAATGTAATTCAGTTAATGTTAAACATCATTAAAGTTTCATATACAACGGCACAATGAGTGGCAAATTTCATTTCCGCAATACAAAACTACTTCATATGAAAATAGACGTGCCCCACCAGTGCACAGAGTGGTGAATCGTCGTGGGAAATTATACTAATGCGAAAAGCAGACTATACTGCAGAAATAAATAATTTTAATGTGGGTGAAAACAAGTGGAAGTTGTAAATCTACAGTCTGGCAATGTAGACGTAGTATGACATTATTGTAGTTTTATAGTTATAATTCTTCAACTATCACAAATAAATTACCGTAATCCCTGTGTACATTGTGAACAGAGAGAACAAGTTACAACAATTAGTAATATTTATTTAAACATTTTTCGAACTACCAACAAAATAGAAGAACCATATAAATGTCAGAATAGTATCATCGAATAAAGTCAAGGCACTCATTACAAGTTCAATCACGCAATAAACAAACGAATAAACAAATATTTCTATGTCACACAATGTCAGTCGCGCAACTTCGCTGATGTCCTTTGATTGCACCACAAACACAAAGCAATTAGTGCGTCCTTTCTAATGGCTAACAGCGTTGCAATTGTATGATGAAGGTACATAACCTTTCGATACAAAGAGATCAGCACTTTTGGACGACATTGCAATGGTGTCGCCGTGGTTTGTAGGAGGGAATACTCGCTTGCATTAAGAGGGCATAACAATTTCAACTAGTTTGGAACTATTATTGGAACTTTATTCTCTATATTCAATTATTCACGTTGTGCACTATTTGAAATGATTGTAAAAATTCAGACTAATTTATGTTACCATATTCTGGAATCCCCTACCACAGAATAATGTGATTAGAAATTAGAATAGTATAATTCTGGGAAGTCTTTCTTAGGAAACGAATAATTATTAATTACCTCCTAGGTCAATTTTCACGACTAAAAAGTACCTTTCTTTAATATTTGTTCCTTCTACTTGTGTATCCCCAAAACCCATTTGAGAATGAAGCTACCTGCACAGTTCCACGACCGCCTCGTTCGTAGGTGCTCCAAAAAAAAAAAAAAATACATAAAAAATGGCATTGCAGAATTTTTTGTGAATAGTGCATTGCATCCGTTAAGTGTAGACGCCCATACAAATAGCATAGGTGTTTGTTTTTTAAGTTTGTTTTTTGTGGAAAAAAGTGAGAAGTGTGTGTCAAAGGACAGTACAAGCTCACATACAAATACGGAGCGACACAACTCCGAATCCACTGCAACGAGGACGGATGGTTGACCATGACCAACGACTGATGGTTGAACAAGACCAACGACTGATGGTTGACCAAAACCAACGACTGATGGTTGACCAAGACCAACGACTGATGGTTGACAAGACCAACGACTGATGGTTGAGCAATGATGCTCTGACGGCCTCCCGACGAAATATTTGACGGTGGTCTCCAGGAGGATCCACCCGTACGATTGAGGAGATATTTAGTGGTTCAGAGTATCAGACTGACCCCGGCTTTTGACGCTTCCACTCCTAAATTTGATAAGGATTTCTCCAAAGGTAAAAAAAACAAATATATGAAATACTTAGTGTGATTCGTTGTTTAATATCACACAGGTGCATGCTATTACAAATACAATTGGTACGTCGTTGGCATAAGAACCGTGAATATACTGGCATAACCAACCACGATCATGTATTTCCACTCCAACCAACCAATCGTCGAAATAGAACAGGTGAAAATGCCGTGGAGCAACCACTTCTTATTAAAAATTGCAATCAAATGCGAATGGGGGGTGTCGATCTTGAGGTAAGCAATTACCATATTCGTTGCATTCGTTACCAAAAAAAGGTATTGGCCGCTACTAGTTGCTGCCCGGGTGCCATCCTTCGCGAATGCGTGGAAGCTACAGTGTTTCATTGATGAAACCAATGGCAGAAAAACCAAAGGTCGCAGCTTGACTTCCAGGTAGCCATCGTTACCCATTTGTTGCTTGCCACACATGGCGATTAGGATGAAAAAAATGAACGGCGTGTGGAGGACGATGAACATAGGTCAAAAATATGCCTCATGTCCTTCTCAAACCGGGCAACATGAAAAAACCACGTCTTTGCAAGGTGTGCCATAATCCCACAATGTACATGAGTGTTAAATGCAATGTCCATTTGCATATCAAAAATTGTTTTGAAAATCACCACAGCCCAAATTGTGGATGAGAATAAGCTATTTTTTTTTCATTCGCTTCAAATTCATTTATACAATGTACGTACACACTCACGCATATATAAATAATAATATTTTTATAAAAATTCAGACTCTAATATTGCTTCATTAGATTTGTAGTTCAACAAGGTTTCATATTCTCTTTACAACCTGCTTCCAGTAAGAATTTGTCTCCTGACTTGGTACAATTGTTCGATTTTTCGAACACAACGTTTCCAGAAAATAATAGATCTGTTTGCCATGCTTTCAATGGATTCAAGTTTTTTGGTTGCTAATTAAGTTGGAACACTCATTGAAAATATTCCTGCATCATTTTACACAAGTGAAAGTTTTCACCGTACCAAATGGGTTAAATGCTCATGTAAACTTTATTCCGCACACCTCAGTTTGCGCTTGTATTGTGTGGTTTGGGAAGAGGGAAGAGACTTATGGGTACCCAGATTGCAATCATCTTCGTCATAATAGTTGAAACAATTAAGGTCAATCCAACAGTTAAGGATGTTACCATTTTCTCAGTTTTTCAATAAAATTAAAGAAACGTTTTCCAAATTTTGAAAGTTTTTAGTTTATGCATTATGAACGCCACTTGTCCTAATCGGAGATCTTTCAAATTTTTCCCCAACTACATATGAATACCTACCAAAAATGTTAATAACTCTCCATCTGACACTTATTACGGTGGTATTACCATATTTACACCTACAGTATGCACGTGCCTGTCAGCAAATTCGTTGAGAAATAATAACTATAATAAGAGATAATCCTAAATGAATAAATTAAATATTTAATTACTATATCTCGTGCGAGTTCAATGACTAAAGCCATATTAGATTTAATATTTTTATTAAAATCCATCTTTATTTGGCACTATAAATTTAATAATGTTTTAATAGAAAGAAAAAAACAAAGCTTGTCTCAATCTTCCAACTCCCAGAAGATATAATAACTAAAAATGGACGAGAAAGCTGATTATAGATTTTGACCGAATAAAAAAAAGCGGGCAGTTTCGATGTATCGTAACGTCGTACGTTGAATAACTGAGATAGTACAGGTTTTATAGATATGATAAATAAAAAACAGTACGCATTTGTATTCAAGTGATTTTTATTTACTTGTTTTAAACAAATTTTTCAATAATTTATACATTAAATTTTATTGCTGTTAAAATTGCTTTATGGTATGAATAGTGTGAAATGTATGGCAACACAATTACTAGAATATATTGGCAACCCTTTTTTTTTTTGTAACACTGTCTTGAATTTTATTTTACGTTCTGTCCTTTTGTATGTTTTTGTACATTCCGGTCAGTCTCTCTCTGACCGCGTATTTGAATACTTCGAAATAAAATATCATGGTAAATACTCTGTTGTGTTGTGTGTTTTTTCTTCAATTCCAACAGGTTATGGGCCCAGACAGCCATAACAGTATGACAAGGAAATTCTATGTGAATAAAATATGTATATTGAAAAGACAGAACTTCAAATAAATCTTTGTGATTTGTAAAATACTGATTAATATAATTTTTCTGTGTGAAAAGTGAAAGAATAAAAGACAATGAATGTAATGCAGATTGACAAACTTGACGATAATAATTACGTCACTTGGTGCATTCACATGAAGAGTGTGTTAGTGCACTCAGATTTATGGGGTGTAACATGCGGCAGAGATGTTAAGCCTGAGGGCGCAGAAGCAGCGGCGTTTGCAATAAAAGACGAAAAAGCATTGGCGTCGATATTACTGTGTGTTAGGCCGACGCAGCTGAATCACGCGAAGTCATGTACAACGGCGCGTGCTTGGAACAAGCTAAAGGAAATCCACCAACCTAAAGGGCCGGCGAGAAAGATAATGCTATTTAAAAAACTGTTGTAAATGCGAATGCCAGAAGGTGGCAAAATTGTGGATCACATTAATGAGTTTCTAAACACAATGGAAAGTTTAAATGAGGTTGAGATCGATTTGGCTGACGAAATATGCGTTATTATTTTGTTGTCAAGTCTACCAAGAAGTTTCGAGAACTTTGTTGTTGCTGTTGAAGCAAGAGACAACTTACCTACCTTCAGTTCGTTGAAAGTGAAGCTGTTGGAGGCGGGTGCGAGGCAAGACAACAATAATAACGAAGCAAGCGTCGTTAGTGCAACAGAAACACTCATGCAAACAAAAGCAGATGGTAAATGCCAAAGAACAAATAGAGACACTCGTAATGCAAAAAAACGAAATGGCGACAAGAACAACAAGAGATGCTATAACTGTGGTCAGCCGGGACATTTTGCTGTAAAATGTAGACACCCAAAGAGAACAGAAAAAACTCTTGTTTTCTGACACAGCTACTGGCGTTCGACAACAACAGCGATAACAGCAATACGCATAGAAATAAGTGGTGTGTTGACAGCGGTGCGACTAGTCATTTCTGTTGTGTGCGGGAGTTATTTACTTCGTATGAAGAGTGTGAGGAGAGAGTTATGTTGGCGAATAATATGTACGTAAAAGCGATCGGTCGTGGCGACGTCGATATTTGTGGTGCAAGTGTAACACTAAAGAACGTTTTGCATGTCACTTCGATTCCTCATAACTTTATCTCTGTCGGCAGAGCAACGAGCGGTGGTATAAGTATATTTTTCAAGGACAATTGTATAAAGATAATAAATAAAGAAAACAAATGTCTTTTGAAAGCATACAAGGAAAATGATTTGTTTATTTACCAAAGTAAAGAAGAGGAACGGTATAAAAAATGTTACAGTGTGTCGAAACCTAACGAAGAGGCCATAAAGTGGCATAATAGATTCGGGCATTTAAACTTTAATTGTTTGAAAGATTTAATTAATAAAGAAACTGTGCGAGGCATCAAAATAAAGAACATGCCAAATTGTTTAGAGTGTGCTACGTGCGCGAAGGGAAAAATACATGTGAAACCGTTTCCTCAAACCTCGGATAATCGTTCAAATGAACTCTTGCAAATTGTTCACAGTGACGTGTGCGGTCCGGTCAATAAAGTCTCATACGGCGGTTCACGATATTTCGCGACTTTCATAGACGATTACTCCCGATATGTTACCGTATATTGTTTGAAATCCAAAGACGGAGTATTTAAAGCATTTAAGGACTATAAAGCAGAAGTCGAAAAACAAACGGGTAGGAAAATAAAATGCTTGAGAACTGATAATGGCCGCGAGTATGTGAAAAAAGACTTTGATGATTTTTTGCGATTAAACGGCATAAAAAGACAATTAACTGTTCCGTATACGCCACAACAAAATGGTGTTGCCGAAAGAGCTAACCGTACGTTGATCGAGATGGCAAGAACAATGATCTTACACTCCGGGTTATCTGAATAATTTTGGGCCGAGGCAGTAAGAACGTCAGCGTACATCAGAAATCGAACAACAACAAAGATTTTGCGGGATAGAACACCATTTGAAATGTGGAACGGATTTAAGCCAGCTATAAGTCACTTCAAAATATTTGGTTGTAAGGCAATAGTACTCGACAAGACATCGAAAAACCAAATTGCACCCAAAGGTACTGAATGTATTATGATTGGGTATAGCGAAGAAAGCAAGGCATATAGACTTTACAATTCAATCAACCGCAAAGTAATTGTAGCTAGAGATGTCATATTTTTAGAATATACCTTTGATGCTCTTGACGAATGCGACAACAACAATGATGTTTTTATATATGATTATAATTCTGCAAATTCTGAAAACGTAATGGACGAAACTGGTGCTTATCGAGAAGGAGCAGATGATGAAACTATGCCCAGCGAACCTGAACGCGCAGAACAGACAAATGGTTCTCAAGATGGTATTCGTCAAGAAGGAGGAAATGATGTATCTACAAGCAACGATAGTGACATTCCAGAACAACAAGATCAATTTAGAGAAAATGTTCATAAGCAAGAAGCAGACCAACGAGTTGTTAGAATTGGACCTGGAAGACCAAGACTTTTGCGCGATGGATCCCGAGGACGGCCGAAAAAATTGTTCAACGAACTGCATGCAATGGGTAAGTGCGATATTGAAACCACTGAGAATTTTGAAGAGGCTCTAAGCGGACCGTACGCCGATGAGTGGGATAAATCCATGAATATTGAATATGACTCCCTTATTAAAAATGGTACTTGGGAGCTAGCAGATTTACCTAAAGGTCAAGTCGCCATTGGCTGCAAATGGGTTTATACCGTGAAGAAGAACAAGGAAGGTGGCATACATAAATTAAAGTCTCGACTTGTTGCAAAAGGTTGCTCTCAGCGTTACGGTGTCAATGACAGTGAAACATTTTCTCCAGTAGTTTGCCACGCTAATATAAGACTGGTAATTGGCTTGGCGGTAGAACATGGCATTTATCTACACCAATTAGATATTTCCTCCGCGTATCTCAACGGTGACTTACGCGACACGGTCTTTATGAAGCAGCCACCCCATTTTGAAGATAGAGAAAATCCGGAGAAGGTACTCCAACTTAAAAAATCCCTATATGGCCTCAAGCAGAGTGGCCGCGAGTGCAACTCGAAGTTGAATGAAGTTTTGAAGAAATTTGGGTTCTTTCCATGCATTAGTGAACCCTGTATATTCGTGAGGCAGCATAATGGGATTTACGACATTATTGTAGTCTACGTTGACGACTTGATCGTCGGAAGCACATCGTTATCCGAGCTAGGCGAAATAAAGAAATCACTGGCGAATGAATTTGACCTGGTAGATGGAGGTGAACTATCCTATTTCCTTGGTATGGAATTCAACCGTGAGGCGATCTTGGGCCAATAACAATTTCACATAAGCAGTATGTATTAGATGTACTTGAGCAATACGGTATGTCTGAATGTTAAGAGGTTTCCACGCCATTAGATCCAGGATTCCAAGTAAAATGCGATGACGTTAATTGCAGAAGAATAGATCAGACAAACTATCAGTCAGCGATTGGGACTCTCATGTACTTGGCCTTGTCTACACGTCCTGACATACTTTTATCTGTTACGAAGTTGTCTCAGATGAATTCCGATCCCCATTCTGAACATGAAGCTGCCTATAAGCATATTCTCCGAAATTTTAAAAAAAACTGCAGATTATAAGCTATGCTATAAGAAAACTGGTAAACCAATTGAATGCTTTGCAGACGCTGATTGGGCTGGAGATACTAGCGACAGAAAATCATTTTCCGGCTACGTTTTTGTGGTAGCAAATTGTGTTTTTGTGGTAGCAAATTGTGTTTTTGCTTGGACCGCTAAGAAGCAGAATGTTGTGTCTCTCAGTTCAACAGAGGCGGAATATGTAGCAATATCAACAGCAGCAACGGAAGCATCTTATGTTCGAAAGGTGTTGGCAGAACTCAAATTTCCATTTAATGGCCCACTGACAATTTACAACGACAACCAGAGCGCACAATGTCTTGTTAAAAATCCGACTTATCATTCTAGGAGCAAACATATTGCGATCAAATACCACCATGTACGAGATATGCACACCAAGGGCGAAGTTGAAGTAAAATATATGTCAACCCATGATATGATGTCTGATATTTTAACTAAAAACTTATGTAGAGTAAAGCATTATAAATTTGTTGAATCTATGGGCTTAAATATCTAAAAAATAATGTTTGTATTTTTGTATTAAATCAATTAACGTAATTGCGTTGAGAAGGAGTGTGAAAAGTATGGCAACACAATTACTAGAATATATTGGCAACCCCTTTTCTTTGTAACACTGTCTTGAATTTTGTTTTGCGTTCTATCCTTTTGTATGTTTTTGTACATTCTAGTCAGTCTCTCTCTGACCGCGTATTTGAATACTTCGAAATAAAATATCATGGTAAATACTCTGTTGTGTTGTGTGTTTTTTCTTTAATTCCAACAAATAGTACGTAATATATGGTTCACAGATTATATTGGAAATATTCCTGCTGAACACATGGCCAAGGCAGGATGTTGATCGTGTTGTTGGCGAAATGTTACTAACGAGATCCAAATCGAATCTATCTTTCATAAAAGCGATAAAAGTGCGGTTTTCTTGTTTGGTTAAATCTATATTAAAATTTCCACCAATAATTATTGGAATTTCCACTTAATTAATAATAAGTACATAATAAAATATTCAATATATATATCAGTACATTGCTAGTGGCGTTCGGCAGTATCGGCAAATATGATTAAGAAAAGACATTCAATTCCCTCCATTTTTATTTACCGTTTCCTCCATTTTTTTTGGTCACACGAATAGTGTGTAAAACACGATCTTATACGTGTGGGGCACGAACTCGCCGTCGTGATTTTGAGAGTTCCTGATGTAAAGAAACTAAAGAGCAATCGGCTTACTCAAATATACCACTTGCCTCACTACTTTGGCTGTGTAACATACCCGCACTCTCCACTTTACCATTTCTTTTCTCAAAATATGACACTCTCTATTTGAAATTTCATGAATGCCGTGGCGTAAAGCGTTATTGAACGCTAAAAAAAATGTGTAATTGAAAATTAATAATTATACTGTTATATTAATAATACTAATTTACGATTGTTTTTTTAGTACCAGAGAAAATGATTACCTAACGGGTCCGCCAAATAACTTTTTTTTTTTGAAAATTCTATAAAAAAACTACTGCATATTTTCTCAAATTTCTTTTTTTATTTGAAAGTACAATCCTTCCGGTTAATAATGGAAAATAATTTCATTCAAATGGCTGCCTCGGCTGGCCATGCAGTAGCCTACACGATCGGTCCAATTTTTAAGCACATTATCGATTGTGTGCAGCTGTATTTCACCAATGGCTTCACGAATATTGTCCTTTAAAGCGTCAATTGTCTCTGGCTTGTCGGCGTGACACTTATCTTTGAGGGCACCCCGCAAATAATAGTCCAACGGTGTCAAATCGCAGCTCCGAGGTGGCCCAAACGACATCAGCTCTGCGGCTGATAATGCGATCTTCAAAAACAGGGCGCAAAACATCGAGTGTAGCTTCGGCTGTGTGGCACGTAGCGCCGTCCTGTTGAAACCAAATGTTGTCAATATCGTCCTCTTCAAATTTTGTGAACAAAAATTCGTTCAACATGGCCCGATAACGATCGCCATTGACTGTAACGGCCACTCCTTGCTCATTTTCGAAGAAAAATGGCCCAATTATGCTTCTGGACCAAAATCCGCACAAAACAGTGACTCGTTTTGGGTGCATCGGCTTTTCAATGTATGCGTGCGGGTTTTCTGTGCCCCAAATGCGACAATTTTGCTTGTTTACATACCCGCCAAGATCAAAATGAGCTTCATCTGAAAACATGATTTTTTTGGCAAAATCGGCATCTTCTGTAAGTCGATCGCAGGCCCACTTAGCGAAGCGAAAACGCATTGGATGGTCAGTCGGCTTCAACTCCTGAACCAATTGGACTTTGTGTGGCGTCATACCAAGGTCTTTATGCAAAATTCGTCTCAATGATGTCTCCGAAATGTTCAATTGTTGAGAACGACGGTGAATTGATGTTGATGGCGCTTCACGCACACTTTCTGCCACAGCAGCAATATTGTCGGGTGTACGCACGGTTTTTGCTTTTTCACGATTTGGTTTATCGATGAGGATGCCAGTTTCTTTCACTTTTTTCACAAGATAACGAACATACGGAGCTGACGGTGCTTCTCTTCTTCCAAAATCCGTACGCAATTTTCGCACACATTCTGCAACATTACCATGATTTCAACGTAATGTCGCAATATTTCCCAGCGTTGTTCAAGCGTATACACAACCATATTCGTTCAGCGGAAGGATAAAACTAACTATCTGTCAAATCAGACATGAGCTAAGTGTTACCATTCACGAAATAAGCACTAGTTGACATAAAAAACGTTAGATGGCGGACCAGTTAGCTTGACGCTTTGGTTGAGCCTTTTTAAGAAGGTACATTCAGGGACTCTTCACAGTGTCAGTCGGGTCTCTCTTAGATCATGCTCTGCTGTCGCTCAAGTCCTGCTCTAAATAAAGTTCTTTGAAATTACCTGCATGTTCACAGTATACTCACGCAGCGCTGAAGCCTGGATAAACCATATTAAAATTGATGATAGTCATTTAGGCATTGTCAACTATGTCTGACTATCTTCCAAAATTCCCGATTGTAATGAACCAGCTGCTTTTCTTTCAAAGACATTGCAAACGCTTGCTGCGTTTTGAATGCTTATGAAATGTGTTGGGGAAATATGAAATGCAACTTATATTTGCTGCAGATATGAAATTTTATGTTTTCGAAACATTTTTGAAGGCTGAATTGGACATATTTGAGTTGGCCACTTGGAAAATAATTTTTCAGCAATTTGGAAATACGAATAGTTTTATTTCGTATTTCATATTTTGATAATTATTATAAACATAGTAACACACAATTGTAGATGAACAGAATAGAAGGATATGTATTTATGTCACTTAATCATCACATTTTCTTTGAATGGTGCCTTTGTTATAATCTTTCTCCGTAGCATTATCATAATTCACGCAATCATTCCAAGCGTGTCTGATATCAAATTCAAAAAAATGCCCACGAGGACACTATTATATGCTTAGCTTAGTTACGTAGCTGACATGTGAAAATAATATGAATTAAATGAATGAATGAATGAATACATTCTTGTTTTTTAATAGTTTGAGAGAGGTGTTGAAGAGGCCAAAGAACGGGAGTGGGTAGTTATGGTAGTTTGAAGTAAAGTAATTACCCACGAATTAATAAAATTTGATGCGTTAAAAGAACTTTTCATCCTCATGTCAACTTTTTAAATTCTATATTCCTTATGCATGATAGATTATATTATTTTAAAATTCTATAAATATATAAATAAACACATTCACAAAAAACAAGCATAACATTTAAAATTAGTTTTAAATGAATTGCATAAATATGTGAAACGATAACATTTAAAAGCTTCAAGCAATCTGCATGGCAGCATGGCACATATTCTTTGACAATTTAAGCCGAATGTGAGCAATTTCGCAGAATTTTATCAGTGAGGACTTAAGCTGCAAAAGTTGGCCATATTTCAAACTGCCCCGTACTTGCAAGCTGAACGGGCGTGAAGCTATTGAAAGCAAAGCTTTGGTGTTGCATATCGCTTTTCAATTGACTTGGGCAGGAAAAATGGGGCGATAAATTCAGGTATTTTTTCCTGCAAATCGATTTGCGTGCATCAGGATATTTGGCAAATACATTGCAAACGTGATTCGAAGTATTTCTCTACATACTTGATACTCGTATATATCTGGGAAACTTTTCTGGAACTTTCTGAGGGGAGTAAGTTATATTGCTTTTGATATTTCAAAGGTAAACTGAGATTTATCCCAATTGATTATTTTTTCATAAATTTGTTGCTAAAAATTCATTTTCAACAATACCGGAATTTTTCTACAAATCTTTACCAATTCCATGTATCATCAATTCCATTACAATTACATTCTAATTATTTACTTTTATAATTGATTGATGGTGTAGAATTCATATTGACTTTCACCGCCAAAAAGAACTATGTAACTATGTTCACGCCAATTATGTCCATTATTGTCTGGTACTCATTTAAGTCTTATGACCTTTCTATTTTTAACCCTTGCTTTCCTTTTCACGCATTTTGTAATATGCAATGTGCAGTACAATAAAGTAGTAAAAATTTAACCAGCAAACGAAATTCATTATATTCTTTTAACAGGACTACTCAGCAACTAACGCCACAAAATGGTCCTTCGAGCCGGATCAGTTATTTAAATCAACAAGTTTACTAAAATTTTTAAAATAAACAAATTAATTGAGGTAGTACACGGATATATGTATGAACGAGTATGTGGGAAGTGCCCAACGGACGAAGAGAAGTGGACAGCAATACTGAGAAATGCATCCATGCATAGACCATGACTTAACGAAAACAATTGACGAACTTATCGTGTATTGGATATTAAATGAGAAGAGACGCACACAGATCGCAAATATACTTTTTAACTATTATTCCAATCTCATATTAATATTTAATTTATGTAATCTATTCGTCAATGCAACATTATAAATAAACAATGAACAGAATTGTATTGCTTTTTTTTGTTTTGATGAGAAGCGGAAAGGCTCATCGTAAATCTACATCAAAATCAACTTAAAATCGTTTTGCAACAATATACACGCATATACGAGGTCTATTCAAAAAGTAGACGCCCGAGCACGTCAACAACAGACGAAAAAATTTATGAAGTAAAGAAACTAGTATTGGCCAATAG
This sequence comes from Clusia tigrina, assembly GCA_920105625.2. Classification (NCBI taxonomy): domain Eukaryota; kingdom Metazoa; phylum Arthropoda; class Insecta; order Diptera; family Clusiidae; genus Clusia; species Clusia tigrina. Next base: position 193,031,949 of record OV050031.1, on the reverse strand, counting down.
TCGAATCACTGTCAGAGAAGTTGCTGAGGACCTAAATATATCGATTGGCTCGTGTCATTCGATTATCACCAAAAGTTTGTGCATGAGGTGTGTCGAGGTAAAATTCGTACCAAAATTACTCAATTTCGACCAAAAACATTAACATTGCTCAAGAGCTGTTGGAATCTGTCCGTGACGACCCAAATTTGCTGCAGAGAGTCATATTGGTGACGAATCATGGGTCTATGGTTATGACGTAGAAACCAAAGCTCAAACATCCCAATGGAAGCTGCTGCATGAGCCAAGACCGAACAAAGAAAGCCAAGTTCGGTCGAATGTGAAGGTTTTGCTGACAGTTTTCTTTGATTGCAGGGGCGTGGTGCATTATGAATTCTTGCCACAGGGTAGAACGGTCAATAAGGAATATTATCTTCAAGCAATCAGCCAGAAACGCCCGGATTTGTGAAAGAAAAAAAATTGGCTTTTGCATCATGATAATGCCCCGGCTCACACATCATTACTTGTGTGCGAATTTTTGTTCTATCGTCGACTAGTTCATCAACATATCGGGATATGTTTGAGAGACGCCTCGCGGAGCTGACTCAACACACAGAAACTTCAATTGAAGAGAAGTTAGGTAGTCCTCCTGCGGCCACAACAGCTAATCAAGGTGCTACTGGACACACGGCATATTCAGCAGATACCAAACCGCAGCGAGACTCATCAACCAATCGTCGATAAAGCGAGTCTACGCGGTTAATTCGACGCCAAGCCGAAGTGATAAGGACACTACGGTGGCAACTAAATTCAATTATGGACGAAATGGATCGACGCTCGAAACAGTTCCTTTCATTCAAGAAAGGCAACATACTACAACATTATAACCATATCGAAGACATCAACAATCAGCTATGGGAATTGGAGGCTGATCCTACTCTTGTGGGTTATGATACACACCAATATATAACCCTGGAAGAAGAAGTACAGTCCGTACTGGTGCTATTAAGTGAGTGGACGCAGAAGTTACATCAACACCGGTAGCAAACAATTCCTTACATCTGCCCAAGATAACCTTGCCTAAAATCGATGGCAATTATTTGAAATGGAGACAATTTCATGACCTCTTTAATGAAATGATCCATAAACAGAAGATAGCGAACTGCCAGAAATAGGTCTACCTCCCAGCCACAGAAGAAAACTACTTGACAGCTTGGAGCATTCTAAAGGAGCGCTATGAGAATACTAGGCTGTAAACGCACTGCTAAGTAAACTTGTCAACCAACCCAATGTTGTAGCAGAAGGAGCCGACAGTTTAAAGAGTTTGCATGACACAACCCAAGAATGTGTATTGGGATTACAAAACATCGGAATTGACACTGGAACCTGGGATCCAATTCTATTGTTCATATGTATAAGGAAGTTGGACAAGGCTTCACACACACTGTATGAACAATCGGTAGCTAAGCAACGGGAACTCCAATCATTCAAGGATTTCCTAAGCTTCCTGCAATTCCGCTTCCAAGCTCTAGAGGCTTTAGGAGGCAAATCAATCAACAAAGCTACTTGCAACAAATACCGTCAATTGTCCGCTTTGTGGAAGTAACCATCCTCTCTACGCATGTAAGGACTTTAGCAAGTTGAACCCTGACAAGCGGCTGCAAGTCATAACGTCATAATCTCTGCATCAACTGTCTCAAATCAGGGCACTCGCTCTCGAACTGCATTTCAAGTGGATGCCGGAAGTGCTCCAAAAAGCATAACACTATGCTGCACTTTAACCCAACCCTCTCCAGCTTCAAATACTAATAATTCAAGAATTCAACCTGATCATACGAAAGATAAGACGTCAACTGCAAGTATCAAGCAACACAGCGTATTAGCTACTCATGCTATTGCATGCACTAAGTATGTCGCACTGGGTACAGCAGTAGAGAAATTAATCGACCACTCAGGAGCCACTATCGAATGCCGAGCCTTACTAGATTCAGGCTCCCAGCTAAATCTCATCACGGTGAAGCTAGCTAGCTAATAGACTAGGATTCAAAGGAAAGGCAGAGTTGTTAACAATAAAGGGCATTGGGCACGCCAATCAACAGTCACAAAGGCGTGTCAACACAAAAATAGCATCCCAAATATGTAATTTCTCGGCCAATTTCGAAGCCTTTCTCCTACCACAAATAACTCTACAGCAACCATCGATAGACATAGATACCACCAGCTGGGAAATAACACAACACCTTAGGTTGGCAGACCCAGCATTCAACACTCCAGGTCCTATTGACATTCTGTTTGGAGCAGATTTGTATCACAACATCCTTAGCATCGGACAATTTCGTTTGGGAAAGGGTTTGCCAACATTACAAAACACCGTTTTTGGATGGATGGTGGCGGGCAAAATCGACAACCACTACCTTGATGAACTAACATGCGGAGTGCTGACCAATACAGAATTCGACCTACAAAAATTTTGGATACTAGAGGAAGTAGATGCCAAGGTTCCCACACAAACACAGGAGGAAAGGATGTGCGAAGAGTACTTCAGCCAAATAGTGAAAAGAAATGCGCTTGGCAGATTTGTCGTACAACTGCCTTTCAAGCAAAAACCTGAAAGATTAGGACACTCTAAAGATCTGGCCTTGAGGAGATTCACGTCATTGGAAAACAAGCTCCCCAAGGATCCCACATTGAAAGGAATGTATGCTGACTTTATGGCCGAATATCATCAACTTGGCCATATGAGTCTCATTAAGGAAGAAGAGATAAAATCCCCACCATACTTCCTACCACATCATGGTATCCTTAAGCCATCAAGCACAACCACCAAATTGAGAGTTGTTTTTGACGCATCAGCGAAGTCATCAACGAACCTGGCACTAAAGGACGTGCTAGCTACTGGTCCAACAATTCAAGACGATCTATTCCCCATATTACTGCGCTTTCGGTTGCCCAGATTCGTTTTCACCGCAGATATATAAAAGATGTACCGTCAGCTCCTAATCAACGACCAGGATCGAAATCTTCAATTAATTGCTTGGAGAATAGAACCAATTCAGCTCTATAAGCTAAATACAGTAACATATGGAACAACATCAGCACCTTATTTGACTACAAAATGCTTGCAACAACTCGCCCAAGATGAAAAGATCCAATCGCTGCCGCCATCCTTCAAAGGGATTTTTATGTGGACGATGTCATGACAGGATGCAATAGCCTAACAGAAGCCATTTTTGCTCAAGCTCAACTTCAGCAACTACTCGTCAAAGGTGGCTTCAAACTGAGAAAATGGTGCGCCAATCATCACAAACTGCTGCAGGAGATAAAAATGGCAGATCGAGCAATGCAGTTTGACTTCAATATAGACTCCGACGACCACATTAAAACACTAGGATTGTCATGGATTCCAGTAAATGATAGCCTCCAAATGGTTCCGATTCAGCAAGGATTATTAAAAGGATTGTATGCTCGGACATTTCGCTTCTTTTTGAGCCCCTTGGGTTTAAGGGACCAGTAGTCGTATCGGCAAAACTATTTCTGCGGCAACTTTGGACATTAAAGTTAGATTGGGATGCAGCGTTACCAATGGACCTACACACACGATCCATTTTCGAGATGAACTAACTGAATTGGACAAAATTGATGTACAAAGACATGCCTTTGGAAAACACGTGCCGAAAATTGTTCAGATGCCAAAAACACATGCCTTCGCTGATGCCTCTGAACGGGCTTAGGCGGGGCGGTTTACGTTCGTTCAGTTACCGAGGACAACGTAGTACTTGTAGGACTACTTTGCGCCAAATCCAAGGTTGCAACAGTCAAGTCTTCTACAATTCCAAGACTAGAATTCTGTGCGGCTATGTATAGGACTGAGCTAGTAAATGGAGTAAAAAGAGAAGAACAGCTGCGAGAGACTCCTACGTTCTTCTGGTCAGACTCTGAAACTGTACTGGCATGGATCAATTCCACATCGTCATCGTATCAAACCTTCGTTGCCAACCGTATAGCAACAATACAAAATCTCAGCTTAACTCAACAATGGCGACACGTCAGATCGAAAGAAAATCCAGCCGATATTCTATCACGTGGAATTACTCCATCAAAATTGAAGAACTGCACGTTATGGTTCTATGGTCCCTTATTATATGGTCATGGGCTGTGCCATACAAATCTGAATCTGACTGCAATGAAGAACGAAAAAGAACGGTTACAATGAACGTGGCCCAATCATGTGGAAAACACTTCATAAACAACATCAACCATAGGAACTCATTTCCTAAATTCCAAAGGATCACAGCCTATGTAGCACGCTTTATTCAACACAGTCGCAATATCCTAATCACAAGAAGGGTTCCTCATTAACCTGCGAAGAGCTCGAAGAGGGATTGCCCATCATAATTACAGCCATGCAGCAAGGTGAATTTGCAACAGAGTGGAAGCATCTGAAATCCTTTAAAGAACTTCACAAATCCAGTGATCTTTTAAGTTTATCACCATTTCTCGACGAAAACAACATAATTCAAGTAGGTGGCCGACTGGAAGCCTCATCACCTTCATACGATGCAAAATACCCGATGTTACTACCCGCATCTCATCCATTCACGAAACTTTTGATGGAGGACATTCATCGAAAAAACCTGCATATCGGACCACAAGGACTTTTAGCGACTACACGGCAACGCTTCTGGCCGGTAAAAGGGAAACTCTGGCACGAACGACTGTGCAAAATTCCATCACATGCTACAAAAACAAGCCTAAACTCTTAACTCAAATCATGGGCAATCTACCTGCGAATCGCGTAGAACCTGCTAGGCCATTCATCAACTCTGGCGAAGATTTCTGGGGATCCGTCTGGACACACTATCGCCTAAGAGGAAAGCGTCCTCATAAAAGCTATGTTGCGGTATTTATCTGCTTCACTACGAAAGCAGTACACTTAGAAATGGTAATTGACTTAACTACCGAAGCCTTCATTGGAGCTCTGACGTGAATCATGGGTGTAGACGCGGCAACTGCAGAAACTTATATTGCGACAACGCTACAAACTTTGTAGGTGCCAAGAACAAATTTTCAGAGCTCACCGAGTCCATATTCTCGACAGGGGGCCAAGAAAAAATAAAAAATTCCTGTAACTACAAAAGAATCAACTTCCACTTCATTCCTCCCCGCGCTCCTCATTTCGGAGGCTTATGGGAGGCAGCTGTCAAATAGGCCAAACACCTTCTTCAACGCAGTCTCAATACCGCGTCCCTCACATATGAAGAACTAGAGACACTCATAATTGATATCGAAGCCATACTCAATTCGCGGCCAATCACCCCCATTTCAACTGACTCCAGAGACCTCGCGGCATTAATACCGGGACACTTCCTAATCGGAGAACCCATGACTGCCTCCATCGACACCGCGGCAGCAGCTTGCGAAGTTTCTTTGGGCAAACGCTGGCAACTAATCAACAGCATCAAGCAGGAATTCTGGCACAGTTGGACTAAGGAATACCTGAGTGAATTGCAACAGAAAAGAAAATGGAAACAACCCCAGAAGAATATTGAACTTGGAAGGCTGGTCTTAATTACGGAAGACAACACACCCGTTCGTCAGTGGCCTCTGGGACGTATAACTAAGGTATATAATGGCGAAGATGGCTATGTTCGTTTTGCAGACATCCGTACTATGAACAACACGTTAAAGAGACCGATATACCGTCTTGCCCCACTCCCAATAGAACCCACTTCTGAAGCCCAGCAGGAATCCGCGCCTGAAGCACTGCCGAAAAAATGTCGACTTAGTAATATAGGCACCGTAATCACAGGTCTACTACTCTGCTTGGCAATAACACCACGGAAGAGACTGAATATCAGTGAATCACAAATTCTGTCGACACCCGGCGAACCAACCTTTACTGTAAATGTTGAACCGCTATTCAACGAGGGGGGAATGTTGCATTCTAAGCGAAGTCAACAACCGCTGCAATGCACGCCCCTGACTGTGGCCAACGACAGCGCAAATCACTGACAACGAATTTTCACGTGCATCAGCACTTTGTGCACATTAATTGTAGTTTTTTTGCATTACATTTTTATTATTTCTTTATGATTTATTTTATATGTAAAATGTCTAAGTAAGCAATAATGGCTCAATTGTAATGGTGTAAATAAAGTGAAATTATTAAATATGTATCAGTTCTTTGAAACCTATCAACGAGTGTTTTATTTAATTTATCATTCCGGAGGTCTGGTTATAAGCACTAGTACCTTCACTCAACAATAGTCTTGGTTTTGTACCTAGGCTACTTCCCACATAATTACCGAAGATCTGGTTATAAGCACCAGTATCTTCATTCAATATTAGTCTTGGTTTTGCACCTAGGCTATTTCATAACCATAAAACAAGGATCTGGTGTATCTACCAGGACCCAGCTTAAGTAAGGTGGAATAAAAGAATTCCCACTCTTAACATTGGTGACCCCGACGTGTTATGTGACAACAAAATGTCAGAACTATCATTAGACGGCACAGGACTCTTGGAGCTTGATGACACCTGTCATCTGGCTATAAGCACCAGTATCTTCATTCAATATTAGTCTTGGTTTTGCACCTAGACTATTTCATAACCATAAAACAAGGGTCTGGTGTATCTACCAGGACCCAGCTTAAGTAAGGTGGAATAAAATAATTCCCACTCTTAACACCACGATTGACAAAAATCGAAGACAAGCTATAAGACACCACACACAATAGCTGTCAAAAACTGACTGAACATTTACAAGTGAGGGTCATGACGCCACAAAAAGATCGAAAATCGAACATCCGTAACCCGCAAAAATTCAAAATTCGCGATACGTTTTGAACAGCCCTCGTATGTACTAGTATGCGATTCTAATGAAGAGTTATATATTTTTAAGAAAGTGTGTTCGTGATAACTGGTTTTTCAATTATTAAATATCGCTGCATTGGGATTAATGTGGAATACAAAGGGAGAAGGGTAGTATCAAAAACACTGTTTCAGCACATATAGAAATTGGATATTGAATGGGATGATCCTGTACCGGATGATATAGTTCTATTTGGTTAATACTTAAAGAAATTTTAAAGACGCTACGCTCCGTATTCCACTTTGGCTTGGTACTGGCGTAGAGGCCTCTAACAGTGAACTATATTGCTGTATAGAATACGCATGCACCAAATGTGCCGATGGATCTATCAAGATATCCTTGATAAATGCTAAAACCAAAGTTTCGCCATTACGACCAATTTCTAATCCGAAGCTAGAACTAGGCGCTGTTGTTCTAGTCGCTGATTTGAGTGAATGTATCAATCCTTTGGCAAACTTGTTTTAAATGTTTGCGTTTGGAGTGATTCGAAAAATACTCTTGCATTGCTACTCAGGCTTCCTAGTAAGAGGACTATATATGTAGCAAATCGCGTTGTTAACGTACATTTTATCACACCGCCCGAAAAATGGTTTTGTGTCTCCACGTATGAAAACAGTAACCGTTTATCAGCTTCTAAATTAGCTATTCTTGTGTTGTGGTGAAGGGGTCCAGCGTGGCTCTCTCAGTCAATTACGCAATGGCCTGCCTCAAGGCCAGAAACTACCTCTACGCAACTAGAAGCGTTGCACAAGCAAATTGCGTGCACATCCCGTTGAGAAAACGCCTTTTTTTAGCTATTGATGAACTACAATTCATTTAGTCATTTAATTGCAATTTTTTCATTTCAATTGTATTTAGATTTGACAGCAGTTTGCATTCCCACTCCTCCAAATGGCGGCTTCATTGGAGAATTTTTTTATTTTCACATAAAATAAAATTGAATTAAACAAAATTAAATTGATTTAAAATTCCGCTGAATAGAAAAATTGCATTTTTAATTTTATTTACAATGAGTGCAGATAATTATGTTTTTCTCAGTTGGAAATTTTATTGATTCATTTTGTGTGAAAAAAACCGGTTTACTCAATTGTGTTCAAAGCGATATAATTTTGTTGTTGTTTATATTCTAATTTAAATCAATGTACACGTACATACTCGTAGAAGATAAATAATGTTGGGTGATAATTTAGTATCATAAACCTTTTTGCCAATATCAGATTTTGGTAATCTCAGATTTGGATACATCATTAAAAGATTAATTAATAAATAAATAAAATATAATTTCCCATACCTGACATCATAAATCATGATATGAAAATGTTGGTCGGAAAAATCATACATCCTAGCGACATCTTTGGAACAAGCGAAAGAAATCCGTTTTTAAATGGAATGAGCATTAAAAATGTTGATGCTGATTAACACTGCCTTGCAAAAAATAGTGTCTCAATTTAAAAAACAATTTAAAATAATGAAAAAGAAACCTCCTTAGACTTTTAATATTAAGAGCTAATTTCGGAGACTGGAGTCAACAAAGAATCTCAATAAAAAATGTGGTAACTGTATAATAAACATCGGGTTCAACAGTATAATCCAGGTGATGTTTGCAACTCGACGCTTTCTAATTATAATCCACTTTGAACCCAAAACGAATGGAATGAAATATCAAAAGGACTCTAAAAAATATTATAAATTATGAGTAATTTAGTTAAATGCACAAAAAGAGAATTTGCACATTCTCTACATTTGTTGGGAACAGTGGAGAACTACTTGATTTCCCATTTACATACCACATTTAACAAAATTTAACTTCTTCTCCGTTTGACCATTTTAATAAGATACCAATTTCTTTCAAACCATCTGAATTTAGGAAAACACATTTTAATATTTTATCGGTATAAGACTGTCGAATCTGAGGGCTGGTATTGATTTTAGTTAAGTTCAAGTTTCGAAAACTTATTGACAGCATGACAAATTTTTATAAGCAAGAGTTGAGTAGCGAGGAGGAAAATATGCAATATTATGCGTTTTGGAGTCAAGGGACGAACTCTCATTGATTCTCCCCAAATACTACAAAGACAGCAGTAAAAAATTGCAAGAAAACAAAATATATTTTAAATTAAAATCGGAATAATTATTCCTAGTATCAGTTATAACGGTTAAAGTAAGAAGGAATAGAAATTAAATAAATAATCCTAATTATTTTCCAATGTTACTCCAATTATCATACTGTAACATACAGGGGTTGAATTTAAGTATTATTTGCAAATGCAAATTACCGTTAATTTCAATTTTATTTTTGGAGAAAGCACAAAAACTGTTTCATGATATTACTTACTAGTAATAAACAAAAAATAAAATCATTTATTCATATCTGACAAAACAAAGTAATCAATTGCACAATTCTTCCTTCGGCCAAAGAAAATGCAAAAGATAAACCTTGGCTAAACTTCCTCTGCAAAATAAGTATTTGTGGGCAATTACGAAAGTAACTCCATCACTCGATATGAGGCAATGATGGCGAGATGCATGGCATCACGAACTGTGGTTTATATCAATTCTCTTTCTACTTCTTACAGGATCATTTAACAAAACAAGCAGTAATACATAGAGGAGTTGATACGGAGGATCCTTTAATAGAAAATCAAGCTGCGGTGTAGGTGTATGTAATTGAACTGCAGTAAATGGCAGTTTTTTTGGAAATAGAACAAGCATTCAATGTCTTCACTTAAAATATTAAAAAAATTTGCATGAAATGAAGTCCTTGCTTCAGTAAGAATTATTTACTAATGAAATAAAAAATCAAGCTACCAATTGAAATTGTTTTTAATACTTAAATGAGTGCACTTGCAATAATGGAATATTGCAAAAAGGCTAATATTGCAATAAGTTGACAAATATGCTAACACTTTTGAACATAACAAATGGATGTAAATTTCACATGGAGTTTCATCCACTGCTTCCTCACTAAATACACCCTTTCCCACCCATCCCCGCTGTAGATTCTACGTAAGCGCAAGGGAGGGTGCAACGTGGCCGCCAATCCACCGAGCTATAAACAATGAATTTAATGAGGTTTCAATATATAACTGTGGAAATGGATTGGAAAATTTAAGCATCTATTGTATTGAAAATTACATTAACATTAGAATAATTTATTGCTTGTAAATTTAGATAATTTATTTTGAAGGAGTTTTATGATTATTAACGCCTTGGATTAAATTTGAACGATTCACATAAATATCCTTTATAACAAAGCTTTGAGTTACATTCGTCATTTCCGTTTATGCGTTTTCAGAATACCCGGACCAGTCATTCAAAATTCACTCCACGATACTACCAATTTCAATTGCAAAGAGGGCCCGCCATGTCAGTGACTGCAGTTTTCATTCTCACACGTAAGTATTCACTTCACCGCACACTCTACCAATACAGCTGAATGACTTCGATTTGTCTGCGGCAATGGAAATCAATAATTCAGTGCCAATCAATGTTCAACAGACGGAGTTCGCGTTTTTTCAAATGCGTCTGCATGTGGAAGCAGAGCCAAAATTCCGCAATTGGCGGAAATTGTTTGCAGTCTACAAAATCAGACACATTCGCGGTTTAAAAATTTTAAATTCCTCAACGAAACCATGATAAGTTCTTATATAAAAAAATATTGAGTAGATAGAATACCGCTTAAAGCTGATACGCATATAAATATACATAGATCTGCTTACATATAATAGGAAAGTGTCTTTCGAAGCAGCAAAAGGCAATTTTAGATTAGATCCACTCAGAATACTTCTATTCACCATATTATTCTGCACTCTCTTTATCTATCATCAAATACTAATCTCTACCAGGATACCAGGGACGAACTGCAGAATTGCTCGTATAAGTTGCAGAGGAAAGAGACAATTAGCAGGAAAAAGTTCATTGGTGAGTCTTCCATTTAGTTTAGTGAAGAGTCTTCCTATACCCAAGTAATTCGGTAGAGTAAACAAATAAATAAATGACATGATTATTTTATTTTTTGGTGAAACCAATTTGTTTTTTTCAAAATAGTTCCCTTCTCACAAAACATAAAGATCTACTCCGTCAAAAAGCGTATCTGATTAGCGTTTTAGATGTCCTTCCGGATGTGGTTAAAGCCGCTTAAATGGGTTTTGCGTCCACTAAACGCTTTCCTTTCATCGGCAAATTTATTTTTCCGAACAGTGAATACTGGAGTTGTTGACAGTTAAATTGCAAATAGATGGCCTCATTAGAAATACCTATTTTTGAAGGGTCTTGTTTACTTTGTCCTTCTAGCCACGTAGGCTAATAAAGAAGTTCTTGAAAATCTGCAAATATGTTGTGCGACCTTTAGAAAACCTGCGTTAAGGGTTAAGTTTTTTTGGAATTTTTGTAACTTCTGTTGAACTTTTTCTTACTATTTTATATATGTATGCCTCCAAATGAATTTTCAGCCACAATCCAAATCAATTGCAATCGTTTATTTTACTTCCCTTGCTAATATAACTGCAAGTACCAACTAAAAAAGAATACGTTTTCAACCATTTATTAGTGATTGACAAATATAATTTACAAACACCACACTAAAAAATCATATATTACTCATGCAATGTTCTCTGCCGGTAAAATTCAAATAAGAAAGCTAGGACGAATATAAACATACAATCCCACGGGTTCACTTGAAGTAAAAATACCATAAACAAGTAACTCGAATAACAGCAGGAACACTAAAAATTCTAGCAAGAAACATGAAAAAGTTTCCTGTCAAAGCACCACGCGGTTGCGTCAGGGATAAGGATATACAAAGCGAGGACCACTTACAAAAAATCATTAAATAAAAATAAAAATAAATAAATATCATACAATCTAATCGAAATATCTAACCACCCCCACACATAAAACACACAAACGAACAACAAAGTGATATTAGTGAGTAATGTGAGAGGATGAGCACTCGTCTGTTTATTAGTTTGTAGTAAGGTGGTACCGACGTTTATTTAATCAAATCAATAGAAAACTTGTTAAAATTGTACTTTAACAGTAGCGAAAAATTATGTACGTAATAGCTCATATAAACACACTCGCACACACACAAAACACAACAATCAGACATTCTCTTATGCCTCTGGTGGCTTTTTCATATGATAAAGTTTTTTCCTAATAAAATCACACAGGATAAAAAGCAATCAATTAAATTCCAATGAAGCGAAGAAAATGCGTCTCTGGCCTCATCGTGGCTTGGAAATAATATATATAAATATAACAAAAGAAAGTGAAAAGAGGAAGTGATTTCGAACATTTAATGGGATATGTCTTTAAGAGTTGCGTAGAATCGAGATATATTTCCAATTCAATACTTACATGTAAGGACGGAACGAAAATTTTCAACTTATTCCACTTGAACACATTCTTCCAATGAGTACAGATGCTGAAAATCAACTTTGCACGGACGTTAAATATCTATACCAAATTGCCCAAGCCGTTTCAAATGGTAGTTGCTCAATTAATCTTGCAAACATCAAACCTGGACCGGTAGGACATTCGAGATGGATAACAAAAGCTAGTAGATTGCTCCGTGTGTATATTGCGACAGAAAACCCATCACAAAATATATAAATTTTGGCAAGGTACATCATGAAAGTGTATGTTCCCATGTATTTCAACGTCAAATACTACAATTCGGCTGTATACGGTAGTGCTCTGCTTGGAAAATTCATCCAGTGGACGCAAAATTCACCAGACAACTTATGTAACATCGTAAATCCCGTAATACAGAATAATTCCTATTTCGCACACAGTGAAAAAGTTTTGTTGAGCATGTTATTCGATGTTTGTACAGAAATTCGTAAATGGGCACTCAAAAAAATATTGTATATTCGCAACAACGTATGCGATTTAACTGAGCTTCGCGAATATGTAAAACCAAACATCAATTTTGATTGTACGGATTACGTTCACATGATCGATTTAGAGGACAAAGCATTGTTATTTGAACCGCCATTTACCAGGAAAATTCCGTATGAACATTTACAACAATACCTCGAATGTGTAGATGATGAAGATCCACCATTTCCAGACCCACTAATACCTTGTCATATTCAAGGTACGGAGCGTCATGTCCAGCTACTAGCTAGTGTTGCTAAGCGCTCAATCGACAAAAACCGTGAAGGTATAATGGTATCTGTATCTAAAGGCCGAAAGAAAGCGCCTCGTATGGAATCTCGAAAAGATTTGGAAGGCAATCTTTGAATGAAAAATACACTGAATTGGAATTTTTGATGTGAAATCGTTTAAAACAATAATTGCCTTCTTCTTGATTCATACCTATACAATTACTTTGTACTTTAAATGAATTTCTCATAATTTTCAAAATAAATATTGAACAAACCAAAAAAAAAACATTATATTTTTGGATAAAAAAAGTGGAAAAAATAAGAAATAGAACATTTTTATGATTTTGCGCTATCAACAACTGAAAATGGTAATTTATCAATATTTTCACGAAAAATTTGCACTTTCACAAGGCCAAAACTGCCTGAAGGAGTATTCCAATGCTTTTGCGATGTACTAGAGAGTTCTTAACTATTGTCTTGGCTACAATTTTGGTATGAGTATTGGATCGAAAATCTCAATCGTTTGGCTGTTATAGGCCAAAATATCCAAAAAAAACGTGACAAAAAGTGGTGAATTTTCTACATTTTCGACCATGAAAACGAAGTTTTTTCTAAGAAATATGTTCAGAGAAATTGTAGCCCGAGACAATAGCTACAACTAAATAAAATAAGTCAAAAAATCAAATACTTAACGAAATATGAGCCCAAAAAAATTTGCAAATTTTCCAAAAAAATAAAGGCTGAGAAAAAACTGGAAGTCAAAATCTGGAAGCTCGATTTTCACCGTAGATCAGAAACACGAAGCGCACATTAAGATTTTTTTCCTTCCATACTAATCGCCCCACCCTAATATATATATTTGTTCTTTTTAGAATTTAAAATATTTTTTTTTAATGAATTTAATTGTATTTATATTAAAAATCAAAGATGCTCCATAAATGTTTTTCCATCAGTTGAAGATAGTGAATTGCAAGCAACACTTTCATATCTTCATGTATCATTGCTAAGCAGACAAACCTAAGTTTTTAACATTTAATTTTAATAGTTCCATCACACAAAAATTTTAAAATAAATTTAGGAAAGGTTTTTATGGTTTACTCGGTTTATTTATGAGCTTAATATCTAGAAATTTCAATCGAGTCTGACCACTTTCAAAGATCGCTGCACAATTTCATATATTTATGTATACAAACGCTGAAAGAACATGTTGGAGAGATTTTGTAACATTCGTATATAGATGGACATATGCATACGCAAAACATGCAACGGATAACAATAACAACTATCTTTAAACTTTTAGAGAAGTTTCATAATAGTGGCAGACATATATTCTTCTTGGTAGCTTACTTTAATGAATACTTGAACAAAAAAAATTTAATGTTTACAGAGGTTTCATAAGGCTGGATAAAATATTTTCAGATTGTCAAATATTTCTAGTACTTTCTCTGTTAATATAATCCATTCGTTCATTTTAGATAAATGTATATAATAATTTCTGACTCCTTAACAGAAGAAACTTGTTCTATTGTATAATAAACCAGCGCTTTGGCTTAATCTGTCACTCTAATATATATCGTTGGTCATGTACATGTATTACCACTTTCAAGCCAAAGTGCGGGTGATCAACGGAAATTTTATACTAGAATACTTCTTAACCTTTGGGCTTCCACAAGCAAAATACAAGTACTCTCTACCGGCAGCTGCTTCATATATTGAACGTGTCCTTTTCAGTTAATCATGAATTAAGTGAATATTAAACACATTTCCAAAACGAATGTGCTTTCTTATTAGTTTGTTAGATCTACTCCCAACCCAAATAACAACACTGAGCCATTTTGGTAATGACTCATATGAGCGAATAGACTCCTGATAGACAAAAATTGAGACGCTTAACTAATCGCTTAACCCCCGGTATATTTATTACAGGCAACCAACACAAACATTTCTTTCCCCTATTTATAGAATTGAATTGTCGCGAGGTTTACCCGGAGACTTGTAAAACGGTGAATAGTTCATAAGCCCCCTCACGATAAGAATCCCTTTAATAGAAAGAAGTGTCATAAAATATTATAAAAGCTTTTATTTCCTCACTGCGAAGAAGGTTGAGTACAAGTATATTCGAGTAAAGGGTGAATTCAATGAATGATGCTGCCATTAATGTGGTAATGGAATGGACACGTGATTGAGAAAAAGTCCACTTATTTCTACAGAGAAAAATTATTTATGCATGCTGTAAATAGAACGGAACGGCATATGAGAGTCCTGCAATTTATCATTAACCAATGAATAGAACTTGTGGCTGAAAAATGCTGGTAACTTAAATAGGAAAATTAGAAAAGAAATACATTTCTGGTGACGACTCTAATGATTTAATTATATAAATACAAAATACAGTTGTACGATTTATCAGAAGGTGGGATGCATAGGTGTAGTATGTGAACAGTTGACAAACAAAGCCGCAAATTTAATGTCATTCTCTGAAAAATATAGATATAGAGCAGGATATGTGAGGCTGATGAATGCACTCTCGCACTATGGAGTAAGTATTTCTGTGATGATTTGCCATGTAATTTGAACGTTGTTTCTACAGTTTTTTAATTTGAACACTTTTTCCTGAATTTATAAGCTAAGTTTTTATTGCGAGATTGTAAAGAACGATTGCCACTTAAACATTTGTGACTACATAAAAATTTTCTCCTCAGAATGTTTGACATCCGAATACGTTTTGCTGCCACTTTCGTTTAATATGATTTCCTTAAATTGGCAACAGAAAACATTTACTCATATTTCAGTTAGTTCTAAGTTGCCATTAACTTTAATTCACATTTTGCAAATTGTATTTATACATATAAATTAAAATCATTTTACATTTGATCGCAAAGTGCAACAAATATGAATATTCTGCCTTAGGATATTGATATATAAATTTTAAGAATCATCATAAATTCACGACCATTTTATATGCCTATAAGGACACTGACTTTAAGTCGTGAGTGGAGTAGTTTGCTTAAATTCTGCTCATTTGTGCTTTTACCCTTATGTCAACGGCAACATACCTGACTCTCCATTTCCCGCCATTTCTCGGCATGCAATTTCCCATAAAAAACGTATGTACAATGACTACCTGCAAGGGTAAAACTGGTTCTGAACCTTTTGTCTCTTACTAACACAATAAAAAAATGCAAGGGTAAAACTGGTTCTGAACCTTTTGTCTCTTACTAACACAATAAAAAAATGCAAGGGTAAAACTGGGTTTGAACCTTTTGTCTCTTTCTAACAAAATAAAAAAATTTGCAGAATGGCGGGAAATGGGGAGACAAAAGAAATTCCAACAAACGAGTTAGATATTAGCATTTATATGCTAACGGCATGACATTCCCCATACAAAACGTATGTACATACCCGGGTGTGTTGCTGTTGACGTGCGTAAAGAAGTTCTGCCGTTGACATAAGGGTTTATGTGACTGTACACATATTGCAAGGATAATAAAATTTTGTTATAGTGGTGGAAGAAAAAAAAATCAGTGTTATTAAAATAAATCTCAAAAATATCCGACAGCAAAGCGATCTCAATTTAGTGGAAATATGGATTTATGGTTTCGATTATCTCGCTCGAAAATTGTAAAAGTTCGCATACATATCTTAATAGAAACGAAAATTAAATTTGCAAAACAAGACTCATTCCTTTATGTAAAATATTTACAAATATAGAAGTTAAATTGAAAATGAAAAACTAAAAGTGAAGAGAGGGATCTCTGAATTCTTACGATTCTTTTTTAATGCAGATCCAAACATGTTTAGCAAAAAATTGGTTATTTTCCTATATTAGTATTTGTGTCTGATAAACTTTTCAGAAAGGCATTTTATTGATGTCAGAATCTTCTTCTGGGGCATCTTTAATGACGATAGGCCCAAATTTTCGGTGTTTGGAAGTATGTCTATTCCGCCACTCTAATATTTAATTTAGGTAAATATATATACATTAATAATAAAAAATTCATTTTACTAACTTGCATTCCAGCACTTTGCCTTTGCTCGTGGCTGCATACATTCATACACCATATAATGTGTGTTTATTATATACTTATATATATTGTATGCGTCTCGTTTACAAAAATATAATAATTGTCGCTCACGACTTTTTAACCTTTAAACTTTATAAATACTTGAATGAGTATAATCAAATGCTTGAACAGTCAGTCAGTCGATTTGCAGACACGGGACAACCAAGTTGTTTTAAAGTTTTTTTCCTTTTTAAATAAAATCTAATCTAATAAACTCTCAAAAGTTGTTTTAACCCCCGGTCACCAATAAAAACGCCAACAATGTTTATGAACTAAACATATATGATTAAGATATATAACGAGTATAAAGATACACAAATCTTTATGAATGCAAGTTCGCAATGCTTTGAGTATTAAGCCATTTATGGGATAAACAGACCTATCGAAATTTATATATATTTCAGGGAAAACTATTTTTCATATTGTTATAAATACTGTGCGAAAATTTTACAACAATTTAATAAAAGTAAATGTGTGCCTGTCTACCTGGAGTAAATGGGCAACAAGTTGAACAACACAGTACAAGGAATTAAAAATATCACAGGAATACACGGTTTTATACTTGAGCAATCAAAGTAAGTTCCTAGGGTAATTTTTGATGCTGATTCCGATTCCGGAGGCCGTTTTCCCTAGGTCGTCAGTTTTTCGAGACAATTGAAATGGCGATGTTTTGCAATTTTCGACCATACACAGCCATTTTATTCAATAATAAAACAAAATTTAGAAATAATGTACCCCAAATATATTCACTCATCATGCCCTCGTCCCAGGAACATTGGTAATTTCCCTCAATTCTCTGCAAATCTTTATGCAATCACTCGCCCTGCTCGTCACTCTTATCATCTAAAATTTCCGGTAAGAAATCCAGATGGAAATGCAGAAAATGAATACAAGCACCGATTCTCTTGTAATTGAGCAACAGTTCTGCGACAATTTGCCTTTTCCGGTTGCCAAGGAAGTTATGGACAATGCTCCTGAGAGATGCCCATACTGCCTTTAGTATGGGTGTTAAACGTCGCGTAAGGTTGTCGTCAGCCATCAGTCTCCGTATGTCAGGTCCAAAGAAAATCCCTTATTTTATTTTTGCGTAAGAAATCTTCTGTAACAGACGAGTTAAGCACTGGTCTCGAGAGGGCCATTCTTTTTTTACATAGTGATGCGCTGTTGCTCGACTATCCCACAGACAAAGAAAGCAACAGTATTTCGTGAAGCCGTTCTGCATTAAAATCAACATGCCAATTATCTGGAATATGTGCGTAATCCATTAGTTTAAAATAATAACCTACTTCGAAATCATCAAATATCGTTAGATCACGTCACATTTTCCAATTAATTTCGTTTTATTTGATCAATCCCAAAATTTATTTTATCGATTCGTAACTTTCCTTGATGGTGACGGTATGAGCAATTGGAATTTTATTTCTAATGTGCAGGAGAGCGACCTGCAAATGGTATTTAGAACGGTCGATGAAAAGTTCCCATTCATTTTTGACGTATGGGGGGGTTTTATTTTTACCTTTTGGTGGAACGCATAATAAGTCGAAATATGGAACTCTACCCCATTAAAACCACCTACGCTTTAATTCCGTAAGTCACCATGCAACCGCCTATTTAAGAATTCCTTCACGGGGCGGGCAAAAGTTTTTTCACTATCGTTTCTGGGTCACTGTGCTAGCAAGTTTTGCTAGTAATGTCTTATTCGCTGATCAATACCTTCTGCATCGCAGGTATCTTGTGAGCCAAGTAGGTACCGGAAGATATATATAACTTTCAACCACGCACCTTGCATTAACGTGTTCTGCATTTTCAAATTCGCCACCACAATACAGTAATAGGTAATCTATATTCGTGTACTTGTGCAGATTATATCGAAGCACTCGTGTCCTGACTAGAATTATTGATAGTTAGATGGTAACTAAATTCACAGTGTGTTCTATCAATCCAAACTTCTGAGATTTGGGATCACCTCATGAATCCACCGTCTTTTTGTATGCCACCATTTCTGCCACTAATTTTGTAAATTGTTCTAGTTAACTCATTTGGGACTGCATCCCTTTTATAGTGGCTTTTTAGGTCTTGATTAGCCGCAGCATCATTTCTATCGGCATATGTCCCCCTACGATACTCACTTGATAAGGTACTGCTACAAATTAATGTGTGCGCTCTTCCTGCTGCTGGCTAGGCCAGACGCGTCAGTCCTCCGAACGCTAAGGCGTGCGGTCGGACGGCGAAGGAAGACAGCGCTGCAACTGCGGCGGTTGACGAATTATAATTAGTACCTTACCTGTTCCTGCTGCTGGCTACGCCAGACGCGTCAGTCCTGCGAACGCTAAGGCGTGCGGTTTGACAGCGAAGGAAGGTGTCACAGCGACAGCGGCGATTGACAATTAAATTAGTTAACTACAATTTAATTTCGGTTTTCACATTCAGTTTATTAAATAGTCCACAATTTCTCGAAGCGATTTTATTACAATTTTAGTTGTCACTACAATTTGGTAAATGATTTTACAAACAATTATAATTTGATAACATTTAATTAGTGTTACAATTTGGCAAATGGTTTTACAAAATATTAAATACAACTTATCACTTTAACCGCACAACCGTATTCTTGCACAACCGTATTCTTGGGTCTCCTAATCGAACTGCCTTTTCCCTAATTCGGAGTTCGTCACGAAGCCTCGGTTCGGAAGCCTACGTGACCTAAAGTGCCGCGCCAGCAAACCTCAACGCTCCCACAGTTTGGGTTCCCACCACTTTCGCTTTCCGGTACATCGACCGATCGCATTCGATTTGCCAGAATGCCCTTGTTCGATGCAGAATCAGCAAAATGCAGGTAACCGAACTGCAGCACCGTCGTTTGGGTGCTTTGGGGCGGAAGTGCTAACCGAAGCAAACACTTTAGAGCGAGGTGCATTGAGCGGACGGATGTCCCACACGCGCATGGTGGACGGACAGACGGACAGCTTGTACGCGCGAGATGGACGGACAGCTTGCACGCGCAAGATGGACGGACGGCTTGCACGCGCAAGCAAAAGCTGACGCTGATGGATCGTCAACTTGTACGCGCACATGCCGTGCCGGGGGAAAGTCACCCTACTAACTTACACAGTATTAAGTGTTTGGCAACTAGCAACTGACTCCTTCACCTACCCTCACAACAAAATTTATACTAGACTTGCCGATTTCGATTGGATTGTTGTCAATCACCAGTTTTGACATATTGCATCCTATATGGGCAACTGATTACCTCCAATACAAAAGCCAAAAAATCGATTGTTTCCTCGGCTTTTATGCCATATTGACTCCCTCCTGCTGGAAGGTTCCGTCGCTTGTATTTTTGTGTTCCGTAATAGACAATAATTATCAATTAATGATGGTTTATACCTCATGAAATATCGATAATGGAGGACGTAAAGAATGGGATAATTGAAAATAAAAGTCTCCTAATGCACAAGCCTCTATGATAGGTTTAACATGACTATGTCTATATGTATATATGAAGAATTCCTTCTAATTTTTCACTTGGGAATAATGTACCGTAAATGAGAAAAAGAAATCCCGGTTTTTATTTTTATTTTTTTTGTAACTGAGCATACCATAAAGCTGCATAAGGACAAGAATCAATGCAAACTTTTTCGACGAAAACGGGAGAAGAAAAAAATATGAAAATAATTTTTCGTTTTAAAATTGTACTTGGCATTAATCCAGGACAGCTTCTTTAGCCGTTGTGCATAATACTCGAAGTAACTGATGCTGAAAGCTTTTCATGTAATGATTGTTAAATTCCACAGCTTCTTTGTTTATTCCAAGTGCTCAACTTTTTCAAGATGGCTTTGTGCAATTACAGACAGTAAGCAGGAGTCTTTGCTTGGTAGTGGAACGTTCCAGCAGGATTATATTTGAACTACGAGTATCTCCTCACATTTTTGCTCGCAATAATATAAAAAAAAACCGAAATTAAGGTAAAACGTATTTATATTTGCCACAATGCAGTGCGAGAACAATCGCAATAATGCTAATTGCAGTTGCGTATCCAGCAAAATCTCCAAATATAAACAACAACTGAGAATGCATTACAGAGAATAATTGAAGCGGTTTCCACAACAACTAAGCACATTAGCCATTAACAACTTGATGCATGGAGCAGAATTAATTGTCTCCTTTGTAAAAAGATTCCAGTGACAAACATGAATATTCGATTAGTAATAGGAACACAGAGACGTTTCTATGCAACTATATACCTGAATATATCGGTATGATTTAGGAAAGACCTTGCAATAGGTCAGTTGAGTTTTCAGTTCAAAATAAGGATAGTTAAAATTGGTTATTCGTCCCTTAGTTTAGAAGTTTGTCTGTAGATATTAATGAAAGTATTCCGGGTAGACCATCGATAATGGCGAAATTATGTACTACAGAAACAAGCTTTCAGTTTTAAACAGGTATTTGAGTGAACTACTCTATACTATAATTTGTACTACAGAAAAGTTGAGCCAAAGTAAATTGTACAGTACATTGAAATACGAGTTAAAAATGGAACTAACCGAGGATTACACGATGATACTTCGACCATGTCTGCAATCCTATTAAGGAGTTCTGACAATCAGAAATTTATTAAACATAGGTCTTATTAATCCTTTCCTATGAATGTTGAATTGTTAGATTAAAGAGTCCGATGAATTGTTCAAAGAGATTTAACTGAGTATTTTTAATATTTTGTCAATATATTGAAGAAGTATTTATTTCAATTAAATTAATATATCAAAGAGGAATTTTTCAAGTTCGACGGTGTTATATTACCCCACATTCCGAGTAAACCACATACTGACTAAACCTCATTCTGATTAAACCACATTCTGAGTAAACCATGCATTTTGAAAAACTCAGAGCAGCCTTCATTTACATTTACACAAAATAACAACTCATATCCCACTTCTCCGTATATCTAATGAATAAGGCTGCCAACAAAAAGTATTGGAAATGAAAGCACATGTCCAAAGAACGCAAAATTATTTCCGAGTAGACTGGCATGCTGAAATAGCCGGGTTCAGAAACGGCTTGTAGTTTATGTTTTAGCATGTGTGGACCACTTTTCAACTGTATCCTGGTGAACGTTCCTCAGCAGTACCACCTTGTCATGATCCGTAAAGGACCTTTGCATAAAATGGAACATGAAGTCATTTACACATTTGTGTATCTAAAGTTAAAAAGATGATTTTGTCGCTTCTCACAATAAATTCTCATGGTATATTACACAAACAAAGACGGAAAACAAACATGAAAAATATAAAATGGACCAAACTTTCTCTTCATTACATATTTTAAGAGGAATTGTGTGTGGGAAAAATTAGACAACAAATTTCATACTCGCTGTAAATGGGGATTTTAAAGGAAAACGACATTTGAATCTGATAATGGAAACAAGTCATTGTTTTTTTAGAGGAGAGATGGCTTTACGTGAGCCCCTATAGAAAAAATAATAAATGGAGGAAAGACATTTTTTAAATTTGATTTTAGTAATTACATTAAAATCTTAATTTTCTTCATCCCAATTTGCGATAAAAAATAAAAGAAAGTACTTCATATGCCACAAATTGGAATTGAACACCACTCAATTTTATTTGAAGAGCAGAGCTAATAACCATTCGTTGCAGTTCAGTGCAGTCTTGTGGTCATTTTGTGAAAAAATAGCAATTTCCGAAAGCCACTCTAGTCTGCTGAATTTAAAGTTTATTTTGGTGAAGTATTGTTTTAATTGCTAGTTCTTCTTTTTAGTTGTTCAACTAGAATAATTTTGATGGAGTATTACGGAAAATTAGTGGTCCTCACTTCTTAATTTATGCTTATGGCAAAAGCGTACACATAATTTGACATTCGAATAGTATTGGCCAGAAAATTCGATGAATTACTCGTAGCTCACTTCACAAGATCCAGGTCGCTGCTCTATTATGAAACCAGCTTTAATAATTAACAAATTTATATATTCAAAACAATGTCTCCCGAGAATATAATATTAATTTTAATATTTATCTGTTTACACTTCCGGGTCGGAAGTACTAATAAACGCAATTCTTCCAACTTTCTCCCCTTTCAAGTAAGGAAACTTATTACCGAGTGAAGGATATAATATCGTAAGGTAATTTAAGATGCAGCAGCTATATTCAAAGTCAGAATTAACAGAATAAACAGGACGACTTCGGGAACGTGCATTAATCAATCGAAAGCCAACGAAGCGCATAATGTAAACCACTTTTGCTTAACGTATGTATGAGTGCCGCCGCAATGCAGCAATGATGCCTGGCGGGAAGGTGATGTGTTCTCAGAATAAGTTGATTCACCTTTTCATAGAAATTAAACTTGAGAAAATTTTTAGAAAATATAAAATTTTTAATTGCTGTTTATTCACCTCAAAAATAAATAAAAAAATAAATAAATAATAAATAAATAAATCAGTTCTAAAAAATTACACATTTAATTACGGTCGTTGTAGAGTAAACCCTTTTATTCTGAGTTGTTTTAAAACGTTACTTTTAGCCTCAGAATTAAAAAAGCACACGTATTTCATGCTCATAAATATAGCCGAACACTTCATGAATCCTTCACTTCTTTGAAGCTTTGAAATGAATTTAAACCCTTTCAAGCATATGTCAAAGGAACTCTCAATTCGCACCTAGCATCGATTGCTCTCAAACCCCGCTGCTTAAATAAATGAGGATGACGAAATTGCACGTACTAATTGAATTAAAAATATCAGAATATTAAGTTGTGAGCAACGAAAGGGATATGAGTCAGAAATTGTATATAAGGGTAAAAAATTAGGAGACCAATTTAATTCAATTAGAAATATTTAAATAATAATAGCAGTACTCAAAAAGTTCCTCAAAGATATCTAAAAGAATGCTAGAAAAATGTGTCACCCACAATTAACATTTTATTCACATTTTTGCTTTCTTGCGGCATTTAAAAAAAACAAAGCAAACTAGGACGAGAACAAAATATGAAAAGTGGCAAGTCTCGACCAAACTTTTAAACTACTTTTTCAACAAATTAAACCATAAGACACCGAGCAAGTTATCTACTCTTTGATAGCAAGCAATATCCTGCGAGCTTTTTGCAACTACAGTTTAGAATTTTTGATCCTACCTCAAGGGATTTGGTAAGTTAAGGGCAGGCGTCCTAAATCGTGGACACCCCTAAAATTTCTTTGGAAGCGCACTTTTACTTTTCTCTATTATTTTCAAATTTAGTGAAAGAGGACCTTCTCGATATTTGTCACCACTGGTGTGAATGAAGAAGACATTTTCACAATCCTCTAAAATTGAGGTTTTATTTGTCAATTTTGGCTTTTGTGTTCAGGTTAATACACAGATTGGCTTTGTCTATGATTCTTCCAAGCGTACTTCTACCGCCTGCGCAACCCCACAACATCAACCTAACATGACAGCAGAATTTTCAATGAGATATTAAACGCTTTTAATTCAATAATTGGAATCAGCATTTAAATGGCTTAACAGATCGTTTACTACACAAGCAAGCATAATAAACTGCTTAACACGTTCATTTGATTAATATGGCGAAGCACTACAGGTCTTTGTGAGCGGTGGATAGTCAGGTTGCAATTGAAGCAAGCACTTTCATGTTGCCACATCCATACTCACAGAGAAAGTGGATAATTGTGATGAGCATCAGCGTTGAAATATTTAGAGTAGGAGTTAATGATGCGATTAAGAGGTATTATTTTAAATTTTAATTTAAATAATCAGAGGGACAGTTTCAGTACTTAAGTACTACTTCAGTTCAAGATATAAAAGCAGAAAAAGTGAACTTGTATCTTAGTCCGTGAAGATTTGATAACTTTCTGTCATTTTCAATAAACTTATAGCAAACGAATAAAATATATAATTGTATTATACACCGTCATGTGTGGTCCAATAGTAAAGTTGATAGTCATAGGATCGTGGCTTCGAGTCCTGTAAAGAGCATGGTATAGGAAAATCGCATTCTAAATTGTTTCACTTCGAAGTAGCAGGCATTACTGGCTAGTACTCCCAAAATCCTTTGCGACACAAGTAATCAAAGTTGAAGTATAATAATAATAAAAATAATAATGATAACAATTGAGTTAAATTCGACAATTTGTAAGTAATTTTTTTTGGTGGATTATTTTCAAAGCATAATTTAATGACAGCATAAAGTCAGGGAAGTTTATGAGGCATAATGACTTCCTCCTCCTAAATTCTTTTATAGGAAATTTTGATTTCTGCTGCACCTACTGAATTGTAATAAATTCAAACAGCGAGAAACTGAATTGTATTAGAACAGTGGAAGCATATAATGAAGTTATATTGTACCGGCGAAAGATGAAGAGGTCATTACATTACGAGGAATTGTCTCAATTGTCAGCTCAGGGTAGACAAGTCCTATTTGGGTTTAAGACCATATTTTTCATGCTAATGAAATATAAATTTAATACACGGTGTAACTTAAATGAATAATCAAATAAACAATTTTCCAGCACTAAAAGATTTTTTCTCAAAAATTTTCTTAAACAAAAGCTTCTCTCTTCTACAAAACTTGAACGAATCGGGCAAATTTTGATACATGAGAGGAGTAGGAGTAAATAAATGGAAATTTTCATTATGAAACAATAAACAGTATTTCTATGCTTCTAAGTGAAGCATGGGAATGACATCATTATAAAATTCAATCAACAAAATAATGCTGCAAACAGAACTAGACTTAACTAGTCCTTCAACACAACTTATACAAACTGACATTAAGAAAGGTACAAACAAATTATGCTATGCTGCGGAAAGGATAACAAATTTTGTCACCATTAGAATATCATCAATGACCTCAAAGTCAAGCCAGTTTACTACATTGTTTGAAAATTGTGGGCATATGCTGATTGTGGCTATACCACCTGGAACATATAAAATTATTCCAATATAATTGAAACAAAATCGTCTCTTTCTCTCCAACAAATTGACAGCCCCACAACCAAAAACTCTTTAAAAGTCACTTCACACTGCAATTTATATTTCTCTCCGTACTTTCATACTAGAACCATATACTATAAGAGTCCTCAGAGAGTGTCTGTGTTTCCTGCTGGAATCAACCCCTTCACTGGGAATGATTCTATCCTAGCTGCAAAATAATTGTGAAGTTTTTGACACTTGTACGTGTTGTGGTCGAATGGAAACGACAATTGCGGTATTGCGGTGTAAGCAGGAATACGAGAAATTACTTGTTCAGCTCGTAACTTTCAGTGAGCATTTTGTGGTTAATAAATATTGCAAAGTGAATAAAACACAAATTGCCAGTGACGTCTTTGCGGCAGCAATCCTTCTGCAGTGGAGTGGAGATTGACTGAAAATTGTTAAATGCTTAACTGTGTTTTGGGCACTATCCTTCCCGTTTTCCTACGATGTGCTATAAGAACCTCTTATAATATTGAAGTGGATTTATTAAATAGTGGTTTGAAGCCAAATAAAAATATACAATAACAGTTTATTCTTTGGATTCAATCATTATCAAGGAACTTCATCCGTTTCCCCTGCTTACAATTGTAATTACTTAAATTTCCTTTTGAGGATATCAGAACCTGAACAGCAAAAAGGATTTTAAAAAAATTTTGTCTAGAGAACCACCAGGATAGAGGTGTTCATAACTATTTCATTGAACCTACGCAACTGCCACTACCTTAAAACAAAATGCACATAGATTGGATGAAACGAAAGTGACCTGCTCTGGCCAACCTTTTCTTCAGAACATAATTCTTGAGCCATCACAATTCGAAACGATTAGATTGGAGTTAGGGAAAGATAGCAGATTTGAGGATATTTTATATCACGCCAAAAGCATGAAATAGTTGTAATATGAAACATGTCTCAATATTAAACGGTTGAAAAAAGTCGATGGAAAAATTTGAAAAATAATAAAACCATCTCGAAGATAAAAGACAAAGAAAGTATATTTCTATAGATAGTTTTTATTTTTTCCAAATGTATTAACTGATGCGACTGAGAATGAATTTGTTAAAAGTTCGATATCAAAGTTGTAATTTATTAATTTAATCAAATTAGATAAGTTTCAGTCTTCTGGAAACTTATAGGAGAAACTTGGTCTAGTTGCATTAATTACTGAGTCTTCTTTCATCAAGCAAACCATATTTCTGGTAATAACGAAACGGTTTTTAAGTGTTTGCTTATGTCGCCAAACAGATATACAGGAGAATGAAGTATCAGTGAAGGATACATAATCCACATCTAAAATGCATGTATGCATTGAAAAATTCAGGACACATTTCCATTCTGGACGATCGAGCAGCAACACATTTGCATTTATCTTCTTATTTACCCAACATTCTAAGCTACACTGAAACATTTTCACATACACTTTAGCTGTGGAACGAGGTTGAGTTATGGAATTGGAAATGTTCACTTTCAGTCAGAGTTTGCAAAAGAGTAAAATATGCCATGGATGCAAAACAAGTGCCGTACTTTGAATAATTTATAATGCTGCAACATAACGTAGATAAATTGCAGTTACGGCGTTTTCTGAAAATAGCATATGTAAAAATTGTAACAAGCAGGAAGCCAGGACAGTTTGTCAAGACTAATTATCAATGCAGTTTATTCGTATTCTTTGAAGGTATATACAACATCCTTGTAGGACTGCGAAAAAATATGTATTAAGAGACAAGAAATACAGCTTTGGTATAGAAAGATTTCATGTGTCTACATTTCATGGGCATATTGCGCGTCGTAGAATGCAATGTAATCAACCTGAGAAAATATGTGCAATCATTTCGTAGAATCGGCGTTTGAATTTTGTGTGATAATTAGGGAAGCAATGATATGATGAAGTCAGCCTAGATTTTTTCAGATTTTGGCTTTTCCATACGGCGGCGCTAACTCCGAATTTTTGCTTTTGGAATATAATTTTACTTCAATCGGCCAAATTTCGTGCACACAAACGCATTCACGGCCTAGAGCCAAGGAATAGGCCCCACTTAAAATCAGTACAAAACAACTTCGCACCCGGATAGTCGCACTGTATGATTTAAGCAGGAGCTAGCATTTCCATTAGAATGACTTTAGGGATTCTCATCTAAACCCTGTCTGCTCTGGAATAAATTAATAATATGCATTAGCAATAATATTTTCATTTAAAGGAGATCAGCTGAACAAAAATAACTATTATTGCATTAATTTATGTTAACGAAGTGCTGAAGTGTGACTCAGTTCCTCCAGTTAATTTCCGACGTGCATACTTGTTTGCAACGACCACATTTAACTCTCGGTTATACAACAGTAATCGCTTGGACCAGAAATAATTTGTATAAATTATTATCAAGGTGTAACTTTTGAGACTTTTGCTTCATTAATTTCGCCATTAGTGAAAAATAGTGTACAGGACATTAATTTCACTGAAATAATTTATAGATTTAAGTTTACTATTTTAAAGAGAAATTCGTTTAACTACTTAATTCTTTAAAGCCTACAAAACTTCACTGTTTCGTATGAAATTAACTCTACTACCACTGTATATACTTATAACATTCTTGCATTAATTCTGAATATTTCATTACTGTGGTGTATAATGTTAATGTTCTAAAGTTGGTTTAAGTAAAATTATATTCTGACATAATCTAGGCATGAAATAATTTTTCATTGACTGCTTCTTCGATTCAGTTCATTCTAACTTTACAATGTGTATACTAACTACAACCGAGTTCGAGAACCTACACACTGCCATCATTCATTGTAATTTTAGGTGTAATAAATAAATAATTATGTGAAAGAATCGTTTAGAAATGAAAACATAACTAATTCCACTTATACTAAATTTCTGTTTACATTTACAATTCTTAAAAAATTACAATTCCAACTGAAGAGTTCTCGGTGTATTTAATTAATAAATCAATTAAATTTGATCACCCAAAATTTCCACATTGTTAAATAAACAATTTAATTTCTCTGATATTTCTGAGTGGCTTTCTTGTCGTCCCAATGTGTCACAGAACTAGCGGGAGAAAATAATTTTACATAACAAGAGTGTGCTGCTAGTGAATGCGTGAGTGGGCACTTCCATAATACTCCTTTGACTCCGTAGACGGGCCACATATTTTATGATGAGAGTGACTGCAATGAACCAGTTGCGGCCTGACCTAGTGACATACAATCTTAAAGGTGTTTTCTATGTTTTTCATTCATTACTCTATCGAGGGATTTCACTCTACCACCTCAATTTAGCTTTTTCCGTTTTCTTAAGAAATTTAATTTTGTGGATACTAAGAAGAGTTCTGCTCGGTATACAAATTATTACTCTAACAGCTATGCTCACGTTCACCATTCAAAGCGACTCTATTATCTCAAGATACCTTTGCCACAAATACCATATTAAGTAGTTTGAGAACTACGACCGTGGCTGAAAGCTTTTCTACAGATTTACTTTGCTCTATCACTCATTAATTTTGCTTTTTGCTGGTATCTGAAGAAAATTCATTTCTTTGATACTAAGGAAAGACCTTTACGACTCTACTTCTAATAGCAATAATCAAATTCATCGTTCAATGAGACTCTTTTGTCTCGAGATTTCTTTCCCACCAATGACCTATAAAGGGCACAAATTTAAAACAAATTAGTTCATAGATTGACACGAAATCATTTAGTTAAATGAATACAAAACTCGTCCATTTCCAACAACACAGTTTATTATTAAAATTCTCATTGAAATTTTAAAATAAAAATAAATAAAAAAATTCCTATTTATTAACTAAATTTATATTTTTTTATTGTCAAGTAGTTAAACATTAAACATTTCAGTAATTCTGTGAATAAAACAAAATACAAGAAATTTCTTCAATTTAAAGGGTTTTCCAACAAGAGGTGCTATTTTCAATCCTGCGGTATTTCGGTAGCTGTGACTTTTGAAGCTTTTATTCTTTGACATTTGACAAGTAGAAACTACGCCATTATTAAAAATGGAACGATACACGCTTCAACAACATATTGAAATTATTAAAATTCACTACAAAGTGGTGAAAATCTTGCAGTCACAGTTCGCAAAACTAAAGCATTTTTGGGTCGTCGTGAAGCACCTTGTCGGACCGCAATACAGAAATTGGTGGAAAAATTGGAGCTGTTGGTACAAGTTAGTGATGTGAAGAATAAAACCCGTGCACGTCGCTCAAGAACAACTGAGAATATTGCTGCTGTAGCCCAAAGTGTTAAAGAAAACCCAGGTATGTCCATTCCTCGTCGTTCTTTGGAATTGGGCATTCCACAAACAACATTACACCGTATTTTGCATAAAGACTTGACTCTTAAGGCTTATAAAGTTCAGTTAACATAAGAACTCAAGCCGGTCGAATATCAACAACGTCGTGTCTTTGTTGATTGGGTCCTTGAAATGCATGAAAATGTTCCGGAATTCCATCGAAAAATCATCTTGACTGATGAGGCCCATTTCCACCTGGGTGGCTACGTCAACAAGCAAAATTTTCCCATCTGGGGCTCGGAAAACCCAAGAGTTATTGTTGAGAAGCCTCTCCTTCCTCAACATGTAACTGTTTGGTGCGGTTTATGGTCCGGCGGGTCATTGGACATTACTTTTCCGAAAATGAGGTTGGATCAACAGTTACGGTGAATGGTTTGCGTTATCGGGAGATGATTAATGATTTTTATGGTCGGAGTTGGATAATATTGATCTGGACAACGTTTACTTTCAACAAGACGGCGCTACGTGCCACA
The DNA here is from genome assembly GCA_920105625.2 of Clusia tigrina. Classification (NCBI taxonomy): domain Eukaryota; kingdom Metazoa; phylum Arthropoda; class Insecta; order Diptera; family Clusiidae; genus Clusia; species Clusia tigrina. The sequence continues at coordinate 193,001,171 of OV050031.1, read as the reverse complement.
CAAGCAACGAAACCATTGCTCTTTTACGGGAAAAGTTTCCGGACCATGTTATCTCTGGAAGAGGTGATCACAATTGGCCACCGAGACCTTGCGACTTCTTCCTTTGGGGCCACGTGACAGATAAGATCTACGCCAACAGCCCAGCGTTGATTGAAGACCTCAAAGATAGAATTCGTGAGGCCATCGAGGACATAGGGCAGCCACTTTGCGATTTGGTTATGGAAAATTTCATGAAAATGATATGGTCCTGTAAGCGTGGTCGTGGTGGCCATTTGGCTGATGTTGTTTTTCATTCTTAACGGCATACCTTCCTCTTTATTATGTAATAAACATCCGATCATTTATCTCCAAAAATGGCATTTTTCTTTGAATACCAAAATAACACCTCTTATATATAATAACACATAATTCCACAGTTGTCGTTATTAAAATAATTTTTAAATGAACACGAGCAAGTGAGCATTTTTACCGAAATCGACTGTCGGAGACAATTATTTATCTAAAAGCAACTGACTTATCAAATGTATCCTACATTCCACCCCCTTTTTATGGGTCCTTAATTTCGTGGGTGCAACTGCTCTCGTTAATAAACTGACTAAATTGACTTTGTGTGTTGGACAGTCAGAAAAACTTTAAAGCCGCTGCTACTCCATTGTTGTCGCATGGATATGACGGCTGTATAAGATACGATGAAGTGTTACTGGAAATTCCGAGCAGAGTTTGAATGCACATTTTGTTAGGAGGCACGCATGGGTTCTCATATATGCAGTAATTACATTTTTGCTAGTCTCTGCTACGAGTGTTTAAAATGCAACATTGTGCGTTCTTGCCCCTGGTGGGCTCCTGCACTTCGAGAACGCTGGGCTGTGCGTATGAGTTTATATGCCAGCTGCGCGATTTCCTGACTGTACCGGTGCTATGCTTTTTTCAATGTAGGTCGTTGATTACGAGTCATTCAGTCTCCACCAATTGTTCCTTTCACCAACCCATTACGCCACTCGAATATTGCAATTATAATTCACAATTCAATTATTTAGTTAACTCTAATATGCAAAAGAATTGAAGTTTATGCAGACATGCCTTCAAGCCGCGCAAGTATTAAAAAATTGTTTAATACTGTTAAAGTTGTTCTGTAGTAACTCAACAGCATAGAACCATTTCATCAATACAACAGTGCTGAGCCTGTTCAGTAAAAAAAATTGTATTGAATTGTATAAAGATATTCTATGTTGGCGTTAAACTACAAATTCAGTCAAAAGAAATATCCTTAGGATTAAATGGTATTAAGTTCAAAGCGTGTACTTCGTAATAAGCAAAATTTTTTGTGTACATCTATCAGCTGAAATGGCGTGGTTATATCTTTTAATTAAGCATATCCTTAAGTTGGTGCAACTACATCTAAAAACACATATAACAGGTTGATGTTAGGAACACTGTGACATGGCGTCTTGCGAATTGTGTACACGATTGCACTCGCAAGTGCAAGTACCTCTTTGATTATGTGTATTGAATCAGGACATTTTATTGATACTCGTAATTGTATCACTTCCATTTTTTTCTGTGAGTAGATTAAGTGCGAGTGTTCATTGCAATCTCTTATTAAATTAATTGTCCTAATAAATTTGTAGGTAATTATGTGCCAATAGTTTTAGTGCACATATTTATATATCGTGTCTGCTGCAAAAGGTGCTCTTCTAAAATGTGCCAAACTTAATTGTCATTTATTTGTGTGAAAATATTGATGCAGATTTTTTAAGTACACAATAAAATTATGGATTTTTACACTATACAACTTTGCGAACTAATAATGAACAAAGACCCCATTTGGCACGTTAGCCGAAGAAATATTTGATTGATAAAAGAATATGAGTATAGTCATTTATATATGAGTATAGTCAAAGAATATGAGTATAGTCATTTAACCAATTCTTTACCATCTTTTAAACTGACATGTGTAAACCTATAAATTAATAAATAATAAAATTTTGCTTTCATAATTTACTAGACTTCCTGCTTTCTAAATAGCCATTGATATTTTTCGCACTGCTTTCATCAATTGTAAATTTTCAAGATCAATAAAATCAGCTGTAGCACATTTTACATTTTCAGTTTTAGAAAACCATTAGAATACTGGTGCAATATTAAACACTGAAGTGTGGTTCTTAATTCTTAGCAATGATAAATATATACCACCAGTGAAGAGATATCGAGGAAGATATCCCTACAAATTCGCTGCTAGGATTTTGATTTAATTTAATTGAAGAAAAAAAAACATATTTTCTGAATAATTTAGAGAAAAAATTCCTTCTGTCAGCTGAAAGGACGTTTCCCAGAAATTTCAGTGAACTAAAATTTCTTTGTTTTCTTTTTTACACCAACAACTTTTTGAAGCTTTTAACTGGAAATGTTTCTGGTCATGGCATTTACAGTCATTACAATTGTCGGAAATTCGAAACTGAAATGTTCTTATTTCTGTTTCAGGTAAAATTATAAATTAGTCTCCCTATAGAACTTTTTCTTCCGCTGCGTCCCAAATGACAAACTATTATGTATATGGAAAGTATCCCTCTACTGCGAGCAGTTGGCATGAAATGGCAAAATTACGTACCAGCTGAATTTATAATACCCTTCATCCTTAAAATTGGGAAATACGTATAATAAGTGAGCGTTAATTTAATAGTATTTGTAACCATCAATTTTTATACCCTTTTCCTATAAAAAAGTTAAATAGGGTACACTCATTTTGTGCTTTTGAGAGGGGATGCAATTTCAAGAAAGAGGCGTGGTAGGTATGGGCATATATATACAGATATGATCAGACTCACTTTCTAAGCAATTTTTATTTTGTCCGTCACAAGAGTATCGTCTGGACAAAGATACAGAACCAAATTGCTATATGGGCCGATTTATACAAAAAACCACGCCTACCTCTCATATAAAGAACTTTTCTCACTTTTTTAAAAAGACTTTAATTTCGGTCCAATTGATGGAGACGTGGGTCCTATTAGTCACAATGCAAAAAGTGTTCCGTATATATTAACTGCCGCGCCCAATATTAACATATATTAATAACTCAAGATCTGGTAGAGATTTGCGGACGAAATTTTCCGGGAAGGAACAATCGGACATTACAAAGCTATATGCAACCCCTGGGATTGATCAAGGAAAATACACGCCCACTTTTGATATAAAGAACTTTTGGGTCTAAAATTTAAATTAGCCTACCTATGCTCGTATTGATGCCATCGGAATAAAAATTGGCAGAAATATACATCGGGTCCATAATAGTGTGTGTGCAGAATATGGACATAGTAATACTAGTGCCACGCCCACAATTAACCAAAAATCATCACTAGGTTCCTATTAAAGATTTATCAACAAAATTCAATAGGAAGGTTGCGGGTACTAACATTCAACACCACACAAAATATGGGCGTGTTATTTCTACAGCCACGCCCACTATTGACATATTATTATAACTTTCGACCCATACAATATTTTTAGACGAAATTTTACAATAAAACGTATATGGACCCTACAAAGCGGCATTCAAGATTCGGGGTCGATCAGATGAAGGATACGCCTCCCTGAACTTTGGGGAACCTACTTAAAAGCAATTACTTTATCTATGTGATGATATATGAATAAAATTTGATAGCTGTATAAATTGGATCTGCACTAGCATGCATTCCAAATATGGGCAGATTATTACCATTGCCCCGCCCACAATTAAGCAAAAATGATTACTAGGCTCCCATCAAAGATAGTGCTGAATGTTCGGAACGAAATTTCACAGTTGCGGGTACGAACATTCAGCACCACACAAAAATGGGCGTGTTATTTTTACAGCCACGTCCACCATTGACATATTATTAAAACTTACGACCTATACAACATTTTTGGACTAAATTTTATATTAGTATGTATATTGACACTACAAAGCCATACGAAAGAAATGGGGTCGATATAATCAATTGAAGATACCTGCCCGAAAATTATAAATTAATTTAATTATTAATTATATTCTCCTATTGATGATTTATGAAGCAAACATCACCATTGTTTAATTCGCACGCACAAGGAAAGGTAAAGGGTAGTTGAAAGTCGGTTGAATCCAACTTCAGACTTCTATATTGTTTTTTTTATTTTTTATTTTATTTAACGAGGAGGAAAACATCTAAAGTGAGAATCCCGTCAGTGCGGGACTCTAACTCCGCTAAGACCTCCTCCGCCATTACGGTGTTTCCCCCCGGAGACACTGATTGGCATTTACTGCTCACAACGTCAGTATTAGGTCTGTCAATGTGTCAGTGTGTATCTCGAGTTCAGCATAGCGAGTTTGTTTTTAAATTAAACTACATACTTTTTATATAGCTCTACTAAAGCAACAAATTTATAAATTAGATGCTTCAGAGTAACTGCTTTTTTAAAAGTTAGAATATAATAAAAATGTATATGCAGCTTTTACCCATTACTAGATTCTCTTTTTATAGTCAAATTTAAAAAGCGCTTTATAAAAATTTCCATATTATTTACACTGCCTGAGGGGTCGTCATCATAATCATCATTACATTAGCATTTGAAGCGTCTCATTTCCTGCGGTTATGTTTGCCACAAACTGTCATATTGAGCCAAATATGCGATAAAAATACAAACAACCATACATAGAATCAAATATAGTAACTTCAAGGTGTAGGCGATGTGGCAGCGGTACTAAGTATACACGTATATAGTAATACATAGTTTTCATCGCTCTGCTACTGAAGAGTTCCCTTTGAATTTGAAAACAAATTATTTTGAGTACAAAATCTTTTAAATGGTTTTCTGAATTCACTGATTCTCAAATCTTAAAAATGGGCCAATGTAAAAATAACGAATTCGCGGTAAAATTTTATTTAAAATCAACTAATCAACCTTTTCAGCTGCAATATGGTTAAAATTTATATTTAAACAAAAACAATTTTTTTATATATGGTATATATTTTAATTTTAAAAATATAAAGTAATATTATAAAAAAAGATACTGACTTATTTTGTGGCTATTCAAATAAATAATTAAAAGGTATAATAAAATATATACGATATATAAAATGAAATGATTCAATTAAATTACAAATATTTAAATACGTATTCAGATTAAATAATCGTATTGATTACGGGTAATATATTTGATTATAAAAGATGTTTAATTTTGCATGCAACTATATCAAATAGTATCTCGGAGCATTGACTGAAACATCAGGACATTCGGGGGACAATGCGCATTATTGGTGAAATATTTCGTAACTAATTTTCAATGAAACCACATCCTGTCAAATGAACACGTCTGCCTTCTGCTTATAGCTTCATTGATTACTGAAGTTATAGTAGCGACAATAATGGATTTAAAGCTTTTAGATGTCTTTGGCTGACTGATTCCTAGCAGGGTCGGTATAGCTGAGTACGCCTCTCTATTTCGCTTACAAGCGAAGTTCTGCCTGATCAACGACAATATTATCAAATACACATCCTCAAAGCTCGTCACAGCCTTGATGTTGTTTAGCTGCAGGCCAATCAGTAGTAAAAAGTATGTTTAAAATTATGAAAAGTGGCATCAAAAGACGTGCACAAGAAGTATTTAGCCAAAAGTTTAATTTCGATAATCCAACAAATTAAACTTAGTAATTTATAGTTGGGATTCTATTAAGGGGAATTATAAATTATTGGTGGACAATTTAGGAATCCTTTCTTAATAAGTATATTATTTAAATTCAATTCATTCAGTGCTTTAAAACGTCTCCTAATGAAGAGTCGTATTGACTTTGAACTCATTTCAATTTCTTTTGTAACCTAATTTTGTACAATTCACAAATTTCGTACTTGCTTTCCAGTCATGATACAAACTTAATTTCTTTAAATTGTCCACAAATATATACCAGAAATAGTAGCCGGAGGAAGTTTACTTACCACAGCAGAAAAAGGGACCCTTTTAATTATTGTTTAGCCTTCTGTCCTTTCCTTTAATTAGGCCACAGCGTTATTATCTGTTGTGTCATCACTGCAGTGAGTTACCCACAATTATTCTCAGTGGCACTCTGCCATCACAAAAAAGGGTTTGTTGAATATTTTAACACCCATACCCTAGTTCCCAGTCAGTGCCCCAAAGCTGCTACACTAAAGTATCTCGAACAATATCTGATTGCAGACCGGAAACAATGCTAATGCAAAGCAGAAAAAGCTAAGAATGTTGCCTACACTCAATATACCTACAAAAATAAAATTAAACCTGGTGACACCGCGTCCAAAAACACTTAAACTCTTTCCGTACCAACGCCCAAATATCCTTCTGGAGACCACATTATCGATTTTCATTACAACCAATATAGACGAAAATCCTTTTAACCGCATTTAATGAGGGAGTGTGGAAGTTGCGACTCTGTGGGCAGAAAAAATATGATGCCTACTCGGCATTACGAATACCAAAACGAAAAGTTGTTTTTGATTTAATTGTAAGGTTTAATAATTTTTAAGGGAGACAAAATTTAGGACGCATGAGAATGAGACGTATGTTTCGAATACAAGATCCTTAAACCCTTGAAGCATATAAAATAAACCCTTTGAACTGATATGCACACCCTAAATGCTTCCCTACAAAATATACAAAAATCGATTGCAAAATGTTTAAAGCGCTGCTTCAAAAAAGTACTTTGAACGCAGTGGAAAAATCGTCATTAACCAACCACATTAGCAGTAGGAATTCCAATTTAACTCAGGTGTTTGATTGGGTATGCTAATAAGTAGAGCCCGGGTTCACGTAGTGTCATATTTGATATTTGGTTCATTGATAGCTATAAAGGAAAAATAAAAGTAAAATTTTGATTCCATTGAAATATTAATGAGGATGGTGGCGTGTCCAAAGTAAATTTCACAAAAATTTCACTGATTGCCTGTACAATTTATTGTTGTTCTACAGACTCAGTGCTCAGTTACAATACGATTCAAAGACCTACTTGAAATATTTTGAATTTAAATAATACATAAATAAAACTTATTGACACAGCCTGCAAGTGATTATTCTATTCTTTGTTGCTCGCTAATGTTATTTTACACTATTATTTGAAATAATTTCTGGTTGATGAATGACAGTGTTCAATGATGTGCCACGGGAATGGGAAGCATAGAGAAGTTGGGCGAACTGAAACGTACAAAAAATCATTAACTGGCACTGCTCGACACACAAATTCTGGTACATTCACAGTAAATGGAAATGCATCGAGCACCACTAACTGCATTCAAGTGCTATCGAAGTCCTTTTTGCTAACGTAATTTTCATTATTTAGAAGGGTTAAATTTACAATTACTATTTCAAATAAATAAAATAATAAATAAATAAATAATTAAATAAAAAGTGTCTCAATAAAATATAATATGAATATGAACTATTAAAGAGAAGATAGCCCAATCGGTGAAACAATATATCCACATACATTTCACTGGTACTAGGACTCTGATGTAATGTCATGAACCGTGTTTCACCCACAGTTATGTATCGATACCACAGGTAGTTCAGAATGTGATTTAAAGTCGTCACCCATTCCTTTGAGTTTATGATACGTGATAATTTAAGGTCAATTGTAAGCAAGTTATCTTTCCGAAAGGTAAGTAACGGTTCTCAAAAATGTTCTGGTCCCCTTCGATTGAAATATCCACAAACCTTCACGATACCGATGATTTTTACGCTGTGACCTGCTATCAACATTGTCTCAATAAAAATCTCAAGTGTCATTCAGAGAGCTTTCAATGTTCGACGTGAATAGTTCTTAGTCTCCATTGATACTCAACCGACCCACTTGTAAAAATAAAAAAAATTGAAGCATATCTGCAAATAATGTTGAGCATTGTCTTCATTTTATTTAATGGAGCTTTAGTTCAAACTAATTAAAAAACATTTGGCAGGATTGCTGAGGGAAATGCAATCCAATTAATTGGTAAATTGAGAATGTATCCCTGAAAAAATGTACTCCTATATTTAAAACAGTTTTGTGCTGAATTTCATTCATTTCATTTTAGGAACTAGTTTTTTATACAGCCAAGTGAACAGCATTCGTGTCTTTATTATTTAAAATAATCGAACACCGCATCGAAAGGGTCCTGTTGTATGTGCTTAAGTTCGCATGAAATACTATTAACGACGCCTGAACTAAGACAGTTTAAAGGGCACAGTGAAGAATTCAACTCCAAATGGATGAGAAATATCCCAGTTTCAGAAAAGTGACTTTAATGATTTTTCCCGATCAGAGTCAAACGGTGATAACAAGGATTTGAAATACCAGAGCCTTGTGATAAAAAAATCCAAAGACTTTTTTATTTTTTCATAAGATTTATTTGAACATAATATTTTATTTTTCGCAATTATCTGCTTTCAACTCGATACACTTAGTCCAAGGATATTCCGTTTTCTGGTTTCTTCTAAATAGTAAGGTTCAGTGAAGCCTCCTAACAGCGTTGATGTCTCAACTGACCAAAATAATCCAAATCAGTAAATAAAATTGTATTCACATATATTTTCCAATTCATTGCATTCCAATTTATTCAATTTATTCAATTTATTTTATTTCAAACATTTCAATATTTAGCTTTATTTATCTTAATATAGATTACATACTGGATTACTTCAAAACTATAAAGTCCATTTATAGGACCATTTTCGTCCACTTTTTAGGTAATTTTGGTGCCAAATATGACAAATGAATTTAACTTGCTAATCCTATCTTTTATAATGTAAACAATATAATATTTCACAGCATTAAAGCATCCCTGTTGAAAGATACAATACAAATTATAATTCTAAATAAGCGTGAAAGGTTCAGCAAAACGTCCATTCCCTTTTGTCACAGCCAATTCCAAATTTTTCTATCCTACACAAACATTAGCATTAAAGCAATATTTTAGAGGCAAGCTAAATTTAAAGAAAAATTTTTAGCAATAATTGCATTGAGGTTGCGCCAATTCTAGATTCCAACAGACTTACAGAAAGAATCTCCCAAAATTCGAAATAAGGAAAGGATATTTGAAACATGGAAAAAAGAAAAAACCAAATAAATTTGTTCGGTTGCAGGTTTATTTATCAGTAGTAGAAATCAATACTGGTTGGTCAACATTATTATTTCTCTTCGCATCATATATCCTGGTAGTATTTAATTTTATCCAACATTTTGAATTGTGAATCATGAATTGAAAATAAATGTCAGTTATTTCATTTTAAAATACTTTATTCTCATTTTATTAAAATGTAGGTTAGGCTATGTTAACTCGGTAGCTTTCGAGATACGCAAGTTTCACGGAGGCCCATTGGCCCATTGTCATACCTGTTTTTAAGGGCAAACTACTCCCCCTCCCCTATCCCTCAAAAAACCCTTAGCTCCTCGTGATCCCAGATGAGCCAGAAGTTTTTTTGAAGTTAGTTTCAGCTCGGCTAGTTCCTGTAGTTCTTCGAAGAAGGCCGAGCCCATATACTTCGCTCGTCTCCTCTGAAGACCCGGGCAGTCACAGAGCAGATATTTACCGATTCCACCTCCACCACACCTCCACAACTCCTACAATAATCTCTTAAATGAGTACTGGCAACCAGGTAGCCATTCGGCATTGCCTTGTCAGAACCCCCACGATTGTCCTGAATTCTCGTCTACTGCGCCCAAGAAGTAAGTTAGTCCTATTTTCGTTCAGTTTTGGTCACATGTCGATATGTTCGACAGTCGGCAGTAAAGTACCACAGTTCATTCGTTAATTTTTTTACAATGGATTCGATCTTGATTCTGAACTCCACTAGAGGTGCAGGGATGTCCTCCACCTGTCTCTCTTCCGGCTATTCCAATCCGTGGCTGGCACAATCGTCAATATTTTCGTTGCCAGGGATACCCCGATGTCTTGGGACCCAGCGTAGCTCTATCTTGTGAGGTTTGATCGCAAATATTTATTTCCTGCAGTATTCTATACACTTGCATTTTTCAATATTAGCGTTTAGCGCATTAATCGCTGCTAGACTGTCTACTTAGCTGATAATTGTCGAGAAACTAAGCTCTCTAGCTCTTATCATTTGTCCAGCTTTATCAATGGCATAGATCTCAGCCTGAAAGATGCTACACAAATTTCGTAGTCTAGTTCCGATTTCTAGTTCCTCCGAATAGACTTCCGCACCTGTACCCATGTCCATCTTTGACCCGTCAGTGAAAAGGGTCATGTAATTTCTCTCCAGGGGTCCCTCCTTCCCATTCTCGCCTTACTAAGGTGTTCTAATCCGTGACTTGTTGACAGATTATTTCTGACAGATATTTTCTCCAAAATAGAGCAGTCTCCTGAGAAATTCCGCGGCTTGCCCCATTCCCTAATTCTAAGAATTACTTTTGCTGCTCTACTCTTAATATATACAACGATTCGCAGAATATGCAGTAGCATCTCCATCTCCGCCTGTGGTGCAGATCTCACCACCCCAGTAACGCCTAGGCATGCTAGTCTCTGTACCTTAAGAAGCATCTCAATTAACGACATCCACATCAGTGCCCCGTACGATACAATAGGTCTTGCAACCGCCAAGTACATCCAGTGTACGATATATGGTTTTGCTCCCCAAAGGTTCGGTTGCATCTGTAAAAAGCACGTTGAGCCTTCCAAGACCTATCCTCCCACTTTTCTCTTCAATGAGAGCATGGACACACCCAAGTATTTCGCCTCCTTGACAAGATTTAGTGTAGTGCCACCTATCGATGATAGGTTGAACACTGGTATCTTGTATTTCCTAACAAACAATAGATCTGTTTTATCAGGACTAACGCCAAAACCATTTCATTTTGCCCACCCCTCCAAATTACAAAGTGTCGAATTCATCAGTTCACTGATTGTGGGAATAAATGTTCCTTTTATCATGATTACAAAGCCATCCGCATAAGCAACTACTTTTATCCTAGCTTTTTCTAACCTGGTGAGAATTTCGTTAATAACAAGGTTCCACAGAATCTGATAAAACATCGCTCTGTGGCGTTTCTCTTGTAACTGCCTTCATAATAGTTGAAAGACACTGAGATGATTCTATGTTGCAACATATTGTTGATCCATCATCCGCCCCAATACGCTCCAGTGGCGAACTAACTAAGCATTTCATACAGAGCCGTTGCCACTGATTTACATTTAAGATAGGCGTGTTGCGCCCCGCTAAACTTTTGCTCATTGATTGTGTTTTCTATGTAAAGACCAACCAGTCTTTCTAGTGTTAGTATTAGAAATTACGAAACACTGATTGGCCTATGAATATTTGCAGAGTTGCGATTCGCTTTACCCGCTTCGGGGATAAAAACTTTTACCTCCCGCCATCATTTGGCAATACAATCCGTTGTTAAGCATCCCCTGAATATCTGAATTAATTCTTGTAGTATGAGTGGTAAAGATTTTTGCAATATTGCTGGAAAAATACAGTCTGGCCCCTCTTATTTCACCGTCTACTCTATTTTAGATTCCCCCGCTAATTCCCTTATGAGATCACTAGCCTGGATCCTATTTGCGTTCGACTCAGACCCCTGCCTTGTCGACTTCATATTTATGCATATTAAATATAATATAATATATAATATTGAAATGTAAATATATGAAACCCTTTCTCTTGGAGATCTGGAAAAGAATATCCCCTCATATTTTTCTAATTGGCATATTATAATTTTCACGTAATTTCTGTTCCACATTTTGATTGATTTGTCTAGTTTTCTTTGCAGTTTCACTTAACGTAGTGGCTCCCTTAATTGTTTTTTCTTTGGTTGTGTGTCCTATAAATTTCCCCTCTATACAAGCTACGAACAAACAAAACCTGCACTGACTCAGATGTTTCAGTTGCTTGTGGTTTTCTTTGTTACCAGCATGTCTTGGTCCAAACGAGAGAAATAATTATGTCTTGCTACAAGGGGAAAAAAACGCGACTGCAATAAAGGCGGAGACTCCTCTTATAATCCTTTTATAACAGACTCCAATCCAACTGCTTAGAGTAGTTAGTAAAATACACAAAATGTAAAGACTTCTTTTCATATTATATTAAAGTGGAGCATTTTAAATATTTTTTATATTATTGCATTATTTTTGTTTACTTTTAGCTAATTATATGGTTCGATAATAGGCCTGCAGAACTTCCAAAAATTTGCTGTTTTCCCAACTAAGATGTGGGCATACTCGTATATTTGTAACTTATTTAGTTTCCACTTAAACTTTCCCACCACAAAGCAGTTGTCATGGCTCCGACACTCTCTAACTGAGAAATACTGCCCAACGCTGCCAACTATCCTTGCAAGTTTTATAATTGTTCTAACTTTCTTGCGCGAAGCATTTTATACACTGGCAAAGGAGGAAGGATGAAATATATATCCGCCTTGAAGAGCGACAAAGCAAATGATGCATAAGTAGTGTAAATGATGAAAGGAAAGGGTGTGTATAGGGAGTCGGTTGCAGTGAAAGCATCCACAGAAGCCAATGGAATTGAAATTTTGTTCCAGTAAGTTCAGCTTTGTTGTTGCTCCAGTTGCGTATCATACGGCAATTTATTGCTTAGTTCTGTCTGGTGGTCTCAATGGCAAAGAAAGCCAACGTATATGTCACAAGTATTTCTTGTGTGTGATGAATGGTATCCGAAGATAATTCTGTCAACTGAAATACGAAATTTTATTTGTGAGCACGTATTAAGGAATCAGTTGCTTTTTATCGAATAGCAAGACTAAAACATGTGTGCACTAATTTGCATGCAGTGACCAATTGAATTTCATGAACTGTTGATATTAGAAACTGAATTTTTTCAGGCATTCCGTTTACAAAACTTACGATCTTGAACAACGTACAAGTTCGACAACCATTCGTGATACTTAAAGCAAAATACCAAATCGTCGTATAATAACCCAGAACCAGCCAATTGCTCAGAAATATCCACCAATAGATTACTTCTTTTGTGCAATGGTATGGATTCAGGGAAAAATGTGTGCAATCTTTCTTTTTATGGTTTTGCAAGTGGAATGCTGCAAAAGCAGCATTCCACTTGCTATTCATTCATACTCGTAGCATCCCCCACTCAAAAGTTGCGCTCTTTTGGTAGTGAAGTGGAGCAAGTGTGTAAGCAGCTTTCTAGAAGAAATTACTTCAATTTGCGCTCTTATTCAACGTCACTCATGCAATGCAATGAAACCATTATTTTCCGGAGATCTTTTTAACGAGTACAAAGAAAGTAAACTGATTGCTAAAGCAAGCAAAGGAAATACCACGTTTGAAAGTCACGCATTAAATTAAGTGGAACTATTTTAATCTGAGACTTCTTTCAGTGGTACACAAGTTCAATTGCTTTAACTGACATATTTCATGTCCCTTCAAAATCCATAAAATTTTTGTGTGACAACTAAAGCGCGTTGCTCTTCTTCCTGTAAAATGTACACAAACTGAAGGATGTTTATTTTTATTTTCAATTGCAACTTGTCTGTTAATGAAATTCGCTGAGAAAAATTCGTAATTTACTTTTCATTATTTATATTAATTTCGATACAGAAGGCGTTGTATTAAAAAAAATATTCGCTTTGATGAAAAATAATTCAAATGATTCAAATGGTCAAAAAATTCCAGATAAAAGGTGGACATATTTTTCATTTAAAATATAAATTCACATACTTGACATAAACGCGAAAATCAAATCATCAAGTCTCGTAATCAAATCGGGAATATTGGTTTGTCTTGGATACTAATAAACGGAGATTCATTGACAAGTAATCTTCATAATCCGTTTAACTGTTTTTCAGTTATATACGTATTCAAATATATCAATAGTCGGCGTGACTGTAAAAAAACCGGCCCATTTTTAGTGTGGTGTTTAATGTAAGTATCCGCAACCTTCCTGTGAAGTTTCGGTGTTGTATGTTCTATAGGAACTTGATAATTATATTTGGTTAATGGTGGGTTCCCGCCATCCCCATATGTGTGTTTACTTCCTGAGAATCTGTGGAGGTCCCAACTGCAGAAATTCTAAAAGTTAAAAGGTAGTTTACATAGATTGATTTGAGATAGCCCGAGTTATTTGATTGATGCACGGTAAATTTTTCCACTTGCTCTTTGCGAGGCTTGAACAGTGACAAAAGAGATGGATAACCGTCTCTTCCTCATCTTTATATTGAAGGAAGTGTATAAATAAGTTCCACTAGGTGAGAAAATTACTTATTCGTCTATCTATTTTTTCCATTTTTTCTACGGACATATTTTCGAGAGGAAGGGCGATTGACTCAATTCAAAAACTTTACCCTAAATTAGTCACTTTTTGTGATTGGTGTGGATTCAAATTCCGTTGAAAATACACTTAGGATATACTCGTATTTAAGTTTCATGTGAGATAAGCTGAAGAAAACTCATGCAAGAAGATACTCTTACTTAGGAAAAACTGTTCATTATACTAAATTTGTATTTTGACATAGCTCTGCAATGAACTCAAAAAGAAATTTAAATTCCTAACAAACTAGAATAATATTCGCGTCTCGATATTTTTAATTCCTAGCAAAGTTATTTCTCATTTGACGCTCTGACACTTGAAATACACATTTTTTGTGCATTTTCTTGATATTCAAATTTCTGGCAATTTGCTTTCACGAAGAGATTTAATTACAATTCAATTAAATCACAAAAATGTCTTCTCTGAAGCACTTAATTAGCAATTAAGTCTATGGCGGGGAGACGACAGGTATCTCCGACATTTTGTGGAGACTCATAGTAGACCACTGCAAGTACTTTCGAAGAATGAGTATTGGCTCTGTCATACAAGAGCCCTTGAGCCATAAGGGTGGCGATGCTAAAATATGGAAAACTGGAATTTCTACTGCAGAGAGACAAATTTCAAAGGGTGCAACAGTTTCTCATTTAAATTATTTTTAGATATTACGAAGTTAATGGAATTAACTTATGGACTGCTGAACACATTCAATAAGAAATGAAATTTGTCTGCCACAAGCTGAAGGAGAACATGTTCGGAAGTAACACCAGATACAGAAACACAGTAGGCCCAAGTTCAATTCACATATGCGGCATTATCTTTTCATCCTGTACGGGTATAGGGCAATCATTTGTAAGTGTTTCAGGGGTGATGTTTTAGATATTCCTGACAGAATACGACTTTTATATTCCTTATAGCTTTTGAAATTAAAGATATATTCTTGCAAACTAAAGAATGAAAATATTGAATTTGTCGATAAAATTGTGGATTAATTATGTCTTGGGATGCAGTAATTAAAATTATTAATACAATAAATTATTATCTATAAATATATATTTATTTTACTATTCCAAAAAATATCTCTAATAACGCAATCAAATTTATATTTATAACTTTATCCCTATTACCCTTTCCTTCTTTAAAATTTTGCTTCTCATCTCCCATCAAAGCACTGCAATATTATAGCTATTTAAATCTAGAATGTGATTAAAACATTGCTTCCAAACATAATTGAATCACATCAGACACAATTTATTTTACTCAAAATTTCCGATAAATAGTAACATTAATCCGTCACAGGAATCCTGATTTCATTCATCCAAAAAGTTTAATCTGACATCCAGATACAAATTTATTTACTCATTTGTTTTGCTATTAAATATAGTTACCGAAACTACTTTTATATGAGTATATTTTCTGATGTGAAAGTGTAATAAAATAAGTCTTAGTGCTTGTCTGCTATCTCCATCAACCACGTGGCATGTTTAATTCAATTAAATGCGACGTAATGAAATTAAGTTGCTTCGTAAAGTAATTTCCGGAGCTGAATAAGCCGCTTATGTCCAAGTGAGCGCCTTGCATTTTCATATCATATTGAGTGTTTTGTGTTCTTGGCTACAACATAATATTGATAGCCAATTATAGCAATTTATATTATCTTAGTTGGTTAAGTAAATGCAAAACTTTCAAAGATTCAGGGATTTGAAATAATGCGAGATTATGCTTTTCTGAACTCCATAAAGCTAAAACATGGAAATTTCAGAAAAGTGGAGTTGGCCGGTTTTGCTTCTGGGACATCCATATAATGAACTTTCGGGACCCCATTTAAAAAAATTACCCTATCTGTTCTTCTAAAGATGACATATGAATACAAATTAGTAGAAGTATACATGAGGTATTTACTAGCATGAATTTAAAATATGGGCATATTACATATTACTACTTCCACGCCCAGACTTGGCCAAAATACATCATGGAGTCCTATAGAAGATTTATCAATGAAAATTTCACAGGAAGGTTGCGGGTACCACAAAATAAATGGGTGAGCTATTGTCATAGCCATGCCCACTATTGACATATTTGACTTACGACTTGCGCAAAATTATTGGACGAAATTTTATATTAGTATGTATATTGACGCTACAAAGTCATACTCAAGAAATGGGACCGATCAGATAAAGGCCACTACTCCCTCTATTATAATCTACTCAAGATACCCTATCGAAAAATAGCGGAGATATGGTCCTAATGATGATTTCTGAAGGAAAGTCGAAGGGTGTTTCGAAATCGGTCTAACCCGACTTCAGACTTCTTTACTTGTTATCTTTTTTAAATTTGTAAACACCCGTTTGGTGTGAGTTTAGTCGCAGTTTTGGTCGAAAAGCCATAACGATGGAAAATCAAGTGTGGAAAGACGGGAAAATAAAATTACGACTCGCACTTGAAATGCCTTTATTTCTGGTGCTGCTGCTTCACCACAAAATGGCCACAGAATTGCACTTATCTGCAGAGAATCGTGTTTGCTCTGTACTTGAATACTTCGATTTTTGAGTGCCGAAAATGGTTGCCAATTCGGAGGGATGATCCTGGATTAATATTTGAAAAGGAAACTTTTCAGTGAAATTCCACACTAATTTTGAACATCAATAATTTCAATGAAACCAACAACTAAAAGACTATTTTATTCCCCCTATTCTGCCAGTGGGTGAAATCTCAATTAGTCTGACAGAAGACTGCAATAACTTTTTACATTTATCAATTGCAAAAAGGACATATTGTAACTTTTACTATACGAATATATGAGGCCTTGAAAATCCCACTTAAAAAAAAAACTGAAACAATGAGATTCATTTTCCTGCTGTTTACCATGTTTGAACCATTGTGACCACTGCGATATGGAATAAAAAATTTCGCTGGCGCAATAACGTCACGCCAAGAGCGGTCAGTTTGAAATATTACCCATTCATAGCGAGACTTAAGTGCTGCCTGATAAAACTCTGCGAGCTTGAGCGGAAATGGCGTTTTTTGCATAAATTACTGCCGAATGTGGGGCATAGTTGCAGTTTAAAGACATTTTTTAATTATTTGTCTTGACATTGTTTAAAATAAATATTTTAATGAATTTTTTCCTATATTTATATTCAGTTGTTATTCTTCATTTTTCTACATTCAATTTAAAATTCAGACCATTCGCGTAATATGTCGATGCTTCTAACAGAGTTAAGAAACATACCCATAAATCATGCAACAATCTTTACACTTAATCCCCCTTTGGCATGGAGTGCGGTTATTTGTTAAGGATGTGTTAGAATCCCGATAGTTGACTTCCTACACGCACGGAATCTATTCGCATCTCCGATTTTTATTAATAACGATGTATGTGAAGAGACTTCTAAAATGTTTTCTGGAGCCATTAAACCGATGTCACTCACACGCATTTGTGCAAGTTAATAAAACTTGAATAGAAGCAGCGATCTGTCGCTCATCCTTCAAGAATATGTTCATATTAAATATTTTATTTCAAAACCAACGTCCTAAAACTGTTTTTTAAAATTTGACATGATCAACTAATCACAAATTAATAAAAAAAATTAATTTTACAATTAAATTATATATAAACTGCTTTTTAATAATTAATAATAACATTTTAAATAATTAACCTCTGCAGTTACAATATTATAAAGTCTTTTGTTGTTTAGTTGTTTTAACAAAAAAATAAACTTATTTTAATTTATAATACTTCAATTAGGAATATGAAACTCACACTTGACCTTATTCTTAGGTATTGATGAAGGTCGTGGCCCGAATTGAGTGAAGTGCAGAACTCGATTAAATCTTTTAATGCCTAGTGTCAAATCTTGTACAAACTTTCTGTGAATTCTCCCATGTCACCTTCCCACCCATCAGGGCACACAGTATTTGAGCAGCATATTTTCAACTGCCGCCCCAACATACCATGAATCAGACAAACAGCAACATACATAAGCTGCAACCTATTCAAGCTCAGCTGCTTTCTACGTATGGGGACACTCAAAATTGTTACATAAGTTTTCATGTTTTTTACAATTTCATTCAACAATATTTTCGTAGATCGAAACTACATGCACGCAAAATCATTCGGAATGTTGCTACACATTTTTTGTCTTCGAATATCCTTTGCATTCAATTTGTGTAAATTTGGCTTTTGAAATCAAGTAAATAAATTCTTGTGCAGGAAATGAAATAGTTACGAGGACTTCACTTTATTTAACAATAGCATTACAATATTACATATGTACAAAGGTTAGGACCTGCTGGATGTAGAAATAACTGAACTGTTACATAAAATGCTATTCCAGATTTTATAACACTTAAATAGGATTGACTCTATGTTTGAATATCCAGAAATCTCAAACGGTTGGAAACGGCACAAAAACTCATTCGGACTACGTTTAACTTCGCCAACTTGTCAATTGATTGCGATTGTTGTCAATTGTGAGAAAACGCCGCACCCATATTGCGGATAGCTTTTTCATATTCAAATATTTAAAAAAACATGAAATCAATGATCACTGTGATACATGCTTACCTTCACTCGCCAGTCGTGGATTTTATCGACCATTTCTGATGTTGTGACCTCAATGGGCGACCAGTCACTAGTGCTGATACGAACGCACCGAAATTCTGAAGGTCAATGGTGGATGGCTCCAGGTAAAGAGTCCCCATCTTACTTTTCAAGCTTTTGTTTGAATTTTGTGATGGTTTTTTATTTTTTTTTTTATTTAAGTTACTTCAGTGATGAAGAATTATTTGGCCAAACTTGGACAGTTATAACGCCACCACCAGTGATGGTTTTTTCGCGCAGAAAATTGTGACTAATGAGCACACAAAATTCCCCCTTTTCAATTTTTACGAAAATGGTCGTGGACGTCTATTTCAAATGGTTGTCACAGCAGAACTATTTGACAGACCAGTCAGAGTTTCGAGAATACAACCCGATACCACCAATTTACGATAACGGAGTGGTTCTTGCACCATCTGGATACGACAAGGTCCAAGTTGCTATTCAGGTACAACAAAGCAGATGGTGCCGATGGCCTGCGGGCTGAATTGTGTTCAAGGCCGCTGGCTATCAGCTGATAGGGTGCAAACATCAGTTGGTCAGTAAAATATCGTTAGAAGAAAGCATGCTGGATGATTAGGATCTCAATATCCTCTGCCCTGTGTTGAAGAAAGGTAACCTGGGATGTGCGCCAACTACCGAGAAACCAATCTTATTGCCATCTCATATAAGGTCGTGTCTAACGTTTTTTGTGATAGACTAAAAACATAAGCCATCACACTAATTGGACCTTATCAGTGGATTTTTAGAGCGAAAAAGCCCAGCATCTTTAAGCTACTCCAAGTTCTGGGCAAAACTCATGAGAAGCAGACCAACACACATCATCTCTTTGTCGACTATAAAGCTTCCATCAATGGATCGATAAGAGATTGCTCATATGCCACCATGTCTGAGATCGGTATTGCCACAAAACTAATATGGCTCTGTAGAATGACATTGAGCAGTACGTCCAGATTTGTGAAGGTAGGAAGTGACCTCTCCGAACAATAAAATATCGTGCTAGCTTTCAGACGGTCCACTGTGACCTCTTCAATTCGTCAGAGAAGGAGTACTGCGAATGGCCGGTATACTCGTACATCGGAATGATACTATTTTCAACAAAAGTATCCAGCGCCTTACACAGGTATGGTGATGACATTGACATCATTGGACATTGTAAGTGAGATTTTAATACTCAATTTTCCGGCATTGAAAAAGTTTCAGCGAAAGTGGGGTGCACGAGTGCAACACAAAGTATATGCTGTCCACCAGCAGGGATACTCGGCGTTTAGGACCCTATGGTAAAGCGGACAGCTGTTCTTTTGAAGTTGCCAAGGAATTTATATACCTTGGCTCCGCCATTAACATCGAAAACGACGTTAGCCTGTAGATTAAACGAAGAATCACGGTTGCTAATAGGTGTCACTATGGGCTCAGTTAGCAAATGTGTAGTAAATCACCACTTCTCGATCATCAAGCATCCTAATCCACCTGTTCACTCTGTATATAAATTCTAATTAAAGAGTAGAAGAAATTGTGTCGAGAACACAATGTATAGAGCGCAAGTTTACAATTTTTCAATTGCAGTACATGCAAAGTTCACCCATTTTCGCAAGATTATGGCATGATGTGGTCCAGAGGAACTTGTACAGCAGATATGTGTGGAATACATGTGTTATATGCAGTTTGTGGGTAGCGTGCAGTAAAATTTATAAGTAGACGAACTAAGTTAAATTTCCATTATGTTATATATAATTACTATTTGCAATCGTATGATGATTAACAGGTAAAAGAGAGAAGCTTATGTTAAAAAAAAGTTTATAATTGCATAAAATATATGAGCAAAGTGAGTTGTAAAACTACAAATGATGCAGATTGTAAAATGCTGATCTATGAATGTTAACCTAGCAAATATTCCATACATAATTATAAAGTAATGTTTCTCATTTCCATCTAACATTTTATTTGTTTACTTCTGAGTATGTAAATGTAGATTTGCTCAGAATAATGAATGAATGCATATTTTTTGTAAGTAAATATTTTCAAACTAAAATATACTTCACACACATTTTAAAAAAGAGTTATACACACAAACTTACATTCTGTTTGTGCCACTGTGTTATTACAGTGGTGTTTACACTGGCATGTTTTCATTTGCATGTTGTCCTCTCTTCTCGTGGTGTATTGCTAAAACGTTATTCCAGGATTAAGCGAATAATTATATTGCACATTTAAATTGTTGTTTCTTTTGTATACGATATTCCTTCAAAAATAACACTTCGTTATCGGAACAGAAAACATGCAATGCTGTTTCAAAAATGTTCAAATTGTTGTTTCCGTGTTTTCCCAAAAGTTTGTGTGCGAATGTTACATTGCTATGGAGTTGCATTTGCAGATTGTTGTTTCAATTTTTCCAAATGTTGTGTTTGTAACAAATGCAAACGAAACTTCTACCAGAAGTTATTTGTTCCAGTATTTTTTACAAATATGAACATAGCAAATATGTGAGTTAAGTCTTTTGGTGGATTTAGTCAGAACTTGTTTCTTTAGAATAAAATTAATAGGGTACCGAATATAAATAAGTTGGATAAATCAACCGAATTGTACTAAATATTCATCTCACTTATTAAGAAGGAATTACTCTTTTCATACTACACTACATGTTTCATTCTCCAATAAATTTATTAAAATCCTTCCAGTTTGTATTTTCCTCAACACAACTTTTCCACTAACTTAAATCTTAAATGGGGATATTGTACTTGGTATGCCAATAAGGAAACTATTGTGTTGGGTTGTATTTTTAAGTTGCCATATTTATGACTCACCTTTTACTGGGAAACATACTCAATCCATATTATCTGTAAGCCTTCGTTATTTAAGACACTTCTATGACAACTTATTGAAATACTTAAATTACCTACCCATACAATAAAATAATATTCTAACTTTATAGAATATGCCAAACATTGCACAGAAATACTTGCAACTTTTATTTCCAGTCCCTATAAAAGTCTTACTTATTTCCATAGGACAAGTATTTAACTCATAAACAGAACATCTTCTCCAACTTCTGACGATTATTCACCAACACTGGCGGTTGCCCCGTTGAATTAAAGGTAAATAGGGTATACAAACTTTGTGCTTTTGAGAGGGGTTGCAATTTTAAGAAGGAGACGTGGTAGGTATGGACATATATATACAGATATGATCAGAATCACTTTCTAAGCAATTTTTACTTTGTCCGTCCGTCTGTCCGTATGTCCGTCTGTGGCCACTTTTTTTCTACACCGTTAGAGCTATCTTAATTTTTGCAAAAGTATAGTCTGGACAAAGATACAGAACCAGATTGCTATATGGGCCGATTTGGACAAAGACCACGCCTACCTCCCATATAAGGCAGTTTTTTCACCTTTTTTAAAATGATTATAACTTCGGTCCAATTGACGGCATCGTGACGTAGATGTGGGTTCTACTAAACACTGTGCAAAAAGTGGGCGGTCTATATTAACTGCCCTGCCCACTATTAACAAATATTAATAACTTAAGATCTGGTAGAGATTTACGAACGAAATTTGATGAGATGGAACATGTGGACATTATAAAGCTATCTGCAGGAAATGGGGCTGATCAGAGAAAAGACACGCCCACTTTTGATATAGGGAACTTTCGGGTCTAAAAATAAAATTAGCCTACCAATGCTCGTATTGATACCAGCGGAATAAAAATTGCCAGAAACATACATGGTGTAATAGTGTGTGTGTAGAATATGGAGATCATAATACAACTGCCACGCCCAGAATTAGCCAAAAATCATTACTCTGTTCTTATTAAAGATTTATCAACGAAATTTCACAAGAATGTTGCGGGTAGTAACATTAGAAACCGCACAAAAAATGGGCGTGTTCTTTTTACAGTCACGCCCACTATTGACATATTATTATAACTTTCGACCTATACAATATTCTTTGACGACATTTTATATTAGTGGTTATATTGACACATACGCAAGAAATGGGGTCGATATAATCAATTAAAGGTGCCCTACCAAAAATTACCGTGAATAGGCAACTAATGATGATTTATGAAGAAAACATACCCATTGTTGAACTTGCACGCACAAGAAAAGGTAAAGGGTACTTCGAAGTCGGTCTAACCGGACATCAGACTTCTGTACTCGTTTTCTATAACTGACGTGCTATGCAGTATTTTTGGTCGAAATTTTATATTTGTATTTATTGTGACCTTAAAAGCCATTCACAACAAATGGAAACGATCAGATAAATGGCACGCCTCCCTCTTATCTTGTTTACTTTAAGATTATTCTTACTTTCTATAATTAATTTATTTACCTTATTAAGCATAAAAATACAGTAAATATACCATAAGTTTAGTAAAGTTCAGTGTCTCCTAATAACCTAGTACCTTTTTTGGTAATTCGCGTGAAATCTATAACTTCCTTACATACATATATTGATGCATATACACATGCAGATGGGAACGGAAAGCAGAGCATATAGAGGAAAGAATGTCTCTTTCGCTGCCAGCGTATGTAGTGTTAGTGTATGCAGTAGTTTTTTTGCTTTTCCTATAACTGAGCCGACACACCACGATTTTGAGTGGATTGACCGCGATTTTGAGTAGATTCACCACGATTTTGATTGGAACCACCTTTTTGCGATCTATGCACTACTTCACTTGATTTTGACATTGGCAATCTTTCCAATTTGAAAATTTGTTTTGCGCAAGGAATAATTTGATGCTTCGCGTCTTTCCCAGCAACCGTATCCATATAGTGCAAAAGTTTTCTCTGATGGATAGTCCATAGTATGGTGAAGTCAATAACTGAGTGGTTACGTTTGGAGATGGACAAGCGTAGGAGGAATCCAATTTTGAATGGCAATATGACACTTCTAATAGAGGGTAGCTTGCTTCTTCAGGTGCAAAGTCACATAAATCAGAACCGTCAATAGAAAGTGACTCCAGTACATTTGCGAGAGATATAAAATCAGCGACCGAAATTGTAATAAATTTACTACAAAATTTAATAAATCAAAATGGCAGTTTGAAGGCGGAACAGAAGAAACTCACGATGAGTTGTTTCTGTAGCAGACAGCAACAAAAATTTGAACATAATTGTTGGTGCTACCGACATATAGGATTTTAATGATTTAAAATTTGTAGATTGTAATAAATATGATCAATTAATATCGTATTTCAACAATTAGTTAGTTTTTCTTCAACATACAATTTTCTAACTTCGTTTGCAAAACTCAACTTCGAGGATAGCAGAATTTCCCCACAGCGAATAGCGTATTGCAAGAGAACATAAATAATCAAATATTTTGTTTTTTTCTTGATGAGCCTTCTTACTACGTTTATGTTCTTTGGTATTACTCCAGTGGTAAACACAACACAAGACAGCAGCAGTTTAGTTCATATATTTAGGAACATTAAATATAAATTGTTTAGTTTTAAACTTAGCATAATATAATATTCAAATAAATGTGAATAGAAATTAGTTTTCTACATATCACAATAATTTTGTTTCTATTATATTGGTTTTTTAAAGTTAGGAAACTAAATCGCAGTTTATTTATTGTTTCCCAAGCAATTCTAAAGAATTTTGGAAATTACGTTATTTTAAATCTACTACAGAAAAACGAAGGTAGGTTACTCAACTTTTCAATGAATATAATGCTAACATTTTCTATCGTCTGCGGACATACGAAATAAACTTTTGAACAATTTCTTGTGATATACATATGCGTCTATATCTGTGTCTGTTTCTGTTGTTTTTGGAGCAAAGCAGACTAAAATATTATCTACGACTACTAAATTATAAATTGCAGCTCTGTTTCTGTTTCTTTTAACGTGTCTGCTTTTGTCAGTCGCCACCTTTATATGACAGTGATGCCGACGACTACGCTGACATTGACGTTGATACGAAATGTTTGCGTTTGTATTGTTCGACAAATTAAATTTTTTGCTTTGCTTCTCTTTCTTTTTTTCGTTTTTCATATATTGTTTTTTTTTTGTGCGCTAATTTCTTTTCTTTACCTTTATCTTGTTTTTTTCTGTGTACTCAACTGTAGTAAATAAAGTCTGTTTTGTTTTGTTCGCCATACAGTACTCCACGGTACACCCGAATGGGTGTGTGAGTGTAAAATGAATTCGAAATAGTGGACACTAATGTTAGTGTTAAAAAAATAACAATGGGGGACAACAACATATTGTCCACCCTCGATCTAGTGTAACAAAGTAAGAACCACGCTCGTTCACCACATTTGTTTTCAAGGCACCAACATATTGCCTTCATATGTGAAAAATTCTTGGAAGCCCCAGTTGATTCTAAGCCTGCCACTGCTAATAGTGAGCGAACACGATCTTTTAAAAACTAGGGTCTTGCAGCATTGAGGCTTACTTATATTTATGGGAAGCTATCTCAGTACATTTTTCTAGTGATATTTTTGGACTTTTGAAACAAATGAAGATTTCTAATTCAGAGTCTTCCCAGTGAGGGACCAATAGGTCGAAAAAAACTTTGATATGTACATTATCTGCATAGAAAATAATTGTCATATTTCCGAAGCAACGAACTAGAAAGTTTTGGAGATACAAATACACTCACATTTAATGTTATTTAAAATTCAAGCGAGTGGTAAACAATATTTAATTTTTGTATTTAACTAGTTAAGAATGTTTCTAGCATTGCAATTGAATCAATACAAACTTTGTAAATAAAGTACCCGCAAACAACAATAACGCGTACATGCGCGTGTAGAGACACAATTAAGAAAAACCTTGCCGAAAACGTTTTAAGCTGATTAAAAATTAAAAATTATTTGCTTAATTTTATTATTTGATAAATCTAAATAAACTTCTCTCGAAATGCGTTCTCGACTGAGGCAACGTTTATTGGGAAACGAAACTCGCAGAGTAATCAAAATATATTATAAAACACGGCCACGCACTATTCGAGGCAACAGTTACGAATTTATTCTCTTAAAACGTTATCCTAATTAAATTGAAGTGAAGAAACTAGCAACGATGAAGACTCTAATAATTTTCAGTGCCTGTATGGTTCTCGCTACAACGCTGAACCCGGATTATTGTGATCCTAGTCTGTGTCCACAAAATGTGAAACACGTCGTTTGTGATAGAATTTATGTAAGTAATCAACTAATCGGCACAAATCCATTCGAAATAGAGCCAAATATGAGAGGCAAAGAAATTCAGCAATACAACACTAATCTACTGGAGGTGATTTGCTATGTGGTCACCGATTTTGTTAAAGGTAGACAGAGTGATATCATTTACAAGGAACGTAAAACCTACTCGAATTCTTGGTGTTGGGGCAACCACTTGCGCCATTCCGTTGTCGATATTCATGAAAGTTTTCTTCCGTGCATGTTCGACTGAACAATTTTTTTATTGCTGCTGGCATACAAAATTTCCATTTGTTAAGTAGTCCCGGGGAATTATACTTGCTTCACGCTGCTTTGTATACAATTGACTGGTGGGCACAAATCGTATCCGTCTGAATCACAAATAATGTAAACAGTTGGTTGGTCCTCGATCGAACCCAATGTGAATATATACTTCTTGAGAACATATAATTTGAATTGGTTTTGATTATTTTCGACTTGCGTGGCACATTAAAAATGTTGTTTTCAGAATGACGTTGCTGAGATTTCATGACTTCACATTTACTGAAAAGTTTTTTTGTTTTTAGCTTATTCAAATTTGGTGTGACACAGAAATTTTTTGGGTCCTTTTAATACTAAACTTCACCGAATACACCAGAATTGAATAGAGTCCTTAGTACGTCTATCAATCAGTCAGTCCGAATTCAGGACTTATTGTTCCATGCGAAATGTTATGCTTAATCACAGAATTTGTCACACACATTCTTCTCACAGGGACTTGCTCCGTTGTGTACCACAGCCTCTATAGTGGATTTGTCGGCCAACATTGAATCAATACTTTCAATCCACAACAGTCTTCGTAGCCAACTTGCCAGGGGCAAAGTCATTGGATATGGGTCCATTACGCAGATGGCTACTATTACGTGGGATCCTGAACTGGCCGCCATTGCCGCATACAATGTTATAAATTGTGACGCAAAGTCCGATGAGTGCCACAATACAATTCTCTATACAAATTCCGGGCAGAACATTGGAACTACTCCACTCTCAGATACCATCACCAAGGACAAACTGATATCAAATATTCTTGAAGGATGGTGGGACGCAAAATCGTAAGTATTCACCATGAGGTCTGAACAGAAGTCTCATTAAGTTAACAATTCATCCCTCCGAATTCTAGGGAGAATATGGCGATCATGGCATCCCAGTATCAACTGGCTGTGGGGTGTGCAGCTATAACTTACAGAATCTCAGAGCCCACTTTCCAACTTACTTGCAATTACGCAATTTCCGCCAATCACATTTTCACTGAGGGCGATGTTGCATCTGCTTGTAAGCAGAAGAATCCCAAATATGATTATTTGTGTTCAATTGATGAAGTGTACCCGGATTACTGTGACCCTACGTTATGTCCCAATGGTGAGACACATATCGCATGCAACAACAATGGAGTAAGTCATACTATGCACCAACTCACTTTTGTTTATTTTACAATTAAAATATGGGTGGCATCCAAGAAGGTTGGAGACACGGCAATGAGAGTATTCATGGGAATTGAATGGTACAGAATATGGACTCATTTATGTTTAGTGCCATTCATTACACTCTGATGTTGTCACCGTTCCTCCAAACTTTTTGGAGGACAATGTGTTCAACAAAGTATTTACGCTCTGAGTCCAGTTAGATCATAGTTATTTTGGTGGGGTTCCGTGTCCTTGAAGCATATTCCCACAGTATGTATTTGAAATCTCAGTCTCCACAGTGAAATAATTCTCAAATGAAGGAAGAAACGATGATGATTGCGTTAGAGAAAATTGTGCATTGGGAAACAAAATTGTAGGTCACATACAAGTATATTCCTTTTCAAGGCAGTTTTGTACTCTTCAAAATAGTTAACGGATACATTTATTATATTCTATTATTTCTCCCCCTACTTATATTGTAGGCCTTTGACAGTTCCTGCCCATCACTCATACAGGCTATTGGCATGACACCCTTCATAAATCTAATCCTAGATACTCATAATGAGTACCGCAATGTACTTGCTAACGGGGTATTAAAAGACTATGCCCAAGCGTCGAAATTATCCACCATAAAGTGGGACAGCGAATTGGCCGCGTTGGCTGCCTACAGTATTCGCAAATGCAAAAACATTATATCGAAAGCTTGCCATAACACGAAAACATTTACCAATTCTGACCAAATTCAAAATGTACCGCCCATGATTGGGAAAAATCTTAGGGAAAATATCAAAGATACGCTTGAGAAATGGTGGAAGAATAGAGGAGGGTAAGTGAAAATATAATTGTCGGAAGGAAGTTGGTGACAAGGTGTTGCGAATCTCATTTTTCCCAGTCGACTATAAAGGAATGAACAAGGTGTGTTTGTAGTTTATGTGTCGCCTTTTCTCGAAGACTGGCGTCATCCAATGACTATCGACGTCCTACCTGCAACTCCTTGTCGCTAAGCTCCTTGTGCTTGAATATCTACTTGATACCTACTCTTATATTTTTTTGAACTTCCAGGCATGCATTCCAACTGATGGCTACCGAGACGCAAGTACGCGTGGGTTGTGCTGCAAGTCGAGATAACCGTTTGCACTTTACTTGCAACTATGCGACAGTTCCCACCAAGCCTCTATATACAAAGGGCAAAGTGGCTTCCGGGTGTTCAGAGCGTAGTTCTGTCGTCAAACAAACCAATCTATGCGTCTAGTGTCTATGTTTACCAATTATACAATTTTAATAATGTTTAATCAATAAAAAATTCATATTTTGCAGAAATGTTTGGTTCGTCATAATTATATATATCCATTTGGACCTCCGTGGTCTAGTCTCGCAGTGAATTCTGTTTAGGGCAAGGATCCCAAATGCTTCTTTCTAAATCAGTTTCTCTTCAAGTCGAAGTGTTTAGTTCGTAGCACTCGATTCACAACTCGGTAACTGTGATCGATCATCATTGAGTCGCGGTTGTATGTACTCGTATGTGCCATAAAATCTGTCAAGACACTGAGATCAACTTAAATAGTTCTTTGATGAAGTGAACGAGGTTTGTTTGCATTTCAATAAACTCTGTAACAAATAAAACATTTTGATTACGACTTCTGACCAAAAAGTCAGCAAACAAAAACATAAGAATCAGTGGCACTCCAACTATTCATTTTGGTGGTAGAAAACCATAAGTTGTTATGATTTCTATGACCAACTTGTAATACGACATGTCACACAACCGAAGGAGTGAGCATTTGGGGGTAGTTTTGGCTTGATCGGAACCCAAGTTGCTGGTATCCACAATTTTCTACAACGACAGTAATGTATACCTCTGTGTCGTCACAAATCATTATGTTACATGAAGTCCTCAAAGTACTGCGAATATAACAAATCAAACAGAGTGGAAATGGTCAAACACAAATTATTATTATATTAGACTAGGTGAATCCGGCGCGAGTTGCTCCGTCTCATTAAATAAAATAAAATCATGTTTATACCCTTTACCTTTAAAAAAGGTAAATAGGGTATACTAATGTTGTGCTTTTGAGAGGGGTTGCAATTTCGAGAAGGAGACGTGGTAGGTATGGACATACTCGTATATACTCGTATACAGATATGATCAGAATCACTTTCTAAGCAATTTTAATTTGTCTGTCCGTCTGTCCGTCTGTGGCCATTTTTTTTCTACACCGTTAGACCTATTTTAACAAAACTTTGCAAAGGTATAGTCTGGACTAAGATACAGGATTAGATTGCTATATGGGCCGATTTGGACAAAGACCACGCCTACCTCCCATACAAGGCACTTTTTTCACCTTTTTTAAAATGACTATAACTTTGGTCCAATTGACGGAATCGTGACGTTATGCAACAGTTATGGAGATGTGGGTCCCACTAAACACTGTGCAAAAAGTGGGCGGTATATTATGATTGCCACGCCCACTATTATTAAATATTAATAACTTGGGATCTGGTAGAGATTTGCTGACGAAATTTTACGGGAAGGAACATGTGGACATTATAAAGCTATCTGCAACAAATGGGGCTGATCAGAGGAAAGACACGCCAACTTTGATATAAGGAATTTTCGTGTCCAAAATTAAAATTAGCCTACCTATGCTCGTATTGATACCAGCGGAATAAAAATTGGCAGAAATATACATGGGGCCCATTATAGTGTGTGTGCAGAATATGGAGATCATAACACAACTGCCACGCCCACAATTGATCAAAAATCATTACTCTGTTCCTATTGAAGATTTTTCAACAAAAAAACAAGAAGGTTGCGGGTACTAACATTAAACACCACACAAAAAATGGGCGTGTTATTTATACATCCACGCCCACTATTCACATATTATTATAACATGCGACCTATACAATATTTTTGAATGAGTTTTTACATTAGTACGTATATGGACCCTACAAAGCCATATACAAGATTCGCGATCGATCAGAGGAAGGATACGCCTACCTCTCATATAATGAACTTTGGGGACCCCACTTAAAGACAATTACCCTATCTATGTTTGTAGTAATGATATATGAATACAAATTGATAGTTTTATACACTGGGTCAGTTCTAGCATGCGTTCCAAATATGAGCGGATTATTACTACTGCCACGCCCACAATTAACCAAAAATCGTTACTAGGTTCCTATTAAAGTTTTATCAACGAAATTTCACAGGAAGGTTGCGGGTACTAACATTAAACACCACACAAAAAATGGGCGTGTTATTTATACAGCTACGCCCACTATTCACATATTATTATAACTTACGACCTATACAATATTTTTTGACCACATTATATATTAGTGGTTATTCTGACACTATAAAGCCATACACAGGAAATGGGATCGATATAGTCAACTTAAGGTACCCTACCGAAAATTACCGTAAATATGCTCCTAATGATGATTTATGAAGAAAACATCCCAATTGTTGAACTCGCACGCACAAGAAAAGGTAAAGGGTATTTCGTAGTCGGTCTAACCCGACTTCAGACTTCTTTACTCGTTCTATTTTGTATTGACTGA
This sequence comes from Clusia tigrina, assembly GCA_920105625.2. Classification (NCBI taxonomy): domain Eukaryota; kingdom Metazoa; phylum Arthropoda; class Insecta; order Diptera; family Clusiidae; genus Clusia; species Clusia tigrina. Next base: position 192,970,169 of record OV050031.1, on the reverse strand, counting down.
ACAAGTACAAATTATTTTTATGGATGTGCTATCTTAATGTTCTATACATGGTCAGGAGGCATTTTAAATATTCTGCGGTTTTCAATACATTTTGCACTCTGAACTTTCGTATTAAATTTCATTGATGAGTTGAGTGGGAATGGTAGTAGTAATATTTAGAAAATTTTTGGCATGCACTCTAGTATGGACAGCAGGTATACTGCTACCAATTTGTTTTCATACCTCATCATTAGAAGCTTGGGTCCCCAAAGTTCATTATAATGGAAGGGAGGCATGCCCTTTATATTATCGACACTATTTCTTGTGTGGCTTTGTAGCGTCAATATATCAATATATTGTATAGTGGGTGTGGCTGTAAAAATAATCCGACCATTATGCTTAACACACTCCATATTATCAAGCTCATGTTTGTTTTTGTTACAATTCAGTTTTTTTTTATTGTATATTCTACCAGAGGTTGACAATTGTGTTCAAATCCTAACATTAATAATTAAATATATATATATTATTATTCTGCACAAGAGTGCGAATTATAAGTTGACTTCATAAGATATATGATATTGATGGAAGATCTCTTCTTTCAAGCCGTGATAGGCTTCGACTTTGTTGCAGGACCTGGGCTAGCGTTTTCGGATGATGCAGAAGCCTTGCATGGTATTTTTCAGTCAGAACGAAAGTTCTTCTTTAACGGGTGCAATGTCTAGATCGCGATGAATATTCACATTTCTAACGTACCATGGTGCTTTCACAATGATTCTTAGTATTCTAGACTGAGCTCGTTAAATTTTCTCTATATTAGAAGAACTAGCAGTTGACCATACTCGGAGAGCCATATAACCAAATCGGTTTGATTGCGGCATTGTACAGAAGAACTTTGTGCTTTATCGGAAGACGAGAATTTTTATGTAGTAAAAATTAAATTTTAGGGTGGCTTCGTTTGGCTTCTATATGCCAAGTCAGTCTTCTGTCGAGATGTAATCCAATATAGGTAGCTTCATTGGATGCAGGATTGGGGACGTTGTTAAGTTTCAGGACCGCAGGGCTGCTTTTACAATAGTGAAAATGTGCCATGTTTGGTTTACGTTTCGTTTTCTGTTATGCGCCAGTTGCAGAGCCAAGTTTCCATCTGTATTGATTTAACCCATTAATTACCAGCAATTTAAACGTTGGAATTTTTTGATGAAATTTTCAGGAACGTCTTATTTTACATTAAATAACATTTGCTGACAAAAAAAAAAAAAAGTCAGACAAGTAGTTTTTCAGAAAATTGCCGTGTGTTTGACCACACGCTGGTAAATAAGGTGTTTTGAAATCTTTTGTTCGGAACATTTTTTTTTAGTTATTTATTGTAATATTTAGGTGACTATGATAGCAACTAATGTTTGAAGATATTTTGAGGTAAAACAAGGTAAGTACAGGTAAGTAAAAAAACGGTTATTTTTTAGTTTCAAGTATTTATTTGAGAATAAAGAGAGGTAACATGGAATTATTCAATTCTTGTTTTTTGTTTGGACGTGTGGCGCGACGTTGTAAATAAAATTGTTGTTTTTCGTGGAACAATTTAAAGCAATTCTCTGAGTGCATGTGGACGTTGCACTTCTCACACTTGAACAAGGTAGCTTTTGGTGTGCATACAATGCAACGGCGACGATTATTTGTTTTCAATGGAACGTGTAATCCGTCTACTTTCGGAAGGTTTTGCTGCATATATTCAGGGTCAGAATCGTCAGTAGAAGAAGGTTCCATTACATCCATGGTATCCTCCGACGAAAGAAGCAGAGACTTGGTAACCGAATTTTTGAACTCAAGCTCTGACATAGGCTTCTCCTTTTTCGAAGCTGCTACGAAGCAATGAAGTTTCCATGCATTGACAACAGCGCTGTCCAAACATTGGACCCAGAGCGGCCACCACCACATTATGCCACGAATGCCGATACGGTAATTGGCAACCCCATTGTCGTGTAAGTCCACCCCGCCCATATGTCTGTTGTAGTTGTTGAATGCGAGAGGCTGTTGAATACCAACTTTTTTCTTCTTTTCTTTGCTGTATTGTTGCACGGTTACCATCGGATCGATTCCGTCGTAATTGGTTGCGATAGTAACTTCAGAATTATCCATCCACCGAATTATCAAAACGTCGTTTCGCACATCGTATGCATAGTCGGTTTCATGCTTTTTCAAAGCTTGTTTCCCAGTTTTCAAAGGAGCGCCGGCAACACGATTGGCTCGAACAGTGCCGGTTGCGCAGAAGCCGCTCTCTTTCAGCAGGCACATCAAGTAATGGGAGGTAAAAAAATTGTCAAAATGGACGGTGTGCTGCATTGGATGCTCACAATGTTTTAATAGTTCCATTATGACGGACGCACCGAGTCCCAAACTCTTATTATAAATGCCGGATGCACCGGAATATGGTATGAACTGGAACATATAACCATTGTGCGAACAAAGTGCCCACAATTTATACCCGAATCGAATCGGTTTTCCACGAATAAACACTTTCGCTGAATGGCGGCCAAAGTAAGGAACCATAGTCTCGTCGATCGATAAATGCTCCACAAAAACACCAAACTGCATTTAGCGTTTGTTGAGCATGTCAAACAATGGCCGAACCTTTGCGAACTTATCAGAAATATTTAAATTGTCGTTATTGGCGATATGAAAGTTCGCTTTCAATTTCGTAAAGTTATTCCGCGACATTGTTTGGCGAATGAATGGAATGCCGAACGCTGGATCTATGCTCCAATACAAAGTAGTTTGAGGAAGTTTGTGATATCCAGAAAATAAGAGGATTCCCATAAAACGTTGCATAAGATATTTGTCTCATATGTTGCTGATATGTTGTTGGGCAGCATATCGATTTGTTTCTTCTACAAGCAGAACAATAATTTCATCGTCGAAGAATAGTTGAAACAATTCAAATGGATTTTTTTCGCTTATAGTTCGAAAAAATATCAAATGTCAAATGTCAGTATATTTACCAACGTGTGGTGAAACACACGCCAGTATTTACCGCCACCTAGCGTCAAGTATATTCATCTGTGTGGTGGGTAAAATGTCTTGTGTTCTTGTTTGGACATTTGGCAAAACACTCCAAGATATATAAAATAATTTTTATTTTTTTATATACATATATTATATAATTAGTTTAAAAATAGTATATTTTTGGACACTTTTTAAACCACCCCCCTGTGAAGGAAGGGGCTTGCAAAAACCACGCTGGTGCCTTGCACCACATACTCAGAGGATGAGTTGCTGGTCTCCAGCCAGGAGAACATTAACCCCGACAATAGACAGACTACGTCGGCAAACAGGGAAAGCACTGCTAGCTCCAGCAGTGTCAAAACATCAACACAAACAACAACTAAACAGCATTCATGTCGGTGGCGGCGAAGAAGGACTCTAAGCCAAAATCCTCTAAAGCCAAAGTCTGAAGCAGCGGTCAGGAAAAGTCGGTACCATAAAGCCATCTTCATTCTAAGCCAAGAATGAGGCGGAAGGGTTGGTACATGAGTTTAATGGCAGACAGTAGTCGACAAGTAAGAACAGTACCAGATCACAATCTCTCTCCCAGAAAAGGCGACGAAGCGGAATAGGTCACAGCATGTTATTTTTTCGGATTCCAAGAGATACAAGCGCGCCAAGAAAGCAACAGGAACGACGAACCATCGACGAGCACCAGATGACCATACAGCGAAGTGGTTAAAGATGAGCTACATGTGGCGCTTATCAATGATATATCGAAGGGTGGCAAGAAAATTCGGGAGAAATGGGGGGAGATTGAATCCAAATTGGCTGAGAGGGTGATGGAACACATCCTCTCCGATGCGGATTCTTCTTCCTCCCTCTACGACTCCTCCCAGGTGCTACGCGGATGTAGGGCGTTCATGTGCAAGTGCATCGCTATGATTAGCGGGGCATGGGAAGGCTTAAGGCTTAATACTGCCCGGGGATATTCCAAGATGATGCAGAGCTCGCGTCTGGCTATCCATTTTAAAGCTTGAGGACGGGCAAATGCTCCAGCTGCTACAGGGTCAAAACACTAATATTCCAATACTTGCCTGGGCCATTATCAAGAACGAAAGTGTATAGAAAACAAGCATGTCCCCACTCCTGTCAATCAACGAGGAGTCCGTTGGTGCTTTGGTAGCTGCTGAATCCAAAATGCGTTTTGCCGTGAGGTACGCCAAACTAAATATCTTCCGTCCGACCGAGGGCGACACAGATGAGTTGGAAGAGGCCAGCAAGCAAGAAAAGCACGGGGACCTTCAGGAAGAGTGACCCAAAGCTCCAACACAATAGGGAAAGTATCCTGAAGGCCATGCAGATTAAGCGGCAGCACTCCAGGAGCGCATCGGATAACTTAGCCGATTTTCTGGGTGAAGAAGACGCTGACATCGACATTGTGTAGGAGCCGTCGGTCAGAAAAAATGCCATCATGGGGCTCCAGCTAACCAATTGCAACACTCTCTATACCAGGAACAGTGATAAGATTCGATCATGTATCCTAGTTAAGAAACTATAATAATTAATACTTTTATCTGCCCAAAATATAGCGCAGGCGATACAACAGGCGTGAAAATCGATGTGCCCAGTGGACCAGACTTGCTGATTGCATCAGCTTATATGGCGGACATTAGAGACGCACCACCGGAAGAGGTGGCGATTTTGGTCGCCAATGCTGCCCCCAAAAACACACCCCTCCTTCTTGGATGCGACGCCAACATAAGGCATACGCAATGGAGTATCATCGAAGAAAATGAAAGGGGTGAGTCAATTTTTAATTTTATAAATAATTCCAAGCTTACAGTGTGTAACAGAGAGTTAAACCTAATTTCATGGAACAAAACAGTTCAGGTAGGAGAGGAGAGGGTTTCCAATAAAAATACCTTCTCGGACCACAATTGGATAGTCTTCAGGCTAAGTTTGGAAACCAGATGTACCATTCCTTGCAGAATCCCTGGGCGAATAAAGTGGGATATTTTTAGAAGGGTAGCTGGAACAAAACTTCCGAATTCCGAGACAGTAAGAGTAGAACCTAGTGGGGCGATAGCAGAAGGCTGTCAATTTCATTTGTTTTAAGGAAATATTAGACCTCGTTTTTGCGTTTGCAAACACCGTTGTCATTCTAATGACATATTTTTAAAATATAAATTTTTTTGTATCCACATTAGTTTCACCTTTTCATTTAGTACAATTAGTAATTTTCTTAATTTTATGATGTCTTCATTTTATGTATGGATATATTGTCTTGTTTAAAATACCTAGTTTTTCTCCATACACATGTATTAATCGGTTTATTTTACAAATTTCCATCCCAGCTATGATTCCTTTGGCTTCTGCATCGAAAATAGCTGCGTTTATTGGTAGTACACCATGAGCTGGACTATCCCCGTTATCAATCAATGCTGTATGATAAGTGTTGTCTGTTGTCTATGAGTCGGCAGTAAAAATGAAGTTTCAACTTTTCAATTTATACTTCTGCCTTACTTCTTGAGACAGTTTTAAATAAGGTTTTGGTATGGACAGATTATCATTCTTTCGAAGTGTGGAACATTTGGGTGATGGTATTCTCATTGGGTATTTTCAGCGCTTTGTGGATTGTATTGCATAAAATAATAGGGTAGATCTAGGACCGTAGAGGTTTGGTAATAGCTAGCAAATCATTAGGGTGACAATTAAATGTATGGGCAAGTTTTTTTTTTTACTTTTCTTTGGTCTCATCCTTTTTTTGGGTTGAGTTTTATAAAAAAATAATCCCTGTAAAATTTCAGGGCCCTAGGTGGAGGTTTAGGGGTCGCGTCGGCCCCCCAAAGTTACACAAAATGCGTTTTTTTTGTTCTGTTGTGTTGACTTTGTAAAAAATTGTTGTTGACTTTGTGTTTACATGAATTTGTGTTGTTCATTTATGTGTTTACAACAACTTATTCATACATCATTTTTATCTAATGCCAATATTTACTGAAATAAATTTAAATAACCTTGTTGTGATCTAAGCCTTCAATAATCTCTTTTCATTATCATTGCTCTTAAACAAACCATAGTTCTCTTATACATTTACTATTTAACCTTTACATTCTTTTCTTACTCTTTTTTTTCATTCTCTTTGATCTTAACGTTAACATAACAAGCTACTTGAGCATAATTGCCTTTTGATTTTCGATATTAGTTCAGTTGTTATCTAGCTTTCATCTCGCTGTCAAGTCGTTTCTCAAGCATTCGGCTTCAGTTAAAATCTCTCTTGTTGTTGTAAATAAAGCAAATATAATTTGTACTTCAATTTTAAACCCGTGCGTTTTTTTCTTTATTCGGTATAATAATTGGCATATAAAACCATCGAAAAATATCGTTGGTTCAAGAAACCTATTAATAACATTTACTTTTCTCTATTTATTTGTAGTGAATACTTGAGAGTGAAAAGTCGACAATGTCTTCAACAATTTTACGTGAACGAATTTATTTAATCGGATATTGTTCAAATTCATTAACAGGAAATAAACTTCCATCAAATTTAGAGTTGTTGAAAGTTTTGTTTTTTAATTTACGTATAGTGAAAAAGAACTTACGGGAAAGTGCAAATTTAGTTGTGACAGAACTATTTGTATTCTGGGAAAAAGCCCGCATTCCCACCAGAGATAAACAACACTGCATAAGTAAGGTTGAGAAATTATACAAAGAATGGCAAAGTATGCAAAAAGATTGTAAAAAGACGTCTGAGTTTCATAACAACAAAGTGAAAGCGTGGATAGAAAAGTTGGATCAGCTTTTTGACGTGGCACATTCCAATGCATTGCAAATGATGTCTATTGAAGAAGATAGAGCTTTCTTGATAAGTCAACGGCACCCCGGACGCCCAGGCTTTATGTATGGCATTGATTACGAGGCAGTACGAAGGGAGCGCCAAATTGAGAAACGTAAACAAAATTTGATGAAACAGGTGGAACGAAATAATCATGAAATTGCATTAATTGGTTCGTTGTATTTTATTGTTTTTTTTTTATTTTTATTTTCTTAAGACTTAATCCTTTTTCCTAGATGAAACTGCAGAATTGCTCTCATCTGAATCAGGGGGGGATAATAGTTTTACAAGTGCAGAATGTGAACCATGTTGTAGTCAACCTCCAGCCAAAAACCTTAGAGGAAAGAATAAAATAATAACTCCAAAACTTGCGGCCGCATTGGACGCCTGTAAAATTAGTGACAGATATGCAGTTCATATAATAAGTGCAGTAGCTGAATCTTTGGGCCACAATATCGAAGAGTATGTTTTAAACCGAACGTCTTTGCACCAGGCAAGGGAACAAATCCGCGAAGAAAGAGTTTCAACATTGAGAAAGAAGCTAAAATTAAATGAGCTGGATACAATCTGCCTACATTGGGATGGAAAACTTTTGCCAGCGCTGACGGGAAATGATAAAGTTGATAGGCTGCCTATTATAATAACGAGCGGGCAAGTTGAACAGCTTCTACAAATACCTGCATTGAATTCTGGTACCGGAAAAGAACAGGCATTCGCTGTGTGCGATGCAATTTATGAATATGGCCTACAAAATCACATTAAAGCTCTAGTGTTTGACACAACAGCGGTCAATACTGGGCGATTCAATGGTACTTGTACCTTAATAGAAAACAGTTTGCAAAGACCACTTTTGTGGTTACCATGCCGGCATCATATATACGAGATAATTCTTAAATGCGTTTTCGACGAAAAAATAAGCTACTACGGAAGTCCCAACGTTAAATTATTTGAGAAATTTAAAAATGCTTGGGCTAAAATTAATAAAAGCAACTTTGAGTATGGCCTTCTAGATCCCCTTGTGAAGAATTACGTGAACGAATCAGCTGCGCGAATTATTAATGCTGTAAATACTGTCTTAAAGGTAAAACAACCCAGGGAGACTATAAGGAATTTCTGGAACTGACTTTACTATTTCTGGGTGAAAAACCTAACAAGTCACACCCAAACAGCCTATTGTTTCGCTCACCAGGAGCTGTTCACCATGCCAGATGGATGGCAAAAGCCATTTATTGTCTTAAAATATTTTTATTCCGCAACGAGTTCCAGCTGTCAACACTCGAAATAAATGGACTTCGTCGAATTTGTATTTTTATTGTTGAAGTCTATGTTGAAGCGTGGTTTTCTGCTCCTTTGGCTGTTGAAGCGCCATACCAAGATTTTGTATTTTTGCGCAAACTGGAAAATTTTAAGAATATTGATGCTGAAATATCGCTCGTTGCGCTGAAAAAGTTTAAGAACCATTTGTGGTACTTAAGTCCTGAGGCGGTTGGTCTTGCATTTTTTGATAATAACGTACCAGTGTCTACAAAACAAAAAATGGTTGCAGCTTTGGAAAACGATTGTGAACTAGAGCAGAACACAAAACGAGTTAATGTAAATGGTAGAGAAATAGCTGAAATATTCAATGGCGGAATTGAGCAGTTCGTCTCGGTCGCAACAAAGGCATTATTTGAAAGATTTCAAATAAATACTAATTTTTTAAAACTTAATCCTGCAAAATGGCATCAGGACCAGTCGTATAAAAAAGTGGTTGAAGTGATGAACAAACTTAAAGTTGTAAATGACAGTGCAGAAAGGGGGGTCAAATTGATGGAGGAGTTCAATGAATTGTTCACAAAAAATGAACGTCAAAAGCAATTTGTTATTAAAATGGTGAGTGATTATCGGAATCGGTTTCCAGATTGTAATAAAAAAACATTGACCCAAGTTCTTTAGACTTAATCAATAAAAACATGCACTCTAACCAAAGTTGTTAATTTATTTCATGTTAAATTTTTTAAAAGGTGATTGTGAGCATTTTTAAATTTATTTCAGTAAATATTGGCATTAGATAAAAATGATGTATGAATAAGTTGTTGTAAACACATAAATGAACAACACAAAGTCATGTAAACACAAAGTCAACAACAATTTTTTACAAAGTCAACACAACAGAACAAAAAAAACGCATTTTGTGTAACTTTGGGGGGCCGACGAGACCCCTAAACCTCCACCTAGGGCCCTGAAATTTTACAGGGATTATTTTTTTATAAAACTCAACCCAAAAAAAGTATGAGACCAAAGAAAATAAGACTTTCGAAATTAACTGTCACCCTACAAATCATATTAGTAATAGGATACAAACCACTCTCTGCTCACAAATCGATTATCTTAGCTATTATAAATGCACGCAAGCTAATCCTGATTGCAGTATGTTAGGTGGATTTGATCAAGTTTAAATTTGACTCTGCTATGATGCTGTATATGACGATTTTGACATGAATGGTTAGTCAGGTTATTTGTAACAATGAATTGGTGTGGATCTGGCTTTTGGTGCAGGATTGTATTCCTGTTGTAAATTAGGTAATAGTTGTACCCTTTCTCTTTTTGAAGATGTGAAGGTGGTTTGAATTGTCAAGTGCTATTCGGGCCCCGGATATTTTTGACCAAGTGTCTATGACCTGTATAACAGCAGTAAAGGCGGTTTTTATACCCTTTACCTTTAAAAAAGGTAAATAGGGTATACTAACTTTGTGCTTTTGAGAGGGGTTGGAATTTCGAGAAGGAGGCGTGGTAGGTATGGACATATATATACAGACATGATCAGAATCACTTTCCAAGCAATTTTTATTTTGTCCGTCCGTCTGTCCGTCTGTCCGTCTGTGGCCACTTTTTTTCTACACCGTTAGAGTTATCTTACTGAAACTTTGCAAAAGTATAGTCTGGACAAAGATACAGAACCAGATTGCCATATGGGCCGATTTGGACAAAGACCACGCCTACCTCCCATATAAGGAACTTTTTCACCTTTTTTAAAATGACTATAACTTCGGTCCTTTTGAGAGGGGTTGGAATTTCGAGAAGGAGGCGTGGTAGGTATGGACATATATATACAGACATGATCAGAATCACTTTCCAAGCAATTTTTATTTTGTCCGTCCGTCTGTCCGTCTGTCCGTCTGTGGCCACTTTTTTTCTACACCGTTAGAGTTATCTTACTGAAACTTTGCAAAAGTATAGTCTGGACAAAGATACAGAACCAGATTGCCATATGGGCCGATTTGGACAAAGACCACGCCTACCTCCCATATAAGGAACTTTTTCACCTTTTTTAAAATGACTATAACTTCGGTCCGATTGATGTAATCGTGTCGCAATTTGGCATTTATGGAGATGTGGGTCCTACTAAAGACTGTGCAAAAAGAGGGCGGTATATACTAACTGCCACGCCCACTATTAACAAATATTCATAACTAAAGATCTGGTAGAGATTTATGGACGAAATTTTACATGGAGAAACATGTGGACATTACAAAGCTATCTGCAACAAATGGGGTTGATCAGGCAAAATACACGCCCACTCTTGATATAAGGAAGTTTCGGGCCTAAAACTAAAATTAGCCTACCTATGCTCGTATTGATGCCAGCGGAATAAAAATTTGCAGAAACATACATGGGGTCCATAATAGCGTGTGTTTAGAATATGGAGATTATAGTACAACTGCCACGCCCACAATTAGCCAAAAATCATTACTACGTTCCTATTAAAGATTTTGCAACGAAATTTCACAGGAAGGTTGCGGGTACTAACATTAAACACCACACAAAAAAGGGGCATGTTATTTCTACAGCCACGCCCACTATTCACATATTATTATAACTTACGACCTATATAATATTTTTGGACGAAATTTTACATTAGTACGTATATGGACCCTACAAAGCCATGTACAAGATTCGGAGTCGATCAGATGAAGGATACGCCTCCCTCATATTTCTAGGCGTAGAAATATGAGGGAGGCGTAGGCGTATCTAGGCGTAGAGAAAGCAGCAGACCCCCCAGTCGACAGCGGCATTGACTGAGACGTCCACAGAGACGCTGACAGACGCTGCAACGCTGACTGAGACGCCGGCTGAGGCAGATAGGCATAGAGAAGGCAGCATACCCCCCAATCGACAGCGGCAGCGACTGAGAATCTTACAGAGACGCTGACAGAGGCTGCGACGCCGACTGCGACGCCGACTGAGGCAGATAGGTGTAGATCTAGGCATAGAGAAGGCAGCAGACCCCCCAGTCGACAGCGGCATTGACTGAGACGCCCACAGAGACGCTGACAGAGGCTGCGACGCTGAATGAGACGCCGACTGAGGCAGATAGGGGTAGATATAGGCGTAGAGAAGGCAGCAGACGTCCCAGTCGACAGCGGCAGCGACTGAGACCCCTACAGAGACGCTGACAGAGGCTGTGACGCTTACTGATACGCCGACTGAGGCAGATAGGCATAGAGAAGGCAGCAGACCCCCCTATCGACAGCGGCAACGACTGAGACTACTACAGAGATGCTATGCTTCTAGTGATGGTATATGAAAACCAATTGGCAGATGTATACACTGGGTATGTACTAGCATGCATTCCAAATATGGGCAGATTATTACTTCTGCCACGTCCACAATTAGCCAAAAATCATTACTATGTTCCTATTAAGGATTTTTCAACGAAATTTCACAGGAAGGTTGCGGGTACTAACATTAAACACTACATAAAAAAATCGGCGTACTATTGCTACAGCCACGCCCACTATTGACATATAAATATAACTTACGACCTATACAAAAATTTTGAACAAAATTTTATATTAGTGGTTATAGTGACACTAAGAAGCCATGCACAAGAAATGGGGTCGATATAATCAATTCAAGGTACCCTACTGAAAATAACTGTAGATATGCTCCTAATGATGATTTATGAAGAAAACATCCCCATTGTTGAACTCGCAAGAAAAGGTAAAGGGTATTTCGTAGTCGGTCTAACCCGACTTCAGACTTCTTTACTCGTTATATTGTTGTAGTTTTGTTGTTTCACAATGACATGATAATCCAATTGTCAGTATAGATACAGTGTTGCGTAATTGTTTGTCAGGAAGTAATTTTGTTTAGATCATCGAAGGCGATAGGATAGAAAAAGTCTCTCAGCATGGCCAAGTAACGGTCTCCAGTAACCGTAATGGTGTGACCGTTTTCTTCGAAGAAGTAGGGTCCGACAATGCAGCGTGATGAATCTGCACACCACACTGTAACACGAAGTGGATGTAATTCCGTCTCATGGAGTATGTGTGGGTTGGAAGCACTCCATATTCGACAATTTAGTTTATTTATGTATCCGTTTACATCGAAATGGGCCTCGTCAGACATAAAAATACACTGGATCATGTTTCCGTCCTCTTCCACCATTTGAAGCATATTCTGGCAATATTCCAAGCGAATCGGGAAGTGTGCTGCGTTCAATGTGTTGGCCATTTGAATTTTATATGGGAATAAGTCCAAATCTTTATGCATAATTGACTGCAATGACTGTCTGCTTATACCCATTTGAGCAGATAAGCTTCTTGTCGAAACTCTTGGATTGTTTTGTATGGCAGCAGCTACTGCAGCGATTGTTTCCTCCGTCCGAACTGAAGGGTTTCGATGGTAAGGTCTTCTGTTGATTGTCCCATGCTCGGCAAAATTGTTTACAAGTCTCTTTATGGTCCATCTGCTCGGTGGATTGCCGCCAAACGTGCGCCTATACTCCCTTTCAACCGCAACTACGGACTCCAGTGCGTGATAGCGGCGGACAATCCAAATTCTTGTTTCAGTGTCCCAGTTATCCATTTTTGATAAATCTAACAATCAATCTGCAAAATAAAAAAAAAACCAGATTCATTAAATAGAAAAAAAGTTATTACATTTTTTTTTGGTAGCGGCTTTCATCAGCCACCCTTTATTATTAGAAGTCAAGTTTCACCGTTGCTGGCACGTACGATTATTTCAAGCTGCTTTCTAGTTTAATTCCTTCTTTAGTTTCTTTATTTGCATTATGAAATGTGTTTAAAACATAAATTAAACTTCACAGTTCAAATTGTGTGACTGAGGATCAAACTAGGTGTTTGCTACTAAAAGGTTTCTGGAAACAAAATGGATCACATTATTAGAAACTTTCATTTCTATGTTTGATAATTTCAATAGAGTGGGTTAATTTCGTACTGATATACTTGTATTTTCAAGAACATGGGATAGACTGTTACTTGTACGCAAATAAGAATCTGAACCTTGGTAATATTGAAACATTGTTTGACTATATTTATTATTGGTTATTTTCAATGTTAAATTATCCGGTAAATCTTTGATTGCACCCAGATAAAACTATAGAAGACGTTTCCACTATCGTAAGAGCACTTATTCTCAGATAAATCGTAGTTTCGATAAAACTGCAAGCGGGACTTCGAACAAATAATCTCAATTATTGAGAGTATCTGATTCGAATACCCGATCCGTTTCCCCTTGATTTCGCGCCCTAGTGCGTCATTGCACTTCAATAACAGGATCTTAAAAAAATAGAATATCGATTTCTACTCCTTCAGTCATACTCATAATACAGGTGACTCAATCACGTACACAAATTACATATTATACGAATATTATATTGAATTATGTGATGGTTTCGCTTTATTATACTATGGTAACCTTGAACGGGTGTGTAAATGTGCGTACGAAGTTTTATACATTATCACATATTATTTTAACGGCAGGTTAATATCTGCAATAATTCCAGGCTGCCGCTAGGTTGCCAATATATTAAGTATCTACAAAATGAAATATGAGAAAGAATTAATTTATTTGTTAAAATTATTTAGATTACATTATATTGCTAAATGCCACCAATATCTAATTGGGCTGAAAGGCATGCATACGATAAGTGCTCAGACTTCTTTTTTATTAGCTTATATAGTTCTTTTGTAAAGTCCACACATGATTCTAATGTCTATTAAATTCGACCATTTCTTGAAGAGATTGAGGGTGTTAATACCGCACATACTCGTACATTATTCATTCACCTATGAAAGCATTTTTGGGTCAATGAAGTCCATACCAAGAATGCTGAATTGAACGTGCATCCAGGGATGGTTGTCACAATACTTTGAGTTTATGTACTCGTATGTATGCATGCACGAATTTCTACACATGAACATGTATCACGCTTACAAGTCACTACATTCTGTAGTCAGTTTCAATTACTTTCCTATTCGAGTATCTGGCCGTATATAATTTAAGTCATAAATAGGTACTCAGAAGTGAATGATCCACAATCTGATCCCATGTAGAAGTGGTTATCACTCCGAAGGATGATTCATGCATAAGTGAAAGAAGTGTTGATTCTCATATTTCGCGTGTATATTGAAATTCTAATTAACGCGAAAATCAAGCGAATTTTTTCTCATACCATATTGGATAGGAAAAAAAAGTGGAAAAAGTGTGCACACAAAGGCAGTGAAACGTTCAGAAATATGCGGCAGACAGCACAACCCTAACGCAGGCGAGCAATCCCATCTCTCTACGGATGCCATTGATTGAATTATGATGATGATAATGACTGCGATAACCCACTCGCATATTGTCTGATAATGCGCGAGTGACGTTCCCACCAACGGTGTCAACGATCACTACACCCTCACCACCACCACCTAAACCACCTAGAACCCAACCACTTAACCACTAGCAAGTTCAGCAATTCCAGAATTGTAACAACAGCATAAATAACCGAGCAATCCAACCACATAATATACTAGCAGGTTCAACAGCTTTAAATATGCAACGACAGCATAACATCAAGCAGCGGGCAGCGGCGATATCAACGACCACATTAAACACACACACAATATATTTAGAGTATATATTTATTACATAGACATAAGGTCAACAAACTTTGTAAACACACACAAACAGACACACACACACACATATATATATATATATATATATATATATATATAGATATATATATAAATATATATATACATATATATATATATATATATATATATATATATATATATATATATATATATATATATATATATATCTATATATATATATATATATATATATATATATGTGTGTGTGTGTGTGTGTGTCTGTTTGTGTATGTTTACAAATATATATATATATATATATATATATATATATATATATACATATATATATATATATATATATATATATATATATATATATGTATATATATATATATATATATATATATATATATATAGATATATATATATATATATATATATATATATATATATATATACATATATATATATATATATATATATATATATATATATATATATATATATATATATATATATATATATATATATATATATATATATATATATATGTATATATATATATATATATATATATATATATATATATATATGTATATATATATATATATATATATATATATATATATATATATATATATATATATATATATATACACACTTGGTACATAAACTAAACAGTCTTTCTCTTATCAAAGAATCCTTTGGACGCCCTATCCTTACATTAGATAGAACTTAATTCAGCTGGAACAAGTTAATAACCTACTTGATAGGAACAATCCGGCATCCTTTGGACGTCTGTATCCTTTCGAGTTGAGGAACTAACATATTAGTTCAGCTTAAATAAATTAGTGACCTTCTTGATCGGAATAGATCGGCATCCTTTCGAGTTGAAAAACTAATATTATTTTTGTGTGTAGTACCAGGCCAAGAACATAACTCACGCACGAGTGTGCGGGTGGCTTAGAAAGAGAGGTGGTGTTCAAAGAATAAGCGAAAATTCAAAATGAATGATATTAGTTGCCGTTTGTGTGGCTATTCTCTCTATGGCTGTGTTCACTGCAAATCGCTGCAATGATATTCTCGTTTTCGCTACAGAATATTTGTACTCGCAGTGGAATTTTTGCTTGAAAAAAGAAATAGTTAATGTTGATTCGGTTTCGTGTTCCTGGGGGCATTTGCATTTCCCTTTGCAGCCCAAATACCAGAATTTGTATGTCGAGTAGCGTCGGTTATTGCTGGTATTATGAACTTCAATTCACCTTTCCCCTTCGCACTCCAGTATGTCTTCCTTCGGTTTATAGACAAGGAGTTGTTATTTTGCAGCTGGAAATTGTTTGGAATTAAGTTGTGAAATGCACTTCAATAGTTGTACTGTACTCATACTGGGAACTTATTATTTAAAATTGTGTTTGTTTTTCATCTTATTTTATTAACATTTTATACAAATATTTCTCTTATTATTAAATGTTGTGTTACGACAAATATATCTGCATACATTTCGTTTTGGCCTGATGGCTTTTTGTGGATCATTCCTGGGAGAGTAATATTCAAAATTAAATAGATTTTTATTCTACTTTCATTTTAACTGAACCCGTATAGTGGAGCATTTTTTAAATTATATCCACTTTTAATGTTAATTTTATTTTATATTTATTGTAATTTCTTCAAATTATTTCTTCTAACATGAAATGTTGTTTTGAGAAAAATAAATCTGGAAATTTTAAAATTTAGATAAGAGCTTCCTATGTGTCATTCCTTGGAGAATGATATATAAAATTTAGTCGTTTTTTTTTTATTAATTTCTAATTTATTTTTTTAATAATTTTTTTCTGTAAAATACACAAATTATTTATATTTTGAAACAGACAAATTATTTAAAATTTAGTTGTTTTTATTTTACTTTTATAAACTTTTTAATAATTTTTTGGAATTTGTACCACGTTTATGAACTTTGAAATTTATTAAATATTCAGCTGAAGACTTTTATGCAAATTAGCGGTCTTGCTACAGAATTATCAGAAAAAAGAGTTTCTCCTGGGGTACTGAAATACGAAACAGGCATATCTCGCATTAAACCGCCTGCAACTTTAGCTGAATCGCTTACTTCACCATAAGGATTCTGTTTGCATCACACTCACAACAATGGTCTTATATTCTTGATGAAATAATCTCTCCCTGATTGTGATATTCTGGATTATACATACAAAATGTTTACAGTAATCAATTAAGTATGTTTACCTCAAGCTTCCTTGCATATTTGTTACCTTCTTATTTCTTTAAATGCTAATAAATTGTACGATCGATTCAGATACTTAAGTAAAAGTGATAGAATTTGTAATCAAAACCACAAAAAGCAGACTGACTGGTCAGTGATGGTTCCAACCCACTGAATTACAAGTTTTCCAATATGTCATTTTTTGTCGCTTTCGACTCCCTATTCAAAGAGTTTCCGTCACCGTCTGCTACAGCGATATTCAATCCTAATGGGGGGAGAAGAAGGCTTAACGTGTTTGCGGACTAAGTTACTCCAAGTTGCCTATTTAGCAACTATTCTATAATGGCACATTGTTCCAAACCCTCAGCTCAGTTTTGCTTTGTGTTGTCAGAACACCAGCAAATGATGTCGTGAATGGGTTGAAGTGAATGGGGCACGGCTGGCTTAATAATATATGTTCAATTAAGCCGTTATTGTGAGGGCCCAATCCTACTGAGAATAACGGTAGGATGGCGTAATACAAACCAGTAAAAGAAATGAAATTAAGGCGGGAAGAAAGGGTAAGGAGCAATTAAAATTGTGTCTCTGCTGGTAATATTCTCAACTGAGTTTGCCTGTTTTGATTTACTGACAGGTATTCATTTCCAGGGATTTCGGAATTTTCAGAACATTTCATAAATGATATGAGACTATTGAACCAGTTTCTGTCAGTTTCATATTCCAATTCGTTAAATAATATTTCTAATAAATTACACGGTGGATTGTCAACAATTGAATTCAGGAACATTGGATAAGTTAATTTTATTTAAAGCGGTTTAATCCACTGGTCTAATTCGCTATTCTAATTAAGAAGTTATAAAACAAATATTTATTTACTACACAGTTTAATATTTGAAAAATTTCACTAGCTTCAGTTCCGGTCATATAAAAAAAAATTGTCGCAGCGGCGTCCACGTCACAACTCCGCCAAATTTTACGAGTGTCTCCCTGTTATCTATTTGATATTCACTTGAAATATTTCCTCTGACCAGCGATTTATGACTTTTCAATGTTTTTGTAGATTTATAAATTTTATAAACATCTCAGTATGATGTCTGAATAGATAATGTATGTGGCATGGTTTGCTCTTCGCTTAAAAAACCTAACTAAATATGATTGAACAGATTTCTATTCAATCGTTTGATAATTTTCAGAAACATTTTTTCTTATTTTTATTTGAACATAATTATTACAGTTGATCCCTTGTCACTTGTTTAATTGTAGTTTCATGCTGAACCTCAATTTGAAAAATTCATTTGCTTTAAATACAGTTAAATATGTGTTCACACGCAAACGAATAAATAATTTCCTCAATGCAACTAGTTTTATGTTCATATATTAGCAAAGTCACCTTTCTAAAGAATAGCATAATTGCTGCAGTGGTTAATTATCCATAATGAAATGCGGTAATTGCAGCGAATTGTGGTGTTCGTTAATGTACTCAGTGGCGCAGTGGTTATTAATTTCCAATCTACTTTGTAACAGTTCAATAGGGCCACAAATTGTCGCCCTTTATCAAAATCAGTATGCGAGTAATTAAAAATAAGAGGAAAATAATTCGTTGGACATAGTATGCAGAGTGATTTTGTCTCTGCTTAGCTTACTTAATTTTTTCTAGGATGTTTGTGGCAGTTGTAGACAATTTATCTTGACAAGTATGATATTAATAATTTGGCTTTGGCTTTCCACAGAAATCGAACTGTATCTCAACTAGTTCTTCACTTCTATTTATATTCGCACTTCTGATCTAACTAGAGTAGGCAAATTTACTGAGTCAAATTTGCCTAAATAACGCCTTCACTTCAAGCAGCTTTTTTGTAGCTTTTTTGTCTCACTATCGTTGCAAAAGGTGATGCTAAGTTTCAGTGATCGTATTTAGTGTCTGTTGGTACTAGACAACAAGGTGTGCGTCCTATCATGCGCCAAAGTTAAAGTAATTTTATTATCCATTCAAGTAATTTGCACAGACTTTGAATGATTATCGTGGATGGTGTTTACCTGCTTCTGAAGTACCTAATAGATTTGCTATTAAACTGTACTGTTCCTGGTCCTTGGCATATTTTTCACACTTTACCGTAAGGAATTGACAAAAAAAATACTAGAGATCTTCACTCAAACTGGCAAAACGCCAAATGAAATATTCGTAGTCTTACCATTTTATGACCATCAGTTTGTTCCCAGTCACCCTAGGCCCTAAGCTCATCAATATAAACAGGTAAAAAAATAAACACACTGCAGGTTCTTCTGATGGCAACTTGCAAGCAACAAGCCAATTTTGGGTAGAAATCTTGTCTGGAATTATTCATGGAGTTTCTTAAAAAAAACAGTCAATTCGGTAGTGAATACTGTCAGTTCCATCCGCACACTTATAAACACCGACACACTGGCATCCAATTTAGAGTGCCTACTTCATATTAAGTAGGGATATAAAGGACTGGTTAGTATAAAAAATGTAGGAAGAAAATGGAACATCAAAAATACAGAAAGTGAGAGGGGAATGTAAACAAAGATAATATTTTTGGCCAAAAAACGTAAACTATTTTAGATGTGAGCAGCAATGTTTTTTATCCAAATCCTTGCGTTTTTGGCTTTAAGGATTCGCCTTAAATCCCCTTGTACAAAATACGTTCCCATACATAAGAAATCTCCACAATTAAGGGCAGGATTAAAAATTTAGGCATTTTGCTGAGAATTGAATTGAATTTGTACCATAAAATAAAGTCAATTTCTGCAGCACAAAACCCCCACTTGCATAAAATTAAATTATTACTCCACCGTGGTTTGTGTGCCGGAGAGCGTAAATATGTCATGTTGCGAGTATGAAAGACACAATGAAGCAAGAAATCGGTAGAGGTAAAACTGGAAGACGTGCGACATAAGACGAGTAAGTGGAACTAAAAGCCACACTGATAAATACGAGTACCGAACAACTATGGGACTTACCACCGTATCTAAGCTGCGATAAGTGAAAGAGGGAGTTTCTCGAAAATTAGTAATTTGAAAGACACCGTGAGAGCAAATGCCTCTTTAAGAAACACATTTAAGCCGAGCAAAAGTGCACATAAGTTTATTACCGCAAAAAAGAAGACAAAAATAGTGAGCGAAGGAAAACATTCCAACAAAATACATTGAAATTTAACACAGCTGCTGTCTCAAACAGAAGTCAAGGATTGGGAAGTTCCATTAATCTACTCCGTCACCTCATTTTCTCCACTCTGATACTTATAAATTCGGATTAAAATGCAGATGAAGCCACTGAAAATTTTCTCTGCTTAAATGTCAGAGGCCAAACAGGGAAAGGTTGACGGAGTCTTGCTGGTAGCATATTTAAGAATGCGGTATGGGTTAATTTCACTAATTTACGTAGACGGATAATAGTTGCTTTATTTTATTCAAACACTAACATGAATTTTGAGAGTTGTGCCTAAAATCTCCAGTGAAAATTACAGCTTGGCAACTCACTCGCGAATTTAGATAAGAAAAAGAAAGAATTTTTCTCTCTGATATTTTTGTCTATGTTAGTCTCGCGGTCTTCCGGTATCAGACCCCCACTAAACAACTGCGCAATTTTACTTTCACATAATTAGCTATTGTCCTATTGTCCTGTAATAAATCTCTCTAGGTATGATTTTTCCTGGTACGAGTATTAATTCAATTCTCAATTTGCTGAGTTCCCCTGTGCCCACACATTTCGATTGGGTCCATAGATTCACTTCAACTTCAATCAACTGAACAACTTCGTTATAAATTATTGAAGACATTTTTGTCGGTGGTCTGTTCAGTCTATCCACGATTCTCCGGTTGCTCTAACCCTATTGTTGACATTCTTGCCCTAGTGACCAGATTGGCCGTCATCAATTGTGGCTTATTCTTGTTATGCTACAATTATTCTGGAAGGTATGATTTCTTGTAGGAATTCTATTCGTAGTTGACTACTTTTGTTTAAGATATTGAAGGGAGTAGAAAAAGATATCTTATATATATGTCAGCTGGCAGTTTGAATGAAAGCACCAATTGATAAGCTCCCTTTTGTATTTCATCCTTCTTTTCCCATAAAATTATAATTACCTTTTTTATTGCCATAAAGAAACTGGGTTAATTGAAAGTGTTAATGAAAATTTCCAATCTTTTTTGAATTATGATACCTTATTACCTACCAGCGCATCTCAGGAGTAGAATTAATAATCGGGATTTCCATCCCATCAAGTTTTATACAATTTTTATTTTGTCCTTATCATGGATGAAGGACGAGAACTAATGATAAAAGATTAGAAGCCAACGAACGTCGTATTTTCAAGTATTTTCAGCATCTGTTTTAAATGGTAATCAGCCAAAAATAAAATAATCAGTCCCACCGAAATTTGTATTCTTATCCTCCTTTTAATTGCTTACTGAGTTTTCCTACTCTTTGTTTCTCCTTCAATGATTTTCTACCACAAATTTGCCCAGCTTAGTTCATGTAGGAAGGTCCTACAATCATTCCAAGTAACGCAGCGGTGTGGTAGCATAAAAGTCGTCTTCTCTAGCACACATGTAGGGTGGTTTGACCTGGCTTCACAATCACACTCCCTCTTCCAATCATTTCTGTTCGTATTTATTATATTATAGACTAAATTTTGACTGAAAAATTTCTGAGCTTGATAAATACATTTGTTGATACAGAACCGAATATATAAGTTAACATTCCAAATATTTAAATTTATTTTTCTACAGCCACTGAATATTTCTCAGAATTCAGGAAATGTTATTTTAACATTTCGAAATATCTTCGCAAAGCTTACATTGCATTTCCCACAGTAGCTATGCCCCAACTCAGTGCACATGCAAGTGTGTTATTTCATTTACTTTTGGTGTATTTCCACGAAACCAGGAAATGCCCACACAAGCCAAGCTTTACCATTTAGAACATTTATTCTCATACCCCAAAGGTGCTGACGCTATGTCTATGCCATTTACCTTTAATTTTAACTTTTCCTTTTTTGCACTTGTTTCCAAATAATTTTAGTATTAAGCAAATTTATGTAATGACAAAAATACTATAAAAAAGAGTAATAACCAATAAAGAGGATCATTAATAATTCACACTTCAAAACGTGCATTTCATTAACTGGCGCCCAACGTGTAAATGGTCTGGCCCTTAAGTAGTGCCACAGTACCATCGATCGAATCTACAAAAGTGCCCTAAAGTAGTGCAAAATAAAAAGTGCCCTAAAGTAGTGCAAAATAAAAGTGCCCTAAAGTAGTGCAAGAACATTAAATTAAACGCCCTAAAGTAGTGCAAAAAAAATTAAACGCCCTAAAAAAGCATTAAATAAAATAAATGCCCTAAAGTGGAGCATAGAACAAGTACTGAAATCCTGTAGGAACAAGGTACACGCGTAATTGGAACGTAGTGCGGAACCTTAGTAAATAGACTCTATTAAAAAGGAGAAATTCCGGGACGTCGGCGCGGGTTATACAATATTTAAGGACATAATTATAAATTTAAAATTTTTTTTTTTTAATACAAATTTAAATATTTAAAGAAAAAAAATAAAATAAAAAATTTTTAAAACTGAGAAAAACTATTTTTTTTACAAATTTAAACATTTAATTGAATAAAAAAAAATTTGCCAAATAATAACAACATCATTGTGCGAACCTTACCTTTTTGTGATTGCCACGCACAAGAGGAAATATATTGTGAAGACAGCAGAACCAACAACAACTCAACACGCTTTCCATCAGTAAAACTTTTCATCAACAGCAAGCAGATTTTTTTCCGCAAGATGCAGAAAACTTTAATAGTTATGTAAGTTAAATACCGTAGTATTTTAGTTTAAAGAAACAAATATTATAAACAATTTATTTGAACAACTTAAATTAGAAAACATACTATAAAAATAAATTTTTTAAAAATTTTTATAATTTTTAACTGTTAGTTTTTAACAAAAAATTTATCAGAAAAAATTGTTTTGGCAAAAATTTAATTATTTATTTGAAAAAATTCTATTTTTTTTTTATCCCAAAAATGCATTAAATAAATTAAAGCAAAAAATTAAATTGCAAAATATTAAATATTTTTACAAAAAATTTCATACAAAAAATAAAAAATTAAATTGAAGTAAAATTAACTTCTTGAAACAAAAAATTTAAAAATTAGTTTTTGAAAAAAATTAAACTTTTTGCACAAAATTAAATTTTTTTTAATTTTTTTACAGCAAAGCAACATTTTGTAAATGCTTTAAAAGCATTAAAAGTTTATAAAACATTTTTCGTTTTTTTTATAAATTAAATTCGTTTTTCGTAATTTTTTTAAAAATTGTGTAATTTCTCCAAATAAATTAAAAAATTTTTTTTGTAAAAGGCAAACTTAAGTGTTAAACAAATTTCAAAATTCTGACATTAATGACTGACGGAGAAAATAGTGACTACGAGACATACGGTTCGAGTACAGAATTTTTGGACTGGATAACTTCTTCAGGTGATTCGGGAGTAGAATACGACAAAAACAGGACCATAGCTAGACGAAAAATACTTTTGACCAGAGAACGGAGACATTTTTTATATAATTTACGACAACGCCTAAATAATCAAAATGTCTAATCCAAACAATCTATTAAGACCCCCAGTTCTTAACGCCCAAGCTGCAGCAGCACAAGCGTTAGCAAATCAAAATGCTGGACAACAACAGCCTGTTCCACCAATGCCTTTAGTCATAACCCCAGAAATTGAAGCACAGATCGCTAATATAGTCCGTAGAGCTTATGTGCAGGAACAACAAACCAGGCACAGGGAACAAATTTTAGTCGATCAGGGAATAGACGCGGAACATGAAGACTTAACCGGTCTTGACAAAATTCCAGATATAGTCAAATGTCTTAGAGATTTTTCCGGAAATCCAACAGAATTTGGATCATGGAAAAAAAGTGTTGAGAGAGTCCTTAAAATTTATGAAACCCTTAGGGGAACTCCTAAGTACTTCGGAATTCTCAATGTGGTTCGTAATAAAATTACCGGAAATGCAGACATTGCATTAGAATCCTACAATACCCCACTAAACTGGGATTGTATAATTAAATGTCTCACAACACACTATGCGGACAAAAGGGATCTAGGAACATTAGAATATCAAATGTCATCTATGACACAGGGTAATAGTTCGGTACAGGACTTCTACAAAGAAGTCTACGCCCACCTTTCTTTGATCTTAAATAAAATTGCATGTATGGAAGAAACCGAGGAAGCCATACATTTATTTAAAAAAAATTACCGCAACAAGGCCTTGGACACCTTTGTAAGGGGCCTCAGAGGCGACTTGCCAAGGCTTTTAGGAATAAGAGAACCATCAGATTTGAACGAAGCCTTACATTTATGCCTTAAATTAGACAATCAGCAATTTAGGACGCAATATGCAAATAACAATAGTAAAATACCCTCTATTCCTCAACGCAAAGAAAATAACCAAAACCACAACCAACATTTTTTTCCACAATTAGCATACTATCCTCAAATGCCAAACTTTCCGAGACCCAACTATACCACACAAAACAATATGCGCCCACAAATACCACAATTCGTTCAAAGATTCAATCCACAATCAAACAATATGAACGCCACTAGGTACTATAGTCACCAAATGCCTCAAAATCAGTTTTCATACCCGACAAGACATAATTTTCAGCCACCACCTAGACCAACCCAACAGAAACCTCCAGTTCCAATGGAGATAGACCCATCCATAAGATCAAAAATGGTCAACTATATGAATAGACCAGCTCCAAACAACAATAGGTTTTCAGGAGCAAGACCTCCACCACAGTCGTCACAAATACACCAGCCAGCTAAATTTCAAAGAGTAAACCATATTGAAACTAATAACGAAAATGAAAATTTTCCCGACGAAGTAACGGACAATAGTACAGAACCCCAACAGGAAAATGAACCTGACGAAGACTTGACAGCATACCTCGAGCAATATTTTGGACAGGAAGATAGCTCACAAGAAAATGAATTTTCGGATGTTCATTTTTTAGAATAACAAACTCCACGTTGCCATATTTTCAATGTAAGACAGGCAACGGACAGATCCTAAAATTTCTAATAGACACCGGTTCCAACAAAAACTACATACAGTCGTCATTAGTCAAAAACCCAATACAAAATAAAACTATATTTAAAGCCAATTCTGTAGGAGGCCAAGTGCCAATTACTCACCATACGTTTATCAACCTATTTGGTATAAAATCCAAAAACCTAAAATTTTTCCTTTTGCCTAAACTAAAATCGTTTAGTGGAATTCTGGGCAACGACAGCCTTAAACAACTTAAAGCCATAATTTTTACATCCAAAAATTTTATGCTTATCGACAACGTAATAAAAATTCCTATAAAACAACAATTGTCACAGTCAGTGAACAATATAGACATTAGGACAGACCACATGACAAACGAACAAGCAAACAAACTATACCTTCTGTGCCATAAATATCCAAAACTTTTTTTGGATCCGGACGAAAAACTAACATTTACTACAACCGTAGTAGCGGAAATAAGAACAACCACGGACGCCCCAGTATATTCAAGATACTACCCATATCCGATGGCAATGAAAGACTCAATAGAAAAAGAAATTTTCAAATTACTCGATCATGGCATTATCAGACGATCTAAATCACCTTATAACGCTCCAGTGTGGGCAGTCCCAAAAAAATTAAATGCCTCAGGCATTAGAGAAGACAGAATGGTCATAGACTTTAGAAAACTAAACGAAATCACCATCCCTGACAGGTATCCAATACCTGAAATAAATGAAGTTTTGGCACAACTTGGCAAAAATGAATATTTTTCTGTAATTGATTTAAAAAGTGGTTTTCACCAAATTCCTTTAAGAGAAAAGGACATGGAGAAAACATCTTTCTCGATCAATAACGCAAAATACGAATTTACGAGGGTCCCGTTCGGGATAAAGAATGGGCCTGCCATTTTTCAAAGAGCCTTAGACGATATCCTTAGGGAACACATTGGCAGAATCTGCTATGTTTACATAGATGATATCATAATTTTTGGTCCAGATGAACAGACTCATCTTAAAAATATAGAAACCATTTTTGACACTCTCCAAAAAGCCAACATGAAGGTTCAACTCAATAAGTGCGAATTTCTTAAAAAGGAAGTAGAGTATTTGGGCTTCATTATATCAACAAAGGGTATAAAAACTAATCCTGCCAAGGTAGCGGCCATACAAGAATTAAAACCACCAACTACAATAAAAGAGTTACGATCATTTCTAGGGATATCAGGATTTTATAGACGATTTATTAAAGATTATGCAAAAATCGCAAAACCCCTTACCTTACTTTTAAGAGGGGAAGAGGGACGCATGTCCAAAAAAATGTCAGCGAAAATTTCCATAACTTTAAACAGTGAAGCAGTAGAAGCTTTTAAAAAAATAAAAAACACGCTTTCATCAGAAGACGTTATGCTTTCGTTTCCATCATTTGATAGACCATTCCATCTGACAACCGATAGCTCCAATTTTGCGATTGGTGCCGTTCTGGAGCAAGATGGTAAACCCATCACGTTTATATCAAGAACACTTAATCAGAGTGAAGAGCATTACGCCACTAACGAAAAAGAAATGCTTGCCATAATTTGGGCCTTAAAATCGCTAAGAAACTATCTTTACGGAGCATCTGCAGTAAAGATTTTTACGGATCACCAGCCCTTAACTTATGCCCTCAGTAACAAAAACACGAATAGCAAACTTAAACGCTGGAAGGCTATCTTAGAGGAGTACAATTACGAAATGAAGTACAAACCCGGTAGTACAAATATTGTAGCCGATGCACTTTCTAGACCTACACTAAAAGAAACCGAAGTAAACTCAATGACTCCGACCCGGCACAGTGACGAAAGCTCTTATCAAAATTTAATACCTTTTACAGACGTACCAATTAATGTTTTTAAGAACCAAATAATAGTTTCAACTGGAGACCCTTCTTACAAATTTGAAGTAATTTTCCCAACCTACCACAGACACACCATTACGGACATACACTTTACAAAGGACAAATTAAAATTGCTATTAACAAAATATTTAAACCCATCTGTGACAAACGCTATCAAAACAGAGGACAGTATCTTAGGGAAAATTCAAGACATCTACTCAAGCCATTTCGGAAAATATAGAATCAGGTACACCAGGACAATGGTAACTGACTTGACATCGGACACAGAACAACAGACAGAAATTGTTAACGAACATAAGAAAGCTCACAGACATACGCAAGAGAACAAGGTCCAACTTCTCCAAAAATACTATTTTCCGCAAATGCAAGCGAAAATATCTAAAATAGTCAAACAATGTAAAATTTGCAGAGAAAATAAGTACGAACGACACCCAAGTAAATCAATATTAAAACACACCCCATTACCAGAATATCCAGGACATTTTATTCACCTTGACATATACCACACAAACAATAGAGTCATCCTAACGGCAATAGATAAATTTTCAAAATACGCCCAAGCCAAAATAATTAAATCCAGGGCAACTGAGGACATTAAAGCACCCTTACAGGAATTATTGATTTCTTTCGGCACTCCCGAAAATATCGTAATAGATAATGAGAAATCTCTAAATTCCTCAGTGATCACATTTATGTTAGAAGATCAACTGGGAATAAAAATTTACCGCACTCCTCCGTATACTAGTACAGTAAACGGTCAGGTAGAGCGTTTTCATTCTACACTCACAGAAATAATGAGGTGCCTTAACGCCGAAAAAATTTACGATTCTTTCAAGGACCTTTTAAATAACTCCCTTAATAAATATAACTATTCCATACATTCTACCATAAATAAAAAACCAATAGAAGCATTTTTTGGAAGAGACTATGCAGACCCCTCTCAACTAAAAAAGGACAGACTTTTGACCACTCAAAAAATATCAGAAAAACAAGATAAGGACCTTAAGACGCACAACAGAAAGAGAACAGAAATTAGGACGTATCTTCCAGGAGATATTGTTTTTGTAAAAGGCAATAAACGATTAGGAAATAAGTTGACCCCGAGGTACAAACAAGAAATAGTTAAAGAAGACAAGGGAGGAATTATTATAACAGAATCCAAAAAAATTGTTCACAAGAATTTAATAAGAAATTAATTTACGCTATTTGCAGGACCCTGATTGCGTCAATCAGACCAGAAACTCAAATCCTGGACTATTCAAATTCACAAGTAATAGCTACTGAGACAGGACAATCAAAATTAGTCATCGGAACTTTCAAAATTTTACACGTTATCGACTTGGAACAATACAACAAAATACTGACCACTATTGAAGAAACAATTAAAAAGGACATCACGAGAAAAGACGCTAGCTATACCTTCCTACTACATGAACTAAACTCATCACTAAAAATCCTTGACGAATTGAGACCTAAACGCTCTGCAAGATCCATAGACGCACTAGGCACTGCCTGGAAATGGATTGCTGGAACACCCGACCACGAAGATTTCCAAATTATTTCAGACCAAACTAAAAATCTGCTAAAAAATAACCAAAATCAAATAGTAATCAATAAAGCCATTGAAGAAAGGCTGCAAATCATTACGAACATGACGAACACTGTACTTAATTCCATTAAAACTTCGGACTCACTAAGGACTTTAATAGTTAAAGACGTCGAACGTAAATTAAAAATCTTAACCGAGGAACTTATAAACATTAATTACGCGATACAATGGGCCAAAAGCGGCATCGTAAATTCATTTATATTATCGAACTCAGAACTGACAACCATAAGGGATTTTTTTACAAATCAAAGTTTGCCTTATATTAATCTTATCGAAGCCCTCGAGTTTGCAGAGGTTAAAATAAGTTCTAGCAAAAACACATTAATTTTTATTGTAAACTTGCCTAAGACCGAGAATATTATTTGTAAAAACCTATTTATAAGACCTGTAAAAAAAGGCAATTTTGTAATTAATATAAAAAAGGTAAATTTTATTCTATGCAAAGATTCAATATTAGAAATAAAAACTAATTGTAAATTAATTAACGAAATATCCTTGTGCAAAAGAGAAAACGTTGACAACATTACAGATACCGAATGCTTACCTAATCTTCTGTCCGGAACGCCGTCCGTCTGTCCGACAACAAACCATCATCATTTACCAACAATTGAAGAGGTTATGCCTGGTCTAATGCTATTAAACGGATATAGGGGCATAATTTCACTAGATAAAAAGGAAGTTTCCCTTAACGGAACATTCTTGGTAAAGTTTCATAATACTACCTTAACTATAGGTGATAAAACTTACTTCAGCAAAGAAAAAACAATGGCTCGCCCAATGCCTGCCATAGTACAATCTATGAACAACGTATCTTCATACGAAGAAGTACTTTCCTTAAAAGCTTTAAAAGACTTACACGTCAAAAATCTAGAAGAGATACGTGATTTGACCCATAAGAATAAGGCAGCCCTCGTTACTAGCCTTACCTTTCCTACTGTCATTATACTGGGATTAATTTTCCTTTTGGCAAAGAAAATTTTGGCCAGAAAGCAAACCTTAAAAATAGAAACAGTACATGTCCATTCCATTGATTACCAAAATCATGACTCATCCAACGTGGACGTTGGAATTTAAAGGGGGAGGAGTTAACATTCCAAATATTTAAATTTATTTTTCTACAGCCACTGAATATTTCTCAGAATTCAGGAAATGTTATTTTAACATTTCGAAATATCTTCGCAAAGCTTACATTGCATTTCCCACAGTAGCTATGCCCCAACTCAGTGCACATGCAAGTGTGTTATTTCATTTACTTTTGGTGTATTTCCACGAAACCAGGAAATGCCCACACAAGCCAAGCTTTACCATTTAGAACATTTATTCTCATACCCCAAAGGTGCTGACGCTATGTCTATGCCATTTACCTTTAATTTTAACTTTTCATTTTTTGCACTTGTTTCCAAATAATTTTAGTATTAAGCAAATTTATGTAATGACAAAAATACTATAAAAAAGCGTAATAACCAATAAAGAGGATCATTAATAATTCACACTTCAAAACGTGCATTTCATTAACTTATATACGGAAAATGGTTTATAGTTTCCACAATTTGAAAAAGAAAACTTGTTTGTTTCCTGGAATTTTGTACAGTTTTCCAAGCTTTTTCCTTTGTTATTTGATTATTGCAGCCGATTATTTCAGATATGTGTGCGATACTGCATTGCGGTGTTTTCGGTTATACAGTCAGCTATTAACGTCCTGAAAGCATGTGTATCTGGAACTGCATTTCTTACTACTGCACAAGGACAACTATGAGTAGCGCCGTGCATATGGCATTTCATAAATCAGGTTCAGCATAATTTCGGCACATGTACGTCATTATTTTTGTTTATGAGTCACTGCTCCATGCTGCAGTTTGAGTTATGAGCTCTTGCATGATGTTTTAAATTAAATATGCCACTGTTTCCAGTCCAGAATGATAGAATAGAAGATTTTGCCACTGATGGTATGAAAATTTCCATTCTCTGCGCATGTCATCATAAGGAGCACACGAAATGAGAGAACAGCCAAAATGCATATATTTATATGTCAGAAATGTGATAATTTGTGCTTAATATTAAATATTTTAATATTTATCGCATAATATGATATTATTTATATAAATAAATGTGAAATAATAATAATAATTCAGTAATTTGTTGGTTAAATTTGTGCCATGAAAGTTGTTATTTATTGTTTTGGAGCGGAATAGAAAAGAAATAAGTATGGTAAATGAAATAAGAAAACTGATGCATTTATTTTTATAATGTTAGTTATTTTAATTATATATTTATGTTATACCTACATATATGCATGCATATATACATATGTAGTTAAAAATCCAAAGGCTTTAGCTAAAGAAATGGTTTTAAGTTTTTATGAAATTTACAATAGATAAATAAAATATCAAACTTGACTCCTGTAGAAGTGAAGCAGCCACTTTTGTATTATTGAAGCTTTGCAGCCGCTTCAGTCGAACTTGTGCTATGGGCTTTGTATTTTTGTCCAAATATGGAATAATACCCGGTTTTGAAAACCTTCTAATTGTAAATCCTGTAATTAATATTTTTAAAATTGAATGAATATATTTTTAAAAAAAATTTACTTACCATTTCAGACTCCAAATTCGTCGCTACGAACTCTTCATCAAAACGTTCAATGGAAACTCGCCGTATTTGGATTAAATGCTTTCTTTTGCTTACAAATATAATTATATATTATGTAATATATTCTATAATACAAATATAATTTGTACTCGTTTACTTGCAAGTGCATTTGTTAACTTATATATAATTAAAAATAATCCTTTTAAATCACAAATTATTGCCTTGCACCTGCATTTTTCACATCACCAAATATTTGTATAACCACCATTTATGAAAGACGTGGGACAAGCAATGTTGTGTCCTTGGAAATGTAATGTAAAGCAATATTAAACGTCATCTGAGCATAATAGAGTAAGAAAGTTGCATTTTAGCACGCAAAAGTGGCGCCAAGGAATATAGAATCTACTAATGTCATTGGCTTTATTTTTTAATTTTTCCACTGCTTTAATTTTCTTTAATTTGTTGCGAATATGGCTGATTGGACATATGTATTGTTCTCCTTAATTGCTTTGTCCTACATACATACGCATACAGTGTTATCCTATCATGCAAACATAAGTTCGAATAAAATTCCACCATGACATATGTGAGATTCAACTTATAACTATTATTGTGGTGGATGAGGAATATTATAGTCACTGAATAAGAGCTCAACTTTTATTTTCTATTCCATGAACAGTAAAAATTCGTTTTCTCCTAATTATTTCCTCATTTCAAATTCGTTTTAATCTTGAAACTGGATCTCCGTCTTTTGTTTCACTGCTATTTTAAGTTCATAAATTAGTCGTACTATTTTCAATACTGTAAGGACGTAATAATGTACCGAAAATATGATTTCGGGACTCTGCACATTGAGAATTATAATATCCCAGCGCGGCACACGATTTGTCCTTCACAGTAAATAAAAGTTAAAGTTATATGCTCGCAAATGCTTTTCAAAAGTTTCCATTCTCTTCACTCGTTGCCAATGGTAAATATTTTAGCACTACGAAATTGAATGTTACTCCTATGGTGGGAGCTCGCCGTATGACGACCTATAGTTGAAAGTGCGCCAACGTGATACCCTTGCAGTACTTGATGTGTGATACGCATACCTTCTATAGTATTTAATACTCCATTTGCATCGCTTCTTCTCCACTCTGTGGGTCATTAGTGACAGTCTCATATAAACTGATGGCTAAGTGACAAAACTATTGAGAGTTTGGGTGTGCGTGGAAAGTAGAAATATAAACATTAAAGTACAAATGTTTCTTGCAACTTCAGCTTAGCATTATATAAAGACATTTTTTTTTTACAAAGTATCTTTAAACAAGCCAAGTTTTTCAACCAACTTTTTATAAACACCCTTTTGTGGACACCCTTTGCCTTACAGGTATAAGTATGTGGATGTCATAGCGAAGTTCCGAATCCATCGTCACGCGAAGATCAACAAAACTTAATACTGTTGTTACAGATTTCTAAAAAATGGTAGGTAGGTAGATAGGTAGGAGTGGCCGCCCAGTTTGCCAAAAGAACACTTGAGCACACATAATGGCCCATTGTGATACCACGGTGTTGCGCCGTTCAAGCACTGACTAAAAAGGTTCCCATACTTGGGATGGTGATAGTCAGCGCAAGGACAGCGCCTGGAAAGGCACGACTCCCCCGTCATGTTTCAGGAAACCATCCTGATACTTTGATGAACCTGGCTATGTCCCTAATATTAATGAATGACAGCTCTGTCAGGCTTGTAAGAAATGGGGCACCAAAGGTGCGAATTCTTCTTCTGCTCAAGGATGGGCAGTGGCATAAGAGGTGGAAAACCGTCTCGTCCTCCTCCTCGAAGCCACAGCCTCGGCAAAAGTCATTTGAGGGTAGGCCCAGTCTTTCTGCGTGCTGTCCCATTATGCAGTGGACGGTCAAAACCGACACAGTTGTCGACAGTGATACGCGATCAAGTCGAAGAAGTTGATTGGTTCTATTTTTGTCCATGCTTGCCCAAGTTAGTCTAGCCGTGTGGCACGATTCCTCGTTAGCCCAGGATTTGTAGGCGTCAGCCAGATATTCCCGTTTGACTTCGAGCTTGGCTGTTGCCAGTGGAATGCCGATGTTTACAAAGGGGTGAATGTCGGGCATTAGCGTGCCTGCCTTGGCAAGCTCGTCCACCTCGCAGTTTCCCGGGATTTCGCTGTGTCCGGGAACCCAGATTAGGTGCACCCGAGAGTAACTTGCGAGCTCATTTAAAGATGTTCGACATTCATGAACTAGTCTTGATGTGGCCGTGGAGCCAAAAAGAGATTTAATGGCGGCCTGGCTGTCTGAGAAGATAGATACGTCAACTGTGCCGATATCACTACTCAGCATCCATTTGGCTGCGTGGTAAATGGCCATGACCTCAGCTTGAAAAACGCTGCAATGGTCTGGGAGACGTAGGGAGATGTTTAAGTCCAGCTTGTCGGAATAAATACCGCTGCCGACTCTACCTCCAAGCTTGGAACCGTCGGTGTAGGTTTCGACTCTTTCACCGACGATTCGGTTTTCTGAGGTCCAGTCGCTTCGACTTGGAATAGTGAGGTCGAATTCCCTGTTCAAATCGGGATAGACCGACATATAATCGATAAAGTTGGGGACAGGTGGGTCCTGATTCAGAATTGAAGCATGGCCTGTCAGGGTTATGCGCCAGTGCGAAAGAGCACTAAGTCTAATCGCTGTCAGCTTGGCTTGTTGCTTAACCAGGATCCCCGAGGGGAGCCAGTGCAGCATGGCAAAAAGGGCTTTCGTAGGTGTGCTACGAAGAGCGCCAGTGATCAGTAGAGCAATGGATCTTCTGATTTTATCAAGGGGTTTGATATTACAGGCTCTTTCGAGAGCTTGCCACCAACAGACCGACCCGTATAACAGGTTTGGTTCAACGATGGCCGTGTAGAGCCAGAGCACGACTCGAGGACGAAGTCCCCATCGTGCACCAACTGCTCTTTTACAGCAGTATATTGCGCATGTTGCCTTACGTGCCCTCTCAGCTAGATTGGCTTTCCAATTAAGCTTTGGGTCGAGAATCAGGCCTAAGTACTTAACGTATGTGCTCAAAGAGAGCGGAGTGCCGTTTAGACTAGGCATTGTAAACTTTGGAATTTTGTACTTCCTAGTGAAAAGCATAGTCTCGGTTTTGGATGGGTTAACCCCAAGTTCGAATTCGCGACACAAGTTCGACACAATAGAGAGTGAATAGTTCAGTTTTTCGGAAAGTGTTTGGGGGAATTTGCCGGATGCCGCGATTGCTATGTCGTCCGCATAGGCTATCACTTTGCATCCAGTATATTCCAATCTCACCAGTAGTGTGTTAACTGCCAGGTTCCAGAGGAGGGGTGATAAAACACCCCCTTGTGGCGTGCCCCTGTTAACCACCCTCCTGGATTGGGCACTGCCGATCGTGGAAGTGATGATCCTAGATTTTAGTAGTAGCTCTATAAATTTAAGAAGAACTGAATTCAGGTTAAGATTATAGAGTGCGGAGATGACAGCGTTGGGGCATACATTGTTGAATGCTCCCTCGATGTCCAGAAATATGGCAAGTGTGAATTCCATGTACGCCAAGGATTTGTCAACTTGAGAAATGAGAGAATGAAGTGCTGTTTCAACCGATTTGCCTTTAGAGTAAGCGTGTTGAGATACAGAGAGAAGAGAAGGGTTGATCAATGTCCTGATATGTAGGTCAAGAGCTCTTTCTAGAACCTTAAGAAGAAAGGATGTTAGACT
Source organism: Clusia tigrina (assembly GCA_920105625.2). Lineage (NCBI taxonomy): Eukaryota > Metazoa > Arthropoda > Insecta > Diptera > Clusiidae > Clusia > Clusia tigrina. Next base: position 192,935,366 of record OV050031.1, on the reverse strand, counting down.
TATGGGTCTGTAATCCTTAGGTTTGGTGTGCGAGGCCTTCCCAACTTTTGGTATGAAGACGACCCGAGCCGTGCGCCAGCGTAAGGGAATGTATTGCAATCTGAGGCTTCCATTATATATTTGAAGCAGCCATGGAAGGATAATCTCTTCCCCATTTTGGATATCGGCAGGAATGATGCCGTCCGGTCCGGGGGACTTGTATGGCTTAAAGGTTTGAATGGACCATTCAAGGTGACTTTTTGTCACTTGGAATGTGGGGAGGCTATCATGGGAAACCTGCTCCACCTGATAGAGTGCTTGATCCGCTGAGGCTAAACTCCCTGGGAAGTGGGTGTCTAGCAGGATATCAAGGGTTTCGGCGCTTGAGTGAGTCCAGCTGCCATCTGGTTTTTGGATACAGTCAAGGGCTTTATTAGAGGAGTGGAGAATTTTACGAAGACGGCTAGCCTCGGACGTCGATTCAATGTTTTCGCAAAATTCCCTCTATGACGCTCGTTTCCCTCGCCTAATGGCGTATTTCAACTCTTTTTGTTTATTTTTTGAAAGGGGCCCAATCAGCTGTAACTTTAACTTTGTTGAAAAGCATTCTACAAGTTTTGCGAAGACTTGCAATTTCCGAGTTCCACCACGGAGGTATGGTATATTGATAACGAAAGGGGTCCCTTCTAGATAAAACCATAAATCTAGTTTTGTCAAGATTTAGTGTCATCAAATTTGATAAGAACAAAGACGATAATGAAGAAATATCACTCAGTAATATTTCCTGCAAGGCAGGTGAATAGTGGGATAAATATGCTTGCTTGAACAGAATCCTCGAATGAAACCCGTTGTGTGCGGCACTTAAATAAGAATCAATCCAAAAACAAAGTTTTCCGGAAATACCAATTCAATTTAGTTTGATATCTCGGAGGCTATGGTTAATGTCAAAGGCCTTACTCAAGTGTGTATAAACTACATCAGAGAAAATCTCAATAACTGATGAAAGGAATTCAAGAAGACTTGGAAACCAATTTGACATTGGGATAACTTTACTAAGGATGCTAACTGAGATGGAATAATGGAAGAACACTTAGTTTACCTGTTCCATGGTAATTGGATACATCTGACTTAGATCCACATTTATGGAGGTGTATCAAAGAAGACTCTTTTCACAAACAGAAAGTAACCTATCTCAGGTGATGCGTTAAAAATTCAAGTATGCACTCAGCACATTGTTTTAAAATGCGGATAGGAATTTTGTTACGGCCAGGTAGGAACGACATTTTAAATGCTTAAAGATCCCATATAATATTTTCAGGTAAGATGGAATGCATAAAACCGTAATTTATTGAAGACAAAGGATTTGAATAAGAGGAACTTGCATTTAAATTTTTGAATATGAGTACGAGTATTTGAGGTATATAAATACATTTTATTACCATTTTTCTTTTTGGTGCATTTGTTCAGGAACTATTTTATATAAAGCTTGATTTTTTTATTTGTCACTTGTTTACCTTTTCCGTTGACTCCCCTCTTTATTTTTTTATATTTTAATTTTTTTCGTGAACTCCCTTAATTTTGAATTAAAATTAAAAAAATGTTCAACAGAAACTGTTAAAGTGGTTTACTTTTACTCACTTAAAAGCACCAATTAAAATGACGTCATAATTTATTCTGTAGCTGCTCGCAGAGTTGAAATGTTCGCCAAAATGTTTCAGTGAAACAAGAGGGTGGCACCTTAATAAGCGATTATTTGCTCGCTAATTGCTATTTACTTTGCTTTTTCTATATCCGTGAAAGTGTGTTATTTTGTAATTGTGTGTGTGTTTGTTTTTGTATATGCATGTGTATTCTTTTCTATTAAAAAAATAATACACTGAAACATTACTCCTATTCTCCTTTTTCTAAGTTGCTGAATTGCAGTGTAATACAAATTTTTAAAAACGGCATCATGAAATTAAATTTGCCAAACAGTGAGACCGCTTATTAGAAGGTATGACGAAGAAATATATTGCGACGAAATAATAAGTTCAGGATTCATTGCAAAATTATGCGTTGAGCGTTGTTGAAGCTACAAAATTTTCAATTCTTCCTGGTACTATAAGGCATCAGCGATAAATCATTACTCAAGTTGTCTGTGTAAGGTATTACCGACATTTGTATCGCGCTTGCACTAATAGACATACTCAAAAAATATTAGGGAACTTTTCGGAAGGTAGCGGTTTTCTATAAAAAGAGCAATATGGAGCAACAGTTCAGCTCAATTGTTTGAAACCAGCACCTATAACAAATAATAAAGAAGTACAAATTATATTTATTAGACTGTCATAGTAACTACTACTGTAAACTGTTTCATTTTCTTTTTACTTTAAATACTTAATTATTAAAAGCTTAATAATCAATTCATTATATTTTATAAGCTGGCACTTTTTCTTATTGAAATTTTGCAAAATTATAGTCTGGACAAAGTTACAGAACCAAATTGCTATATGGGCCGATATGAACAAAGACCACACCTGCCTCCCATATAAGGAACTTTTGTCCCCTTTCTTAAAATGACTATAACTTCGGTCCAATTGATGGAATCGTGACGGTGTTTGGCAGTTATGGAGATGTAGCTCCTATTAAACTCTATGCAAAGAGTGTGCGTTTATATATTAACTGCCACGCCCACTACAAATATTAATAACATAAGATCTGGTAGAGATTTACGGACGAAATTTTACTTAAAGACACATGTGAACTTTATAAAGTTAACTGCACCAAATAGGTTTGATCAGGGAAAATACACGCCAACTTTTGATATAAAGAACTTTCGGGTCTAAAATTAAAATTAGCCTACCTACGCTCGTGTACATGCTAGCCGAATGAAAATTTGCAGAAATATACATGGTGTCCATAACAGTGTTTGTGCTGAATATGCAGATAATCATACAAAGCCCACAATTAGCCAAAAATCATTACTTGTTTCCTATTAAAGATTTATCAACAAAATTCGACGAGAGTACTAAAATTAAACACCACACAAAAAATGGGAGTGTTATTTTTACAGCCACGCCCACTATTGACATATTATTATAACTTGCGACCTATACAATATTTTTGGACGAAATTTTAGAGTAGTACGTATATGGATCCTACAAAGCCATATACAAGATTCGGGTTCTATCAGATAAAGGATACGCCTTCCTCCCATATAATAAACTTTGGGGACCCCACTTAAAAGCAATTACCCTATCTATCCTTCTAATGGCGATATATAAATAAAAATCGGTAGATGTATACACTGGGTCTGTACTAGCATGCATTCTAAATATGGGCGGATTATTACTACTACCACGCTCACAATCAAACAAACATCATTACCAGGCTCCAATAGAAGATTCACCAACCAAATTTGACAGAAAGGTTGCGGGTACTAACATTAAACCTCAGACAAAAAGTGGGCGTGTTTTTTTAGAGCCACGCCCAATATTCACATATTATTATAACTTACAACCAATACAATATTTTTGGACGAAATTTTATATCAGTACATACATATATTGATTCTTCAAATTGATTTACAGGAAATGAATTCGATTCGAAAAAAGCCATGCCTCCCACTAACATAATTAATTCAAGGAAACCCACCGAAAATTACCCTAGATATTCTCCTAATGATGATTTATGAAGAAAAGTACCCATTGTTTAATTCGCACGCAAAAGTAAAGGTAAAGGGTATTTTGAAGACGGTCTAACCCGACTTCAGACTTCTTTACTCGTTTATTCTGCTCAAGTGCCAAAGAGTCAATTTAATATCATTTAATATTTCTGAAGAGAGAATTATATAATTTATTTATATAAAACTATGGAAAAACTTCAGATCAGAAAGAAATGGAGAATTTTCGAAATAAGACAAACATCATATCAACAAGAGACGAATGATGAATTTTTAAGCAAAGCAGTTGTTATTCTGTCGATAAAGATTTCAAACAACTTGAAATGAAAGTACTAATTTAAATTAAAGCATTCTTAATATTTATCAATTGTAAGCTGCCCTCTGTCATCTAGTAGTAAGCATGCTAGAATCACACCCCAAGGGTCGCAGGTTCAAATCCTGCCACGGGCTTGGTCTCCAAAATGTTTCTTTCAATAAAATTATTTTCTCTTCGAGGCGAAAATCTCTGTAGCTAGTACTCATTTCCCCCACACCTTGCAGTCATAGTGAAGTATGGTGTAAGATATATTGATAATAATAATAATTATTATTATAATAATAATCAACTTTAACTAATACAATACATATATGAGTAAGCCACAACTTCCGGCTCCACTTCAGAGTCTTTCATCGCTGACAAAATTCGAAAGACTTGGTGTCTTTAACTCATTGTGATGGTTTATACTTGTATTTTCGTCATTGTGTTTTGCAGTTGTGCTTGATTTTAGTTAAAATATATCTCCGGCGTCATTTCAGCTGATAAGCTATCATGTAGAGTTTCTCTTATTAGGAATCAAAAATCTTTCTTACTAAAACTATGTAAATCTAATGATATTTTTGTGGCCCAAAATTTGCTTCAATGCCACCTTGTAATATCAACGAATATCTCTATGGAAATGGAAGACAGTTTTGCATGAGGATAGAGAATCAGCAGTTTCAAATTGACATACGGAAGGCAAATCAACATTTTGAGATAATGCATAAAACTAATCGTGCGTTTCTTTATCAGAGTATATTTTTTTTTTTTAAATTAGTTAAACAACCTGGTGTGGTACAAATAACAAACAGACGAGTAAATAATCCATGACCGTCTCTAAAGTAATATAAACACATACCTTGGCTTACAATTGCAAGGAAGGATTAATCTCATACTTTGAGAATAAACAGAGTGTAAACCTGAAGTGTCACAAAAATACAAAAATCCTCAAAAAGCACTCAAATGCTGACATAGAGGAAACAAAAATTCCATAGCTCTTACTCGCATATATACAACATATTCACACACCCTTCCAATGTACTCGTAGTTTAATAGCGAAAAGAGTTGACTTTTTAATACTTTTAGAAAAAGTTATAATATTTTCATGACTTCCTATAGGGACATCCGTGCGTGCTTGCTTACAAAATATGCTCTTAAATACTTTACGGCATTTCCTGCAACACATATTCGTAGCCGATCCATCCGTCGTGTCCTTCCGTGACAGTGGTAGCAGCGGCGCCTGAAATGGTCTTTCTCACGCAATAAGTAACACTGTGATAGCTTCATAGTCAGTTATACTTTATCAAAGTTTGTTAATAATCCTAAAAAAAAATGATAGTTTTATAGTTCTTTAAATTTTATAAACGAAAGTTTGCAAGACTCTATTGAATAGTCCTACAAATATTGCCTACTTGAATAATTTATAGTGATGGCCACTTTATAAATGTATCCTTATAAGGCCTTTTTTATATATAAATAAAACATGAAAGTATGAGATAATAAATTTTAGAATGTTAAAAATTTAAATAAATAAAAATAAATGAATGAATTAAATAAATATAAATCAAAGGTTACATTTTTTCCAATAAACTGTATACTGATTTTTTTAATACTGCTATAACTCTTTGTAGAGAGCAAGATTACCTCTCAAGAGAAAACTGAAACAACTTTTGAAAGATTCACAAAATATATTTATAAATGATCAAATATACATAAACAAATATATACATTTTTAGGAAATCAACCTGCCATCTGATTGGTTGCATAGCTTTAGGGCTTTATGTGTCATTTTCAACCTCCAAAATACACACATGAGAAGGCATTGGAAACTCCGTTCGACGGCTAGTTCTGGTATACGAAGTTCTGGTATACAAAAAGTATATAAGCGGCCACACAAATGACATCGAGATGAGTGAACAAGTGAAAGTGGCAACATCAATATACGAGGGGGGATTGATATTGAAGCTACCTAGCGCTAGATGGCAGCACAAACAAAAAAACTTTTTTTTTTAGAAATTGCGATCTGTCAAACGTCAGCTGTTAAAATTTCACCCAATTCATCGTTTAGTTTATTTGTTGTAGTCGTTTGAAGTAAGCAACTTTTGTGTTTCTTGAAAAATGGAAAAAAGTGAATTTCATGCTGTGATTAAACACTATTATTTGAAAGGGAAAACGGCGAAAGAGATAAAAGAAAAGCTCGATAAACATTACGGTGAGTCTGCTCCGTCAGATTACCATCAACAGGAAGGCCAAATGCGGTGGTTACTGAAGAAAATATCAAGAAAATCTTCGATATCGTTATGAATGATCGCCGAGTCAAGTTGCGTGAGATGGTTGAAATGGTAAACATATCATATGAACGTGTGTTCAATATTTTGCATGAACATTTGCATATGAAAAACCTATCGGCAAGATGGGTGCCGCGTTTGCTCAGTGTCGAACAAAAACGAGTTCGACACACCACTTCACAGCGGTGTTTGGACATGATGAAGCGTAATCCTGTTGATTTTTTGCGTCGATTAATAACTGTTGATGAAACATGGGTCCCCCACTACACACCTGTAACCAAAAATCAATCGAAACAATGGGTGAAAGCTGTGGAAGTGCTCCGAAGATGGCAAAGGCAGTGAAATCGGCTGGCAAGGTTATGGCCACTGTATTTTGGGATGCACACGAAATATTGCTCATCGATTATCTTGAAAAGGGATCCACAATCACAGGAAAGTATTATCGTGCATTATTGGATCAATTGATTGATGCAATCAAGGAAAAACGACCACATTTAAAGAAGAAAAAATGTTCTTTCTTCAAGACAACGCACCGGTTCACACAGCATTAGATACGATGCTTAAATTACGTGAAATACATTTTGAATTGGTTAATCATCCACCTTATAGTCCAAATTTAGCTCCTAGTGACTTTATCCTGTTTCCAAACTTGAAAAAATGGCTCGCAGGATAAGGATTCTTCTCAAACGAAGAAGTGATTACCGAAACTAACGCGTATTTTGAGGGGATCCCGAAATCGTATTATTCAGATGGTATAAAAAAGTTGGAATATCGTCTTACTAAGTGTGTCGAAGTAAAAGGAGACTATGTTGAGAAATAAATGGTTTTAGAAAAAAAAAAATGTTTATTTCCTACTTAAGTAGCTTCAATATCAATCCGCCCTCGTAGTAATAGCAGCAGCAGTGGAAAAGTGAGCGTCTCCGAGATAGAACATCATAGTAGCAGATCAGTTAACTAGTGACATTGGCAAAGTAAATATCATTATTAGCTTTTCAGCCTTCTTATGGAGTACGCTTGACTTTTAGGGAACGTGATCCTGCATTTGTATTATGTTACTATATGAAAATGTATTATGACATGTCATCGGCATAATCATTTTTTCTCTTCTGTAGCTTCGGTATCAAAATAAAACAAGACCAACTAAATGTAAAGCAATCTATTATTTCCGATATAACGCCAAGGTTTCTTCTGTTATTTTGTAGGAGAGACTACATATGTGAACTGAGTATATACAAAGGCGTAGCATACAATACATGCAATAAAAATGTTATATCTGAAACTTCGTCTCACTAATCCACAAAACTTAAATTGGGGTGCTACTCTATTCCCTTTTGCTACATTTCACAAAAAGATTAAAAATAGTTGTGAAACACAAAAATAAATTGGAGTTACATACTCTTATCTTCCATTTGACAGACATTGGCTCCATGAAGTGAGTGCTCAACTTTCGCAATTGTCTGCCTACCAATCCCAAAATTTGCTTCAGGTAATACCTTAGATAAGGACATGAAATATGAACGCAGCTAAACAGAATGCGGGAGTGGCTCAGAAGAATATTGTTATAAATTGAGGTCATTCTAATGAAATATTTGTGAACATTAAACATACTAAATTACACTATCAAAAACATTTTAGATATATCGTTCGTGGAATTTCTGTCTCCATTTTAGAAATTATATTAGGCGAATCGATAATCGAAAACTTAAACTTATCTGTGTTTCGTGCGAAACAATGCGTGAGTAATAAAAATATATTCGTCCTTGTAAATCAAAAGTTTATCAAATATTTCCATTCTTAATAGGAGTGAAATAAAAATAAGAAACACAAATCGTCATTTGCAGTAACTGGGGTTTCGGTCAGGCCGAATACACTGATATGGGAATTAGGTTGTATATGAATTAAGGCCTCAATATCCTTGTTTACATCATTTCGTTCGCAACTTGGCCTCTGGAGCAGTTTCTATTCGACCCCTTGTTTTATCACTAAACTGAATTGATAGTTGAGGTTTATGTAACTCAAGGGATCTATTCATAATAATTAGTTTAATTTCGGCACATGGACTGAGACCAATTCAAAAGCAATTGAGTCGAGTCCACTATTGTTATAAAAATATACCACTTAGTGCGAATTGGTTCTTATCGTTACTCAATACTTTGGGATTCCAAGTTCAGTTTTCTCTGAAATCATGCTAAAAAATGCTTTTGATCATGCTAAAAAATGCTTCCTTCACATTATTTATCACCATTATTTGTTGTTGACCTGTGGACAATTTTTACACCTTACAAAGATATTTTGATAAGACTTGTATAGGTACTTCCTTCGCCTTAAAGCAGAACCATTTTGCTGTTTGAACAAATTCAGCAGTGGACGTCCATAAAGCAAGTGTGGAAACATCTCATTTAAAATGACGACTGCTTCTCTCCAATTTGTGATGATATTAAAAAAATGTTTAGTCTGCACCTTTTCTTATACAAACTATTTCTAGAGAACAATTTATGTTTACATACATTTTGAGACAGTTGTCACTTTATATAATGGAGCACTTCGGTAGTTCATTTGATGCATTCAAAAGATGCAAAAGGTATTTGCCATGAGTGCTCAATACTCAATACAAATCGATTGGAGAATGGAAAACAAACTCGTATATTAAATCAATATTTCGTACCAGCAAATAACGAGAAAAAGGGAACGTTTGTATGGAATTGTTTCCAACGCCCACAAAGTTGTCTGTCATGGCGTGAATCACTGTGGAATACAGTTCATACTGCAATAAATTCATAAAAAAAATCAAAATTAAAAAAGGATAGGAAATGCATTCAACGTTGGAGGCATCGCTGTAATTCTCTCAATGGTAACATCTCTGAATATTTCATTCAATCAAATTTTTATTGGCGACACTATCAATGTAAAAAATGTCTTTAATAAAATTTGATTGATAGTGTAAGAAAGAAATGCAAATCCATAAGTTGGTGAAACAGTGGCAGGTGCGAATCGATTGGGGAAACTTTAAAAATTGTAATTGATTTACAGGGTATAAGACAAAAGTTTCTTTTTTGGTAATAGTTCGGATCATTGAATTGAGAGAAGTACAGTTTTACAAATAACTCTTTACTTCTAAAGCAGTATTACCTGAGCTGCCTTTAATTCACAACTGAACTCTGTTTACCTCTTTGCTGCCTCTATATTATCGAGATGCACTTACGGGAGCATCCATTATCCTCCAGAATATTGTTCATGAGACCAAACGAAATATCCTTGAAATTCGAACCACTTTAAAATAAAGAATTAAGAGCAAAACAAAGATCCATCGCCTTTGTTTCAAAAGCACAAATACATAAACTGTTAATTAGAAACATTTTCAAGCTCCCCAAAGGACTTTCTCGCGAAAGGAAAATATATCTGGTGCACTATTGGCCAGACAACGATGTAATAGTTGTCAGGACTTATCCAGATAGAATAATTTGTTACAATAAACAACTGGAATATAATTTAAAAATAGGCAGAAAACTGCAATGAAAACGAAATAACAACATTTCATACTATCGGTATATAGTGCTACATTTTATATGCCACTCTATCCACGAACAGTGTAGAACAATGGCCACAGTCATTGGAGCGGAAATTCGGAGCTTCTCTAAATAGCAACGAGAATCAATTAAAATGCATTTAAAACATTTTCCGAGCAATTTGTCAACTTCTCGTACACTATTTAAAGTTTAATTCAGAGCCGTATTCATTGGAGTTTCTGCTCAATTGATAAATGGCAAGATACATAGACATTTTAGTGTGCAGAAGAACACAAACTGAAATTGTTCAATTATTATAACTGAATAAGTCTGAGGGAGAGCAATGAAAATAACTGAAAATAGAGGAAGAATTCAAGATAATTTTATTTAATTATTCATATATAAAAAAGAGCTGGAAAGGATCTCAACTCGATGACTAAAATATATAGAAAAAAGTAATTCGGAGCCTAGAACTTGTTAGGTTGGATTTAATAACAGGTGAGATCCGAGTTGCACACCTTATACATACATGGTCAGATATAATTCCAACTATTTTATAACATTTTTCATAGTCAGATCTTGGTGGTCAACATTTGTATCCTTCTAAATTTGACACATACAAAAACTTATGGTGCAAAAAACGACTCATAAATTCCTTTAAATGCTATGTTTTTAATGTTTAAGTAAAAATATTATAATTTTAATTAAAAAAAAGTTTCGAAAAAAATTATAAATTTCTTCCTCTTTCATATACGAGTACTTCAACGAGTCCAAAAAATATACAAAATTGTAAAATGTACTTTCAAAAATTACTCACTCGGATTTTAATAATCACAATTTTTAAATAAAAAAAACTGCTTAAAATATTAACATTATTTCTCAGCAAATTTATGGTCAGATAGGCACATGGTAGATGCAAATGTGTATGTGTTTATGTGACCGTATTAATTGTCAGAAGGCGAATGATTGACACATTGTGGCAGATCTTATAGCTATTTAGACAGAGTACGGTGGAATTTGACAGTACATGGACGGAATTTTATCAGTGTGTTCACCACCTGCAGTTAGCGTAGTTGTCTGGATGGACAAATGACAAGAGCTAAAAGCCCAGGTTCGGTTCCTCGGAGAGTTAATAGCCGGTGTGATGTTGATTTCTGAGACATAATAAAATGGGGAAAATTACCTTTCATTGACCGATCTCTGATGAGGACAGGTAGCGTGTCCGAAATAGCTATAAGAACCAAAAAAATTTAAATCATTTCTTCAAATATTTCACACTGCGACTTTAGTGCGAGCACAATCTACAAAAAATAAAAAAAATTATAATCAATTTCATTTAAAAACGGGTCATTAAGAAGTCCAAATTTCATAAAAAGCTGAAAATTTCTACAAAATATGAAAGTACTTTTTTAACATTTAATTTCTGTGTTATTTTTCTTTGCATGATCTCATTGTAGATTCCTTCTAATTGTGTGCTTTATACTTGATTGTTCTGTTTTATAGCGTTTTCTTTTCTACATAAAAGTTTTACAATGCGAAAGGTAGGTTTGAAAGTTGCCCTCAACACTGCTTTAGGGCTACAATTTTATATATAGAAAAGAACACAGAACATTTCATCCCCTCCTCTTTTGTGTCAAATAAATATTATAAAAATATTAAAAAATGAGAATAATAAAGCGAGATCAGATATAGGGCTCGCTTCCCTCCCTTATAAGAAACTTTGGGGACCCCTCTTAAAACTGCTTTGTGAGTAACACAATTTCCTAAGAGTTTGTCTTCCCACATATATTCAATTGTGAAATACTTTCAACTATGGAAACTTAAAATGTATCTTAGCAAGCTTGAATACATTTGGATTTAAATTTTCAATTCATTTAAATAGATTACTTAGGGATACGACAAAGCTATCTAGAATTCAAATGGAAATAACAATGGCAATGGCAATTGCGATAGCCACAAGCAATAAAATTAGAAGTCTCACAGGAAAAAGTCACTCGCAGTTGGAATTCGGAACATCGGAAATGCAGTCATAATGAAGAAGTAGAACAAGTCGATTCCCTTATACGAGTATACGGTTCAGGACTATCGAATCGAAGAAGGAAACTGAATCAACCAAACCTCTAGGAATTAATCGCAAACTCTCAGCAAAATATAGGACAACAAGGATTGAGCAGTGAAATAAAGTAATTTGAAATAAAATAAATACAATATTTGAAATTCGTCTGATTAATTCTGTTAAGCCTTCCCTGGGAAAATTTCATCGTTAAACTTTTAATGATGGTATATGAAAGCAAACTGGTGGCAGTACATTATGTCCATACTAGCGTGCATGCAGAATATAGCCAGATTATTACTACTGCCCACAATTAACCAATATTAATTTCTGGGGCCCTATGCAAGATTCATGAACGAAACTTCACACCAAGGTCCACATAAATATATAAATAAAAAATGGGGGTTAAGAGTCAGGCCCTCTTTTGATACATGTTTAAATTTTAAGACCTATGCCATATATTTGGACGAAATTTTATATGAATTAGAAATTTACCGCTGCAAAGGTCACGGCTCCCTCCATTATAATTAACTCAGGGTACCCTACTGAAAATTACTCTTGATAGGCTGCTAATGATAATATCTGAATAAAACATTCCCGTTGCTTAACTCGCACGCACATGTAAGGGAAAGGAGATTTCAAAGTCGGTCTAACCCGACATCAGACTGCTTTCCCCGTTTATTTTGTGAATTCGGCGTTCCGATTTCGCTCCTCTTAGAAGCCCTTATATTAGGTACTCGGTGGCATTGGTATTGTCTGAAGCAGGTTGAAAGTTTACCGTTATCGAATCTCGGACAAAGAGAGACGAGAAATAATTTTTTCTCTCTATGTTTTGAATAATAATACTTTTTGTAATAAAACTAATTTTTTTCTACTAAATTAATCATAATTATAAAAATTATAAAAACTATTTATCAAACAAAAAACGGACTTTTCAGCGAAAAATTTTAAAGAATATCTTCTTCTAGAAAGATCTTTTGAAAGGTCTTAGAAGCCAATTATATCTTCAATTCTAGTTGCTTCAGGCCTGTATTTTTTCCTACTGGGTATGCCTACTGGTGTCTGCATGAGTGCCACAAACACACAAACACATTTTTGACCCAAATGTAATTGCTTGTGGCTTTCTTTATTATAAGAACTCTGAAACGTCGCTTCAGATCAATCAAAATGATTTCAGCAAACTATTCCACTATAACAACTAACTCCACTGGGTTACTTGACATCACTATCCTCAATGTATGGTTATCATATATTTCCACGGGTAATTAGTTTCTGAGCCTTCCTAAGGTACTAGAAAGTATATTGACAGTACAAAGCGATGCACAAGAATTGGGGTCGATCATATATAGGACACGCCTTCCTCCATCTTATCATCTGATGTTCCGCAGGAATTAAGATTTAAAGAGTCAGACAGTAATGATGAAAATATTGTCCAGCCTCAGTTTGCAACATGCCACTACAATAAACAATAATAAAACTAAGCGAAGTCGCTATTTTTTACTAGTAGGTTTTGGTCGACTTTGAAGTGTGCTGTCAAGTTTCTATTCGAAGGGTTTGTGTATAGGATAAGAATTTTTTCATATAAAACAATGTTGACAAAAGCATTGTTGCCAAAGCTGCCAACTGCTTCTAAATCATGGACTTAGCGTCTATGTAGGAAAATGTCTTTGCCAATTAGCTACTACTGTAATCCTTTTTCTGTAAGTTGTACGAGTCTATGAATAATTCTTCCAATTATTTCACTTAATGCAAGACATTAATGTGTAGCTGTCGAAAATGCTCTCTTTTTTGCTTTCAAGAGCACTTTCATACTCGTAAAAATGAATTTAAGTGAATTATTTTTGTAGATGGTCGTACATTTTCCCCGACAACTTGTGTGACGTTGAATAAGAGCGTAGAATTAAGTAGTTATTTGCAGAATGCAGTATACGCACGTGATCCACTTACGAGCACTGCTCTCAGTACTGCGGGGGTGCCCGTGATAAGGAAAATGATGGGAAAAGTGCAATAGCATTGCGGAATGAAAGATGCAATTGTTGTGTGTGTGGATCTTAACACATGTTCCATGTTTTGCTTTGTGCATTCGTGGAGGTTTTCTGCTGATTTTGATTTTAAAAACACTACAGAATAAGGAGGATATAATCTTGCAGCACAGCAAATATCGATAATTGACAGTATAAAAAGTAATTTCAGTATATAGTTAAATTGACCCACTCATAAAAATTATCATCTTTTAAAGTCCTTCCAAAGTGCTTATTTCAGTAGTCAGAGTTTTTTCTGTACAAAAATTTACATGCCTATAAAGTGAGCTTAACATATACTTTTCCGTTCACTTGCATATAAGTACGAGTGCATGTTTACTAGACCGATTGGAGGAGTACACAAGACACAGCACACCCAAATCCAGCAACAATAGGTTACAATTGCTTAAAAAAGAATGCCATTTGCATTTGCCTATACGGGTATTGTATCGGTGCTTCAACTAATACCGCCCTACCCTAACTCTTTAAGCATTTGCACCATTTATGCACCATTTTCTTTGCTGTTGTGCTGCAAGGCATATAAATATTTAATCCTTCTTCTCTTTCTGGTGCATGAAACTCAACATTATTCGTAGTCACGTCCTTATTGTGCAGTGCGGTAAGAAGTCGGAACTGCATCGACAGAAGTAAAAGTCAGAAATATAGTTTACAAGTGTTGCACAGTTTTGGTCAGAATGACAGCTCAATGACTGACGTGCGGAGCTTGGGGATTGAAGTGCAAATTAAATAAGTTACAAGCAAATACCGTGCTTGACTAAGTTGGGTAATAGAGAATTCTTCACGGCTGTCGTTAAATGTTTGAATGATTTCGTCGTGTATCATTTCTTTAATTTTTACATCAGAGTTTGTGTGCATCTTTACGCCAACCAGTAGTTCAAATGGCGTTGTGTTTGTGCTTCTGCAGTGCGTTGAATTTATTGTTTGCTGTACTTTGTCGACAAACTTGTACCATTTGCTTGGGTCGTCTATTGTAAGTTTGGACAAAACTGCAATGATTATACTGTTGAGCCTTTCCACCTGTCCATTCGCTCGTGGAAGACCCGTCGTGACTACATGATGAGTAATATTTTCGGCGATACAATATCGTTTGAATTCTTCTGCTGTGAATGCGGAACCTCTGTCTGAAATTATTTGGATCGGATTTCCAAATATTGCACTTTGAGCTTGGAGCCTCGCTGTTACTTCTTTTGCTGACGCCGTCTTTGTTGGGTAGAGCCAACAAAATTTAGTGAAACTGTCCCTGCTTACCCTGCTTTCTATTTACGACAATGCACGGAATACAGTTTTCGATGTGCTTACGTATCTTTTCGTCTATTTTGGGTATAAAATAGTCTTTACACAGCAACTCCTTTGTCTTCTTTACAGCAAAATGCCCTTGCTCGTGCGCCTGCCTGATTATTTCACGCTGCATGTCCTTCGGAACGACAATGAGCTCGTGATCGTCTTGTAGCTTGTGTAGTACGTCGCTTTTCATGTAGTAGTCGTTATGTATAGTTTTTTCTCGAAGGATATCAATAAGTGCATTCAAATCGTCGTCATGTAATTGTGCTCGTCGTATCTTGGAAAGAATGCTGTCTTCGCCGATTACCATAACTGCATAGCGACTCAGTGCGTCGACGTGCCTCATCTGCAAGCCAGATCGATGCTCCACCTCATAGTCGTATTATTCTAGAAAAAGTATCCAGCGCGCTACTCTCGTACATAAATCTTTTTTCTCCAAAGTCTTAGTGAATGCATTGCAGTCGGTGACCAGCTTAAAATGCATGCCGAGGAGATACACCCTAAACTTTTTCAACGCCTCAATAGCAGCTAATATTTCTAACTCGTAGCTTGTATATTTTCTTTCTGCGTCAGTAGTTTTTTTACTCATATAATACACAGGATGCAACCGTCCATCGTCAGGTGATTTCTGCAACATCACGGCTCCATAGCCATCGATTGATGCATCTGTGTGCACTTCCGTTTCATAATTTTGATTGTAAATGTTCAGTACTGGTTTTTCACTTAAAATTGTCTTCATCGTATTGAATGCAACTACCTGTTCTTCTCTAATTTCGAATTTTCTGTTTTGTTTTTTCAAATCGGTTAGAGGCTTCGCGATCAAAGAGAAGTTAGGTATGAGCTTTCGAAAATAACCTGCCAGATCAAGGAAACTTTCCAGTTGCTTTAACGTATGTGGCATCTTGTACTTTCGCAGTGCGTCCACTTTCGTTGGTGACGGTGATATCTGCTGATTTTCAATTACGTGTCCCAAAAATTCCACTCATTTCATTAGGAACTGAGACTTTTTTAAATTTAGTTCAAGTCCGTACTCTTCGCATAAATTTAGCACTTCTTCTAAATTTTTCACTGCTTGTTCTTCATTTTCCGCGGGGATTATAATATCGTCAATATAGGGCAATGCGATACCCTTGCGCGTAAGGTCACGAAATATTGCGATCACGTGCCTTTGGAAAACACCGGGAGAGTTTGATAGTCCGAACGGCACTTTTCGAAACTGGTATTGTCCATTGTGCGTGACAAATGATGTGTATTTACGACTCGTTTCCGCGACCGGCACATGGAAAAACCCATTTTTCATGTCGATTGAACTAAACACTTTGCCGTTTTGCAACCGATCCAGCTGATCTTCAATCAGTGGTAACGGGAAACGATCTTTCACGACAACTTTGTTGATTTTTCTAAAATCGATGCACAAACGTGGCGTACCGTCACGTTTCTTTACCAGCACGACAGGGCTACTAAACTCCGATTCCGAGTTTTCAATCACACCGTCCCTTAGCCATTGTTCGATTTGGTCGTCCACGATACATCTTTCTGCAATTGGCAGCCTACGCGGTCTCGAGAAAATTGGCGTTTCATCTTTCAGCACTATTTGCATTTTCACTTCGGTTGTCTTTTGCTGATTTGGGCGATAATTGCTTACCATTTCGCACACTTTTTGCGTTGCTGCAACACTAGCCGTTTTGTCAATATTTATGTTTTCATTGTCCGCCTTCACATCAATTTTCATCACGGCGGACATTTCACTTATTTCGTCACTTTTTTTTTTTCGATGTGAACACCGTCGCGATCAATTTTTATTTCGGCTTGTGAGCAAAACTCTTCTCCGATCACAACTTCAACATCCAAACATTTTGTCGGCACAATATGATATTTTACATTGTACGTTTCACCGTCAATTTCGGTATCAAACGTTAGATTACCGATTGGTTTTATTTTGTTTTCACATTTATTTGCACCGAATCCTACTAGGTAAACATTAGATTGCGAAATAGCCGGCTTGTTCAATTTTGCATAAACACTTTCAGTAATTAAATTGAATTTGCTGCCCGTGTCAAACAAAGCGATGCACTTTTGGTTACACATTTGTACTTCTTTGTTCATAAAACCAATTTTTGAGCTTAATTTCCGCACATTGCTCGTATTTTCGATTTTGTTCACATCACAATTCTTTGCAATATGGCCGTACTGATTGCATTTGAAGCACTTCGCGCCCTTGTTTTTTTTTTTACAATCGAGTAACATATGGCCCTTTTCGCCGCAATTGTAACACACAATTTCTCTCTTCACTGTCTTGCTCGCTGCGAAACTTCTCTTCTCACTTTGCTTTAGTTCGTTTACTTGCTTGTTCTTTCCGCAAATTATTTCGTAGCACTTCAACTTTTCCTTGAATTCTTTTATGTGTTTTGCACCGTACAGAATTGTTTTATTTACATACATTCGCTTTGAATGAACAGCCTCGCCAGCCCTTTGAGTGATTTTTTTGCAAACACAAATTTTTGGAATTCGTCCCAGCGCATGAGTGAAGCTGTTTCCTCGTATTCCTTCACCCACACTTCTACTAGCACTTTGTTACTGCCGTCGAAAGACCGTATAGAGTCTTCAACATCACGAAAGCTGATCGCAAATCTTGGCATGCCGCTCGTCATTACAATATTATCGTCGGGACTTTTGGTTGACATACAATCTCCGTCTTCTCCTCTGCATCTGCTGCTCGTTGACGCACCGTTGTTTACGTGCTTCCTTCTCTGCTTCTCTTCGTCTTTCCTCGTTATCGTCACATCAGCGTGTTCTTCATCGCTGCTGTGATCGTCTTCTTCGTCTTCGCTTTCGTCGTCGTCGTCTTTCTCATATGCGCCAAGCAGATTCCCCTTCGTCAAGTTTCTGAATATGTGCAGTGTTAAGTCGTCTTCTTTGCAGCTCAAACCAAGTATGCTGCAGATCGTTACGAGTTCAGCGGCTGTTATATTCTCCTCCACGTACGCGCACTTTTCTCCGTATTTTGCGTCGCTCTCATTGTACGCAAAACCTTCAAACGCGAATTATGTTATCTCAAAAAACACAACTTATGCTTTCAACAATCAGTTTATTTCTAAAAACTTCTTTGTAATATTCTTAAACTAGATACAACTGTGGCTTTAAATAAATGATTATGTAAGCGATTAATAAATTGGCTTAAAATAAATACATATTTATGTTATTTCGCAATATTCTTATTATTATGAATTTTGGTTTGAATTTGATACTTTGCATTTCCTGTTAGCTGTAGGCAATTAATAAATGATTATGTAAGCAATTAATAAATTGGCTTAAAATAAATACATATTTATGTTATTTCGCAATATTCTTATTATTATGAATTTTGGTTTGAATTTGATACTTTGCATTTCCTGTTAGCTGCACTGGCCAAGTATTGAGGGTGTAGCGGGTAGCGGCCTCTATTGCTGACAAAGCTTACTGTTGATGTAAGTGAGTTCTTGTTGATGTTGTTGTTGGTGCAGTGTACACGTAACTCCTCCCCCCTTAGTCTGAAGCGGAGAGATCGAAGGGATTGTAGCTTCAGTATGGATGTCAAGTTTTCTTTTCTTGGTGTACATTCTTTTGAAGATTAGGATAACCGAAGTGATGATTAATAGCCACATAAATGAGTCTATTAGACCTTGTAAATTCATTTTAGAGGATAACGTGAGGATTTCTTCTTTTTGCTCCATGTCGTATTCCGATAACTTCTTGAGGGTGATAATTTTAGTTTCTGTTGAAGCGTGGATTTCGGCCAGAGGTGCTGGTGCTATATAAATGTCCTCCCAGAAGGTGTTGGTATCATCGTCGTATGTTATGTTGTTGACTTGAATTTTGCAGTTTTTATAGTGTAGTAAGGCTGTTCCTTCGATGGATCTATTGTTGATGTCACAAGTTGTTTCTATTTGTATTTTTGGTGTATTAATGAATAGAATTAGGTTCGGTTCTGGCTGTTCTATAGACTGTGTTTCACCAATGTCGTTGATTACGCAGTCAGCATTCTGGTTATTCAATAAGTGGCCAATGCATTTAGAGTTTGCAACTATTTCTTCGTTTTTGGATTTTGAACAATAAAATATTTTTTCTATCTTTTGGCATCTTTGTGAAAAATATACAATTTTAAATTGGTTATATAATACGTATGGTTCTGTGACAATAGTTTTTGTTTTATTTATTGGTAGAGGAACTATGTGTAAGAATTGGTAGGAGTTAGGATCAAGGTTAGGGATTTGGATATTGAAGATTATATTGGATCCATTGTAATAGGCTTGGAGGCCAAGAAGTTCGTATATATTTTCTATGGAGTTTGTTTTAATAAACTGGTTTTCTAAATGTTCGCTTATTTGTTCGATTTCGTCAGGGTGAAGAATTAGTTTAGGGATAATGTTTAGTTTTGCCAGTATAATAGCTTCTGATATGTCATTAATGTGGTTGGTTAGTATCTCTATGTTGTAGTTCAGCTGGTTTAGATATTGTACCTCCCTGATTATATTGTCTGTAGTTTTCACTAAATGGTTTGCTTGATCTACGTTTCTATTCATGAAAAATTCTATTGTATTCTGGACCTCATTAATGTGATCGGTGATGTTTTTGAACCTAGCTATCATTTTAAGATTAAGATTATGATCGTTTGATATGCTCATATTTATTTTTTCCTGGTTTAATTCAAAGTTTCTTATCTGTTGGTTTATCTCTTGAGCGTCGTATGCGTCCATGTTACCGGATATTAATTTAATAACATGACCAATTCCGTCCATTAGTCCTCTTTTGCTGCGTTTAGTGTTTAATATGTTTAATCTGGATTGTAATTCTTTCAGTTTCAATTTTGTAGTGTCAGTGTAGAGTTTCGTTGATCTATTTCTCTCGAATAATTTAATTGTGTTATTAATCTGGTCTATCTTCTCAGTGTATTTGTCCAAATTGATGACATGTATGAGATTGTTGTGGCTTATTATATGCCTGGCGGGGCCTAGTTTTATGGGTAGGATGCCTTTATTTTCAGACAAATCTCGGATTTCAATGAGTTTTGCTGCCACTGATGCGACCCTAAAATGAGAAGGTTTTACGTTTCTTTTTTATCCTAGATTTATGAATTTTTTGGTTATTGGTAGTTGTGATAGTGTGTATGTTGTCTCTTTTTATTTTTTGTTTAGAGAATCGTGGTGTTATTTTATTCCGCCTACAGTTTCTTCTATAAATATTTTCGTCTATTTCCCTGATCTCAGGTTCTGTTCTAGTTTCATTAAGCTTGTCAATACGATTTGAGACAGCGGTTTCTAATTTGTCTTTAATGGAAGGGTACAAAACTTCTTTGAATTTATTTAATTTTTTTAGGTAATCGTGTTCGTTATTAAATTTTACGTTATTGTCGAATTTGTAGGTCCTGCCATGAAATAGTTCGTATGGGGTGAGTTTTGTGGCAGAATGAATAGCATTATTGTAAGTTATTAGTGTCTCTAGTAGAGTTTCTTCATGGTCTGTTTCTAGCTTGTTTTCCTTTCGTTTAGTCAAAATAATGCGATAGATTTCTGTAAGCGTTGAATGCAACCTTTCTACTGGTGCGTTGCTACTTGTCTGTTGGAAAGATGTGTAGTGTAAGCAAATGTTGTACTGTTTACAGAAATCTTTGAAAATGAAATTCAAATATTCTGTACCCTGGTCGCACACGATTTTTTTTTGGGATGCCAAATTGGCCTATGAAATATTTTAACGATTTCAAGATGGAAATACTAGTCCTATTTGGAAGTGTAAAGGCGGCGGCAAATTTAGAAAATTTATCAATTATTGTTAGCATTTGGTTATTATTTATTGTATAAATGTCTAAATGAAGTATGTCTAGTGGTCGTAGGGGTGTTTCAGGCTTTTGAAATTTGGGTTTTTGTGGGTTCCTACCATATTTTAATGATTGGCATTTTTCACAATTGCTGATTGTTTGTGTTATTCTATTTTTTAGAAAGGGGAAATAATAGTTTCTTTTAAGATGTAAAAGTGTTTCATTAATTCCCCTGTGGTTGTTATTTAAGTGGTATTCTCGAATGATGCTTTCCTGTTCGTCAGGTGTCTTTACATCTATTACTTTTTCGGTGCACCGTATGATTCTGAAAATTTTGCTATTTGCAAAATATTTCGAATAGGTGGATTGCACAACGCGAAAAATTTCATCCTCGGTGAAAATTGCATTTAGTTTGTTTGGGGCTAGGAATTTTTTGAAAATGTCCGTCATTATGTTTTCGTCGAAGTCTGGACGCCTTATAGTTCGTCTCTGTTTATTTTTAAATATTGTCTCTAGAGTCATAGGTGAGCCTGTATTGGATTTTTCTAATATTATCTGTAAATTAAATTCGTTCAAAGTTTTTCCAGAAATGTAAATGCCATCGTCAAGGTTTTCATCGGCTGAGTGCATAGTGGTACCCTGAGTGCCTTGATTTGAATCGATTTCGTTCATATTGAGGTCGAAACAGTCTTTTTCTATTTGAACCCTGCTGAGTGCATCAGCATTTGTATTTTGTTGACCTTTTTTGTAGTGGATTTCGTATTCAAACTCTTCTAGTTTTAACCTCCACCGTACTAATTTAGAGTTAGGGTCTTTTAAACTCATAATCCACGTTAGTGGACGATGATCCGTGACAATTTTGAATTTGCGACCATACAAGTATGGACGAAAATACTTTGTTGCCCAAACTATTGCAAGAAGTTCTTTCTCAATTGTTGAGTAGTTTACTTCAGATTCACATAAAGTACGGCTCGCATAGCAAATTGGTCTATCATTACCTATTGGGCCTTGCGATAATATTGCTCCAATCGCAAAGTCGCTTGCATTGGTGGTAAGGACAAAGGGCTTAGAAAAATCCGGATACTGTAGTATGGGATCGTTACATAACAAATCTTTGCATATTTCAAACGCGTTCATATAGTCTTGATTGAAATCTATTTTCCTGTTTTTCTTGAGACATGATGTAATTGGTTTAACAATTTTTGCAAAATCCTTAATAAATTTTCGGTAATAGCCGAGAAGGCCTAAAAATGATTTGATCTGTTTTTGTGTTCGGGGTAATGGAAAATTTTTAATTGCCTGAATTTTCGCAGGGTTTGGTTTTATACCCTCAGTAGACACTATGTGCCCTAAGAAACTGATCTCTTTTTTGAGAAATTCTGATTTATTAAGCTGTATTTTAAAATTAGAGGATTCTAATCTTTTAAAGACTTGTTTCAGGATTAAGATGTGTTCTTCGAGTGAAGTAGAAAATATAATAATGTCGTCAAGATACACTAGGCAAATTTTCCCAACGAGATCTTTTAGTACATTATCCATCACTCTTTGGAACGTTGAGGGGGCGTTTTTAAGGCCAAATGGCATTCTGATAAATTCAAAATGTCCACCTTCGACTGTAAACGCCGTTTTTGGAACATCCTTTGGTTCCATCTCAATTTGGTGAAACCCACTGGCTAAGTCCAGTGTTGAAAAATATAAGCATTTACCTAGTTTATCCAAAATCTCTGATATATTTGGTAAAGGGTACTTGTCGGATATAGTCTTTTCATTTAGCTTCCTAAAATCTATGACAAGGCGCCATTTTTGTATTTTGCTAGCGTCTTGTTTCTTGGGGACAATCCATACAGGAGAGCTCCAAGGTGAATATGAAGGCTTAATGATTCCTTGGTCTAGCATGCTTTCTATTTGTCTTTGGACCTCCTCTTTGTGTACGTATGGATATCGATAAGATTTCGTGTGAATTGGTATTTCATCTGTTGTTGTTATTTTATGTTTTACATGATTCGTAAAAGTAAGGTTCTGACTTTCTCTATAAAAGACAGAGTCAAATTGCCTACAAAGATGAAGAAGGGCTTTTTGTTCTTCTTTATTTAGGTGGTCTGTTCGTATTAATGTTTTTATGTCTGATTGGTCTGGTATTGTTAGTGGTTCTGGGTTAATACAATTAAGTTCTACAAAACTGGCTGAATCGTATGGTTCCGCTTTTATTGGCTGTTCGAGAAGCAGTATTTGATCTTCGTTCGATTTGTTAACTATTTCTAGATTACTCAACCAGTTGTTTGCTATATAAATGCCTTCAGAGATTTCTAAACAATCTGGGACGTTGGTTAATTTAACAAAAATTTCTCCATGTTCAATATCTACCGGAAGTTCTACGATCGATTTTGAAATGGCAGTTATAAGGTATTTGTGAGAGGTTGTTGTAGGTTTCATTTGTAAAGGGATGACTGTTTTAGGTGTTATTAAGTTATTATTTTTGAGGTCAATGTTCGCTTTTAAATTTTGCAATATGTCGACTCCTAGGAGGCTATCAAAATAATTATGAAACTTAAATATTAGAAATTCGAATTTACCACTTTCTTTGAATTCGGTAAATATAGGTAGTGTTGTTTTTGTGTCCAGGATATATTTGTTTGCTACTGTAGTTATAGTTATAGGTTGGCATTTTATGTGGTTTTTCTGAGGTACAAATTCCGGATTAATAAATGACGAAGAGGCTCCTGAATCGATTAGGAAGCGTAATGACCGACCGAAAGGTGATGATATTAATATAAATGGTAGTTTAGATCCATGCTTATTTATGTCTACGTATCCTGTGGGGTTTTCAAGGCTGATGATTGAAAATTTACACTATCATCAATGTTGAATAAGTTTGCGGGGTCATTGTTTATAAAATTATGTGTCTGATTGATGTTGTGGAAATTGGAATTTTGTTGTGTTTGAGGTTCAAAGTTGCGTCTTGCTGTGTTTGTTCTATTGAATGAGTATGATGTGCTTGGTCTAAAATTTGTACGAGTTGTATTATTGTCGACTGGTTCTGGTTTTGGAGGCATGATAGCGTTTCTATTGGTAGTGGTGTGCTGTTCTACTCTATTGTTGTTATTGTAATACCTATTAGAATTGTATTGGGGTCTATGGAATTCTGGGTTTACTGGTTTTTGAAATCTATTTTGGAACACAGGATTAGATTGTCTGTAAGGTTGGATTTGTTCTCTTGCATATGGTTTTGGTTGGTATGGTTCGTAGTATGGTCTGTAGGGTCTTAGAGGTTGTTTAAATGAGGTGATGTTTTGTTCCTTTATGCAGTAAGCGAGAGCTGTCGGTAAATTGTCTGGACGCATGGCTCTAATTGTTGCACCAAGAGGTTCTCTTAGCCCTGTTAGAAACGTGTTAAGGCACATTTCTGCAAATAATTCTCTTTTTGAACGAATTATTTTTTGCTCTTTTTCATTCATTAGAACATTGTTAAGAAGAGCTGCTTGGATTTCTAAGATTTCTGCATGGAATTGTTCTAAGGATTTACCAGCCTGTCTGATATTATGGAGATCTCTTATAAGAGTAGTTTCCGTTCTTTTATCTGCGAAGGCAGAAATTAAATTTGTTTTGATTTCATCCCAGTCGAGCTGGGTTAGGTAAGTGTTAAGAACTTCATTTGCAGCTCCTGTGATCTTATTTCTGATAGTTCTCAGAAGGATTTGACCGTAAGGTGTTTGTTCTGTGCCTTTTAAGAATAGTAAGATTTCTTCAACATTAGTAATAAAATTGTGTAGGAGACGAGGGTTTCCGTCAAAGTAAGGAAGGTCCTTGATCACATCAGGGATTTTGAAGAAATTGAAAACTTCTTGTGCACTAGCTACGTTTTGGGGATGGGATTGGGATTGGTTTTGTGGTGTATTCATATTATCTAATATATTCGTACGTTTTTCAAGATTATTTTCTTCTGGAATGCTTTCTAAATTTTTTGTTCTTTTTCTTAATTGAAGTTTTTCCAGAGCTAAAGTTTTTGCTTTTCTCTTAAACATATAGATGTATATAGCAACTTAATTAATTTTTTTGTTTATATATTTTTTTATATAATAATGTTCTTTAATAATAATCATGAACTTACAAATAATATACAATAATGGTTGAGAAACAAGCTGCTCGCATTTTGCCAAGTAGATTGTGTTGCTCTTCTTTTGCTTCGCAGTTGTTAATGGATTAAAGTCCAACGGTGCTAATGCTTCGATGACGTACGATGCTATTTGTTGTTTAGCTAATTTTTTCTTGTTGTTGTTGTCGTTGTTTTTTTTTCTTTTTGTTTTTGTTGTTCTTTTGCAGTGATATGCTTTCACTGCGTTTTATTTTAATCAAAAAAAAATTTCGTTATTTATTTTGCAGTGATATGCCCTTCACTGTGTTTTATTTTAATCAAAAAAAATTTCGTTATTTATTTTGTGATATGCCTTCACTGTGTTTTATTTAGAAAATTTTATTTTTATTATTTTTTTTTATGAGTCCTTTTAAATTCACAAGATTTTAAAAATTTTTAGAGTCCTCGAAGCACACGAACCGCAACTGCGCCTTTCGACTGCGCCAATTATGTTATCTCAGTAGTGGAGAGCGAAAAAAAACACAACTTATGCTTTCAACAATCAGTTTATTTCTAAAAACTTCTTTGTAATATTCTTAAACTAGATACAAATGTGGCTTTAAATAAATGATTATGTAAGCGATTAATAAATTGGCTTAAAATAAATACATATTTATGTTATTTCGCAATATTCTTATTATTATGAATTTTGGTTTGAATTTGATACTTTGCATTTCCTGTTAGCTGCACTGGCCAAGTATTGAGGGTGTAGCGGGTAGCGGCCTCTATTGCTGACAAAGCTTACTGTTGATGTAAGTGAGTTCTTGTTGATGTTGTTGTTGGTGCAGTGTACACGTAACTCGCGCGTAAACGCTTGCGATTTCCCCTGTCGCCAGCCGTCTCAAAAACAAATTTGTGCAGAGCGGCTACGTTGTCTCCTCTGCAACGCAACAAGTTCTCTCGAACCAACTCAAACAAAGCTAGGTTCGGCGTCATAACGGTTCTTTACTTATACTTTTGGCACAACGAATTTCACAACAAATTTTTCTATTATTTTACACTTTAGCTCGCTATAAATCCTGGTTGAGCCCCCAAATGTATGGTCTTTTATTTTTACAAAAACAATTTGTGCAAGGTTTAATAAAAAAAAATGTATATTAAAGGTATTTAATAAGTATAAACAAAGTAGTAATAAAAGAATTTAAAAGAACACACGGAGGGAACGTCTTATCGCTTCGACACGTTACGCTGAACTGAAGAGTGATGACATGAGAGAGCAGGGGAGAGCTTCGTCTCCTTTCGATCCCACATATATATATATATATATATATATATATATATATATATATATATATATATATATATATATATATATATATATATATATATATGTATATATATATATATATGTAGGACTCCGAACAAATAAACCCAATTGTTTAATAGTTTAAAGTAATGTTTTATTAAAATTCAATTGTTCTTAAATATTCACACTTATTAAAATATTAGTTTGTGAAATATATGCTTAATGGCTATTTTACATCTTTTACTTTCGAGCGACGCACGACGACTCTTTTTCTGCTCTTTTTCGTTAAGTGTCCACGTCCGGTCTCTGTCATACCAAAACAGTGTTGTCACTTTAGTAATTTAGTCCACTTCTTGTCAAACGTTCTGTAGTTGCCACCTGTTTGTCCGTCATTCCGTCAGGTTGCTTTCCCACATTCGGCCATCCTGTATTCTCATTCGGCTCGAATGAAAGTTCCCAATTTTTCATAAATTCGGCGACCGTTGTGGTTCGGCCTGGGCCTTCGTGATCACCAATCTTAACAACTTCGTATCTTCCGTGTGCCATCTTTTTTGCTACCCGGTAGGGTCCGAAGAATTTAGGCTTTAACTTCAGCCCTGAACCGAACTGTGTTCGCTTGATGGCAACGAGCTCGTCCACATTGTAAATCTTCTCCTTTTTACGATTTGCGTTGTAAGTCCTGCGATTCTCCTGTTGAATTCTAGAGATGTTTTCTTGGGCCTCTTCTCTGACCTTTTCACGTTCTCCGTCAAGTTCGTCAATCGCAACATCATTCAAAAGCTCTTGAAAATCTGGTATCCCTGGTATTCGCATATCTAAGCCTGTCATTATCCTGAAGGGTGACACTTTAGTACTGCGAGGTGGAGTGCTGTTGATGTACTGCTGTACCTTTTCAATGTGTTTATACCATTTATCGGGACTCTCACTGCAATGCTTCGATATCATGGGTACAACAATCTTGTGAATACGCTCCACTTGTCCGTTCCCGCGTGGAACCCCGGTAGCTATGAGTAGATGTTGAATACCTTCACTTTCACAATAATCTTTAAATAGATTGGAAGTAAACGCTGCACCCCTGTCCGATATTATCCGTTTCGGGTTGCCGAATATCGCTGCCTGCTTCCTCAGTTTTTCAACAACAGCTTCGACGCCAGTATTCTTAGTTGGGTACAACCATACAAACTTTGAAAATGCGTCAACGACCACCAAAATGTAGTTATACGACTTGTTAGTCGTTTCCATCGGTCCCACATGATCGACATGGAATGTTCCCAGCGGCTGATCCTCTTTGTTTATGGGATTTAAGAAACCTTCCCTTTTCCCAGACTTACTATCGACCACAATGCATTGTACGCAGCTCTTGACAATTTTAGCAACCTTTAGACTCAACTGCGGAATATAAAATGATTTTTCTACGACATCTTGGGTTTTCTTGGTGGAAAAATGTCCTTGCTGATGTGCCATTTTAATAATCTCTTCCTCCATGAGCGATGGGACAACAATAAGTTCCTTGTCGGGATTCTTATGAAGTACATCATGTTTCATGTAAAAATCGTCGTATTCATCTCGTTCCAAGACTTTGCGAACTGCTCGAATCCAGTCGTCGGATAGCTGCGCCTGTTTCAAGCGATGACTAAGGGAATCTTCCAACATGAGACATGCAACCCTGCTCAAGGCATCAACATGCTTCATCTTCGTACCGCTCCGGTGCTCGATCTCATAATTGAAGTCCTGCAGAAACATTGCCCAGCGAGATACTCTTAGTGGAACATCTCGTTTATTCATCGTCATGGTGAACGCATTACAATCCGTCACGATCTTGAATTTAATGCCCATCAAGTACACTCGCCATTTCTTTAATGCCTTTATTATTGCTAGAACCTCTAGCTCGTAGGAGTGGTACTTTTCCTCTTCGGGTCTGGTTTTGCGGCTCATGAACTGGATTGGATGGAACTGTTGATCATCGACATCCTTTTGTAACAAAACTGCCCCATATCCAAGCATACAAGCATCTGTATGCACTTCTGTAACCGCTTTGGGATCATAGAGCCTTAATACCGGTGCATTCATAAGCGCTGTTTTTAACTGCTTAAATGCCACTAGCTGCTCGTCTTTTAACAAAAAGTCAACATTCTTCCTCAGCAAATCGGATAATGGTTTCGCCATGACTGCATAACCTTCGACGAATCTACGGAAGTAGGACGTCAACCCGAGGAAACGCTGCATCGATTTCCGATCGTGCGGCAATGGAAAGTTCTTTATCGCCTTCGTTTTTTCGTCCGATGGTTTAATTGATCCGTGCTCTATAACATATCCCAAGAATTCAACTTTTGTCATTAGGAATTGACACTTTCGCCACTTTATTCGCAAACCGTTAGCAGCTGCCGCCTTAAATACCGTCTTTAACTTCTGAACGCCTTCGACTTCATCCTTTGAGGGAATTATCAAGTCGTCCATGTAGACTACGACTGTTCCATTTTGTATTAAATCTCTCAGGGCAGCGACAATGAACCTTGAGAAAACTGCTGGCGAATTTGAAATTCCGAATGGCACATATTGAAACTCATACTGGCCATTATAAGTTACAAAGGAGGTAAACTTTCTTGAGTTGGCCTCGACGGGAACATGAAAGAAACCGTTTTCCAGGTCCAGTGTTGAAAACATATTCGCTCCTTGCAACCGCTCGATAACATCGTCTATCAATGGCATAGGGAAATTGTCCCTGACGATCTTCTGATTAAGACGTCGATAGTCACAGCAAAGCCTTTTCCCTCCATCTTTCTTGGACACCAAAACTATCGGCGATGCGTATTCTGAGGTGCTTGGCTTGATAATCCCTTCCTCAAGCCACTGTGCCACCTGCTCGTCAACTGTACACCTGTCAGCGAACGACATTCGTCTTGGCCTTTCATAAACAGGAATATCGTCTGTTAGAATAATTTTCATTTCAACTGGCGATGAGATATTCTGTGCGGGACAGTATGTTTCAACCATACTTTTTACTTCGTTAGCGTGCATCTTATCAAGATGGGACAAATCAACATCGTTTTCCTTCAAACCAGCTACAAGGCACAAATCTCGAAACCCTTCTAAAAGTTCAGCAGCTTGACTCTCACTTTCCCTCGAGTGTTCTTCCCCTGGCTCTCCAACCACGTTCCAGCATGCGCATGCACCACAAGGCTTCCTCGAGTATTCTTCCCCTGACTCTCCAGTCACTGCCCTGTGCATGTTCGCACCATCACAAGTCTCTTGAGTCTTATCTGCACACACACCTGCGTTTCGCTTTGGCTCTAAAGCCACCACCTTCTTGTCCTTTGCAACATTCAACCCCAATTGTCCTTCCATTTTCACCTGCACCGCTTTCTTTTTGAATTCCGCACCGTCTTCTGTCATTATAATATCCACTTGCTGTAAAACATCGTTTCCAATAACTGCTGCGTAGGATATATCTCGCTCCCTGGTAACATGGAAAGTTGTGTTCACCCACACATCATCAATCTCGATCAGCATGGTAAAGCTGCCCATTGTTGTAAGCTCACTGTTACCAATGCCTACCAATCGCCGTTTCTCTTCACTCAACTTTACGTCCAGCTCCAACATTATGAGAGTATCATAGCGCATCAAACACAAATCAGATCCAGTATCTATTAGTGCCAATAGATTAAAGCCATTCAAAACAAGTTTTTTAAAAATTAATCCGCACTTCTTCTCTGGTTTAACTTCGATGCTTTCGTTATTCATGACGTTAACCTTGCTCTTTTCCGTTTTTATAAATGTTCCAGCTGCTTTGCATTCCGCTGCTCGGTGTCCTTCTTGACCACATTTGAAACACTTAATCACCTTTCGTGGACAGTTTCTTGCAAAATGCGTTGCATCACCACAAGTGAAACACTTTTTCGTTGCATCTCTTGAGTTCGGCGAAACCTTGTTTGATGACGGTGGTTGGGCCTGGCTCTCAATACTGTACTGCGGTTTACTTGTCCTTAGTTTTTCATAAACCTTGATTTGCTCTTTCAAATCTTCGACAGTCTTCGCCTGGTACAAATTACTCTTGTTTGATTTTGCGTCCGGAATACCATCAATGAAGTATTCTATGAGACTTGAATCGTCTAAATTTATAGGCTTGCCGATTTCCATCAAGCTATAAAGGTATTCACGAAAGTCTTCTCCTTGGCGCTTTCGACGATTTCGCAACAGACGGTGGATTTCGATTGAAGAAAATGTTGTTCTAAACTCCTTGCGTAGGGCTTGCTTCAGCGAGCTCCAGCTGTTAATGCCGCTTTGGCTCCGAACAAATATTTTTGCGCCACCCTTAAGCAACTGTTTTGCATAAATAAATTTTTGCAGGTTACTCCAGCATACTGCCTCAGCATTTTCTTCAAATATTTCTAGCCATTGTTCCAAACTTGGTTGACCGGATCCCGAGAATGAAGTCATGGAATCCTCTATGTCCCGAAGAGTGAACGCCGACCGCTCCACATTCGCTGCGCGTACAACCAGACTCCGTTGGCTCGCGGCATCATTGTAGTCGGAATCTTCAGCCTCACTTACATTCAAGCCGAAGTGTTCCAGCAACCTATCCTGTAATGTCGCTTTTCTACCTGTCGTTGATAACCCCACTGTTCGTAGTTCGTCCTTCAACTTATCAACCGTCAACCTAAGAATCTGTTCACTGTCCATGTCGATTACAAATAAAATTAAATTTCAATTTATAATAAAGCCAATATACTGAAAATAAAGACCTTGGACTTTCAATAATATTAATAATTATATTTTTAAAACCTTAAAATAAAATTATTTTCTGTGCATGAAATTTAAATGAAGTTAAATATTTCAATAAGCTATTAATTAAAGTAAAATTATTCGCTGTGCATGAAATTTTAAATGAAGTTAAATATTTCAATAAGCTGCTCTTCAACTTTTTATTCAATCAAAATTGTTTTCAAAATTTTTTTTCCAAACCATAACAAAATTATGCAAATTTACTCGAAAATATTTCTTTTCCACTTCTTAAAAGTATTCGAAATTAACCATCTGGTCACTTTAATTTTTTTAAAATAATAATTACCACTAAATTGACAGCTTTTATTCAAAACAAAATCTTATTTTGTTCACACAGTAAAAATGATCGCCTGGTCACTCTATTGTTCAAACCAAAATACAAATATCTAACTACAAAACTTTACTCATCTGTTTAACACCGCACAGCACCAGTTTTACATTCTTCACGCCGCCTCTCACGATATCCGCTCTCTGCTTCAGTCGCTGCTCATGAATCTCCGCTAAAACTCTCCACTGCTGTCTTCCTTGTTAGAATTTTCTTCCGTTGAACACATAAATTTGCGTCGCTTGCAACTGCTCTGTCTATTCAAATTTTAAACTGCTCTCAGCATCATTTTCTCCTCTGTGTTTTTACACTCACGCACTTTTAATGTTGTGCAAACTTTTCTTTGTCGCTGCGCACTTAGCTTTGTCGCCGCTCTTTGCGCACACAATCATCCCTCGCTGCAGTCTTTTCGTTGTCGCTATGCTCGTTGTTGTTGCAACCTGCATTCGTATGTCGCTCGAAGTCCCTTGTGAAATTTACATGCACTCACACTCTTGTTGTTGCTGCCGCACAATTTCAAATTTGGTTGAAGTTCTAGGTTGGAGACTAGACCTTCAACCGCCCCCCGCCGCCGCCGCGCAACTGAAAACCCATTCGGCTGTACGTTTCTGCTTGGTGGCGAGAATTATCGCGTACAGTACTGTTTCTCAAATTGTTTTCCAACAATTTTACATGTATTTTTAACCACTTTTCACATGCAGTTTTTTGCAGCACTTCAGTTTAGTTTTCTATTAACTTTTGTTAATTTTCTTCACTTTGCAACAATTTTGTTTGCACTCACTGAGCCTGCATCCCACTTCTGACACCACTTGTAGGACTCCGAACAAATAAACCCAATTGTTTAATAGTTTAAAGTAATGTTTTATTAAAATTCAATTGTTCTTAAATATTCACACTTATTAAAATATTAGTTTGTGAAATATATGCTTAATGGCTATTTTACATCTTTTACTTTCGAGCGACGCACGACGACTCTTTTTCTGCTCTTTTTCGTTAAGTGTCAACGTCCGGTCTCTGTCATACCAAAACAGTGTTGTCACTTTAGTAATTTAGTCCACTTCTTGTCAAAAGTTCTGTAGTTGCCACCTGTTTGTCCGTCATTCCGTCAGGTTGCTTTCCCACATTAATATTTTGGACGATTCCTAAAATAGAGTGAATCACATTCTGGCATTATTAGTCAATACTTTCCAATATTGAAAGCTTTGGGGCAATCTAAATTTCGTACATATCTATATTCATAACTTGGGGAACTGCTTTGCTGTATGTGTGTCTTTTAGCTAATAATGGATAAAATAAATCTACGACGTTTTTTGACAAAGCATATTCAATTTTTGGCGGTATTGAATGATCAGATATATTATATGAAATTAAGGATCTGTTTATATTATATGGATATACTATTATCCGTACTCGGTTTTTGCTCATATTGTAGTTGAGAGGTCCAATGAAATCTGTCACAGCTTTCTTTGAACAGGATAAAAGGGTAAATGCTGCTGTCCAGCAATATCGGTAATTGACAGTGTGAGAAAATTTGAAGCCAATTAATTGACATATTTATAGCTGTATTCAATTTGAGTCCATATCATTATATAAAATCCGGTCGGCTTACTAAGTGCTTACAAATAAAATTTGTATTTCCACAGCAAATTATTTTTTTATATGAAATTGTATATTAAGGCCTTAATATATTTAATCCTTCTGCTTTTGGAGGTGTGTAAGAGAAAAACTTAGCCACGTGCTGTGTGGAAAGAAGTGGACACAGTTCCAGAAGTTGCAATGATAGTTTACAAGGCTGCACAGTGTATCTCCGAGTGACAGTGTCGCAGCAATGGCAGCCGTTTTGTGCACACGGTGTTAAGTGGCAATTGAATAAGTAATGTAAGTATAAACTCTGCCTTAACTGAGCAGGCTAAATTGAGTGTTTTTAGAAAATTCACTCTGATTATTTTCAAACTAGAATAGAAAGAATATTGATGGGGTATAAGGACTTTCTCAGTTGAAGTCTAAAATGGAAAAAAATGTAGATTGAAAAGCAGTTTTCCGTACCCAAGTCTTTTAAAAGGTGACCTGATTTTTTAACATCATTAAATTTTAATTTTTTATTTTTATATTATATTATATATCTTCAGTGTTTAATTTAATGAAGTGCATTGTACATTTGATATTTTAAACACTCCTAGCATGAACTGCACTTTAAGAAGTCTTTCAAGAATTTTGTGGCGTTATAAAGTTTGCTGCAATTTTATTAACAATAAGTTGCTGTCTGCAGGGCATAGCAGAAAAGAGTTTCTTGCTTGACTCTCAGAGCTTTATAAACAATATTCCTTGCTCTCATTTCAGAATATGCCGGTCACGTAACACAGAAAGCCACAAGTAATTACATTTGCGTCAGAATTGACTTTGTTTGTTCATAGAAGGCATGCATACAGCAGCGGCTAAATATACTTGCACACAACCTTCTCCCGAACAGACTAACAATCCAGAAGCCCTCCGACAATTAAATTAAATTGAAACTGCAAAGCACACATATTTAGAAGAGTATAGCAAAATGAAGTCCAATAATTGGTCAGAAGAAATAATTTTTTTGGTTAATGCTGTGTTAGCAATTCAAAAAGGATGTTGATAATTGCATATATTTCTTAATTTTTTGTTTATGTTTCTATGTTGTGACTAGACTCTTCTTTAATTTTGATTTTCATTCAAAAATTATTATTATTTTTTTTTTATTAAAGAGTTTACCTCCCTGCAATTCCTATTGCACTGATTAATTGGGTTTATTGGACCTTAAATAACAAACATTTTATTTGTCACATCATCATATGGATGAGTAACGGTCTTTGAACCGCAGACCATATTTTATGAAATTTTAATCCTTAGTTTTGCACTGGGCTACTGAGCAAAATTGATTGGTTTAGATTGCTTATATTATTACCTCTTCAACAGTCATGACCTCTTCAAGTGCCATGGTGAAGTTATAAATAAGCCGGGTTTGGTTTATAGTAGACACTCAGGATGAGATTGAGTCTCCGAAGAGTAGTGGATACTGTCTCCTGGGAATTATGCTAAATAAGGAGACTTTAATGTTCTTAACTGTTCTTATTTATAATGGGACTCAATTTCGCTTGCCTAGTTAGCTGAAATGTTCGAAATATTCCTTTAAAATTGAGGACTGGGGTGACTTAAGGGCTACAAGATAAAATGAAAGTGTTCGGTAAGTCAATCTTTCGTTCGATATTATTATCTGACTTGTATGACCCAAGTTGAAGTGTCCAAATAGACTCACTGAATTTACGTCCTATTCCAAATACCACCTCATCAGTTCGCTCTTCAGTTCTTAAGACCATTATATCCCATTGGAAAGTAAGGAGATGACTTTGAAGATACCAATTTATCTCTTTAATGTATTTGCTTTCAAATGAAAATGAGTATGAATCTAACGAACTTAATATATATCCATACTACCACAGGGTGGGCAAAAAGTCACCATGTGGTTTAAAAATGTAACTTTTTCGTTTATAAAAATATGTGATTATGAGTCATACCGAAGGTTGGAAGAGACGACTACACCAATCCCAAGAGCTTCAGACCTATTAGTATGACCTCGTTCATGCTAAAAAGTTTAGAACGGCTGGTGGAGCTTCGCATACGTGGGGAGTCTCTGAAGACGCATCCACTCTCTCCATTTCAGCATGCCTATCAAAGCGGAAAATCCTGCGAGACGGCTCTGCAAAACCTTGTTGGAAGGATAGAGCGAGCCATCGACAGGAAAGAATACGCAATAGGCATCTTTGTGGACATAGAGGATGCGTTTGACAATGCTACTTTCGACAGTATGTGCGGCTCTGCTAGGCGGCATGGCGTAGACCGGGTCCTAGTAAACTGGATACGTTCAATGCTGGCCCAGAGAATCATAACGGTGCGGGCGGAGGAAGATTTGCTGGTGTCGTCTGGGGTTAATAGAGGCTGTCCCCAAGGTGGTGTACTGTCTCCATTGCTCTGGTGCATGGTAATCGATCCCCTGCTTAACGCCATTAATGACTCGGGGGTATACGCTCAGGCATATGCGGATGATGTTGGCTGTCTTGTGACAGGTCCATCCCTTATGATTGTCTGCAGAAGGGTGCAGAGAACTCTGGATATGATTGACACTTGGTGCAGTGCGAATGGGCTATCGGCTAATCCTGCCAAGACTGGTATTGCCCTCTTTACCAGAAGGAGAAAGCTTGATGGACTTATTCTGCCTACACTGAAAGGAGTCACTATCCAGCTATCCAAGGAAATCAAATATCTTGGAGTCATCCTTGATAACAAACTTCTTTGGAAAACACATGTCGGACTGAAGACATCCAAAGCACTGTCAGTTTTCTGGCAGTGTAAGGGTATTTTTGGTAAGACATGGGGTCTTTCCCCCAGTAAGGTCCTATGGATCTATACAGCTATGGTAAGACCTATTATCACCTATGCATCGATGGTTTGGATGACCAGACTCTCTCTTGTAGGGGTCAAAAAAGCTCCATCAAAGCTACAACGTGCTGTAGCCATATGTTGTACCGGAGCATTTCCGACTACTCCAGGCCCGGCACTTGATGCTTTGGTGAATCTCCCGCCACTAGATGTCTTCATCCGCGGAGAGGCCGTTAAGGCCATCTGCAGAGTGAAACATAGTGGCCACTGGTATGGGGTGTGCTCGATGTTGGACGACGGCGCAGGCACTGTCATCGATTCTGCAATCCTGTCTATGCCCCCGGACTCCATGTCGTCAACCGTCATACTAGAAGAGCGGTACAATGTGTTGCTGCCAGAGGCTCGTTCATGGTTAGATCCCGAGAACGAGCCCGGCAAACACTGCTGCCGTATTTTCACTGTCACCGTCGGTTCTTTTCCCTTGGTCTGCATGCGTCTGTGTTTCAGGCGGAGGTGTATGCGATACTTGAGGCGATGTACTTTGTTGTGGAAAACAGGTGGAAAGGCAAATCTGTTTGTGTCTGCAGTGACAGCCAAGCTGCGCTCATGGCCTTGGATAGTCCGACCACCACTTCCAAGATAGTCAGGTCCTGCAAATCCAGGCTAAATTGTGTTGGAAAACATAATACTTTGACGCTGACTTGAGTCCCGGGACACGCTGGCATTGCGGGTAACGAGAACTCTGGCTCTTTGGCCTGGATGGGCCACACTAAGGCGCCGAGGCTGTTTATATTGGCCTTGAGCCTGTTCTGCCACTCCCTTCCGCTGCCATCAAAGCCACTGCAAACAAGTGGGTTGTTTCGACCCACAAGCGAACATGGCGGGCTGAGAGAGGCTGCGGATGGACGAAAATTATGCTACCTGCTATCTCTGACCGATGGTCACGGTTCCTTCTATCTTTAGGTAGGAGGGACTGCAGGCTGTTGGTTGGCGTGATGACAGGGCACTTTCTATGGGCTAGGCACATGGAAAGGATTGGCATATCAGACAGTGCGCTGTGCCCAGCCTGTGGAGAGGAAGACGAGACGGCGGACCATTTTCTTTGCGTCTGCCCTGCCTTTGCTCGAATCAGGTTCGGGATTTTTGGCACTGATGTGCTGAGGAGTAACCAACTTGGCTCCTTGGCACCACAGGATCTACTTCTACTTTTTCGGAGGTCGGGTAGATTTAAAACAGAGTAAAAGGGAACTTAAGTGCAGTACAATGGATATATACTCTGGCTGAGTGCTGCGCTTACTAGATTGTTCCGACAAAAAAAAAATTAATAAATAAAAAAATGTGTGATGAAGCTCATTGTCATTTGAATGGCTTTGTTAATAAACAGAGCTGTAAGTTCTGTGCTTCTGAAAATCCAAGAGCCATTCATCAACGCCAACTGAACCCCTTTAGGTGTATAGTGTGGCTTTACATCTGAGAATATCATTGGGCCTTACTTCTTCGAATATCAAGATGGAAGTGCTGTAACCGTGAATGGAGGAGAGTGGTATCGGTTTATGATAGAATATTTTTTACGTCCTGCTCTTGAAAACAGACCTGAGATGTGGTTTCAGCAGGATGGAGCCACTGCCCACATTGCCCGAGATACAATGGCACCTTTAAGTGAAATATTTGGAGAGCGAATAATTTACAGAAATTCGGAAATTAATTGGCCAGCGCGTTCGCCAGATTTGTCAGCACTCGACTATTTTCTTTGGCATTATTTATAGGAGAGAGTATATGTGAACAAGCCCGAGAGTCAAGGCCAACATTGTTGCAGATATTCGAGCGCTACAGCCATAAATTTTGAAAGATGTTATGGAAAATGCTCTAAAACGAGCCCATTATTGCGAAGCTGAAAACATGACAATATTTTCCATACTTAGTGTAAAAATATTTCCGTTTTTTAAATTTTATAATCTGAAGAAAAAAATATATATCAACGAAGAAGTTATTAAATTTTTAAACCCCATGGTGAGTTTTGGCGCACACTGTTTGTCTAGTTTATTTAATTTGAAATGGATAATAAAACTATCCATACAGTTTTCGACATATAAAGAAGAAAGAAGTTACATTCCCGTCATTAATTTTCGTTAATTTCAGTATATGCAATTCTAGAAATGTATTTCATTAATTTTTTTCATCTATAGCATCAGTATTGCGTAGCTGGAATTCTTGAATCATCCATTGTAAACGCCATTTCCATAAATGATTGAAAAAGAAAATAAAATCGGTCATCAATATAAAGTCCGTATAACTCATATTGCAAGCCAAATTGGTTAAAATATTGCAATGATGTAGAAATAAATGTATTGATTGACCATAGAAAACACTTTCTTCAAGATATAGTTTTAGGCAAAAGTCACATTAGTGGTGTCGGATCATAATCATACTTTTACAGTGGTGGAGAATTTGTTCGCTTGCTTCGTAGTCTCCACAAGACATCCACACAGTATGTGTGTAAACAAATCTAACAAGTTACCTGAAAAGAATTTAAAAATGTAGCATTTCCGCATGTGTGCATGTCACATACTCTTCTACAGAGAATTTATTTTCAGAAAGCTTCATAAAAGATCAGTAGTATTTAATTGAAGAATATTTGTCCCGAGGTTTCACTAGTGAGAAACCATTTGGCAACTGTAGTCGTTATTAAAGAAGTAGTCGAGCAACGCACATCACATGACCTGGGGGCGTACGATTTTGGACATCGGCGCGTGCGCGTGTTACTTTCGCGAAGACATGTTTTCATTATAAATATTTGATATATTTTTTTCCTGACAACCTTTACCTTAAATAAACCGAATATTTGTGATAAGAGGTGGTTTCATGAAAGTGGTGGAACATCTCCCTAAAAATTGTTTAATCGAAATTATTTTTGAAATAAAATTGTTGGTAAGGTGGGAAGGATAGCACTCATACTGTCGTTCACTTCAGGACAGTAAATTATGCAGATAATGTAAACAATACATAAAGAAGTTGAATCCTTTGCAGAGTGAAATTGTTCTATTGCATACAAAGTTTTAATCAATATAATAATTTTTTTTCAATTTTTCTCATTAGCTTAAGTTCTCAGCTTTCTATAATCTCAAAAATTTATTGGAGCACACACATAATTTAATAATATTATTATTTTTTTGTTTCTCCACGACTGACACAACAACACTAATTTAAAGTGTATTCCGATTACTCGTAAATCAACAAATATTGACCAGTGGTGCTGGCTCTCGACTTTATTTCCTGCTCTTTTCGGTAGAAGTAAACAATTAACGTTTTGCCTCTTAAGTCAGTTGAGCGCTGATTTCAGCTTTCGATAACGAAAATCTATAATACAGTCAGCGCACACCAAATCAATGATTTCCGTCATCATGAGCAGAAATTTTCCCTGCAATTGGGGGACTGAAACTCCAATTTTCAAAGCACCTCCGCTGTGACATGCATAATAATGACAAGCAATGTGAACGAATGAATTGGATAAACAATTGTCGAAAGGTAATATGGCTGCTTGACAGACTGTTCTCTAGTTTGACCTACCGCACAATGGGAATATAAACTACGCAAGGGTAGGCTAATATTTTAGACGGAATACTTTTAAATGGAGTTTCTGCAAAATTTGTATGAAGTAGGGACACAATGGAGATACAGAATAATCTTCGCTGCAAAATCGTGTTGTATGCGGTTTAAGCTCAACAAATTATGAATTTCGATCGAAATAGTAGAAAATATTCAACTTTTATTTTTAGATGCATATATCTCAGCACTAATGTAGTAAATTTTCAGCTGTGGTACGTTGACACCTGTCAGGTTTTAGCTTTGCTTGAAATAATCAAATAAAATCTATAAGAAAAATTTTGCGGGAACAAATATATATTTTTGAGAAGACCCTTTTATTTAAATAAACTTTTAGGTTACCTTTATTCAATTTTTTAGATTACCTCTATAGTTAGAAAAAAACATCTGAAATTCCAACCCCTCTCAAAAGCACAAAATTAGTATACCCTATTTTACCTTTTTCCCAATATTACGGACGAAATTTTACGGGAAGGAGCATGTGGACATTATAAAGCTTTCTGCAACAATTGGGGTTGATCTGAGAAAAGACACGCCCACTTTTGATATAAGGAAGTTTCGGGTATAAAATTAAAATTAGCCTACCTATGCTCGTATTGATGCCAGCGGAATAAAAATTTGCAGAAATATACATGGGGTCCATAATAGTGTGTATGCGGAATATGGAGATCATAATACAATTGCCACGCCCACAATTAGCCAAAATTCATTACTGTGTTCCTACTAAAGATTTTTCAACGAAATTTTACAGGAATGTTTCGGGTACTAACATAAAACACCACACAAAAAATGGGCGTCTTATTTCTACAGCCACGCCCACTATTCACATATTATTATAACTTTCGACCTATACAATATTTTTGGACGAAATTACACGATAGTACGTATATGAAGCCTACAAAGCCATATACAAGATTCGGGGTCTATCAGATTAAGGATATGCCTCCCTCCCATATAATAAACTTTTGGGAACCAACTTAAAAGCAATTACCCTATCTATGCTTCTAGGGATAATATATGAATACAAATTGGTAGATGTGTACACTGGGTCTATACTAGCATGCATTGCAAATATGAGCAGAGTATTACTACTGCGTCGCCCACAATTATGAAAAATCATGAATAGGTTCCGATAGAAGATACATGAACGAAATTGCACAGGAAGGTTGCGGGTACTAACATGAAACCCCGCACAAAATATGGGCCTGCTATTTTTAGAGTCACGCACACTATTGACATATTATTATAACTTAAAACCTATTCAAAAATTTTGGACGTAATTTTATATGAGTGGTTATATTGACACTACAAAGCCATACGCAAGAAATTTGGTCGATATAATCAATTCAAGGTACCCTACCGAAAATTACCGCAGATATACTCCTATAGATAACTTATGAAGAAAACATCCCCATTGTTGAACGCGCACATGAAAAGGTAAAAGGTATTTCGAAGTCGGTTTAAGACTTCTGTACTCGTTTATTGCTAACAGCGTTGAGAGAGAGCCTGAGCAAATTAAAGTTTTCATTTTGCTGGATTTGGCTATGAGACTTGCTTGAAGTTTTGCTTCGGCTTCGGCTGAGAAAACGGATGCATGCTAGTATAGCTGCGGATGCTGGAAGTATAGACTTAATAATTATGTTTTTTTAGTCTAGGCGTTGTCAGATTTTGCTCCATCTAAATTAATTCTATACATTATTCTAAATATCTAAATTAATTCTATACAATATTCTACTGGTATAAATGCTCGCTTCGCAGTAATGATGTCATGTCCGTATATTATTCTTTTCTATTCAAATGCGTTACTTGCTAATTTTAATCCTTCCTTAACCATTGGACACATAAATTCGTTATGGTTTCAGATTCAATAACCGAATATAATAAATTAATTATTTATACGAATACAGAAAAATAAAGAAAGTGCCTCCTTCTTAATTCTTTAACTGAATGTGAATGAAACCCTCTTTACTAATTGTGTATTTTACGCATTTGAGTTTCACCATTTTATTAATTAGCGTACAGGGTTCTTTCCAAACATAGAAATACTCGTAAGTACGAGCTTCGCTATCGATAAACTAAAAAAGTTATAACTAAATTGCATAATTTACCCACACTTAAATTGCTGGTAAGCATGCAATGCTGTCCCAAGCGTGTTTGTACCCAGCATTTCATTGTTTTCTGTTTTACCTGCATTGGTTAAGCATATAGCGAGTTTAATGGTTTTAAACTGGCACAAATTGCCGCAACACCACTCCCACAGGAGTAAACGCCAAAGTAAAGAGGAGTTTCCTTGGTACTTTGCATACGGCCTAAGTAATTTTGTAGGTGTGACGCAATTTGTCACGTGCATAATCGACGAGAGTCTACTTTTCCTATACATTTAACATGCTCACCTATTACTTTAGGAGCTTTTCAAGGGGATTTCTCAGGTGAACAATGGTATTACTGGGCTCTTTTGTTGAATGATTAAAAATATCCTAAGCTAATAAAAGCATATAGAAAACTTTGCGAAGAAATAAAACTAAACGGATATTCTCAATTCAAAAATTTTTCAGAACTATGTCGTCTCTTATTTTTAACATTAGAATTTAAATTAAAATAATATGCATTAAATTAATCCTTTGAAATAAATTTATATGTCTTATTTACTATTATTATAGATAGATACCCACTTCAAATTTATCGATTTCCTGTTTACTTCCGATATACACCGACATCCCATCCATGCAGCTGACAAACACCTTTGCAACCATCGCATAAAAACCGGCAATATCCAATATTTTGTTGTCTTGTTGGTAGTGATGATGTCAGTGATTGTTGTCTCCGCCTGCGCTGAAAATGACTCTGAAATGACATTTTAATTGTATTTTGCCGCGAAGGTTAATGAAGC
The DNA here is from genome assembly GCA_920105625.2 of Clusia tigrina. Taxonomy (NCBI): domain Eukaryota; kingdom Metazoa; phylum Arthropoda; class Insecta; order Diptera; family Clusiidae; genus Clusia; species Clusia tigrina. Next base: position 192,893,085 of record OV050031.1, on the reverse strand, counting down.
CATCGGAACTGTTTCGCTGAGCATAATAAACTACGAGTAGTATTTGGAATTTGTGGGTTGTTATCAATTATTGTGCATATTTTTTTACGTGTTCCTTAGGGAAGTAGTGTAGATCGCCTCCTCGTGGTGCACTCTGGATAGCGCTAAATGGTCTATATCCCCCCACGGCATCCGCTGCAACCTCCCTGTGGAGAGCATCTGATGTCAGAACGCACGACCCTATTCGTCCACGGACTACCCCCCAACAATCTTTTTATTTGATTGCTCCTGGGCTGGCAGGTGTGGCTTCTGGACCAATTAAGACTAGGGTGAAACCCAGTGCGAACGGCTCCAGTTTAAGGTCACATCCGTCTCCGTCCCGTTAAAACCTTGGCAGGCCTCAAAGTACGTTCGATGTACGTCGTTATTTGGTTGACGATGTAGGTTTGGTTGAGACTAGCTCCCAATTAGCACTGGTCTGGCTCTGAGCACTCGCACCCATAAGGACTCGTGCCAACCCTCGCATGGCCTCCCTCCATTTGCATAGATAACCATGGGACCAATAAGGTGACTACATATTCGTACTGAGACAGCGGTTTGAGTGGGGACCCTTTTTGCATGGACACATTCTTAAAAAAAATCCAAGAAAAAACCAACGGCCAACCCACAAGGGGAGCCATCAACCAGGTTAGTTAGGCAAAAAACAGCCTTAAGCGCAGCAGCAACTTCGTCTTGGACATTTGTCGCCAGACCAAGGATGTCGTCGGGTGCTACGACCAAAAGGCCAGCCCCGCTCCCAGCCACAAGCGCATCCTCACAGGGTCATAAAAACCCTGATTCGGACCACCCCAGCACCAGGGCTGCTAGGCCGGGTGCTAGGGTCGCCCCTCCGTCCGCTCCTCGGACTGGTACAGGGAGAGCTTCGGCAAATAAGCCGACCTCCTCCAGCACGGGCCCCAGCACCAATCTCCCTTCAGGTGCTCGCACGCATGTGAATGCGTCTACACGGGCGTACAGAACCCGGAGGTCCGCCTTCTGGATTCTGCAAAGGTTGGAATCTGCCGACCCCGCTTCAATGTCTGATAAAGACAAGGGAGCGCTTGCATGGGCTCACCAAAATGTTGATGCTCGTCCGCAGCCACCCCCTGAGGGTGCTCAGAAACGACAACGGTCGACTGAGCACCCCTCCCAATCAGTCGTGCGGGAAACTAAAGGCCCACGACTGGCTTCCAATCCGAGACTGACTCGGCCATTTAATGAGGTAGCCAAAGAGGCCCTCATCTGGGCATTCGTTGACACTGGAAACAGTGACGGTACCATTTCCCCAGCGAACTGGAAAATGGTGGAGAAGGCTCTTTTCAGGATCTATAGGGACGTCCTGAGGGCCAATCCTGGCCCATCACCTGTATGTCGGGACGCGGGATGGTATCAGGGGCACGTGAAGCTCTTCGCGTTCTCAGATGAGCGCTCGGCTGAGCTTTATAAGATGGCCATCTCAATGGTTGGCGAAATCTGGCCGGGGGCCAAGCTCTTAGCTGTTCCCAGAGACCAGATCCCGGACCGCCCGCGTTCTAGGGCCTGGGTTCCGGCAGAGCACTCCTCGCCGGAAGAAATTCTGGAGTTGCTTAGGCTCAGCAATTACGACCTCCCCACGGATGACTGGAAGGTCGCAAAAATAAGCGAGCCCAAGGGCAACTCTCGAGAGATAATCATTATTCTTAATGAGGACTCTCTAGCCCCTATTAATGCCAAAAAGGGAGAGATCAACTATGGCTTTAGTTCGATCTCACTCAAGGTCTATAGGAGCAATAACCAGGGAGCATACAAGCACCCCATTCAGGTCGAACCGGATCTCACCTTCGATGATGGGGAGAGTTACGCTTCGGCCTCAGAATCGGTAGGCAGTTTCTGCGGACGTCCGATAACTAATATCGACGACGTTGGTGATTCTCCTCTGTCAGAAGAGGAGGCAGCCAGCGTGACGATGATGGCCAACTCCGGGAATGGTGAGGGTATTACAGATTAACCTTCACCATTCCATGGCTGCCTCAGCAGCCCTGATCCTCCACCTGACTCAAAAAGGAGAGGAACTCATACTGGTCCAAGAACCTTGGGTCGTAAATGATCAGGTTCGCGGACTCACTACAAGCGGATACCGAACAGTATTCGTGCAGGATCGAGGTAAACCCAGAGCCTGTATTCTTGTTAAGAACAATATTAACGCTCTTCTTCTTCACAGGTTCAGCGACAAGGATAATGTAGCCATATGTGGTTATTTCCACCAATACCATGGCTATATGGATCGTCAGCAGCTACATGGCGCACGACCACGGGCTGACGCCGCCTCCGGATGCTTTAAAGCTGCTGGTAGAGGAGGCTAATAGAAAGCGCATCCCGGTAGTCATCGGGGCCGATGCCAATACCCATCACGAGGTGTGGGGCAGCACGGATACCAATGAGCGGCGTGAGTCACTGTTTGATTTCATTCTTACTAACGACATAATCATTGCTAACAGGGGGAGAGAGCCAACCTTCATTACCTCAAATAGAAGGGAGGTTCTCGATCTCACCCTTGGCAATAATCACTCGTCTCACCTTATTTCGAGCTGGCGCGTTTTGCAGGAATGCTCTCGGACCATTGTTACATCTGCTTTAGAATTGCGATCTCAGATACGTTAGATACGGCAGAGCGCAAAAGACACACTAACAGGAAAAGATCTGACTGGGCAAAATTCCAGACCATTATGGAGTCGGGCCTGCAGTCGACTCCTCCCACGATCAATAATCACCTCGATATAGATCGAGCGGTTGAAACCATTACATTTATTTACCATTAAATTCCTAGGCTCACCTTTCTTCACTTCCTTAACCGAACTATCTTCCATCAACATCAAGGACATAGCCAGGTTCATTTCGGAATCACTGTGGTTCCCAAAATTCTAGACGGGGGAGTCGCGTCGTCTTAGTGTGGTACCACAACGAGCCATTCTATGTGCTTAAGTGTGCTTTTTGCGACAAAGGCTGCCACTCCTACCTACCTACCTACCTAGGGAAGTACTAAGAAAGTTGTGAATGGCACATTAATTTGGATCGGAAATTGTTGGAATTTGTGAATAATTTCCGGTTTCTATTTTTTTATGGTTTAAAAATTGCATTGCATATCAAGTATTCAGAAGCTTTCCACTCCTAAAGTTAAACAGACATTTTATTACCAATGCAAATATATCATATTATCTCATATAAAAATTACCACAAATTAATAAGGTGAGTTTAGGAAGAAGTCATTTCCTATTTCAGCTGTGGGTGATATCAGAAATGCTGATTACCCAAAAGACTATATTCAAGATATATTTGTTAGTTTGTATATTATTTTGTAATTTAGTGAAATGGTGTATTGTCCTGCATTTTGTTTCAAATAATAATTATACTATACTTTATGTTTAAAAATTGTTTCTTATGTTATTCTAATTAAATTAAATTTAATTTTTTTATTTTAAACTTTTTATAATTTAATATCATTCTTCAATTTTGTAGTATTTTCTAATCATACTAAATTTTCAAAAGTTTTTCAATTTTTTACTTTTATAATAATTGCAATTTAATTTTTATACCTTTTACCTTTAAAAAAGGTAAATAGGGTATACTATCTTTGTGCTTCTGAGAGGGGTTCCAAATACAAGAAGGAGGTGTGGTAGGTATGGACATATATATACAGATATGATCAGAATCACTTTCTAAGAAATTTTTATTTTGTCCGTCCGTCTGTCCGTCTGTCGGTCTGTGGCCACTTTTTTTCTACACCGTTAAAGCTATCTTAATGAAATTCTGCAAAAGTATAGTCTGGACAAAGATACAGAACCAGATTGCTATATGGGCCGTTTTGGACAAAGACCACGCCTACCTCCCATATAAGGAAGTTTTTTCAGGTTTTTTAAAATGACTATAACTTCTGTCCGATTGATGGAATCGACTCGCACTAAACACTATGCAAAAAGTTGGAGGTATATATTAATTGCCACGCCCACCATTAACAAATATTAATAACTTCAGATCTGATCGAGATTTACGGACTAAGTTTTACGAGAAGAAAGATGTAGATATTACAAAGCTATCTGCAAGGAATGGGACTGATCAGAGAAAAGACACGCCCACTTTTGATATAGGGAACTTTCGGGTCTAAAATTAAAATTAGCCTACCTATGCTCGTATTGATGCCAGCGGAAAAAAAATTTTCAGAAAAATACATGGGGTCAATAATAGTGTTGGTGCAGAATATGGAGATCATAATAGAACTGCCACGCCCACAATTAGCCAAAAATCATTACTCTGTTCCTATTAAAGATTTATCAACGAAATTTTACAGGAATGTTTCGGGTACTAACATTAAACACCACACAAAAAATGGGCGTGTTATTTCTACAGCCACGCCCACTATTGACATATTATTATAACTTACGGCCTATACAATATACATATATAGGATATTGTACTTTTACCCTCCAAATTATGTGTCGCTTTAAAGCATTTATATTTTATATTTCATTCAAATCTTTTGGAGGATAATTGCGCTTTGTAATATAAGCTTTGTGACCTTCATTGCAGTTCATCTCGTTTCATTTGCAATCACATACATAATAATCCACTTCTCTGCTCACTTATGTACTACAGCAAATGGATGTTTCGCATTCCTCTCAGCGACTGTTTTTTATTATTATAAATATTTTATAAAATTTTTTGTTACTTCTTTTATTGTAAAATGACCTTGAAAAAAAGGGAGACAAAGGTTCAATAAGGACAATCGACCTAATAATGAGAAGATGATGAACCTTGACAATGACTGCCGGCTAACGAACTTGTTGGCAGCGCAATAACCGAAAAGTGCATGTCACATGGTGTAGAAAGATGCCACAGCAACAAAGCGCTGCCATATTTGCTATTGGACCAATGCATTGCTAAAGTGGTTATTGTTTAATATACTCGTATGTATATTATGTATTATCAGTATTAGTTATATCATATTACTCTGTCGATTCAATAAAAGACAGAATTTATTGCAAAATTTCGTCAATTAATACAAGTCCACAATCGCGTGTGTTTTCATTGAAAACTCTTGAAGTTCAAGTGCTTGTAAGAAATTAGTGAGCTTCGTTGCAATCCAGGTTCAAGTACTTGTGTTTGCGTCAATACTAAGGAAACTACCACAACCATTAATACTAACTGCAAAAAAATCTCACTGCTTAAATATAGAATTTCTCTTTGAAGCATACAATTCACCAACTGAGATGCGTCAGTGCTTACGGTGTACCTTGCAAAATACAAGTACATGGATTGAGTATTAGAACTGCCATGAAAAAGTTAACGTGAAATTAAGGATTGAAAATCGAACAAGAAAAATTAACAGTATTAAATTGACTGTTTGGCACTTTCAGTTGCCTCACTTACAGGTAGTTTGCTTCACTGTGCAGCCAGGGAAAAACTGCTACTGGTAAATTTATTATACTAAAAATGAAAACGACTACAAGTTTTATTGCATTGCTATCACGTCACAAAACTACTCGTATTAAAGCGCACTGCGACATTCTGGCTGGAGTTCATTTCCATGGAAGCTCATTTCACTTGAACCAGTTAATTTGAAACGACATTTTAATTTAACTTCTGTAACTGCATTTATTCCCTGTGCTGGCTGCGGAATTTAAGAAACAAGTAACTTTGCTATTAGAATTAGAATAAATGAAAGAAGAAATGAGCATAAGAACACAGCACGTGAAATCCAAATATGTATGTATATTGCCATGAAGGAAGTCTATTTAGCTAGAGTGAATGCGTCTCACAGGATACGCAAATGATGTTGAGGAGGATCTGCAAAATTTATTTTTGCTAGAGCAATGATTAACATTTCATCTTCTTGGAATCCCACAACTTTCAGTGCACTTGGTTTTCATTTTCATTCATCATCGCTCCTTACAGCAATGTGTTCAATTAGTGGATGTTTTGTTTTATTTTCTGTGAGGGCAAATCTTTTTTATTTACTCATAAAAATAAATTACATAAGCCTGATATATAAATTTCACGATAATTAATCCAGTGAAAAGTGTTTTCATCAGCCAAACAACATTATTTTTTACACATGATCACTTTATTTAAAATATGTTTAATATTTCATTCCAATATTTCACAATGGATTTTCGAAATAGCTGCTAAAATACATGTTGAAGGCGTTGTTTCAGTGCGAATGAATCGCATAATGCAAAATAATTTAAAAATCGCTGGGACACTGTTTATATTTATTTGTTAAATTAGAATAACAATAAAATTAATTAATATCAAACATAAAAAGGTGCTCCATTTTTTAGCCAATTGTATTTTATTAAATTTTCCAATGCCGTTTTTGCTGTCCTGCAGTGAATTGCACGCATTTTTTATTCAAAATAAAATTAAATTGAAATTTAACTTAATGAAATTTAAATAAACTATTAATTCAAGTAATGGATTTATTTTTTATACTTTTAACCAAAACCGGCTTAGCTCTAAACAGTTTGCTGAATTTAGGGCACGACTCTCTCCCACATGTGCGACTATTGACACCGCCATTAAATTGACAACGACTGTGCTTTAATTGATATTATGAAACAAAGTTAGTGATACATGTGTTGGTCTTATTAGCCTATATGTGGGCCCTATATATATATATAAATGAATATATATATACAGTTGAACTTCGATTAACCGTGATGCTCGGGACCGGGCTAATCACGGAAAACCGAAAATCACGGTAAAAAGAGGTAAAATTTTACATGTATAAATTTTATTATTTTTATTTATTTTTGACAAAAACATGTAAATCTGCGTCTATAAACAACTTATCATATCTCTAGGAATACATACATTTATTTAAAAAAATCTTTTATGGAAGTCTGTCTTATGTTTTTAGCTTTTGATTGTTCTTCCAACAAATGACTTTGTATGCGATATATTTGCATTTTATCTGGTTCTGAAATACTACTTGGACAATTAAAGTTTTCTAAAAAACCTAACAAAATACTACTAGCCTCTATTGCCTGAGCCAATGTAGGCGTTTCGTCCGCATTTCCTCCATCTGATTCCTCGGAATTTGTATCAAGCTCATCTTCTTGGCTTTGGGTAACCATGTCTACGATTTCGTCTTCAGATGTAATAGCAAACGGAGCGACATCAGAGTCGCACACCATCCACGTTTCGACAACATCAATCGTACATCCAGACGGTATGGTTATATCTGTTTGTATCTCAAAAAGGCTATTTGGAGCATCTTCATTATGAGATACGTTAATCCAAACTCTTTTTAAAACTTCTGGAGTTACAGAGTCCCACGAAGCTGCGGCTGCCCACAAAGCTGTCTTAATATTCAAAGATTTAACGAACTCACGTCTGTCATTAGCACCAACAAGTTTTTGACCGATCAGTTTACGATAGTGACATTTGAAGCTCCGAATTACTCCTTGATCCATAGGCTGAATCAAGGACGTGCAATTCGGTGGGAGATATTTTACTGTAACGTTTTCAGATATCATAGCATTTACATCTGGGTGGGCTGGACAGTTGTCTAATAGTAAAAGTATTTTACAGTTATTTTTGAGACCGATGCGCCGTTGATGTTCCTTTGTTTCTGGTACAAAATTTTGATTAAACCACTCCAGAAATAGCTGTTGTGTTACCCAAGCTTTCTTATTAGATTTATAAATCACAGGAAGGTGTTCAACGTTTTCTAAAGCTCTTGGATGGGCACTTTTTCTTATTATCATCAATTTACACTTGTGACTTCCTGCAGCATTTGAACAAACTAGCACTGTGATTCTCTCCTTGGATTCCTTGTACCCTTCAATAGAATATTCATTACCATTAGCCAAAGAACTCTGAGGCAAACACCTCCAAAATAGACTGGTTTCGTCTGCATTGTAGATCTGTTCAGTTGTAAGTTGTTCGTTTTTAATGATTTCATCCAAGTCGTCCACAAACATCGTGGCAGACTCATAATCAGCACACTCCTTTTCTCCCGTAGATTTCAGTCGACGGATTCCATGACGTTTTTGAATTTATCCAACCAACCAAATGAATAAGTGCACTCTGAATTAATGTTTAACTTCAAATGGAACAGTTTTGCCTTTTCGACAATCATTTCGCCTGAAGTTCAGAAGCAAATTTCAGTTTAAGTTCATACAATATCTCGATTTCAGTTAACTTACCTGAAATTGGAGTTCCCTTAAATCTTTCTTGCCGAAACCATTCATATGTTGCGAAATCAACTTTTGGATTTTCGGATGTTTTTAGTGTATATCTGTCTTTAAGGCCAAGCATTGAATCAGTATCGGAACAATATTTTAAAATCCGATCTTTGTTTTTTATTAAATCGGATACAGTTTGAATGCCAACTCCATATTTTTCAGACAGCATTTTAAAAGGTACTTTACGTTTTGAGTATTCATTAATCAGCTCCATTTTTTCTTTAATTGAAAGAACCTTTCTTGCTCTTTTCGCGGATTTAGTTTTTGACGGTGGCATGATGTAAGGAAAAGACGTCTTGACAGATCAAATTTCACACTGATGAATGAAACATATGAAATTTGATATGAAAATTACACTTTCATGAAAAAGGGGAATCACCGAATTTTAATATGAGAGATGTGTGTGTATTATACGAAAAAAACAAACAAGCAGTCATATGGACATGTGCATCACGGATAATAGAGGTAAATCACGGTTAATAGAGGTAAAAAATCAACCACTCAGCATCACGGTTAATAGATAATCACGGTTAATAGAGTCACGGTTAATCGAAGTTCAACTGTATATAAATATATATATAAATATATGTATATATATATATATATATATATATATATATATATATATATATATATATATATATATATATATATATATATATATATATATATATATATATATATATATATATATATATATATATATATATATATATATATATATATATATATATATATATATATATATATATATATATATATATATATATATATATATATGTATATATATCACCCGGTATTTCGGTAGCTGTCACTTTTGAAGCTTTTTATTCTTTGACATTTGACAAGTAGAAACTACGCCATTACTAAAATTGGAACGATACACGCTTCAACAACGCATTGAAAAATGGTGAAAATCTTGCAGTCACAGTTCGCAAAACTAAAGCATTTTTGGGTCGTCGTGAAGCACCTTGTCGGACCGCAATACAGAAAATGGTGGAAAAATTCGAGCTGTTGGGACAAGTTAGTGATGTGAAGAATAAAACCCGTGCATGAAAATGATCCGGAATTCCATCGAAAAATCATCTTGACTGATGAGGCCCATTTACACCTCGGTGGCTACGTCAACAAGCAAAATTGTCGCATCTATTGTTGAGAAGCCTCTCCATCCTCAACGTGTGACTGTTTGGTGCGGTTTATAGTCCGGCGGGGTCATTGGACCTAACTTTTTCGAAAATAAGGTTGGATCAACAGTTACCGTGAATGGATTGCGCTATTGAGAGATGATCAATGATTTTTTATGGTCGGAGTTGGATGGTACTGATCTGGACAACGTTTACTTTCAACCAGACAGCGCTACGTGCCACACAAGCAACGAAACCATTGCTCTTTTATGGGAAAAGTTTCCGGACCGTGTTATCTCTCGAAGAGGTGATCACAATTGGCCACCGAGATCTTTTGATTTAGCACCTTGCGACTTCTTCCTTTGGGGCCACGTGAAAGATAAGGTCTACGCCAACAGCCCAGCGTCGATTCAAGACTTCAAAGATAGAATTCGTGAGGCTATCGAGGACATAGGGGAGCCACTTTGCAATTTGGTTATGGAAAATTTCATGAAAAGGATATGGTTCTGTAAGCGTGGTCGTGGTGGCCATTTGGCTGATGTTGGTTTTTATTATTAGCGGCATACCCTCCTCTCAAAACATGGCATTTTTCTTTGAATACCAAAATAATACCTCTTATTGGAAAACCTTTTATTATTGTGCTGATTATTCGACTTAATGTTTGGACAATAGTTATGGTTGAACCTTACTCCAGGAGTGGGATTGAAAGACGGACACTCTTAGTTTAGATGGTGTCTTCTAAACCGACTTCAATCTTCACTACTGGATTTATAATATACTCTAAACCTCATAAATGTACACATAAACTTCACTGTAACGATAATTTGGAATCTTTAATCACTGGATTGTCGCATATAAAATCTTGGTGTGATTATTTAACTTCAATAAAAGTTGTAGTAATAACTAGAAAGTATTTAGATAATATTGATTTTCATTTCGTATATATAATTATTCTATTTCTAAATAAATCTTATCTGATCCATTTGCAGGTTATGACTGACCTGCTGCCGGGTCCCAAATGATCATTTTATGTTCGGAGTATATTTTAAAGAATAGTCTCGAATATGTGAGAAGATTGTTTGATAGTGTCAATCTTCATTACACCATTAGAAACGTCGAAATAAAACACGCTTCACTTATATTATTGAAAATAAATTTTTAATTGTGAGAAACTTTGGAGTGTTTAAATATCTTAAATTTATGTATCTTGTTTTAAGCGATTGTACAAACACACGAAAAATTAATGTTAATACAGGTAAGAACTTAAATACTGTTTTCATTTTACTCTACTAAAGCTTCGATTATTTTTCCATCAGACTTGCTGAAGCTGACCGTTTTACCACTTGAAATATCCTCGTTTTTACAGCAGCCTCACTTTGAATCATTTGTTGTTTTTTCCATTATAAACGTCAACTTGGCCAAGAGCTTTGATAACACTGAATACATGTGCGGATAGGCAACGCTTGAAACAAATCGAGCCGCGTCCATCTAGGAAATTCAATTGCCAACAAAAATAAGCTGTTCTAATTAAATTGTAACTTTTGCTCCCTTCCTTCATTCAGGATCCTTGGCAGTTAACTCATAGTTCCATTTTGCTGTTTGGTGCTGTGTTCTAAGTCACAGCATTAAATTGTTCATTTGGCAGTTTTAGAGTGGTCATGTATTTTCTTTGTGTCTTTGCGGTACCGGTATTGGTTCACAGTGGTTAATTGGATGGTCTTTAAAGGGGAATTATTTCCTTCTATCCCACTTTAATACACAATTTTGATTTCCATTCTGTGTCATGGGGTCATTTTTATTTATTTATGTTTTCCACATACAAATATGCAATACTCGAAGTTTTGAGCAAGAAAAATCCCTATTGCTAGGATCAGTTATGCGAAGGTGCTGCTCACTTCTGCTCTGCTATCTGCACCTCAGAGTTTTTCTTCAAGTTTTATGAAGTCACTTGCTCAGAACTGTTTTACTGAGTTTTTAGCTTTTGATATTGTAACATTTTGTTGTTCACAGCAAATTCCAAAGAAGAAAACTTTCGTAGTAATTTTGTTGAGTTTATAACAGAGACATTTTCTAAATTCTGTCAAAAGATTAAAAAATGCAATTTTGACGCGGCATAAAAGATAAAACTTTTGTTACTTTTGTCATAGAGATGCACGCCCAAAGTTTAATAGGAGAATACAGTAAGTCAGTGAACCTGTAAACGAGTTGAGTTTATTATACTTATCTATTTGTTTATTTAATAATAACTTAGACATGAAACTGTGATATCTAATAAAACAAACAAGTTTGTTTTCAAACATTAATTTGATTCGTCAGATTTTAAGTCATATACCCGTACATTGTATTAAGGATGCTTACTAAAATAATTCCCTGTTCTGAATGTTTTAGAATATTTCCTTCATTTGGCACCAAAAACAACTGAATAGAAATCATAACTTTTATTAAAACTACTAAATTTCAAAGATACTATGAAAGTTTATTAATATTTTTGTAAATTATTTCCAAAATTAATTATCCGTGATACATATTACTAAGGTGAGTTATACATTATTATTATAATTATCAAACATTTTTAGTTGCTTGCTATTTGTTTATAATTTATTATAAAAATTTTAGTATTTATAATGCTACAAATTTGTTTGATTGCACATTAAACTTCCGATCTTTTCTTTCTCCATGCTAAGACATTATTTAATTTATTTCCAATTAACACGGAAAATCTTATTCCTCCTGAAAGCATTTTAACAATGACTTCCTGGCTGGTAGCACTGATATAATTTATGACACTTCAAATACTTGCAAGGTTTAAAATTCATTCCGAAGCTGTGTGAATTCTCCTGCAGGTCGCAGAATGATTTTTCGTGTCGCTTCGTGCAACGTGGTCTAAAAACAACCTTATCAAAATCTTGCTGAATAAACAATTTACAGGGAAGTGAGCAGTATATGGAAACAATTGGTTCAGTAAGTGTTATTTTCTTCTATTTATAGCTATGTGCACTAAAATTGGCGTGCGTGAATTAGGGTCTGTACTTTCTGCTCTGAAATGGTGTAAATTACAACAAAGAATTCCCACGAAAAAGTGAAATTAAATTGTTCAATTTAACGAAATCTACTCCCACCCACACCATACCATGCCACTTTATCGATTTTTGTGGGTCGCTTTGAAAATCTTTATGTAGCAAATGCAATTTATGGTGGAATAGTTACGAGGACATGCATTCCGTTCGGTCCTTCTGCTGTAGTTAGCTTAAAGGGTCAACTAGGTAGATTACCATGTCATGTAGACTCAAATTGTAATTTTGTCAAGATGTGTAATTTCGCTCTAGCACTTTATAAATAATAAATTATATATATAGCTCTAAATCAAATAGTTTAGATACAATATAAAATATAATGGAGAATATCATAACTCACATTATTTAAGATATTTTATTGTGCAGCACCCACACACAATCCTTTGAAGGACAGAAATGTAAGACAAATCTTTCAATTGAGTATCTAGTGCTTCTCAATGGGTACTGTACTCGTATATTATATAAAATAATCCCAAAGGGTTTTTTCTCAGATAATATATTTGCATGCTTTATTTGAAGACATGATTTGCATTATGGACAAAACAGGTTTTTTAAATATTTTAAAAGAAAACCTTAAGAAAAGTGCCGAAATGCTGAATTTATTAACCTCGTTCAGATTTCAACACGACAATGACCCGAAACATACGGCTCATACCGTTCATATGTGGTTGGCATATAATACCCCACACGTCTTGCCACACCCACCGCAATCCCCAGTCCTAAACCCGATTGAGAATTTGTGGGAAGAATTGGATAGACGGGTCAAAAAGCGAGCAATTACTAATAAGTCGGAGCTGAAACAAGCATTATTAGACGAATGGCACAGAATTGAACCGGAAACAACACGAAAATTGGTGCATTCTATGCCAAGACGTTTGGAGGCCGTTATTAAACAAAAAGGGCTGCCCACCAAATATTAATTAAGTTCAAAAAATTCTTCATATACTTTTTTTACATGGTATACTAAGTGTGCCAATAATTTTGTGCGATGAAAACTTGTATTTTTTTGTTGATTTAATTTAAAAAGGATACAAAAAAATTAATTTTTATAAAAAAATTGTTGCATTTGGTAGTTAATTAATTGAACTATATAGGAAAAATACTTTCACCTAAAATAATTTGTGCATCAGCTTTAAACAGAGCTTTAAAACGAAAAATGGTTGCTGTGCCAATAATTAAGTGCGGCACTGTATATAATTCAGGGCTGGAGGGTACATGAAATATTGTACTGTACCTTTTTAACAACAAGTAATATTTAATCGAAATATGGTTGTATTATTAAGCTTTCAGATAAGCTCTTTTCTCATTTTAAACAAGAATCCCAATCAAAAAATGAAACAGTACAGATAATTATGTCCTTTCGATTAGGATGGCTATCGCTATGTTTGGTACAACCGTAATTACTACTGGAACAATTATATTTATTTTTAAATAAATGGTAATCAGATAGTAAAGATCATTGTTATATGGTGGACGATACCACTTCAACCAAGCTCCAATAATTTTTGATGCATAATCAATTATGAGTGTGGTATACCTTTGTGATGGTGGCATATTATTCTTAAGTGTTGTGCTAAATTTGGAAATTGTTCTTCAATAATAGTGTTGGTGCAGAATATGGAGATCATAATAGAACTGCCACGCCAACAATTAGCCAAAAATCATTACTCTGTTCCTATTAAAGATTTATCAACGAAATTTTACAGGAATGTTTCGGGTACTAACATTAAACACCACACAAAAAATGGGCGTGTTATTTCTACAGCCACACCCACTATTGACATATTATTATAACTTACGGCCTATACAATATACATATATAGGATATTGTACTTTTACCCTCCAAATTATGTGTCGCTTTAAAGCATTTATATTTTATATTTCATTCAAATCTTTTGGAGGATAATTGCGCTTTGTAATATAAGCTTTGTGACCTTCATTGCAGTTCATCTCGTTTCATTTGCAATCACATACATAATAATCCACTTCTCTGCTCACTTATGTACTACAGCAAATGGATGTTTCGCATTCCTCTCAGCGACTGTTTTTTATTATTATAAATATTTTATAAAATTTTTTGTTACTTCTTTTATTGTAAAATGACCTTGAAAAAAAGGGAGACAAAGGTTCAATAAGGACAATCGACCTAATAATGAGAAGATGATGAACCTTGACAATGACTGCCGGCTAACGAACTTGTTGGCAGCGCAATAACCGAAAAGTGCATGTCACATGGTGTAGAAAGATGCCACAGCAACAAAGCGCTGCCATATTTGCTATTGGACCAATGCATTGCTAAAGTGGTTATTGTTTAATATACTCGTATGTATATTATGTATTATCAGTATTAGTTATATCATATTACTCTGTCGATTCAATAAAAGACAGAATTTATTGCAAAATTTCGTCAATTAATACAAGTCCACAATCGCGTGTGTTTTCATTGAAAACTCTTGAAGTTCAAGTGCTTGTAAGAAATTAGTGAGCTTCGTTGCAATCCAGGTTCAAGTACTTGTGTTTGCGTCAATACTAAGGAAACTACCACAACCATTAATACTAACTGCAAAAAAATCTCACTGCTTAAATATAGAATTTCTCTTTGAAGCATACAATTCACCAACTGAGATGCGTCAGTGCTTACGGTGTACCTTGCAAAATACAAGTACATGGATTGAGTATTAGAACTGCCATGAAAAAGTTAACGTGAAATTAAGGATTGAAAATCGAACAAGAAAAATTAACAGTATTAAATTGACTGTTTGGCACTTTCAGTTGCCTCACTTACAGGTAGTTTGCTTCACTGTGCAGCCAGGGAAAAACTGCTACTGGTAAATTTATTATACTAAAAATGAAAACGACTACAAGTTTTATTGCATTGCTATCACGTCACAAAACTACTCGTATTAAAGCGCACTGCGACATTCTGGCTGGAGTTCATTTCCATGGAAGCTCATTTCACTTGAACCAGTTAATTTGAAACGACATTTTAATTTAACTTCTGTAACTGCATTTATTCCCTGTGCTGGCTGCGGAATTTAAGAAACAAGTAACTTTGCTATTAGAATTAGAATAAATGAAAGAAGAAATGAGCATAAGAACACAGCACGTGAAATCCAAATATGTATGTATATTGCCATGAAGGAAGTCTATTTAGCTAGAGTGAATGCGTCTCACAGGATACGCAAATGATGTTGAGGAGGATCTGCAAAATTTATTTTTGCTAGAGCAATGATTAACATTTCATCTTCTTGGAATCCCACAACTTTCAGTGCACTTGGTTTTCATTTTCATTCATCATCGCTCCTTACAGCAATGTGTTCAATTAGTGGATGTTTTGTTTTATTTTCTGTGAGGGCAAATCTTTTTTATTTACTCATAAAAATAAATTACATAAGCCTGATATATAAATTTCACGATAATTAATCCAGTGAAAAGTGTTTTCATCAGCCAAACAACATTATTTTTTACACATGATCACTTTATTTAAAATATGTTTAATATTTCATTCCAATATTTCACAATGGATTTTCGAAATAGCTGCTAAAATACATGTTGAAGGCGTTGTTTCAGTGCGAATGAATCGCATAATGCAAAATAATTTAAAAATCGCTGGGACACTGTTTATATTTATTTGTTAAATTAGAATAACAATAAAATTAATTAATATCAAACATAAAAAGGTGCTCCATTTTTTAGCCAATTGTATTTTATTAAATTTTCCAATGCCGTTTTTGCTGTCCTGCAGTGAATTGCACGCATTTTTTATTCAAAATAAAATTAAATTGAAATTTAACTTAATGAAATTTAAATAAACTATTAATTCAAGTAATGGATTTATTTTTTATACTTTTAACCAAAACCGGCTTAGCTCTAAACAGTTTGCTGAATTTAGGGCACGACTCTCTCCCACATGTGCGACTATTGACACCGCCATTAAATTGACAACGACTGTGCTTTAATTGATATTATGAAACAAAGTTAGTGATACATGTGTTGGTCTTATTAGCCTATATGTGGGCCCTATATATATATATAAATGAATATATATATACAGTTGAACTTCGATTAACCGTGATGCTCGGGACCGGGCTAATCACGGAAAACCGAAAATCACGGTAAAAAGAGGTAAAATTTTACATGTATAAATTTTATTATTTTTATTTATTTTTGACAAAAACATGTAAATCTGCGTCTATAAACAACTTATCATATCTCTAGGAATACATACATTTATTTAAAAAAATCTTTTATGGAAGTCTGTCTTATGTTTTTAGCTTTTGATTGTTCTTCCAACAAATGACTTTGTATGCGATATATTTGCATTTTATCTGGTTCTGAAATACTACTTGGACAATTAAAGTTTTCTAAAAAACCTAACAAAATACTACTAGCCTCTATTGCCTGAGCCAATGTAGGCGTTTCGTCCGCATTTCCTCCATCTGATTCCTCGGAATTTGTATCAAGCTCATCTTCTTGGCTTTGGGTAACCATGTCTACGATTTCGTCTTCAGATGTAATAGCAAACGGAGCGACATCAGAGTCGCACACCATCCACGTTTCGACAACATCAATCGTACATCCAGACGGTATGGTTATATCTGTTTGTATCTCAAAAAGGCTATTTGGAGCATCTTCATTATGAGATACGTTAATCCAAACTCTTTTTAAAACTTCAGGAGTTACAGAGTCCCACGAAGCTGCGGCTGCCCACAAAGCTGTCTTAATATTCAAAGATTTAACGAACTCACGTCTGTCATTAGCACCAACAAGTTTTTGACCGATCAGTTTACGATAGTGACATTTGAAGCTCCGAATAACTCCTTGATCCATAGGCTGAAAATAGGACGTGCAATTCGGTGGGAGATATTTTACTGTAACGTTTTCAGATATCATAGCATTTACATCTGGGTGGGCTGGACAGTTGTCTAATAGTAAAAGTATTTTACAGTTATTTTTGAGACCGATGCGCCGTTGATGTTCCTTTGTTTCTGGTACAAAATTTTGATTAAACCACTCCAGAAATAGCTGTTGTGTTACCCAAGCTTTCTTATTAGATTTATAAATCACAGGAAGGTGTTCAACGTTTTCTAAAGCTCTTGGATGGGCACTTTTTCTTATTATCATCAATTTACACTTGTGACTTCCTGCAGCATTTGAACAAACTAGCACTGTGATTCTCTCCTTGGATTCCTTGTACCCTTCAATAGAATATTCATTACCATTAGCCAAAGAACTCTGAGGCAAACACCTCCAAAATAGACTGGTTTCGTCTGCATTGTAGATCTGTTCAGTTGTAAGTTGTTCGTTTTTAATGATTTCATCCAAGTCGTCCACAAACATCGTGGCAGACTCATAATCAGCACACTCCTTTTCTCCCGTAGATTTCAGTCGACGGATTCCATGACGTTTTTGAATTTATCCAACCAACCAAATGAATAAGTGCACTCTGAATTAATGTTTAACTTCAAATGGAACAGTTTTGCCTTTTCGACAATCATTTCGCCTGAAGTTCAGAAGCAAATTTCAGTTTAAGTTCATACAATATCTCGATTTCAGTTAACTTACCTGAAATTGGAGTTCCCTTAAATCTTTCTTGCCGAAACCATTCATATGTTGCGAAATCAACTTTTGGATTTTCGGATGTTTTTAGTGTATATCTGTCTTTAAGGCCAAGCATTGAATCAGTATCGGAACAATATTTTAAAATCCG
This sequence comes from Clusia tigrina, assembly GCA_920105625.2. Lineage (NCBI taxonomy): Eukaryota > Metazoa > Arthropoda > Insecta > Diptera > Clusiidae > Clusia > Clusia tigrina. Next base: position 192,874,937 of record OV050031.1, on the reverse strand, counting down.
ATCTTTGTTTTTTATTAAATCGGATACAGTTTGAATGCCAACTCCATATTTTTCAGACAGCATTTTAAAAGGTACTTTACGTTTTGAGTATTCATTAATCAGCTCCATTTTTTCTTTAATTGAAAGAACCTTTCTTGCTCTTTTCGCGGATTTAGTTTTTGACGGTGGCATGATGTAAGGAAAAGACGTCTTGACAGATCAAATTTCACACTGATGAATGAAACATATGAAATTTGATATGAAAATTACACTTTCATGAAAAAGGGGAATCACCGAATTTTAATATGAGAGATGTGTGTGTATTATACGAAAAAAACAAACAAGCAGTCATATGGACATGTGCATCACGGATAATAGAGGTAAATCACGGTTAATAGAGGTAAAAAATCAACCACTCAGCATCACGGTTAATAGATAATCACGGTTAATAGAGTCACGGGTAATCGAAATTCAACTGTATATAAATATATATATAAATATATGTATATATATATATATATATATATATATATATATATATATATATATATATATATATATATATATATATATATATATATATATATATATATATATATATATATATATATATATATATGTATATATATATATATATATATATATATATATATATATATATATATATATATATATATATATATGTATATATATCACCCGGTATTTCGGTAGCTGTCACTTTTGAAGCTTTTTATTCTTTGACATTTGACAAGTAGAAACTACGCCATTACTAAAATTGGAACGATACACGCTTCAACAACGCATTGAAAAATGGTGAAAATCTTGCAGTCACAGTTCGCAAAACTAAAGCATTTTTGGGTCGTCGTGAAGCACCTTGTCGGACCGCAATACAGAAAATGGTGGAAAAATTCGAGCTGTTGGGACAAGTTAGTGATGTGAAGAATAAAACCCGTGCATGAAAATGATCCGGAATTCCATCGAAAAATCATCTTGACTGATGAGGCCCATTTACACCTCGGTGGCTACGTCAACAAGCAAAATTGTCGCATCTATTGTTGAGAAGCCTCTCCATCCTCAACGTGTGACTGTTTGGTGCGGTTTATAGTCCGGCGGGGTCATTGGACCTAACTTTTTCGAAAATAAGGTTGGATCAACAGTTACCGTGAATGGATTGCGCTATTGAGAGATGATCAATGATTTTTTATGGTCGGAGTTGGATGGTACTGATCTGGACAACGTTTACTTTCAACCAGACAGCGCTACGTGCCACACAAGCAACGAAACCATTGCTCTTTTATGGGAAAAGTTTCCGGACCGTGTTATCTCTCGAAGAGGTGATCACAATTGGCCACCGAGATCTTTTGATTTAGCACCTTGCGACTTCTTCCTTTGGGGCCACGTGAAAGATAAGGTCTACGCCAACAGCCCAGCGTCGATTCAAGACTTCAAAGATAGAATTCGTGAGGCTATCGAGGACATAGGGGAGCCACTTTGCAATTTGGTTATGGAAAATTTCATGAAAAGGATATGGTTCTGTAAGCGTGGTCGTGGTGGCCATTTGGCTGATGTTGGTTTTTATTATTAGCGGCATACCCTCCTCTCAAAACATGGCATTTTTCTTTGAATACCAAAATAATACCTCTTATTGGAAAACCTTTTATTATTGTGCTGATTATTCGACTTAATGTTTGGACAATAGTTATGGTTGAACCTTACTCCAGGAGTGGGATTGAAAGACGGACACTCTTAGTTTAGATGGTGTCTTCTAAACCGACTTCAATCTTCACTACTGGATTTATAATATACTCTAAACCTCATAAATGTACACATAAACTTCACTGTAACGATAATTTGGAATCTTTAATCACTGGATTGTCGCATATAAAATCTTGGTGTGATTATTTAACTTCAATAAAAGTTGTAGTAATAACTAGAAAGTATTTAGATAATATTGATTTTCATTTCGTATATATAATTATTCTATTTCTAAATAAATCTTATCTGATCCATTTGCAGGTTATGACTGACCTGCTGCCGGGTCCCAAATGATCATTTTATGTTCGGAGTATATTTTAAAGAATAGTCTCGAATATGTGAGAAGATTGTTTGATAGTGTCAATCTTCATTACACCATTAGAAACGTCGAAATAAAACACGCTTCACTTATATTATTGAAAATAAATTTTTAATTGTGAGAAACTTTGGAGTGTTTAAATATCTTAAATTTATGTATCTTGTTTTAAGCGATTGTACAAACACACGAAAAATTAATGTTAATACAGGTAAGAACTTAAATACTGTTTTCATTTTACTCTACTAAAGCTTCGATTATTTTTCCATCAGACTTGCTGAAGCTGACCGTTTTACCACTTGAAATATCCTCGTTTTTACAGCAGCCTCACTTTGAATCATTTGTTGTTTTTTCCATTATAAACGTCAACTTGGCCAAGAGCTTTGATAACACTGAATACATGTGCGGATAGGCAACGCTTGAAACAAATCGAGCCGCGTCCATCTAGGAAATTCAATTGCCAACAAAAATAAGCTGTTCTAATTAAATTGTAACTTTTGCTCCCTTCCTTCATTCAGGATCCTTGGCAGTTAACTCATAGTTCCATTTTGCTGTTTGGTGCTGTGTTCTAAGTCACAGCATTAAATTGTTCATTTGGCAGTTTTAGAGTGGTCATGTATTTTCTTTGTGTCTTTGCGGTACCGGTATTGGTTCACAGTGGTTAATTGGATCGTCTTTAAAGGGGAATTATTTCCTTCTATCCCACTTTAATACACAATTTTGATTTCCATTCTGTGTCATGGGGTCATTTTTATTTATTTATGTTTTCCACATACAAATATGCAATACTCGAAGTTTTGAGCAAGAAAAATCCCTATTGCTAGGATCAGTTATGCGAAGGTGCTGCTCACTTCTGCTCTGCTATCTGCACCTCAGAGTTTTTCTTCAAGTTTTATGAAGTCACTTGCTCAGAACTGTTTTACTGAGTTTTTAGCTTTTGATATTGTAACATTTTGTTGTTCACAGCAAATTCCAAAGAAGAAAACTTTCGTAGTAATTTTGTTGAGTTTATAACAGAGACATTTTCTAAATTCTGTCAAAAGATTAAAAAATGCAATTTTGACGCGGCATAAAAGATAAAACTTTTGTTACTTTTGTCATAGAGATGCACGCCCAAAGTTTAATAGGAGAATACAGTAAGTCAGTGAACCTGTAAACGAGTTGAGTTTATTATACTTATCTATTTGTTTATTTAATAATAACTTAGACATGAAACTGTGATATCTAATAAAACAAACAAGTTTGTTTTCAAACATTAATTTGATTCGTCAGATTTTAAGTCATATACCCGTACATTGTATTAAGGATGCTTACTAAAATAATTCCCTGTTCTGAATGTTTTAGAATATTTCCTTCATTTGGCACCAAAAACAACTGAATAGAAATCATAACTTTTATTAAAACTACTAAATTTCAAAGATACTATGAAAGTTTATTAATATTTTTGTAAATTATTTCCAAAATTAATTATCCGTGATACATATTACTAAGGTGAGTTATACATTATTATTATAATTATCAAACATTTTTAGTTGCTTGCTATTTGTTTATAATTTATTATAAAAATTTTAGTATTTATAATGCTACAAATTTGTTTGATTGCACATTAAACTTCCGATCTTTTCTTTCTCCATGCTAAGACATTATTTAATTTATTTCCAATTAACACGGAAAATCTTATTCCTCCTGAAAGCATTTTAACAATGACTTCCTGGCTGGTAGCACTGATATAATTTATGACACTTCAAATACTTGCAAGGTTTAAAATTCATTCCGAAGCTGTGTGAATTCTCCTGCAGGTCGCAGAATGATTTTTCGTGTCGCTTCGTGCAACGTGGTCTAAAAACAACCTTATCAAAATCTTGCTGAATAAACAATTTACAGGGAAGTGAGCAGTATATGGAAACAATTGGTTCAGTAAGTGTTATTTTCTTCTATTTATAGCTATGTGCACTAAAATTGGCGTGCGTGAATTAGGGTCTGTACTTTCTGCTCTGAAATGGTGTAAATTACAACAAAGAATTCCCACGAAAAAGTGAAATTAAATTGTTCAATTTAACGAAATCTACTCCCACCCACACCATACCATGCCACTTTATCGATTTTTGTGGGTCGCTTTGAAAATCTTTATGTAGCAAATGCAATTTATGGTGGAATAGTTACGAGGACATGCATTCCGTTCGGTCCTTCTGCTGTAGTTAGCTTAAAGGGTCAACTAGGTAGATTACCATGTCATGTAGACTCAAATTGTAATTTTGTCAAGATGTGTAATTTCGCTCTAGCACTTTATAAATAATAAATTATATATATAGCTCTAAATCAAATAGTTTAGATACAATATAAAATATAATGGAGAATATCATAACTCACATTATTTAAGATATTTTATTGTGCAGCACCCACACACAATCCTTTGAAGGACAGAAATGTAAGACAAATCTTTCAATTGAGTATCTAGTGCTTCTCAATGGGTACTGTACTCGTATATTATATAAAATAATCCCAAAGGGTTTTTTCTCAGATAATATATTTGCATGCTTTATTTGAAGACATGATTTGCATTATGGACAAAACAGGTTTTTTAAATATTTTAAAAGAAAACCTTAAGAAAAGTGCCGAAATGCTGAATTTATTAACCTCGTTCAGATTTCAACACGACAATGACCCGAAACATACGGCTCATACCGTTCATATGTGGTTGGCATATAATACCCCACACGTCTTGCCACACCCACCGCAATCCCCAGTCCTAAACCCGATTGAGAATTTGTGGGAAGAATTGGATAGACGGGTCAAAAAGCGAGCAATTACTAATAAGTCGGAGCTGAAACAAGCATTATTAGACGAATGGCACAGAATTGAACCGGAAACAACACGAAAATTGGTGCATTCTATGCCAAGACGTTTGGAGGCCGTTATTAAACAAAAAGGGCTGCCCACCAAATATTAATTAAGTTCAAAAAATTCTTCATATACTTTTTTTACATGGTATACTAAGTGTGCCAATAATTTTGTGCGATGAAAACTTGTATTTTTTTGTTGATTTAATTTAAAAAGGATACAAAAAAATTAATTTTTATAAAAAAATTGTTGCATTTGGTAGTTAATTAATTGAACTATATAGGAAAAATACTTTCACCTAAAATAATTTGTGCATCAGCTTTAAACAGAGCTTTAAAACGAAAAATGGTTGCTGTGCCAATAATTAAGTGCGGCACTGTATATAATTCAGGGCTGGAGGGTACATGAAATATTGTACTGTACCTTTTTAACAACAAGTAATATTTAATCGAAATATGGTTGTATTATTAAGCTTTCAGATAAGCTCTTTTCTCATTTTAAACAAGAATCCCAATCAAAAAATGAAACAGTACAGATAATTATGTCCTTTCGATTAGGATGGCTATCGCTATGTTTGGTACAACCGTAATTACTACTGGAACAATTATATTTATTTTTAAATAAATGGTAATCAGATAGTAAAGATCATTGTTATATGGTGGACGATACCACTTCAACCAAGCTCCAATAATTTTTGATGCATAATCAATTATGAGTGTGGTATACCTTTGTGATGGTGGCATATTATTCTTAAGTGTTGTGCTAAATTTGGAAATTGTTCTTTGATTGGTTCGTCCAGTTTCATTAGTTATCGACAGTGCACATGCCCTTAAAAAGAAGCTCAAATTGAACAATTGCTTTGTTACAAAAATTCAACCAGTTTCTTAGAATCGGTTTTTTCTGGAAGCTTATTAAAAATCGTTTAATTTTCAAACACACAGTTTTGAAATACATATGGATTCTTCACTAAAATACTTACGGAGAAATCAGAAAAATGAACAAGATTCTACTAGATTCTTCATTGTTACGTTTTGGACTAACTTTTTGACACAGTTGTACTCAGCCAATTCTCTTCTTCACCGCACACCGATTCCATTGTTTATACCCTTTACCTTTAAAAAACGTAAATAGGGTATACTAACTTTGTGCTTTTGAGAGGGGTAGCAATTTCGAGAAGGAGGCATGGTAGGTATGGACATATACGAGTATATACAGATATGATCAGAATCACTTTCTAAGCAATTTTTATTTTGTCCGTCCGTCTGTCCGTATGTGGCCACTTTCTTTCTACACCGTTAGAGCTATCTTAATAAAATTTAGCAAAAGTGTAGTCTGGACAAAGATACAGAACCAGATTGCTATATGGGCCGATTTGGACAAAGACCACGCCTACCTCCCATATAAGGAACTTTTTTCACCTTTTTTAAAATGACTATAACTTCGGTCCAATTGACGTCATCGTGACGGTTTTTGGCAGTTATGGAGATGTGGGTTCCCCTAAACATTGTGCAAAAATTGGGCGGTTAACTGCCACGCCCACTGTTAACAAATATTAATAACTTAAGATCTAGTAGAGATTTACGGACGAAATTTTGCGGGAAGGAGCATGTGGACATTACAAAGCTATCTGCAACAAATGGGGCTGATCAGAGAACAGACACGCCCACTTTTGATATAGGGAACTTTCGGGTCTAAAATTAAAATTAACCTACATATGCTCGTATTGATGCCAACGGAATAAAAATTTGCAGAAATATACTCGGTGTCCATAATAGTGCGTGTGCAGAATATGGAGATCATAATAGAACTGCCACGCACCCCTGCACTATACAAGATTCAGAGTCGATCAGAGGAAGGATACGCCTCGCTCCCATATAATGAAATTTGGGGACCCCACTTAAAGCCAATTACCCTATCTATGCTTCTAGTGATTATATATGAAAACAAATTGGTAGATGTATACACTGGGTCTGTACTAGCATGCATTCCAAATATGGGCAGATTATTGCTAATGCCACGCCCACAATTAACCAAAAATAGTTAGAAGGTTCCTATTAAAGATTTTTCAACGAAATTTCACAGGTTGCGGGTAGTAACATTAAACACTATTCAAAAACTGGGCGAGTTATTTCTACAGCAACGCCCACTATTGACATATTATTATAACTTTCAACCTACACAATATATTTTGACGAAATTGTATATTAGTGGTTATATTGTCACTAGCAAGCCATACACAAGAAATGGGTCGATATAATCATTTCAAGGTACCCTACCAAAAATTACCGTGAATATGCTCCTAATGATGATTTATGAAAAAAATATCCCCATTGTTGAACTTGCACGCACAAGAAAAGGTAAAGGGTAGTTCGTTGTCGGTCTAACCCGACTTCAGACTTCTTTACTCGTTTTTAAGATACTCTTAACAATAAAAGGACCACAAACCCTTATGGTGTCAATGATTTTTTTCGGCTATTTCCTCTTAACAAGCTACCCAAAGCTGCTCTTTGCTATTGAAACTTTTGTTTGCTCTTTAAGTCAAAGGATAGATCATTTTAATTTTTCGTCTAGTGGGCCTGCAAAGCACATAAGCCAGATATAAGGAATGCAGACATATTCAAAGTGGTGGCGCTTCTCTGATACTTGGGGTAAGTGGCTTGCGAACTTGAAACAAGGGCGATGTCAATCATTGTAGATGTTTCTACTATTAGAATGCAATGACAAAGCAAAGTCGGGAATGGAGAATTGTTGAATTGATAATTTCATATTAGATGACAGTGACAGCACCATCAGATCTGATCTCTGGAAATTTCAAAATTGATCCATGGTGGATAACAAATTGTGAATGGTTCAAAAACGACCACCAAGGTTTTCCCACATTTTTGAATTATAAGGAATTTATGGGAGTTTGTCAGGTTTTTCCAATCTTTGCTGACGTCGCATACACTTGGTTAAAATTTCATTGGGGAAGACCACTAAATGAAATAGAGATGCAGTCCATGTAGATATAGATTTTGTAGATTTGTTCATAAGGAAGAGTTCAACTGAAAAATATATTTTGGTGCTTCGCATATACCTGAACATCTCGTGAGATGTTCAACGCAGGAGACACATCGGAATATTGCTAAATATAACTCCACAAAAACGAATACTTATATGACTGAATATTAAGCTTCTTCTTAAATTTTAATCAGCGCATTCTTATATCAAAATAAAATGAATTTACGCTGGTGAAAAATATATCACTTAAGTCAACCTTTCACTATCCTGCAACATTGAAAACTTTAACCTAGCAGATATTTACTTGTGTATAGGGAGGATTCTTCATCACTTTCTTCTTTGCAAAACACAATCGTATATAAATATAATTGTTAATATTATTTCTAATCAACGTCAACGAAGAAATCACCATTTAACTAGAATATGCTTAATTATTATCAAAATCAGCCCACACTGCAGAAACTAACTATCATTTTATATAATGTATCTAAAGTCCTGATAAAGTAGTTCAACTTTAACAGGAACGTGTTAATGGTTAATATTTATTTTGTGCCACACTCCAACCAAATATACGACTGTGGTCTCAAGTGGGAATTTGCCCGTATTTGTGAGAGCAAATAATAACAATAAAAATCTTCACCACCCCAGGCAAGACAAAGTGTTTGCCTACGCTTCGTAATGCCACACTTCATAGCAAGGTCACAATAAAATAAGTGTAAATAAAGGAAAGTGATTTTTACGCCCACCACTCACACCATAACGCAAGTTAGATTTGTTTGAAGGATTAGAAATCCAATTTCAGTTGAAGAAAGAAACAGAAATAAACATGCGATTTGTTTGTAAATTTTATTTTCATTTAGGACGAGGAGAAATGAAAAATAAGTAGATTCAATTCATTATCAGGATAAATGTTTTTTTTACAAATTTTTCGGAGTATAATTATTATATTAATATCTTATTTGAGCTCTAATAAAAAATTACTTGTTTTCTAAATCATTTTCATCAGAGCTGAACTAAATTTTTCGGTGTGTGTCGAAATTACACTTATTACAAATTAATGTATAAAATTTGCAAATTTCCTAAACGAGTTTACAGAAAGCCGCTTATCAATATATTTACGAAGGCCACACTAAAAAAGTATTAGTACAGGACTTAAAATACTAATGATAAACCCATCGGAAAATCCACTAAGCGCCAAAATTTTACATGGTTACTTCCAAAGACATTAGAAAATTTGTGCATTCAGCAGTTATTCACAACAGTGTACCAACTGCTACGGAATGAAGTGTGCTGTGACTCCTTCAGTATGAGTCTGCTTAGAGATTGATAGAGTACTAAAAATAAAACAATTCATTTAGATCAAAGTTTTGTCCTATAAAAATGATAGTATAGTACAGCATAATTTCGAATTTAATTTCTTCCTGGGTGGTTAATAATTTAATAGTTAAGCTTTTTTGAAGAGATATTTATACGAAACTTATATTGTGTACTCTGACAGAAATTTAAAATTTATTAATATTCCTGCGCTCGTGCACCCTCATTGTATGCTCAGAAGAGATTGTTTATATGTTAAAGCGTTTATATTTGTGTTAACCGTAAATATATTTGAGCCTCCGTAAATTAACTACAAAAGTAGTTTTAATCCACGAGAGTATTAAACCCATTAATCTGGATTTATAAAAAAATATTGTAACAAATCACTTGGCAATATGCACTCCTTTTATTTTGAGCAGTGGAGCAGCAGTGACTAAAAATTAAAGCTCTTGAAATTCATATTCTAATAACAAAAAGGTTATAGTTAGTAAACAAGTACAGAACCGAGCTGTATCTCCAAATTTTTCCAATATATCAAATTCACATTTATTTTTATATAATTTTTAATTTTTCTACATATTTTTGTATAAAATATTCCATATTCTCTTCAGTTACAACAGGAAGAACAGGATAAGTATTTATTAAATAATTGTCTCCTTTGCATATCAACGAGGATTTCTATTTCTAATGCAACCATTTCGTGAGAAGCAGTACGCTTATTTCAAATATAAGTGTAAAAATTCAATACTGCAACTTTTAAGTGCTTTCTCTGCTCTCAGAGAACCACAACTGAATAAATTTATTCTAACTTCATTTATCCCTGCATTTTACATAGCCCTGAACCATTTTAGCATAAACGCTGCACTTAATTGCATGGTTTATCGCATTTATTAAATTTTGTTAATTTTTATAAAGAATTTATTTACTTGTAAGATGACATTGAGCAATAACAAAAATTTACGCAATTGTAAATTTATCTTTTCGTCTTTTAAAGTTGAGTGCGTAATCTCAATAGTTCCGTGAGACCAGCCAAGGGTTTATGAAGAGTGAAGGAAAGATCAGAGTGATCGGCAACTTTCTATTTTCAAGGACATGTCCATGAGAGCCTTGATATATTCTATAAAAATTATGATTGCCAATAGCAAAGAGCATCGAAATTTTCTTTACTTAAAATCTTTTTGTGTAAGAGAAGTAGGAATATTAAATTCCTGGCATTCTATTTGCATTGTGCATTCATTTCTTACCATCGTCAATTGGTGCTTGATTCTACTATCAACTTACCAAATAAACTCAATCAGCTCAACGCAAGTGCATTCGAAATCCATTGAACGCATCCTACCGCAATCATAAATCCACGTGCCAGAAATTGTGTTTGTAGACATGTGCCAACGGAATCTCGCACGACAGGTCAAGGGCAATTATGATGTGGAATTGTATGTGGAAATGTGCAGATGTTTGTAGAGTGTACAAATTTGACGGCCAAAGCTCTGATTACGGGCTGAATTTAAATTTATGACACCATAAAAAAGGACAATATGTGTTAATACAGTAATCAACGCTGCTAGTTCCGCTGCACATCATGCTGTGAATTATTAAATAGTCTGTTCAGCTCCTGGTGCGTATAAAAAAAAACGTTCAGCGCAAGTTATTAATATATCACATATGATACGAAACCCAGGCAATATGGGACTATAAAATGGCTTTGAATTTAATAATAATTGTTTAACTAATACAATTCCAATATTCGTTTTGTTAAAAACATACGTAGTTAATTTACTATTTCCCATAAATTCCAATAAAGAATTTAATTGAATTTTTTAGAATATAAACAAACTATTTTCATCCAGCCATCTTTACGAATTAAGACTCTAATTGGTAGCATCTCAGTATCAGTATTTGTCTCAATTTTAAAAGTGTCACAACCACAGTCAAATGTCATTTATTCTTTTCATAGCTGAAGTTCGTGAACTTGAAAATATGGCTGCTTTCTACCAGGTGGATTCCAAAGTAAACAGGATTTTTTTTAAATAAGAAAAATCAAATCATTGTTTGGTAAAACTGATTTTTTGTTAAATAAAATCTCTACTCAATAAAGAGTTTTTCACGGTATAAAAGAATGTCGAATGAATGATTTAGATCGTTGAGTGAGGCGTATTCTAGGATATCGAACAAGCCTATTGAATGACTTCTACGTTCACAAAACGTATTCCTTTTATCTATAAGCGCATATTTTTGAAAAGGTAAAAGTTGTTAAAGATAATATTACGTGCAATACAATATATTTGACTCTACTGTATTTATAATGAATTAGCCATCACTGTAACATGAATTCTGTTTTTTGTTTTGGAATCGAATCTTTGCATTTGCTTTTGGATTGTATTTTGGCAACTCCTTCTCCTTTCTATATTTCTAATATTATTTTCTCTCTCAATAAACGTTGAACAATAAAGTTGTGTGCCGCTTTTTATTTAACAAACGAACGATTAAAATCTAATAGGTTATGGGCCCAGGCCACATATAAAAAATAAATAAAGTAATTTGGTGAAGATTTTTAAATAATTATTTTGTATTTAAAGTGGATTTGAGAGAGTCGAAAAAGTAAAAAAAAAAAATTTTTTTTAAACATGAGCGGTGCCGGGTTGTTATCAATCGAAAAACTCGACGAAAGTAATTACGCGTCGTGGTCGATAACTATGAAAAGCGTCCTAATTCACGCGGAGCTTTGGAGGATCACCATTGGGAAAGTGGTCAAGTCAGAGACTGCAACGAGTGCGGAGGAGGATGCGTTTGATGCAAAGGATGAAAAGGCGTTGACAAGCATTATGCTGTGCGTAAAACCTTCGCAGATCAACTATATTAAGCACTGCAAAACGGCAAAAGAGGCCTGGACAAAGTTGGAGGAAGTTTATAGACCGGCAGGGCCGGCACGTAAAATAATGTTATTTAAAAAATTGCTGTACCTCAGTTTGTCTGAGGGCAGCAGCGTTTCTGATCATCTGATTGAGTTCCTGGGAGCGGTGGAGATGCTTGCGGAGATTGGCGTGACTGTACCGGAGGAAATGTTAGTTATTATTTTATTGTCAAGTTTGCCCAAGTCGTTCGAAAATTTCGTTGTAGCCATAGAGACACGTGATGCGTTGCCCGATTTAAATATGCTCAAGGTTAAGCTGCTAGAAGAGGGAGAAAGACGGCATGACAAAAAGGAACAGACGGTAACTTGCAACAGTCAGCAAGCGTATGTAGTGCAAGAGAATTCGAAAAAATCAGCATATACAAACAACAGTTACAGCAACAGCGGGGTCAGCAACCATAAAAAACGCATACAAGGCAAGTGTTTCAACTGCGGTCGTCGCGGACACTTTGCTGCAAACTGCAGAGAGAAACGAAAATCGCAACAAAAGGAACAAGAAAATTCCAAATCTTTTGCTTTTCTTGCTAATTCATCTACGCATGATTTTCGTTGCGACAAGTGGATTATTGACAACGGCGCTACATCACATTTATGCTGCGACCGTTCATTGTTTGTCTCATTTGAAGAGCGCAAGGAAAGAATAGATCTCGTGGGCAACAAATTTATTGAAGCAGAAGGGCGAGGAGACGTTGACGTGGAGAGCAATGGTTTTCGCATAAATTTGAAAAATGTTTTGTATGTGCCAGAGCTGCGATGTAATTTTGTTTCAGTTTCCAAAGCGTGCCAAAATAAACTTTCTGTGAACTTTGAAAAAGAACAAGTAGTCATACGCGACAAAAATGACATTTTGATTAGAGGCATTGAAGATGGTGGTTTATTTACATTTACCTCAAAAATAAATAAGTGTTTTGTGACAACAGATGCAGCAAATAATGCAATGGTTTGGCATAGGCGCTATGGACATTTGAATTTCGGTAGCTTGAATGAAATGTTAAATAAAAAATTGGTGTTTGGACTTAATATAAAAGATTTTTCAAATAAAGATGAATGCATAACATGTGCGAAAAGCAAAATTTGCGTAAAGCCATTCCCTCGTTCGTCGGAGAATCGTGCTAAAAATTTATTAGAAGTGGTTCATAGTGATGTGTGCGGGCCAATAAACAAAGACTCAATTGGTGGCTCACGATATCTTGTATCTTTCATAGACGACAAGTCACGTTATATTTTTGTTTATTTTTTAAAGAAAAAAGACCAAGTGCTAGACACATTTATTTCATTTAAAGCCATGGCAGAAAAACAGACTGGTCAAAAATTAAAAATACTGCGAAGTGACAATGGCGGTGAATTTATTAGTAAAAGTTTTGATGATTTTTTAGACAAGAACGGTATCAGGCGGCAGTTGACTGTTCCGCATACACCGCAACAGAATGGCGTGGCAGAGCGTGCTAATCGCACATTGGTGGAGATGGCGCGCAGCATGTTAGAGCATAGCAGACTTGATGAAAGCTTTTGGGCAGAGGCGGTGGCAGCTGCAGTCTATTTGAGAAATAGAGCTGCAACGAAATCACTTCTAAATGAAACGCCATACGAAGCATGGTTTGGTAAGAAACCAAGTGTGTCACATTTGAAAATTTTTGGGTCAACGGCGATTGCAATTGATAAAACCCAATCAAATAAATTCAGGCCAAAAGGCAGAGAGTTTATTATGGTAGGCTATTCCGAAACTTCTAAAGCTTATCGTTTAATGGATCCAGAGACTAGAAAAGTTATTACTAGCCGAGACGTTATATTTTTTGAAGAGCGGTTCAACAACAACAAAGAAATTCAGAGCGACTTAACAATCTTGGACACTGAAGACATTGCAACTGGATCTACTGAAAGTGTTAGCCCAAACGAAGAAGATGAGAGCTGTGCAGCAGATATGATCAAAGATGCTGAACCAGTAAGATATGGTCCTGGTCGTCCCAGAATTATTCACACCGGGGAACCAGGGCGCCCACGCAAGGAGCGCCATATATTAAATTTTATTGAAAGCAAGGAACTAAAAATACCGTCGTGTGTAGATGAGGCTTTGAGTAGCGAATATTCAAAGCACTGGAAAGACTCCATGCAGAAGGAGTATGATGCGTTAGTGGAGAATAATACTTGGACACTTGTACAGTTGCCAGCAGGTGAAAAAGTTATCAATTGTAAATGGGTGTACAACATAAAGAGAAATGCAGATGGTAGTATTCAGCGCTTTAAGAGTCGTTTGGTGGCAAAAGGCTGCAGTCAACAATTCGGAGTAAATTTTACTGAAACATTTTCACCAGTGGTAAGATACGCGACCATCCGTATGCTATTTGCGCTAGCATGCGAACATGAGCTCTATTTACATCAAATGGATGTGTCATCAGCGTATTTAAACAGCGATTTGCATGACATCGTATATATGAGGCAGCCCGAAGGTTTTGTTAGCCAGAAATTTCCAAATCGAGTGCTGAGGTTAAACAAGGCGTTATATGGGCTGAAGCAGAGTGGGCGTGAATGGAATGCGACGCTTGATGGAGTTCTAAAGAAAATTGGGTTTTCACCGTGTGTCAGTGAGCCCTGCGTGTACACAAAAAATGAAAATGGTAACTATAATATAATTGCTGTGTACGTAGACGATCTCATTATAGGGTGCTCAAAACTTGAAGATTTATCTGCAATCAAAACACAAATCGCAGAAGAGTTTGATGTTGTGGATGGAGGTCCACTTAAATATTTCCTGGGCATGGAAATATGCCGCGAAGGTGAAACAGGTCCTTTAGCTGTTTGTCAGCGAAAATACATCCTTGATCTTCTAAAGCAGTATGGTATGGACAATTGCAAACCTGTATCAACACCGTTAATTCCAGAGTTTCAAGTGAGCTGCGGAGTTGAAAGTTGCAGAAAGGCGAATCAAACGGAGTATCAGTCTCTAGTTGGTGCCTTGATGTATTTAGCCATTTCAACGCGACCAGATATACTCCATTCGATTTCAAAGCTGTCACAGAGAAACACCGATCCTCATTCAGAGCATGAGGCTGCATTGAAGCATATCCTAAGATATTTAAAAGGAACCGTCGATTTAAAAATCCATTACAGCAAGACTGGTAAGCCTATAGAGTGCTATGTAGATGCCGACTGGGGTAGTGACACCAGTGACAGAAAGTCGTATACGGGTTGTGCCTTTATTGCAGCAGGCAGCGTGTTTTCATGGGAAAGCAAAAAACAGAGCGTAGTTTCACTCAGCAGTACGGAAGCGGAGTATGTGGCTCTCTCGGCAGCGGCCAAAGAAGCTGTTTATATCAAAAAATTGTTAAATGAAATAGGTTTTGGCGAAAATCGTCCGATGGTTTTGAATGGCGATAACCAAAGCGCACAAAGTTTAGTAAAGAATCCCATATATCACTCTAGAAGTAAACATATAGATATTAAATTTTGATTATATTCGTAATTTGTATGAAAATTCCGAGATAACTTTAAACTATGTTTGTACTGAAGAAATGATATCTGATATTTTAACCAAAAATTTGCAAAGGTTTAAACACTGTAAATTTACAAGAGAAATGGGATTGTATTAATTTTTTTTTTATTTATTTTTAATATGCAATCAAATATGTTTGTATTGAGAAGGAGTGTTAAAGATAATATTACGTGCAATACAATATATTTGACTCTACTGTATTTATAATGAATTAGCCATCACTGTAACATGAATTCTGTTTTTTGTTTTGGAATCGAATCTTTGCATTTGCTTTTGGATTGTATTTTGGCAACTCCTTCTCCTTTCTATATTTCTAATATTATTTTCTCTCTCAATAAACGTTGAACAATAAAGTTGTGTGTCGCTTTTTATTTAACAAACGAACGATTAAAATCTAATAAAAGTCACACAGTGCCAATTCAGGCGAATACGGGGAATGCTTGCCAGTTACATTGTCATTAGATGGCCTCAGAAGAAGTACAAATTTTTACAAAATCCATTTTACTTTGTGCAGCACCTTAGATAATTGTGCAACTTTAAATGTGGTACATTCTGAAATGAAGACAAAGATTTACTTTGGAATGTGAAAAAATGCGATAAATCACAACTTTTTTGAAAGGTTTTGAATAATTGTACAGTGAATTTTCGAATCTGAGGTGACTTTGGCAAAAAACAAAGGTTGTGAAATCAAAAACACTTCTCTGGCACAAGGTGTCGATTAACACCTTCTGATCAAATTCCGTGACTACCAGATATTTCCCCGAAGGATTTATTCCTGTTTGCATTACTAAAATAACCATTCCATGGAAGACTTTTCGCATCCCTTGAAGTAATTCTAGATGTGTGTCTTCAAAAATAACGGAAAAGAAATTCATGTAAATAAACAAACATATTGAGTTTTGAGACAAAGAATATTCTCGTAAATAATATTGAATTAATTAATTTTAGTTTTAATTTAAACAACTTTCGCCAACAAACGAATAATCGAATACGAGTTCAACCGGCTCTATAAATATCATATAATCTCTTAATTAGTTCTCGCACAACATTTAATCGTGCAAAGCCCTGTTCTCCTCCGGTACTAATTTACATTTTTTTATTTAGGAATAAACTGAATCAATTACCACACATTTATAAGCACCAGAATAGTTCCACCTGTGAACATTTCTAAATGCACAACAGTAATATTTCAGTCTTTAAGTTTCCTTTATTTAAATTTTCATATTGTGTGTATATAGAGCACCATTAAACTTAAGTACGGCTGTATCCATACGATTCTATGTGTAGATGTTAATTTATAAATACACCCATATATGAGCCAAACAAGAATATTGAAATAGCCTTGCCTAAATTAAGCATCTAGACTCCTTACGCCACACTTATTACGATTAAATTATTGATTCCTATTATTGAACAAACTCCCCAATTTGTTAAAGCGTTCCAGTCAATGGGTGGCAAGCGTAAATGACCAACGATTATTTCACGAATTTACGTGCCCAGTGTTCAATAGAAATAATGAAGATAAATGTAGAACAATTCAGCATAGCAAAGATATTATGTGGGAAATATTCTTAATCTTAGTAGCCTCTTTTACAACCGTATATTTTTTAGAAACGGACTGATAGGTGTGAGAAAAATTATTCCGCAATACCACCCATGCCATTGTGTACCAATGTTCCCGGTTCAAGTAACCTATTTCTGGAACCATGTTAAATTTATGACTGGAAAATTGTGTATATTGGTTTAAACAGTTCTTACCTTCTCTGGTTCTCTAAAATGCCAAAACGATTCGGACATGAAATTTAATGTCTAGGAAATATATTTTCGTTCCGTCATTGCAGTGCATTTTTTCCAAGTTCCTTACAGGTTATTGGACTGCATGTCTCATGACCAGGCGTGCAATATGCTGAAACAAAAATTTTGGTTGTCAGTTTGTCCCGGGAAATGGCACACATCTACGAGTATAGATTGCGGAAGGCAACCCATTCAATCTTTATTAACGTGAGCATTGCAAGTGCGAGAGAAATACCTAACTGAAATCAATTAATTCTGTTTACTTTTTATTATTGGTGCTTGTATCATCCTATCGTCAGCTGATGACATCTTTTCAATGTGTCATTCTTTCTTCCATAATTTAGAAAATTAAAGTGACTTGCATGAAATTTATGATGAAGCTGAAATAAAGTTCGCAAATTAAATATATTTGAATTTTAATTTTATTTTGAAATTCTGAAATATTATTTCTCAAACATTTTAAATATTTAAAACATAAATGAATGTTACAAATGTTGTAATAAACAATTCCATTGCAAGAACAAATCTTAACTACGTAGAAAGAGTTGAGTTTACTCATAGTTAAGAGTGCTAAATATACTTTCGTTGAGATTATTGATCCTTGGAAATTTGCCAACTGCTTGATCAAAGTCAGAGCTACTCATAATTGAGTTTATTAGTTGCACAGTATTAGTTTTGTCAAACCATACGCAAACGATTGTTTGAAAAGCTCCTACTTTCACGAAGCCAGAAAATGAAATCTTGCTCCACAGTGTCCGATGATAATGGAAAGTTTCCAAAACCTATTTTGTTTTCATCATTTCCATATACACTTATCATATGTGGATTCGAATTCACTCAGTTTCTGTAATGTTTCAAATTAAACTTAATATTGACATAATTAAAAATCTTAATTCAAGAAAATTATTCACGTGCCTCAATGGAGAATACAATATTTAAAGTAATATTACAAATATCATCATAATTATAAAAATGATTCCGTACAAAATATCAGCTCACTTCCGTAAAATCAAATTATATTTAAATTTGTCCTCAAGGGTGTTTCGACTTGCTGCCGTTGATATTAAGGGAATGCAATCCCAATCTGTTACGCATCTCATTACATTCTGTTATAATTCATGCTTCCTTATGTTAGGCTATTGTGAATGTTTCGACGGGTACAAAAGTAGCATTGGTTCTGCTTGGGGGAAACATGGACGAAATATAATAAATTTTCAAATTACTGGTGTAAAAGATATTTATAAGTGACTATTAAAATGCGAAATGTGTGCTTCAGATTTGCGACAGTAACTTATTTATGTAAGTCATTTGAGGAACATGCTCATTCATATTACGATAAATTTTAAGGGAACTAGGAATATACTTTAGTAGGCAACAATTCATAATAACGATAGAAACTGCATTCATATTATTTAAAGCAGCTACCTATTTGAACTAGTCCTTTGAATCGACATATTAAGAATGCTTTGAAAATTAGAAATAAATTCTAAATTTAATTTGAGTTCCTTTGGTGCTTTATACATTTTATTGTTTAAATTTAAGCGCAAATTGGATGAAAGTGTTGGAGTGTGGTTGCAGTGAATTTGTGGCACACACTCTTTATATTGATTAGTAATAGAATAATAAATTACCCGCCACAGTAAGTTTCGGTGGTCCCTGCGGAAGAGATAGTGATAATAATCACTCGACATAATTTACACTTTTAGCTACGACGATTACGCTATGAAATGATATTAAAATTGTCCCGTAGGGCAAACGCTTCCCTATTCACTAATTATGACAGAATTAAATATCTAACAACAAATACGACCGAAACACAACATAACTAAAGGAAATGCTTCAGGGATCAGGGAGTAACTGCAGCTGGTATAACAAATGTCTGTTGTGTGGGATAACCGATACTCAAGTTTTTCATGCACTTAAATACTTGAAATGCTAAAGCAGATGGGAGTAAATGAATAAATACACTCAGTAATAAAATGTAACCTCTTAGGAATATACATTGCTACTTCAGCACACATTTCTCAGGCGTGGTGATTCCAACTGCGTCAAACAGCTAAGCACGCACTTCACAGACATAATGAATTCTCCTACAATATATGATGAAACCTTGTGCCTTAGCAAAAAAGGATTCAAAGGCATTATTCAAATGGATGTAAGCCACCATCCACCTTCCCTAGAGGACCTTCCCTAGAGTCAGGGTACAACATTTATGAATGTTTGGTGTTTTATACATATTTATGATGTCCTTTGTATGATTGTTGTGGGTGTCAGTTGAATTGAACAGTTTTCAAATATTTATCCCATTTTGACTCTTACCGGTTTGGGCGGGCCCACAATATGTGCTCCACAGTAGAAGAAAAAGGGCGATATTACTTTACGATTATCCTATATTATTATTTATCTATTAATTCAAACAATGCTTATAATTTGAATTTATTGAATGAATACTGAAGTTGATTTTTTATTAAAGTACCTATTCGCAATACATATAATAACAATTTTGGTCGTGTTGAAAATATTGTACAAATATTAAGCCACTAACAAATAATTGGTCGTTTATTTCATTAAAATTTTAAACACAATTTATATACATTCAGAGAAGTGATGATTCAGGCATATTTTCAGAAGACCAACGGCAGTATAGAAAGGCATACATAGACACAGTGGGTTAGGGAAGCTGGTTTTGGCATCTCACGGTAAGCTACTTTATGCTTTTCCTCATTGCGACACCATTTTAAATTACTTTGAATATGTTTTCGGTGGTTTGAACATACATACTTAACTTTACTTTTCACATCCACCAATTTAAGCCGGAGTCGCAATTTCACTCGTACGCATACTTTATAACAAGTTATTTATTCATTCTTTCTTTCTATGGTTTATTTGTTTAGTCGCTCGGGTCTCCGACAAATTTCAGCGCACTAAATTATATTTTTATAAAATTTCGCGTATTATTTACGATGTCCTATGTACGGAGGTCGGTTTTTTATTATGAGGGAAGTTTACATGCCTGTTAAAAATAACACGGACAAAAGCGTGTGTTTAGGATGTGTGAGACTATATATGACTTTGTGTGTATGTGTGTGAAAGCAAGTGTTTGCTTTAGTTATTTTATGTATTAATGCTATATAAAATAAACAAAGCATGCACACACAAAGTTGCCAGCATTTGGCGTTGATTTGATTAAAGCAAGAGCAGCGTATCCTTCACTCTATCACAAACTCATAAACATCGATGCACACATCTCCTCTGAAGCCATTCTATCGTTGATTTATGGACGATTATATTTTTGAGGTCGTCGATCTTTCGCCAAATTGCTATCATTTTTTTGTTTCTTTTCATTATTATTATTTAGCGCTGTGTCGCTCTCTTCCGTTTTCTTCTATTCACACTGGTGTAATCCCTTCGTTTCATCTTCGTGTATAGGTTTTTCTTCACTTTTCGCGACCCATCTGAAGGTGATATTTTTGAGGAGGCTTTGGTGCTTCTCGTCGTGACTTTCTGTTGACGTATTGCATGTTCCTGGCAGGAACAAGTAGTAAAATGGGCGATATGTATGTCAAAAATATATTACCAATATTTGGGAACCCTTTAATAGTGCGAGACATTTTCGGTTAGTCGAAGATGTTTACGAAAGTTTGAAAGGCACATTTAGATTAGAAAGATTGAAATAATCAGGGTAAGCATCATAGAAGATTTTTTTGGTTACAATCTTTTAATGGCGTATGAACAATCCAAGTATTACGAGAGATATGGGGTTGAGTGCCTTCAATGCTGTGAACAAGAGATAAGTCCCGAAATATACATGAAATTACGGTGGAGGCTACAAATTGATTATAGACTGAAGGGAAATTATAACATGTTCACATGAGGAGTGGAAATAACGTATTTTCTGAACGGGAAACGAATTATGTTTGAAAGAATTGGGTTCGTATTCTTGAATTGAGAAATCTGTTGGAAGATCCCATTGGTACTTGTCAAACATAAAAAGAAATTCTTAAAAGATATACTCGTACATGGAAATCAAAATCTGGATCAAGAATGTGTTGTCCTGCTAAATCCTAAATGCAATGATATTCAAAAAATTATCCATATAATACATAATGAATAATTTATTCTATGAAATTTCAATAGACAGCAGTCTGCAAATAAATATATGACTATATTTTAATTCCTATTATATATTTATTAAAGGAATTATATATTTTTCTTAGTAGGACTTATGCAAGCAAAAATGAAATTCAACAATATCTGTGTTCTGACTTCTTTTTCTATACAAGCCCAGGATGTAGAAAGAAAAGACAAAACTTAAAAAAAATGTAGGTTGAATCGTTCTTTATATGAGTGCAGGAACTCTCATGAAAAAATAAAATTCAATTTTTAAAATACTTTAAAATTCAAATCCGAAACTCAAATAAAATAGACTTGTATTATTTACACTTGAAATTGTTATTACGAATGCTTTACAAATTGCAAATTGGTTGAACTGTATGCAAGAAAAAGCAATAAAAACCTAAAGAAAAGTTATAAAGGAAGCATGAAACGGCTTCAAGAATGGCACCCCTATAAACATATCAAATTGCATGTAAGTATAAATGTAAGCATGCAGAGAACTCACGTTGCTACACAGTCAAGGACAAACCTTTTTTATTTGCATTTAAGGGTTTTTTGAACAATATTGATAAAACTGTTTGCTTAGAAAGAAAAGAAAAGTCCACCCTATACTTTTCGCCAACTCTTACCAAGTACTTCAATATTGAAAGCAAATACAAGCAAAGAATCCTGTGTGATTTAATAAAAGATTTTTCTCTCATCCGTTGATTTATTACCGAGAACCGTTCAGGAATTTCGCGTCTACATTTACAATTTTGTGCCAATTAAAACTTGCGTTAACGAAATAATTTCGGTAATGGAAAGTGCAAGGCATAATTTTATTTTCAGACTTTTTCAGTTGTATTTATAATTAAAATTTGCTTCAATTTCTACTTTTTCCACATACGAGTACATATATTTATTGTGACAATAAACAAATTTTAAACATCATTGTTTCCATGCTTCTATGAAACTATCCGTTTATTAAAGTTGAGTATGGGTATGTGCAGCCAAATGTATGTAAATGTCCTGAGATGGAGAGGACAACAAATAAACAGGATTTCATATATGTACTCTCATTTACGAGCTCTCTACCACTTGTTTGCTGATTCTAAAATAAGTTGCTAGGGCATGTAATATATCAAGATCTTCATTGTGTCTTCATGAACGCGATCTATAGCACAGTTTAGTTGTGGTATTGATATTAACGAATACGATAGGATTCAAAATTTGTTCATATATTAAGAAGACGAAAATTCAAAGGAATCCTTCCATTACTTGGAATAATACTCTACAAAATCATCAGTTTATTATACCAAAATGGATAAAAGGCGATAGCAGTGGAATCCGGTTTCAAGCGATAATTACTAAGCACGATTTTACATTCAGATTACAGTCTAAACCAAAAAAAAGTGCTGTCGAAAAAGGATTTCTTATATTAATTTTTGTTTGTAGTAGAATTACTCTTATTTTTTCTTTGATTCTCGTTTACATGAGGGGGTGCATCTTCGCCTAAAGCATAAGAATTTTCATGAAGGAACCGAGTTTAAGTGCAAATATGAATTATATAAAAATGTACGAATAAATGTGAATACTGCGGTAATGATATGATGACAAAATCACACCACCGGTAATTTGAAGTATTAGAGTCAGGATGGCCAGTAAAGATAATAAATTTTGACAAAAAAAAAGTAAATGCTCCCAAATTTTCTGCATTGTAAAATTTAAATAATCCCCTTAAACCGACTCCCGTATCTATAGGAATCTCATAAATTTATTTTTCCCCTCATAAAGTGTGTTTGTCCTGAAAACACACCAGTTTCGGTCTAAGGAGCAGTTAGTATAGGAGCAAATAACCAAAGGGCAATTCCTTCTTGTTTGGTATTTTGCTCTAAATTGCACCATCAAAAATTTGACAGTGGAAGCAAATTTAGGCATATACTGTCTTCTGACTTTGCTTGAAATTTTAAGAAATTTATGAAATATAAAAAAACAATATCATTAAATATGCTCACGAACTAAGGAAATTAAGGAAGACCAAAAAAATTGGGAACAAAACACGAAAGATAATTAAAGCAGCAGAAGCTTCAATGAAACACACAGTTATTTTTCTGCCATTTTCTGCTGTTTGATAGCAAGTGAAGAGCTGCAGAATTACTAGAACTTGTCTACTCACATCACTCATACGTCCCAGAGCACACGAGCACAAATTTTTACTTTCAATTGAACACATTCTGCTTAACGGACAATGAAAATTGAAGTAACACAACTTTCTGTGTTGCATTTGTTATCTTGAAAAGTCAAAATAACACTGTTCCTCAGAGCACCATATTGAGGTGTTAATTTCATATATTTTGTCAGACAGGCGAATGATTCATCCTGACTGTTGATGCAGTAATTTGCTTGCGCCTCAACTGCAGTAGAATATTTTACCAGAAAGCAATTTCCCTTATCAATGGAATAAAGTAACACCCATTTTTTAAATCTGATTTAATTAATTATGTACATGGACACTTATCCTAATCAGAAGTTCCCTAATTACATTTTAATTTGTTTCACTGTCGCGCACACCTACGTAGTTTGTGGAGAGACAATCCAATAGCTCAGAAATGATTTATCGCTTTTCGTTTGATGATGTTAACTTCAATCATCAATCAACAATTGCATTTTAGTTCGCATGACAAATGTCTGTAACTACTTTCGGAAAACTGGAAAACAACAAAATTTCAACTGTGGAGAATTATAAAACAAGTTTAGATTAATGCTTGTTAACTGAACTAGGCAAAGGAGTTCTGTGGACTTGTATTCACTTTAATTTGATGTTATTAATAGATGTAGTAAAAAGACATCCATTATCTTTTCTATAGAGGGTTTCGAAATTTGTATATCGCGTTGTATAAGTGCCGTCGGGTTACGCTAGATGGCGTTAGAAAGATAAGATTTCGTATTAAAAAAAGTTTCTGCTAGTTTCGTGGTTTCGTGACTCGGTTTTGTCTGAGAGCACGTCAAAAACAAAATTTTCCACATTTCACAGTTTTTCTTCGATAAAGATGACTGAAAATGTGAATAGTGTTAATGGTCCTGATACTGTAACAGCCAGTTACGCGCAATTTTAATTTCGTCAACTGTGTTCCGGTTATTTTGATGTCAAAGATGTACCACCCTCTGGAAGGAAAATTGTCGAAAATGTCGATAAAAGCATGGAAATCGTCGAGTCCGACCGTCATGTAAGCACAGTTTCCATTTCCCAGGAGCTAAACATTGCACAAAAACCCGTTTGGAACCACTTCAATAAAAGTGGATATAAAAAGAAGCTAAATTTATGGGTACCACACGAGTTAACGTAAAAAACATCATGTACCGAATTTCCATCTGGGAATCGATGCCGAATCGGAACAAAATCGACCCATTTCTGAAGTGGATGGTGACAGTGAAAACAGGGGTCGAATCGTGGTAAGCCGGTGCAAACGGTTGCCAAGCCAGGATTGATGGCCAGGACGGGTTTGCTGTGTATTTGGTGGGATTGGCATGGAATCATCTACTGTGCGTTGCTCCCCTCCGACCAAACTCTTAATTTGGACCTGAATTGTCAACAATTGGACCATCTGAAGGAGCAATTCCTCAGAAGCGACCAGCCTCTGCCACTGGGGGCTAATTGTATTCCATCAGGACAACACGCATAGATAGTGACACGACTCAGGGAGCTATGTTAAGAGGCTTTTAAACATCCACCTTATAGTCCGGATCTTACACCAAGTGATAACTGGTGAAACATCCGCCTCAAGAGAAGCTTGTGAAAATCGATTGTCCCACCTTTTAGCCGATAAGGGTTTCTATGAGAGAGGCATAATGAAATTACTTTCCAAATGGCAGCAAGTTATCGAACAAAACGGTGCATATTTGGCCTAAATCGAATCATTCTAACTATGCTTAATAAAATCTTCAATTTCATGCAAAAATAATGGATCTCTTTTTCCTACAAACACTTACAACAAATATACATTTTTTTTTTTTAAATTTGGTACGCGAGTTATGTAATTTAAAAACACATTGTTTATTTATTTGTTTATATGATTTTCTTTATTAGGAGCGGTTACTACTGATCTTTCGAATCGACAAAACTTAACTGAGGTGAAACAAGTTTTTACACAATTGTTATGTATCAAATATTCTTTCAACATATTTACAGTAATATCTGATGATCCACAATTGAGAGATTACTGTTTACATATCGTGTAACGTAATAAAACTGGAAAGTAAAATATTTGATAAACTATTACTAAAAGAAATTTCAACAATGAGTGAGTACGAAATAAGTAAGTTATACGAAAATGTAAAGAGAGTGATAAATAGAATACAACGAAATGATTTATATGTATGTATGTATGTATAATGAAGTAATGATACTTGATTTACATATATGTAAATGTGTAACTCGCGTGATAAAAATTCCAATTAAGATAATTGTTGCTTCAGTTTTCTTAGTCACTAAATTTTCAAAATGAAGTATTTCAGATATAATGCAATATTTTTTGTAGAATCTCTCCGAATATTTTTCATCTACACACTCAATTTAACTTAACTATTGAGTGTGAAAGTGCCACGTGGCATACTCGTATTTTATCCTGTCTATGGATAACGAAGAGAAAACTCCTCGTGGAGTAATTGATGAAAACTCTTGTTTTCCATCAAAGTGGGCAATAGAGAAAATTTGTTGTGAGGGGGTTATTTAAAAAAAATGGCACGAAGTAAAAGAAGACTTTTATAGAAATATTGTTAATGCATAAAATATATGCTATCAACAATAATGCCGTCCGTCCAAAAACATTTAAAATTTAGAGTTTTTTTTATGTGTTTAGCAGAAAGCTTAATACATATGACATTATTGACATCTGTAACATATCCTTCATATTTCAACAATTCTTATATGTACGAGTATTTATGGTAGCTTTTTGAGAATATTTCTACATACGTTTCAAATTGGCATTTGTTTTGGAATCTTAATTTACGATGATGCTACATTACTTGTATAGTTATCATTTGCGTAAAATTTTATTATTAACTTTTGTATCACACATTAAATTTTGTCTGCAAGTGTTTGGGGTAATGAACAATCAACTAGCCTTCGAGTTAAAAAAAAAGTTTTAGAAGTAAACATTTGATGACCACGCCCTGAGTAGGTTTCATAAGAATGGCGAATTTTATAATACAAAAAGTATTTGTGGAATGTTTATCAGATCGACGAATATAAATATTGAAGGTTCCCAAGTTTGTATGACTCCTAAATTTGATTATTTCCAATACCCAGCTGTGTATTGTATTGTATAATAATATATAACAGATATATTTAAAAAAGATTCCAATCGAATTTCATTATCAAATGGTTACCATTATGCCATCAAGAATACAAGAATGCATACATAAGAGTAAGGATATTTGTATTTTCCTGTTCGCTATATTTGCAAATATTGTACCAGCACAATTTCACATTCGTCCTTTTAGCCGTGCGAATTATTATGTGAAGCTACCATCGCAATCGTTCAAAGATTTAATTGAATTTATCACCAAATTTTCTCCATTGGACAATACTGAAAACTTTCGAACACATGACCGTATAAGTGATATCAGTATTCTTGGAAAGTTCTAAACAAATCTGCTCTGTAATGGACCAGCTGACGTCGAATATAAACAGATACTTATCATAACCATTAAATTGATAGTCCACAATATCAAAGCTGCTATTGGAAATGCGGAGTCGGTGCTTTCACGCACTCATGATTAATTTGCAAACTGTGAATACACTCACAATCATACACTCACAATCACTCACAATCATTTCCCATGCACAACTCCGGATAGTTACGACCATGGAATCCATTTGCATTTCCATATTAAATAAATACTAAAATGAAATTGTGTTCAGAAATATTTTTCGGAATTCAGAAAATCCGTCGTATATGAAAATATCTATTTGGCAAACTAATGTTGGTGATAACGCGGCATTTCGCAGCGGAGTTGCTAAATATTTCGAAAATGTGGGATTTGCGTCACCAACTAAGTTCGACCACGCAAATATAAAGCTAAACCATAATGTGAATATATGTGGGGTAGAGTTATCGACGGGATAAAACTCAAATTAGAGTCAAAAAAATTTAGAAAAACTTGGGAAACTGAAACTAAATGGATTTTGAATCTATTGGTTTAGATTAACCAGCTTAGCAGCACTCTAATGAGAAGATTTGAAGAATATAGTAATTTTGAACTTAAGTTGGTGTTCAGCTCACAATAGGGTTCATTAATACACAAATGGACCTACGAATGTACAGGTATTCAAAAATAATAATATTACATCATATCGATATCGGTGATATCAGCATATATCTGCACTAAGCACTCATAAAAGAAAACAAATCTTTAGAGCAGAGGTCAAAAGAAATTTCTCAGTCACATTTAAATTGATTTTCTTGCTGGGTACATAAACCAGGTAATTCCATCTGATATGCATGCCATCCAACGATAACTCGCCAACACTTGCAGCAAGTACTACAAACGACAATATAATTAATTATATGGTTTATTTCGTTGGCAATTTGAGAGAGTAAATCGTTCTTTGCGCATAATAAAATTCAAATTTGAGAAATTGTCTTAAATTATGCCGTAAATTCTTTGTGTTTTTTCAAGAAAATATGAGAATTGAAATTGCGTGTTTTAAACCGGAGAAAAAAAAACAATCGTATCGAAGGGTAAGTGAACAAACCACTCAGGTTAACCCCTATGAAAAGTGCGCAAAATTTGCTCTGGTTTTATTTACAAATATTGCTACATTTTTGAAATACAACTATTTTTGTTGTGCTTCCATGGTATGATTGCCCGTTGCACGCAAGCCAAAATGAGTATTGTTGGAGGCAAGCTAGGTGGAGTCAATGACAGGTACTTTGTTATTACTGGCATTAATGTGCCATAAAAGCATGGGATATCAGCGACAGGTGTGTTAAGAAATGTGAACCTGTGGGATTAGATTCATTATAACTATGTTTAGCCTTGCATTGCCCCTATAAATAGCTAGGGAAGGGAAGGTGGAACAAGCAGTTCCAACGATGATGATGATGACTTTATTGACTATTTAATTTTTATGAGCTTAAACTGAAAAAGTCGTTGGCAAATTACTTTCAAATACATTTATACTTCCCTTGCTACATTCGGATATATCATGAGGTCTACGAGTATATGGGAAGGGATGGGTTTTGCTTAAATGATGAACTCTTTTCAATCACTTATTTGATCAATGAAACATGTTCTATTAAAGTAAAATTTTTCATTTTTGAAGAAGACTGAGTTTCTGAATTAAATTTGTTGAAATCACCTTCCTTAAATAATCAATAACAATTCTAAATTTGTTCTAATCAAAATCATTGCTGACAATAATAAAAATTGTTATATTTAGTTCTGAAAGTTTTGCAATTAATCCTCTGAAAATTAAAATAAGCTTTTCCAAAGTTTTCGCATTTTTTACGAAACGTTTTTTGTGTCTGAACTCCGTCAGACGCTTCATAGTTGACATGCGAAGTGGAAAACTTTTTCAATGAATGCAAATAAAAAAGCAATAATGTTTCAATCTGGCCATGAAAGCGTATATTTGGCGAAGTTCGTATGTGGAACTTTTAATTGAAATTAATAGCAAAGAGAATAGGAAAACAGCAAATTAAACGGAAAAGTTTTGAAGAATTAATGTTTTTGAAGTCAGAAATCAAATGCAGAAATATAAGTTCAGAGCAGTTTCGGATAATAAATTACAGTTTTATTTGAATTGGTAGAATCCTCTAAGAATATCCCACCACCATTTCTGATTTTAGTTATATTAATTTTCGCTCATGCATTCTTTACTTAATATTTCAAGCTGCGAGATAAGCCCTTAATGAGAATAACTGGAGCAAGTGGAAATTAGCATTCAATGATACCAGCACTGAATTGAATCGATTTGAATACTAAATCATGTGAGAAACAATGCGATCCCTACCATTCACGCCGGACCAAATTCTGTATAGTTCAAAAATTTCTCATCTGCTTTACATAAGCACTTTCCAAAAAATTGTTCTTTCTATTCACATTTGAAGTGTACTAAAAATGATTAGAAATACTTTTTTCAAAATTTTTCAAAGTTGTTAGCATTTAACAATCATCGGTAATTTAGGGATCCTACCTTCATTTGCTGCTGTGCCAAGAAATACATTACAACAATTTGTATACTCATATACTAGCAACTGCTTTGACTGCTTCACTTCGAAGCCTCAATTAACAATTACACCACGCGGTATGGGTCAAGGTAACTCGCCATGGCTTTTGTTTTTGTAGCTGCGAACCGTGCCAAGCCATGGGCGGTAACTTTCGTTAAAGGTCGTACACAAATTTCGTACGCTCACAAGGGATAACATCACAACAAGGCCAGATACGTAAAAACAGATTGGTTTATGTGAAGGTTTCATATATGAAGTAACAAAATATTTATTATTTATTATCTTTAATATCCATAGCACACTGCAAGTGGCAATTTAAAAATTTCACTGAATTTATTCTTGCCAAAGTTTCATCCATTATTCTCGCACCATATTCGTAAGAGCAACTTGGAATTTTAATATTTCATTGAAATGAACGAATTGTGAACCGTTGACATTTAATACAATTGGGTAAATTCATTGGTATAGAATTTTCATTATGGGAGCATTAATCTCTAAAAATGATGGGACGGTTTGTCGCCCACACTTCTCTATGAATGGTTTTCAAAATGGTGACCAATTTTATATAGAAATATATTTGAAGTAATAGAAATTAGTAGTGAAACTTTAGATAGTTTAGGGGCTAATTTATTTCGAGGTCACAATTTAAAGCTGAAATAAAACACATGGGTTTCTAATAGACTTTGTTTTCAATTCAATATAATTTTGTTATATTGTCGTTAAATATGAAACTCAACTTAGATTTATATATACTCGTATATTTATATTATCTATGAACTGAAATGGTGAAGGATCAGAGCATCAGCGCCCGCCTTAAAGTACTGCCAAATATTCATTTATATTATAATCATGCAGCGTACTTTATATATAAACCTGCAATATTATGTCCCAAATGTGGCCTTGGAAAATTAATATAAAATGCCCCAATGATCTACTCTACACGGCGTAAGCACGCCGTAAGCAATCTCGTGTTGCACCCGTAAACTAAAAAACATATTGAAGCAGAAACACCAAAAGTAGTTGCAGACTATTTTGGAAGCTTGAGTCCTCATGGCGATAATGAGCATTCATTGTGGAGTGCTACTAGGAACTTCAAAGAACCAATACAACATAAGTCACCACTTCGTAAAGATAATGGGTCTTGGGCTAAAAGCGATGATGCAAAATGCACTGCCTTCTCATGTCACCGGAGTAATGTCTTCTGTCCAAACCTCCTTTATATCATTTGAACCTCGTGAAATACCGAGTAGTGGAAACAGTGAGCGCCTGAAAACCTCAAGGAAGGTGGTAAATAAAGACCTGAATCTGAAAAAAGCACCAGGAATGGATCAGATAACAGCAAACATGATAAAAGAAATACCTAATATAGCTGTATCTCACTTAGTCACAGTATTCATGATTACGAACCCAGGAAAGGATGTTACATAGATTTGTTCATATAGACCCATTATTCTAATGCCAACCTTATCTAAAATCTTCCAAAAAATAGTTCCTTGGCAGGTCTTCCTTCTTAAATAAAAACAATGTAATTTGCCAATATTAGTTCGGCTTCCGTGAAAAGCATGGAACTATAGAGCAAGTTCATCGCATAGTAAGAGTTATATGCTCAACATTCGAACATAAGAAATACTGCTCTGCTGCATTCCTTACCATTACGCAAGCCTTTGATAAAGTGTGGCACAAAGGGTTCATATATAAACTTAAATAAATTCTTCCAAAGAAATTCCACAAACTATTTGAAACCTACATGAAAAGCAGAAAATTTATGGTAAGCCACTACTACTTTGATATCAAAGCAGGAGTCTCTCAAGGCAGTGTGCTTGGGCCGATGATACGCCATACTGAGTACAAACAGCTCCCATATTGGATCCTCGCAATCGCTACAGAAACACTTACTGTCTATTGAACAGTGGCTTAACAAATGGAGAATAAAGGTCAACGAAGCTAAATGTGCACACCTAACATTCACCTTAAAGGAGGACACGTGCCCCCCTATACGCATCAATGGTCAAACATTCCACAATGCTCTGACCTGAGACAGACGATTAACCTGGACTAAACACATTGACTCAAACTGTGCTCAGGTCAAATTGAAACTCTAAACCTTGAACTGGCTACTAAATAAGTAGTCAAACCATGCCTTAGAATATAAGGAACTAATTTTTACTAGTGTCATTAAGCCTATATGGACATATGGGATTCAATTGTGGGGCACCGAGTGTTCGTCAAACAGGGAGAAACTCCAGCCCCTCCAAACGAAAATTTTGAGAATGATTACCATGCTCCATGGTACTTGAGGAACATAAACATCCACCGTGACCTGAATATACCCACGATTGATAAAGAAATGGTGAACACTTACAAAACCTACGCTCTTAGATTGAAAGATCACCCGAACTGCTTGGCGAGGAGCCTACTAAAGCTTCCCTCTACAAGACGCCTCAAAAGGATATAGACCTTTGACCTGATTTAATGACGTCTTATTGCATGCAGTAAATAGTACATCCGGTCTAATGTATCCACACTATTACAGTTGGATGGATACATTAGACCGGATTAAGTAAATTCTTATTGCTGACTGAGGATTTTACCTAGATATGTAAATGTAGTCTTGTAATGTAAAGATGCGGTAAATAAATAGATGGTAAAAAAAAAGAATTTTAAAAATTACCATGTGACAAATTTTGTCCCTAGAATTGATATTAAACATTTATATGCGCACTGTGCAGCAGCAAAAATAAAGTAGGAGCAGGGGATAAGAGTATGAGAAGAAATATTCAACTCAGGCGGAATAGGCAAATGCAATTCAGTTCCAGAGACTTTTGCATTGCAGCTATCAAATTGGAAAATGTGTGTTTCTAATTTACATTGAATTTGACAACTGTTGAGAGTTCTCAAAAATACTCAAGATATCTGAAATTGCTCCAATGAATTCAAAAGTTCAGAAGTTTGTTGCACAATCAAGTATTAGTTTAACAATGGAAAGTTTTATATTTTAGCATCTCTAAATCAATCGCTTAATATGATATATGCGAAATCAGCTTTCGGTGCAAATAGCAGCAAAAAACTTCGGGAACCTGCAGCGTCGAGTGCTGTATAATTGGGGCCTGTGGCGGATCCACAAAAACGTGGTTGGAATTACCCAAAAGCGTGGTTGGAATTAGCATGTGCCCGAAAATTTGTTTCTTTGACAATATTTCGTTTAGGCAAATTTGTGGTGAAGCAATACAATATACAAGCAAGCATGCAAACATTGGCACATAGGAGTAAACACACATGCACGTATAGAACTCTTACCAATAGGAAAAAACAAAAATGTATGTTTAAATCTTGCATTGCCGAGCAACTTCGTGCGATGAGTTAAATAATTATGGCATAGTCAGCCACGCAATTTTAACTCATTTCGTTGAATGAAGAGAATGATGCAGTATCTTTGTAGTATATTGTCTTTGGTAGGAGTGTGCCTTTATTTACTTATGTGAAATGTTTCAGTTTCTGTAATTCGCGATTATCATTGCAGTAACCAATATTCAAAAGACCGGAGTGAGGTACTATCCTCGATAATAAACCTCGTAGATTCGTTCCTAATTTAACTTTTTGTTATTGTCCTAGTTTTTGGTAAACAATTCATAACTCCGGCATATTTCATCAGCATTTAATAATTCTATATTTTCTTCAATAGCGAATGTGATCAGGGACAAATATTTTCAGATATGTTTTTCCCCTATTTGACATCTTAGTATCCTAATTAACAATGAAAAAATTATTTTCCACATTTCCGATCCGTGTAATTGGTAATTATTTCTCAAATAGTTTTGCAGTATTGCGTAGGAAGCAGTCCAGTACATGCAATGAGAGAACCCATCCCTAAATTTATCTTGGTGCTTATTTATCCAGGACCCATGATGAATATTCTTATAGTGAAATTTTTGTTAAAGTTTTGTTGCACATTTAATCCTCCATGTGGGATAATAATGATAAGAATTGAATATTAAACTCAATCCGTTTGTAAGAAAACACTTTCTAACCGTTTGAAACTTTCTGAAGGGTATTTTCAATGCATATTTCTTGTACAGCACTGCAGATCTTAATATTAATGTAAAGATTCCTGGGATGGTTGATTTTAGTAGAGAATTTTATATAGAAACACCTTTATATATAGAACATTAAATATGTGCAAAAAGGGACATGTCTCTCCTATTATCAAAATGATGTCTGAGGTATGTGTTTATATAGAAAATTATTCTAATCTAAATGAAAAGAAAAGAAATTAAAATTTTCTAAATTATTCAGAAACGAAGCGAATGCGCATCACTCTGAATACCTAACTTTGCATAATACTCTTATTTAAAAATGAGTATTAATTTTTTGGATTTTATTTTATAACTGACAGTAAACGTTGTTCTTTTATTCGAATATTAATCGCAATAAAAATTCACAATAGCATAAACCTGTGACAATGTCAGCCAGTTAATGGCGTTTATTTTTACACAGCACGTATTTCAGATGGATTTTATTTATATTCAAGTTATGGAATGCATGCCCATTTTTTTAGTTAAAAGGAATACGTGGTGGAAAACAAGTTAGGCAAATATGTGTAAGAAAACAAAATAATTATTATAATCACAATTCAATAAACTTCGCATTTAAATTTGAGATCATTGCTGAATACTCAAATACCAAAATTAAAGCAAAGTCACGCAATGCTGGTAAGATGAGTAATTACGGCATATTCTTCTTAGTACACTCATAAACATTACTTAATCAAAATATTATTCACATGTTTAAATAAAAAAAAAAATATTGCCAGTTTCTATGAGTATAATTCAAGCAAAATACAAATGCTTATTATAAGATCCCCCCTGAGAGTATATAACAAAGTTATCTTTATCAGACCAGTCTTGCGGAATATATTAAAAGACTAGCTGACCCGGCAAACGTTGTTTTGCCAAAAAATGTCCCATGATCTGTACTATAGATGTACGTACATATATGTATTTAGGACTAAAACATACATTGATCATACCCCTCCACCAATGAAACTGAAATGAAAAATGCAGATATAAATTGATAACTGTCTCCGTCAGTACTATATATCTTCAGCCTTCTTGCTCTAAACAACTCATTTGCCACGTCCCTCCGCTGACGAACCTAAAATAATAATAAAATCCGGCTTTAAACTGATACTCCTAATCGCCAGTACTTTATGTGTACTTACTCGTATGAAATTATTTTTCCATTTATTGAATTGTATTTCCCCTCATCCAAGCACTCTGTGATAAACGATATTTTTCGTTTTGTTGTCAGGTGCGAAAACGATCAAAGCAGATGGTTTTCCGACACGGGAACATGAGACATTCAGTTGTCCTTGTGAAAAACATGCATTTTCCAGATTCAGGCCACAAGCACTCAATGATTGGCCTTGTGATTTATTAATTGTCATGGCGAATGCGAGAAGAATTGGAAATTGGATTCGCTTAAAGTCGAATGGCATATCGGTTGGGATCATTGGAATTCTCGGAATGAGAACTTCCTCACCTTTGAATTTTCCTTTTAGTAGTCTTGCGTGAATCACATTGGCCACGAGTTTTGTGACCACTAAACGCGTTCCGTTGCATAATTTTGGTTGGTTGAGATTGCGAAGCATGATGACGACTGGACCAAC
The DNA here is from genome assembly GCA_920105625.2 of Clusia tigrina. Lineage (NCBI taxonomy): Eukaryota > Metazoa > Arthropoda > Insecta > Diptera > Clusiidae > Clusia > Clusia tigrina. The sequence continues at coordinate 192,839,543 of OV050031.1, read as the reverse complement.
CTTCAATTGTAAATTGTGCGGTGGCAAGCCAGGCACATCCAATGAATTCAAGAACTCAGTTGGGTAGTTGGTTGCTTCGTCTTCGTTTGTTACACAGTCGATAGATTTGAAGGAATGCAGTGCCCCAACGATTTGATTTTGAATTGTGAAGCTTAAGTGATCCACATCCTTGTTGTTTGCCGCTAAAATTGCTCTTTCACTCAACCAATCGTAGTTTTTGTGGTTAGCAATGATGTTCGGAAACACTTTGTTGATGAGCTCCTCTTTCGTTGAGACGAAATTGCAAAAATTTGGCGGGAACGAAATGAATCCATTCGATGCGTCGACAGGAACACGACCATTACCGATAGTTAGCAGTTGATTGGATAACACTTCGGCAGATGGATCGTTTAGCAATGTAACTTGCATGTTTGTCGTCAGCCGAAGTTCCTTCACATAACGCCACAATGGTGATGATTTCAGGCAAGCATTGATCTCATCGGCAGCGGTCAATCCTGGTATTACTGGTAGTGTTTGCCGGAAATCGGCTGAGAGTAAAATCAATGCACCCTCAAAACATCTTGCGTCAATACGCAGATCTTTCATAGTGCGATACAGAGCTTCTTACGCACGTTTATGCGACATTGTGCATTCGTCCCAGATAATGATTTTGCTTGCTACCAAAACTTTGGCCATTGCTGAATGTTTCGCTATGTTACATGATGGTTCTTCAACCGCTTGCAGGTTTAATGGCAATTTTAATGCAGAATGAGTGGTTCGGCAACCTTCCAGCAGCGTAGCTGCTATTCTAGAAGAAGCAACTGCTACAGCAATTTCTGATCTTGCACGAACTGTAGCCAAAATCAATGATATGAGGAATGTCTTGCCAGTGCCACCAGGCGCATCAAGGAAAATCATGCCGACATTTCCATCATCAATTGCCTTCAACACCGTATCGTACACTTCTTTTTGTTGGGGATTCAACAATGGTACATTCGTTCGAACCAATTGGCTGAATGCATTTGTGTCGTATTCATGTTCACGCTGCAATTCTCGTTCGAAAGCGTCGTTTACTCCACGATCAGGCGATGTCATTCCTAACCTGACTAACAAACTGCCGCACATGAGGTAACACATGTCTTCTATCAAAACTAAAGCCTGGTTGTGCATCTCTTCATTCATCTCAAGATGGGGATTCTCTGAATGGACACGAAGTCGATGCAAAATGTCTTCTGGCATGTCATCCTTGTACTTCTCCCACAATTCACGTGGATTCGATGGAAAACATGTGGAAATAATGATCGCAAATAATGTGCGTATCTGATTTGGAGATGCGGAAACAGTTGCTTCAGCGATTGTCGTGTCCCAATGCGTATCGTTTTCCAGAAAATTGAGCTCCTGACATGCAGCACGAAATGTTGGCAACAGTACACCATTGACAGTTCGAAGTGATTCAAATGATGTCGGTCCACGAACATTCACCAGCAATAGTCGTAAGTAAAAGCATTCATCATTTTTCGGATGAACTGTATAAATACGGCCAAGAGCTTCAGTAGAACGCACATCCGGATGACCAGGAACTACATTACCTTGCTTTCGACGTTGAAATTTCTTCGATGAAGCATTCCAAGTGTAATAACGCGGCATCTCTGAGTAAAGTAACGCACGTGCAAACGGATCAATTTCGGAAATCGAGAAGAAACTGGTCAATGTTGTCGCTGGTGGGTTTTGAGCACGTTGAGCGGCATTTGCTGCGGTGAAATAAACCTGTTGACCGTTCTCCAGATGCACTGCCAAATGTGTAACACTCGGATAGCGTTCATGAATGGGAAATGAGAATATACGCCAAATCGCCTCATTGCAGCATACGTACCGACCAACTTGATAGCGCGTGATTTCATCATTGGGGTCAGGAGCTTGAAGACCAAAAGCCACCATGTCACTGCCCTTCGTGACATATTTGCAGATGTACTTGATGGACTTCACTGAATTGCAATACTCCACGTTACAATGCGCCCTGAATGTTTTGGAAAGAAGTGGCGAATACGGAACAACCCAAGAGTTGTCGACCACGAAATCATTTCTTTCACTTTGCCAGTGATGGTATCAGCAGTCAAATTTCGTGGATAACGCTTGGAACACTTGCCGTCAACCATGCACGGTGATTGTGGGTTAATGGCGCCACACGGTCCATGAATCATGTTTGTAATTACGACATCATGCAGGTCTGGATCGGTTTCGGGATCAGGAATCTCGGCACATATGATGTCATCAATTTGGTCTGGCTGTATTCTTTGGACTAACCAAATGAGAATGTGCGCATGCGGTAAGCCTCTTTTTTGCCATTCAATCGAATACATCCAACATCGAGTATCCCCAAAGACACGATGCCAAACAATATAGTGCATGAGCGACCGGATTTTTTGCCTGAATACATGTGCGGTGATATCGTGCCGATCACTTGATGTTTGGCCAGGAAGCAGCAGTTGAACAATTTCTATCCACTTAGCATTGCACGTGAAGTTGATGAACAGGTCTGGACGGCCGTAATGACGTACATATGTCATTGCATCTTACGTATATTCATGCATATGACGTGGACTGCCAACGAACGTCGCCGGTAAAATTGTCAACCGACCAAAATCAGATGCACACATTGCCCATGAAGTAAATTTGTAGGAATTTATGTTGTGCGTCTTCAAGTGGTAGCAATGATCCAATTCGATGGTGAATTTGGCCTTGGATCTGTAGAGTCAATGACGAAATTAGATTCAATATTTTTTGTGCATCAAAAGAAAATGATCGGTTAATTTATTACCTTGAATGTCGGATTGAATCCGCGTTCATGAATAATATCTGCTCCAAATGAAGTCATTTGAAAGCATCCGTTGTATTTCTGAGCCTTCGATAGAAAATGACGTGATTCTGGTGTTTCACCATGAAGCAAAGAACGCAATGGCTCTGTTGGCAAGGGCAATGGTGGTAATTTAACCTTGCCACTGAGACAGCACAATCCAGGCGTTTCTCCAGCGAACTTCAATGCACCGCAATGGTTGCACACAACCTCCATTGGGTAAATTTGAACGGAAGGATGCGAGCTGTAGTCAATTCTGCAATCGTAATGAAATGCTACTCGATCCAAATCAACACTTGAAGCAGTTCTTCTTATGCGTTGATTTACATTATCACGTTGTTGAGTTGTTTCATTTGCCCGACGATTTCTCATTGTTAACTGAGCCGCTTCATTTGCCGCCTGTCTTTCTTCTTGTGTTTGTGATGCACGAAGTCGGGCCATACTAACACGGCGCTGTTCTCGTGCGATTTCTTGTTCATCCGTCGTCAATTGATAGGCAATATTCCGAATTCTATTTGCATTTCGCGTTCGACGCGAAAGATTAGATCTTCTGGCTCGTGGCATTGTCCATTACACTGAGAAATGAACACACAAAACATGTGCTCAAATGTCATAACCTCACAAAATAAACATATTTCTTGGCAACTTACCGTTTGAAAATAGAATTCCACACCAAAATTATCAATCAGAATGAAATGAACAGCGAACTCGAATTGATTTTCAAAGTATTCCACCTAAAAATGAATTGGACAATCCGAAATTAATGCTTGGGTTGATTATCGATGAGCACGCAATAACAAAGAACATAACCATTTACAATGTGCATTTCATCAAACTAAACTCACCTCTATGAAATCACTTTTCGCTGGCAATTTTCACAATAAATCGTTTCAAAATAATGTATTAAATCAAATTGAATTACAATAACGAACGAAAGCTGACAAAAGCTTAAGAAAATGCCGATATTTATGTTACTAAACTTAAGTAACATATGTCACTGCATCTTGCGTGGGCTGCCAACTGTGCATATGCATGCAGCTGTCAAAAGTTGATGCACACAACGCCATCTATTGGCAATACAGCATTTAAAATCATGTTCGTTTTTATGGGTTCTTGAGTTAAGATGGCGTTGTAAAATCGCTCCATACAAAATGTATGGGAAAATGATATCATGAATGATTCATAATTTTTTTTTCGGGAAATTTTCCAGAATTTTCTTAAGTATTCTCCTTGTTTGGGCGGAGACCTGTCCGAATTGGTGCTAATCACCGAAATCGGTCCAGGCGTTCTCCAGTTATAAGCGTAGTAAATAGCGTCACTTTCTTTTATATATATAGATAATACTGATATTTCCCATCTCTCAAAATTGCCATAAAAGTATTCCAGAAACATTTGACCACAATTGAAATCTGCATTATTTGAGATTAATTTTTGTTTTCTTTAAATTTAATCAGCTAAAATATGAAAAATTCCAGGAATTTTTATGGGTAATTTTTAATTTCGTAGGTTTTCCAGCAATTTTCAATTTGGAAGCATTTTTCTATCGAGGATAGAAAAATTCGCTCGTTTAATCCGAGTATAATATACTCAATATCTTTTCCATACAAATGTCTGTCCTATCGTCGATAGAGTGGCGAATCGAATGCGCCTATTATTTATTATCTTGAAGCATCGGAAATATATGAGCACTTAAACCCGTATTATGGCGCTGTTTTCACTTTCTAATTTGTGAGACACAATTTTTTTATCGTTTTTCACATGCACTTCCTCGGGACCCCTGACGTTCATGCATGATTCGGCCAAAAAGTCAATAAAACAGTTTACAATGCCTGAAAAATTCGTGTCCGCCAGTGCTGGAGTGCCGCAATTTCCTAGTCGCGAGACCTAAAAATACCCTATACCGCGTGTGGCCTGCTTCGAGTAACGTGTGCGGAATGAAATATGAACTCACTTCCAACAGCTATTGCACGTGCAAAACGAATAGCAATAGCAAAACAAAATCAGAAAAAAATAACGGTACTTCTCAAGCTATAATTCTATTGAAGATCATTTTAGTATATATATTTAAGTCGTAAATATGTCATTAACAGAGGTGGAACGTCGAAAATTGATTTGTTCATTTTGTAAAAATAATCCGCTCGCGACTAAATATGTGACATTTCGTCATTTTTCTCAAATGGGCTTTAAAAAGCTTTTATTTATAACACGATTAATGCTTTCGAGAGAGGAAAATCATTTAAAAGAAAACGCGATTCGGGCAAAAAATGTTCTCTGTAGAGCACCAAAGTTCGCGCTAAATTGAAACAGGAAATTGTGGGCCGATCAGCAAAATCGTATCGCCAACTAAGGAAGAAGTACAATGCTGACGACAAAACTATTAAAAAATATATAGCAGATATGGGAGTCATTAAGTGTGCAAAAAAAACTGTCTCAGCAGTTTCCGAAAACCAGTCAGCAGTTATTAAAAATAGACTACGCGCTCTTTCAGAAACTTTGTTTGCTGCAAATTCTCCGTATATTTGGAATATTTATAAGGAAGGCTGTGGATATGATTCTTGTTTATAAAAATAGTTTAAGTTGTGTACTTCATCTTCTATCAATGTTAAGTTTATAAGAAATGAATAAAAGTTTTTGTTACTCTTAATGTGTCAGTTCGTATTTCATTCCGTACACGTTACCTTCGCGGGTAAGTGCGAATTCCACAACCCACATTAAAGTTCCATAAACAGCATATTCAGAAGCTGAAAATTGTCTTTTTAAATTTGATTTTATTTAATTCATTGAAAATAGAAGTTAAACAGCATGGAAAACATTCATTTTTAAATTTATAAGTAAAATAAATCCAGTGAATGAGAATGTAGTACACCAAATTAAGTGACAATGTTTTCAAAACTCGGAGATAAGAGTGTAATGAGAAAAAAATTGATTCTGCGATTTCGGAGACTTCTTCGAGTGCGTGTGTCATTACTTTTCTCGCACTCGCCTCAGTAGACAGTGTGAAGTTCCTTTTCTCACTTTCGCTTAAATATTCCGTTCGTGGCTGATATCAACTTTTGGGCTTCCATTCATAACCAAGTACGTATGCTTAAAGGATACCCCAACTTCAGTCGGAAGTGTGAAAATTACTGCCCGAATTATGCATATATGCTCTATAATACGTTAAAGTCCTAAAAACGAAGGAGGTATAATAATCGATTTAAGCGGAAAGACTGGCGTTGTATAGAGAAGTAATTTTTCTCTGGAACACAATTTCCTTGTAAAGTAAACCAGTGGGTTAAAAGTTCCCAGCAATTTTCTACAATGAACCACAGTCTGCCACTTTTAAAACTAAAATGGCCATTTCCGCGCAAAAATTGTATAATTTTATCAGGGAGCCTTTAAGCGTTCGGAGGAACTTTGTAATATATCAAAATGTTCCGCACTGGTTTGAGGCATTTTGCTGGCCAGTTTTCTTTTTCTATATCGTGTTGAAAATGGTTTCAATACGGAAATACTTTTAAGCCTAATTCAGTGAAGATAGTTTGGATGCAAACTTTTAATCTGTAGGAGTTTGTAGCAGGATAATAGCCCAATATATCGTGAAAGGAAATAGTGTTACCAGGGCACAATTTAGCAATAGCTTTACTAATTCGATAAATATTTAATAGCTTCTCCACTGTTCTCGAGCTCATCTGCTACAAAGTATTAGAAGGGCACATATGTTGGTTTTGCAACAGTTTGTCGAAAAGTAACAAGGTACTTGGAAACAATTATTTAAATTTCTTGACTAATCCAAAAGTAAAATAGTGTGTTTCCAAAGCCAGCACAGGAATGATGTATGTGCATTCAGTAAGTAGATTTCATTTTCAAGAACCTTGACCTTTTAATGCGAGAATAATTGGTGTATTAGATCCATATACTTAATTAGCTGGTGTTAAAATTTGCATACTTTTCAATAAATTCACGACTGATAGCTCAGCCAGTACATTATAATATATGCCATAAATTCTCATAGTGATAAACAGGGAATACTGTAAGGATGAGCTCCATCACTCCAACCACAGTTACCAAAATCGATGTTATAACAAGGGAACAAATTGACAAAGACTGTGTCCTGTCGCTGGCGTCTGTTACGAGGAAAGTTTTCGGTTACAATTTTTACTGAACACTTGAACTGTTTATGCAGAGGTGACTGTATGAAACATCATTATACCCAAGAATCATCAAACCATTAGTCTGGAAAATAGTCCTGTTATATTTGTCTCTAAGCAGGAGCATGTCTCTTCAAGAGCATTATCTGTCCAATTTGTTAAAAAATGCGTCAGGCAATTGTGCTATCATTACAGAGAAAAATTCGATATAGAGCAATTATGATCATCTACCAAGCACCTACAAAATATTGTTTATGAAGACCAAGACAATCGTATTTAATCGTAAAATAAAATTATCTGCGAAATACTATATACCAAAATATTAATCCATAAATTCATCCTGTACTTTTCACATGGTGTTTTAATCCAATATAAAATTTGCAGGTAATATCTGCGAAACACTCATTATTAATACTTATTCACACTTGCGATGCATCTACAAAAAAGTTAGTTAAACGACTGCAATTAAATACGCCACACATTCGTTGATGGCATGCATGCGATGCAGAATACTGCACGTGCTTCACCTGTTGAAGTACATTCGCTTTCCTGTTACTCGTACCAGATTTACGATTCACACGCATATGTGCGCTTTTCCAGTCTCGTGAAGTAAAAAAGGATATTGAGCTCATAATTTACAAAATCCGGCAACTTGACGCCCATTGCAATGTATTTTGCGCGCGAATTTAAAATTTACTTGCTTAGGTGACTTGTTGGGATCGCATTGTGAAGTTGCATTCGTTTATGCCAACCAAGGTGGGGGGATGATTCACAAGGTGTTGGAAGAACTGTTCTTTAAAATTATTTTGTTACTATACCCAATGAAAGTTTACGAAGCTGCAACAATTAGGGCTCCACTTCGAACTTTAATGAATTATTATGAATAAATTAGTAAATATTATTAAATATATTATAAAGGACAATAAGCCTGGTAACAAACTATTTTAAATTAAAGATTAGGAATCATTAATTCACATTTAGAAATAACCCACTAAATTTAGAATGAAAATACCGCACGGATACTATTCAAAGCACACTTTCGAAAGATTTCTAGGACCCTTTTTTCAATGGAAAATTTCTTGCAATTACTCTATTCATGCACTTCCTGATCGATTAGATAGAAACTTAAAATTTTCTAAAAGTAATTAAATAAATTTTACAATTTCAATTTAATTTTTTTCATTTTCTATTATTGGTACATTTGCACTTAGTTTACTTCTAGGATAGTAGCTAAGTAAAGGGTCCATGTTAAGATATGATGGTAGGAAATGGGACATGTCCCATTCGACTTTATACGAGACTATACTGTAAATATGCAATATCCTATCAAGTATAATATTTAAAGCTTGAATTTTGAGTGACTTTTCCCGATGGGATAATCAGTATTTAATTGCATACGCACTTTTCTTCCTTCCTTTTAATGACAGTTGCACAAATAATACCATGAAAAATGAACACATGTTCTGATATTCTCCCTTCAATTCTACAATTAAGTGCACTCTTTGTCACCAGGATGCTCGCTTTTGATGCATTTGCCGCACGCAAACAATTGTGCCACTCAAACTAAAACTTACAGGCAATAATGACATTTGCAATATTTCCACGTTATTTCCATTATTATTTCCATTATATTTTAACACGTTATATCCATTATTCATGACTGTAATTAAAGTAAGCAGTAGCTCGGAAGGAACGCGACTTAGGGCAGACGTAGACAACAAACATTTCACTACCATAAATTTGAATTTTAATTGCATTTTTTAATTGAATTGTTTTCGCAAGTGAGATTGGCAGCTATTTGGAGAGCTACGATGGCAGAAGTGTGGGGCACTTGGCGCCACTTTGGTTGGCAGTGTAAACGTTACAAATACAGCAGAATGGATGCTGGCTTTCTTGTTTTAAGTTGATCCTATTCAATAGTTTGCTTCCTAAAAAAAACAGTCAATTTCAATCTCAAATGTTCTAATTAATCGAATATTGAATTGTTGCATGTATTGATTTCTGTCTCTGCAACGAAATGGCGAGACTGTGCTCCGTTTCTCCATTTATTTTTTGAATGCACTATTATCTGGAGTTGCAATTGCACAAGGAAAACAAGAGTAAAACCCTTATTTTATTCTTCTTTAATTGATGTACTCAATGTAAAGCTATTAAAGGGAATTTCATATTATATATATGACATTTTTTATATTAAAAAATTTGTGAAGTTATTTAAATATTATCATTTTTCCCATCGACAGAGAGGGAAAACATTTTTTATTCTGGAAATGTGGATTGCAGAATATTTTCTCCATATCAGCGGAGACTGCAGAAGTATGCGAGGCAGATATTTGTTGCACAAATTCTCTAGGAAATTTAAGAAGAAACCAACGAATGTTTGCTTAAATGCCTTTTGGTAATTTCTATTGAGGCATCTCGATACAGCTACGTGCCGCCTCTGGATATCAATTCCCTCTTGTTTCAGATACGATTATGAATATTGTGTTTTGGCCAATTTGGGAACCGCTCATAAAGGCAAATTGGAATATAAATATAGCATGGTAACAGAAACAAGCACATCAAGCCTACTATATGTTACGTTATTTAACATGAGTGGAGTTATTACCTGATTTGTTGACGGATTTTTGAACTCGTGTTTCAAAAATTTAACACATCATGATCCGGTTTCTTTAACATAACAAGCACATTGTAATCTCCACTACAAAAAAAAATAAAAGTATTTCGTCAGCTGCGACAGCAATTTTAGAACATTAATGTCGATAAGCTCGAAAAGTAAAAGAAATGTTTTTAATATACGAGATTGGCCTCCAATGGATTTGTATTTTTATTATATATAAATGTCGGTCTAATTTTGTCAAATGTCCAACTTCCTCCTCATTTCCTCATTGTTCGTGTACTGCACTTAGAGATATTCGAAATATCAGTATATTCTTGAAGTGATTTGACTGCACTATCTCCTCTTTATGCATAAGTAAACAGAAACGTAAACAATGAAAGTCACAAAAACCATCAATAGAATTCTTTGCTTCAAACTGAAGAGTGTTTTTTCGGCAATGTTATAATACTAATCGTCTTCTGCGTTCATTCTTTCCTATTTCAGTTAAAGAGCTATAAATTCAAATTAACTATACCTGAAATTTCAATAGAAATTGTTTGCTTAACAGACACCAAACTTCATTATAAAAATAAATATTAGGAGATCTAAAAAATTCATTGAAAATGTTACTGAGGAAAACACTGATTCTATTAGAAATAAAAATATGAATATTTAACAAATGTAAATCTTGTGATTCAGTTACCGGAGAAGAAGGATCAACTCTGTACGAAGTAGTTTAAGCTTCCTAAATGAACTATCTAATTATGAATATAGATCCCATGATTATTCAAATGCACGTATCTCAAAGTATACGCACTTGTGAGTATGTGTAAATTTAACCAGCGACAAGTGACCAAACGAAGCGGTACTAACAATGAAACCCACTGCAGAGTTACTCAAATGATGTCACATTCAACATTCACAGAGGGAGCAGCTTTACATGAGCCATAATTTTGCAACATTCACATTCCGGTACCAGCATGTACATGTTGGTTATGTTCTGTGAATTATCATTGGGGGCAAAATGATGAATAGGAGCAATAAAAGTAGGCAATAAAATGGAATGCATATTCGTGTCAATTCGGATTGGTTTGAATCGTTGGTTGGAGGAGTATCAGCAGGATAGTAAGTTTCAAATGGCAGCTTAGCGTGAATAAATATGCGGAACGATAATCAATTTTGAATAACACCTCATGCAGGGGAAATATAATCCTTTGGTATAGTAGAAATGCGTGAAATTCATTTATAGGAGCATTTAAAAAATATTTGGAAGCAGGTAAAATAAAATTAATTTCAAACAGAAAAGAAATTAAATTCAATCGAATGATAAATGCTTTGAACTTCACATTGAAAATACGTAAAGAAGTCTGATTACACTGAGAGTCTGGTTATACCCAGTGTTGCTGCAACACTGTGTATCGATCAGTTGCGCTATTATTGCTTTTATTATGCATTTCATTTGTGCCTTTTTTCTTACATTTTTTCTGTATATAAAACTGGTTCTTAACCTATTCTCCTCTACACCGATAGTCCATCTGCATTAAAATAATGCATCGCCTTTAATATAGAGAGCGTTTTGGATAATTCCCGAATTCTAACTTATTCTAAATTTCATATTGCTTTATTTCACTTGCAGGTGGGTGTAGTCGCTTAATTGTTATTTAGCATTTGTCTCTTCTACAAAACAATTTTAAGCCATCATGAAAAAATGAGATTCATAAATTTCGAGCGATTCTTAATGCTGGTGGGAATCTCTAATTAACACCCCCCTCAAAACTTTTTTCAAATTTGTGTTCTGATCTCTGACCAGTGAAGAAAATTCCCGTAGATAAATTGCACAAAAGTTTTGAGAAATGATTGTGGGGTTAATGCTACACATTTACTAAACACAGGCTTGAAGCATGACAAGCAATTATACAATATCACCAAATTTTATATGTACGAGTATGTGTATCTATCAATAGGAGCCAAGCTGTGAGATTGAGATCTCGTGTATAGCTTATAGTGGAGGCATTGTCTGCATCAATTACTCTTCCCACCCTCCATATCACACCAATGAGAACAGACAATTTATATTATTACTCATGCGCCCACGTTCTCTACTATAAATAATTATACTTTAATTCAGCTGCAAACAGATATTTTCTTCTATATTTAAAAAAGGTAAATAGGGTTTCGAGAGGGGTTTGCAATAAGTAGGAGGCTTGGTAGGTATGGACATATATATATAAAGGGTGTCCCAGCAAGAGCGCAATTTTTAAATTTTAAATAAATCACAGATATTTAAAAAAAAATCGTGAAACTTTATTATATCGTAAAGTAGACAGAATGAGGTTATGTATGGAACAATATATCGTGCAGATGGCCGCCGCGGCTTTGCTGGCATGCACGCGATCTTTTAATGAAATTTTCAATGACCGTTTTGCATAATGCTGCGGTATTTCATTAATACAGCGTCCAATTTCCTGTTTTAAGGCTTGAGTCGTCGTCGGCTTATTCGCGTAAACCATCGACTTCAAAAAATCCCAAAGAAAAAAATCTAATGGTGTTAAATCGCACGATCTAGGCGGCCAATTCTGATCTCCAAAACGCGAAATAAAACGACCGGAAAATGACTGATGCAGCAATTGAATTGTTTCTCTGGCTGTATGACATGTGGTGCCGTCTTGTTGGAATCACTTGCCCTCCACATTCATTTCTTCAATTCGAGGCAAGAAAAAACTGGTTATCATTTCACGATACCGAACACCATTGATTGTTTGCGCTTGACCTGCCTCATTTTCATAAAAAAAAGGTCCAATGATTCCTCCAGCCCAAAAATCACACCACACAGTGACACGATGAGGATGAATTTGCTTCTCGTGAATCACTCGAGGATTTTCCTCACCCCAAATGCGACAATTCTGCCTATTGACGAAGCCATCAAGATGGAAATGGGCCTCGTCACTGAAGATGATTTTAGCGGCAAAATCAGCATTTTCATGTTGTCTCTCCAATACCCAATTAACGAACTCCCTTCGCTGTCCATGGTCAGCTGGCTTCAGTTCCTGAGTCAATTGAACTTTGTATGCATGAAGATGCAAATCTTTCGTCAAAATTCGCTGCATAGTGGATTTGGAGACACCAATTTGCTGAGCTCGGTGTCGAATTGAGGTGGATGGAGTTTGAGCGACATCATCACGTACAGCTGCGACATTTTCGGTCGATCGACATGGTCGATGGCGCGTTGTTGTCTTTACATCACTAACAGACCCAGTTTCGGCAAATTTATCCATTAATCTCCTTACAGTTGACTCTTTTGAAGCATTATTCTGACCCCAAATTGACCGCAAAACTTTCACCATTTTGGTAAAACAATTTCACAATGAGAATGCGTTGTTCATTCGTGTAGTGCTCCAATTTTACTAACCTCGTACCTTCTGCTAGCAAACAATAACAATTGTTCAAATGTCAAACAATGACACTTCGAATGTTGCCAGATTTAAAAATTGCGTTCTTGTTGGGACACCCTTTAGATATGATCAGAATCACTTTCTAAGCAATTTTTATTTCGTCCGTCCGTCTGTCCGTCCGTCCGTCTGTGGCCACTTTTTTTCTACACCGTTAGAGCTATCTTAATGATACTTTGCAAAAGTATAGTCTGGACAAAGATACAGAACCAGATTGCTATCTGGGCCGATTTGGACAAAGACCACGCCTACCTCTCATTAATACTTTTAAGCTCACTAATAGCAGGCACCCACATGCGAGTATAGACTCTTAAGTTCACAGGGGATTAGTACAAAGCTCGTTGTTTTCATCGTGAAGAAAAAGTTCACCCTTTTTAATTCAAAAGTACCAATAAGTCATTATTTGATAAGGGTTCATTAAGAAATTTATCCATAAGGCCACAAAGCGAAATGCTAAAATGCAAATTCTGCTTTTTGTAAAATTTAAATACAAAAAGCCAAAAGCAACTATTTTAAATATGAATATTGGAATCTTTTGACTTTGTTTATTTCTAGGCTTCATTCATATATTCAAGGGTTCCCATAACTGAGTAATTAAATTTTTCCAAGTAAAATCATTGAATATCTTGAAATGGTAGCAGCGCATTTCACAATTTTGCAGTAGTTAATAAAGAAAGCTTAACGACCCAGCTCAGTGCAAAGTACATGAACTTTCCTTTATTTTTACAAGTCGACAGTTAACAAGGAGGAGCGGTGGAGCAGAACATGATGTGGCATATTTGGACTTAATAAGCATAAATCAATTTCTCTTAAGCTCATTTCAGTAAACAAAAATAAAAGAAATATAATTAGTGAGCAGAGACATTCTGGCAAAATATACATTAAATACACCTGTAACAGTGAACATGGGAATGGGATAAAACTAAAAGTAAATGAAAGCTCACAGCTTCCAAAAAAAACCCTATCAGCGGCTTATTTTCCATCACGTCTCTATTTTTTTTTTGTAGTAGTTTATAATGTAGTAAAGTATAATATGCGTCCATTCCTGTCACTTTTAGTAGGATTATTATGTGTAGGGGATTTAAGCACCGTGACCTTTCGATATATTGTGCCCCTTATAACTAGTAGGATAATCGAAGCTAATTTTTCGGAAGACTCTCCGCAGTTGCTTACTATCAAAATTATGTAAAATTAACAATTGCATACTTTACTTTTCATTGATAATATTTTGATACTCTGACAGTGATAGAAAAGCTATGATAGTGTTGCAAAAATTCTAAGTTTATCACTATAAGTAGGAAGCCAGGGTCTGAGGTGGACGCTAACATACCCATATTAATAATCTTAGCTAAACTGATCAGTTTATCAAAATATTGGGAGACATGTGTATTCATTCACATATCCAACAAAACTAAAATAATATTTTTAATAAAATAAAATAATTCCGTGTCACAAATATTTAATTAAGAAAATGTGTTCTCCAATTTTGTGCGAAAGCTAAATTCCATTGATTGCGGTAAAGTTCACAAAAGCTTTTTTATTATTCTCTCATTTTGTCGTACTCGTAGTTGATGTCCCTACTACAGATGGTGGCAAGGAGTAACAGCATTTCACTCCATCAACTTAAGTGCAAATTTTAATAAATTTAATATAAAATGTAGTCTGACGAATGCAGACCAGCTCCATGCTGTCCACATAAATGTGCTCTTATTATAATTATAAAACTGATCAAATGTTTTTCCAATCTGGAAACTAGACAACAAAGTTTATCATTCTGTTACTCAATTCTTAGGCAGGACATTGTTGATTATGTCCCCCATAGCACTTTAAAACGAATTTTATATCAGTTTTATTTTAATGTGTGCTTTTAAAAAAGGCATAAAAGAGCTTACAAAACTAATCTTACATTATAGAAAACTAAAACCAATAAAACTATGAAGCTGAACTTCTTTCGCCGTAATAACATAAAAATGACGAAGTGACGAAATGAGTTGACAAGAATCATACAGAAATATAACTAATTTGTTTTCTTAATTGAGTGTCAGCATTAATTTGTTTTTTCCCCTATAATTAAAGTATCGTGTCTACAAGGTTTGGTGTCACAGCCTAATTTTTGTATATCTTCACGCAGCATGCTTGAAAGACTGCGGTTTACAACGACCAACGATTATCAATATACTACCGGCAAATGTGTAGTAAAATTATTGTGAGCAAACATAATGTCAGTCTGCCTGCTGGAAAATTGGGAACTGGGGAGCAATATAAGTCAATGATATAAGTAGTTTCTTAACTGGGTTTAGCATAATCATTTGAAAAACTCATCCAGAAATTAAGAAAACCACATAAGTACTAAATTCAAAATATATATTTGCATCGAGCCTTTGCTCCACTTTAAATAAGTCTTTCAAAGTGTATTTCGAAAAATCAATATATTCCAGACAACTCGTAAAAAGAAAATGTTTACATTGCAGGCAAATATATTTGTATACAAATGTGCATGTTTTGTTGAGGCTCATATAAATTATGACATCACCTGTCTAGATGTTTGCGCCCTCACCAAACCGCTTGAATGCGAGGATGCAAAAAATTTGAAATTCAACTTTGTGCTATGTGGAAGAGGGTCGTACAGAGAAGCCAAGGAAAAAGCTTAACAAATGAGCTACAGAAAGTCTTACGTCAATTTCACTTGTCGGTTAAGCAGAATATGTTAAATGCACAGTCAAATTGAAAATTGTTCTCCCTTTCACGATGACGAATGACTAATTTGACTCCATACGTTGCGATGTGCTTACAGCTGTTAACTTGGTTTTAACGGGAGCTTAAGCCAGGAGAAATTAGCTGGAAACTATTCATGGTAGCAAAAGAGATTGATTGATTGAAAAAAATTGGTTATATAAAATATTTTTCTGTGAACTGACTTGAATGGCTTGAAGTGTTTCCTCTGGGTTAGACTGAGGTTAGCGTGACTACCGGCTTTAGTGGATCCACTTAGGCATCAGGACAAATATTTTGACAGGTCAAAGAATTGCCCGTCGTTAATCGTCCAAGTCACTCACAATGATTTCTTTCAGATCTCTGAAATCATTTAGGAGCAAATTCCTTACTTCAAATTCTTTATTCACACAAGGTTTTTTTTTTGGTTACGTAGCGTGCCGTAACTGCTTAAAGATAATTAAGAAAATAAAAAATAGGCGAGTAGTTTCGATGTATCGTAACGTCGTACGTTGAATAAAAATTTTTTTTTTTATAAAAGTTAGACTGAAATGAGATAGTACAGATTTTATAGATATGATAAATCAAATCAGTACGAATTTATATTCAAGTGATTTTTATTTACTTGTTTTAAACCAATTTTTAATAATTTATACATTATATTTTATTGCTGTTAATATTGATTTATGGTATGAATAGTACGTAATATATGGTTGACAATTTATGTTGGTATCGGTGTGAAAAACGATCTTATACGTGTGGGGCACGAACTCGCCGTCGCATTTTTGAGAGTCCCTGATGTAGAGAAATTAAAGAGCAATCAGCTTACTCAAATATACCCCTTGCCACACTGCTCTTTTGGCCCTCACTTTTGCTGTATAACATACCCGCACTCACCACTTTACCCTTTTTTTTCTCAAAATATGACATTGGCATTTTGAAATTGCATGAATGCCGTGGCGAAATGCGTTATTCAACGCTAAAATTTGTAAACTCTGTGATGGATCGTAGTAGGACTATGAAGTTCTCTACTGAATCACTCCAGTGCCACAATCACAATTGATATATACATATTTATAGTTCGATTGATTGGCAAGGTTTATTCAAACAGTGGATCTTTATATTAAACGCAGGTTTAATGTAGTAATTTCCACGTCAAATATATTGGAGGCTGACATATTAAATATGAAGAGGTACCATTCGTAAATGTATGCTTGGGTTTAAAAGGATCTGCGCATATTTCCATCAGTTCTTTTCTAGAGTAAACCACATCTACTTCATAATTACTGGTAATGACAACTGGATCTTTATTTGAATAATTTTTTAGATTTTCGATATATCCTAGGCCTCTATTAAATTAAAGCAAAATCAAAATCCATCATAAGATTTGTCGCAGAAAGCAGAAAGCAAATTTTAGTTAGTAGATAACAAAGTAATTTTACAGAGCAGAATTACAATAAAACTGAAAGTATGTAACACGAAAATGTATGTAATCACTTCAATAAATCAATTGTTTTCTGATGGATGTGTGGAATAAGCAATTTGCACATTGTGATTTATGTGAATTGATGTAAGCGAAAACGCCCAATTGTAGCCGCCAGTTCTGCATATTTTGCGAGCGCAAATTTCTGGTCACATTTCTGACTGTCAATGTGAATATTGGGTGCTCAATTATAAAAAGGTACCAGCATCGTAAATAGCACGAGAAATTTTCTTAAAACGTAGATACTCTGTTATAAAAAAAGCGTACTATGAGACTAGCATTGCTCTCGTATCTGGCAATAGAAGCGAAAAATTTATAGTAGTGCTGATGTTTTACATGGACTGAAAATGTATAAGGTACTTAACCAACTTGAATATTCACTGCTCTTGGTTTTAGTTTTATATACGTTGTTATTGACGAGAGTTTTGTAAAGAAGTCTGGAAAAATCAACAATAATAAAATTTTAAAGATTTTTCTCTAATGAGGATAAGAAAAATGTTAATCTGTTTACCTGAACAATCTGGTCATGTGAGATGTGATTTACAAATATATAGCATTTTATTTTATATTGACTGGAATATATATTATATTTCAGTGTAGAAGAAACCAAACTTTATATTATGAGAGTATTTTCCTCTTACGTACTCTTATATTATTACTATTAAAAGAGACCAAAGCCCCTGGCTCTGGCTTCAAAATCTCTCTATAATTTAGAATATAGTCAATTCTAAAATGAATTGAAAACAATTTTGTTTCTTTTTTTATAGCTACGCTTTACACTTGTAACATATTTCCAAACATTTAAAACAGGCAATAATCTTATCTACTCGAATTTAAATGAAGAAATGAAGAAATATTTCAAATAGAATGCTTCAAAATGTTTTATACAATAATTTTTCAAGTATAAAAGAAAATTTTCCCATTTCTCGCCTAATGAATTTAAATATATCATTTGGAAGTCTTTATTTAATGACCTTTTTCGTAATTGTCCGCTTTTCACAAACCTTCGCCAATTGCAATCACCGATAAAAGTGAAAAATCAAGAATTTAATAATTCCAATAGACTTTTATCACATTCTCTGCGCAGTACAACAAAAAATAACAACTAAGTTGCAATGCCACAAGCAGATGAAATAAAGTCACATTAACTTCAATTCGAAATGATCAAAAAATCCTTTCAAAGCAGCCGATAAGGAAGTTACAAACGGAATATGGCAAACAAAGCTAGCACCAGAAAAGTTACAACACATCGAAAGAAAAAAAAGACTAGAAAAAAAATAAATAGACTCTAATTAGAAACATACGCAAATATGCACCACACGAGGGGAATTACCGACGTGAATGTGAGGGGTGAGAGTCTCTGAGAATTTATATATGGTAATTGATTAGAGATTCTTAATTTAGGTAATAAACCAACCATTTGGAGCAGTATCATACGAGAATTCTTAGACCGCACCTTATGCGGTATCTTCCTAAAAAAATTTGTTCAAAACTGGAGAGTTCTTGATGATCATCAACAAGTTCGATTTGAAATCGATCTTAACATCAGAGTCTCTACAACCTACAGTAAGCCAAAATCCACTAACTGTGACCTCTTTAGGAACTTCTTAACAGAAAATATAGGGAAAGGCAAACAAATGGATAAAAACCCTGATGAACTTTTGCAAGTGAACTAACTGGCACAGCGATATTAGATGCATTACCATGCACCATGCTTGTCTAGAAAATTAAGTTATTCAATAGAACTACCCCTTGGTGGATTAATAACCGGGCAAACTAAGGAAAGAGAGCAGAAACGCTAGTAATTAACAGGTTATCCACCATTTACATTACTAATTGAATTCACATTATTTGTTCTTGTTTCCTGGTTATTCTCAATGTCATAGACAAAATTTTTGGGAAAAGTAAAAAAAATGTAAAGAAATTCATTAGTCCAAATGATGGATTGGGAATTAGTTAGCATGTTGCAATGATAACCAAATTGGCAGTACACTTTCCTTTGAGTTGAAGGCATCTATTTCTGGTGCTGATGTACCCAAATCTTGAAATATATCATGAACCATATGAAAGTATTTAACTATAATAATGAAAACGAGAAAAGAAGTCTGAAGTCGGGCTAGAGCGACTTCGAAATACACTTTACCGTTCAACAATGGGGATGTTTTCTTCATAAGTCGTCATTAGGAGCATATGATTTTCGTTAGGGTACTTTGAATTGATTATATTAGATGAAGGCGTGGCCGTTATCTGATCGACCCATTTCTTGTATATGGCTTCTTAGTGTCAATATACATACAAATGTAAAATTTCGTCCAAAAATATGGAATAGGTAGTAAGCTATATTAAAATGAGAATAGTAGGCTTGGCTGTAAAAATAACCCGCCCATTTTAGAGTGGTGTTTAATATTAGTACCGAGCAACCTTCTTGTGAAATTTCGTAGGTAAATCTTTAATAGGAACTCAGTAATGATTTTTGATGAATTGTGGGCGTGACAGTGGTAATTTGATGCACATGTTTTAAACACACACTATTATGGACCCCAGGTATACTCTTACCAATTTTTATTTCGATACCTTCAATACGAGGGTAGGTAGGCAAATTTTAATTTTAGACCCGAAAGTTCCTTATATCAAAAGTGGATATCTCTGTTCATTGATCAACTTCATTTTATGCACATGTTCCTTCCCTTAAAGTTTCGTCCGTAAATCTCTACCAGATCTTAAGTTATGAATATTTGTTAATAGTGGGCGTGGCAGTTAATATATACTGTCCACTTTTTGCACAATGATTAGTAGGGCCCCCATCTACATAATTGCCAAATTGCGACACTATTCCATCAATTGGACCGAAGTTATATTCATTGAATTATGACAACATTAGTGATCGAAATATAAGAACTCTGAGCGAAAAGAAGAGTAGCCCCATTCTTTGTAATTTTCTTGACATTTTTCAACATTTAGATTTAGCAGAAGCTACCGATCAATTGAATATCCATATATTCAAAGCATTATTATAGTTTATTTACAGTTGAACTTAAATAATGGGTTATATAAATATATATTTAATTAATAATTTCATAAAGTTATACGACAGTGTGAAATTTTTTATTTAAATTTTGATGTATATAATTCTTCTTTAGAAGACGATATCCATTATTAAGTAAATATTTTATTAAGTTCAATATACACTTGTTTATTCTGCATCCAAAGATAAACAAAACTTCTTCAATCTAAAGTGTATTATGTTAGAGTCACAGTCACACAAACAGTCTCCACAGCCAACTAAGCAGTGCTTTTACAGACTTTCCTGCTTTTCCTTTATACTAGTTGTAACACTGTGAATTGTGAGCTATTTTTCTTTAAATATTTGTATATTTGCAGGAAAAATAAACTTATGTTAGTTTTTTTTATCGGTTGGCAGGGAAAAAATGTGATTTCATACTTTGATAGCCAGATGTAAAACTATTTGACTGATGCGGTAAGTAAATTCTTACACAGGAGATACGTGAGCCAGAATTCAAAAAATGCTAAAAAATATTTGGAGGTCCTGATACTTCTTTATATTATTTCCATATATTTATTATAAATGAAAAAATTATAAGATATTCCAAATTTAAAGAAATTAAATTTATATACAATTTTCTACGCCGTCAATTGCAATTTACAAATACTTTTTTATTTAAGGTTTAAAACACAAATTGTAGAATTGCAATAATGATTATCAAGCCACCATGCGAAAGTAATGTCTCAATTATGGCACCTTATCTATATACGCGAAATCACTTGAAAACCCTTTACAAGACTCAAAAGCAGAGCAAACAACGTCGAAGCGAACTTGAATGAATTTATTCATAAAGGAAACCTAAGCATAGAAATTTGCATTTTTTTGCATTTTTTCATGAACATAGTACGAGTATAGTACATGCAGTTATACTGACAGGCAGCAATGCATGCATGCACACGTATTCCATTGACACACACTAATACGAAATTAGAGTGGCAAAAAGAATGCCTGAAACATGGCTAGCATTGCGATTATGTAGTGGAGACATTGCGTAACTCAAATATTCAACAACTGAACTAGTTTCTTAATAAAATAATTAATTTTATGAACTAATATTATAGAAAAACAATTAAAAAACTCCTACTAAAATATCCTTAAACCACACTGTGCTATAAAGAATAAATCAACAGCTAAAATAAAATTCTCGTTCCGTTACAGAATAAGTACTAAAGTCAAAAGGAAATGATCCCAGCTAACCTACAAAAAATTTTGCAAGTGTCCCTTTAGTATTGTGCAAATTGGGCGGATAAACCGAAAGGAAGCGATTTCCTTTGAATTGTGTGAAATTCTTGATGGCAAATAGAAAAGAGTTATCGACATTTCATTGTGCCAAACGTGCACACAAATGCATATGCACGATTCATTTTAACACCCTCGAATGCTACTTTGTCAGTCGAGCGCCATTCTATAATATATTTGATGTGAGCCTCTTTTTGCTGTATTTTCTCCTTTGCCGGTGCACAATTTTATGCTACACAATTTGTGAACATGTTTTTATGAAAATTTCGAACAGTAAAGAAGGCGTTCCATATTTTATTGACTTTTGACAAGGTTGAAGAATGTCCTGTTTCACTTTCTGGCCGACAAAAAATGTGCAAACTTTCCGTCCACAAAATTCTGAATAACAATTTTAAAATTCTCAAAAGCACTAGAAACTTTGCAGTATCAACAAATAACTTCTCTGACATACGGCCAAATAGTACTTCAGTTAGTAAAACTAATTGTTCTGGAGATTAGTTTGTAAAACGACGAATAAAAAATTATATGCTTCAAATACCAAAATATAAATTGTATTTGGGTTTCTTAACCCAAATGTGATATTCCTAAGCAACTATTTAACTCAACAATATGAACAGTTATAATTTTAAAAGAAACAAATTTAATTGCTATTTTCTATCCAACAAACTTGAATTATAGGATAATAGGAACGTCCAGTATGATTGTCAGAAACCATAACACTTGGTCCAACTTAATCTTTTAAAATTGGTTGATGATTCTTTGAAAAATGTTTCTTTTTGATAAATAAGGACACATGATATATGGACACATTTCGTTTTTCTATAATTCAGTCATCTGAAAGACATTTCTTCAATTAATTTCCTTTAACAACAGTTTCTAAACGTATTATTAAGCAGCGCCAACGGCAATCAATCACAATCTTCATAATTGAATTCATGTACCTCTTGAAAGGAAATTTATATTTTTTACCTTTAAAAAACGTTTGAATGGATAAAATGGTTCATACATTCACAGTTTGCGGCCCATTATCCAGGAACTTCCTACAACAGCAAAATTATGCATACTAAAAGGGACAACTGAAGATTTGCGTCATTTTCCTTTCCATACGGGAGGGTTTTAAAGGTCTATGTGCAACTTGATATTAATTTCGGTTTTACATGGCAACATCCTGTAGTGCCAACTAAATATATGCATACCTATGGAGACTTACCAACACTTTATAATAAGCTATTTATAATATAAACTTAAACAAATTTGTAACGACTCCCCTGCCATATCCTATAAATGAAAAAAAATATTTAGAAATACTTTAGCATAGAAAACATCCAGAGTTTCTAGCGGCCATAAATATTTACGCAGCAACCAAGTTTCCTGTGACCATTTAAAAATGAATCAATTTATGTCGATTTTTTTTACATAAGAAAATAAATATTTTTTTAAAAAATTGTGCTCGTATGTAAGAATGAAGGAAGCAACAGCACAATGTAACAATCTGCAATGAAGTGAATAACCAGAGTTTGACATTAGCAGACAGACAACAAATTGAGTCCAATATGGTAATAACCCCAGCATTTATTAATTCATTTATTATGAACAACATTTGGCCGTGTGCTTTTTTTGGACATCCGATAAAACACAATTGAAATAACACATTGTATTATATGCAGAGCAACTGGAACATTTGACAATTAGGCAGGAGCTCGGACTTGAGAGCAAATTGACAAGCAAATTGCGATTGCCTCTTGTTATTCGTCCCTAAAATGAAAGGGCGCAGACTGTGGTCAGTGGCTGGTGGTGAATTTTCTGAGCTCCACAACATAAAAAATAACAATTGCTTGTTTTCTCATTCCGAAACTTCTGTCTTTACACCAAGCGCCACAGGCAATACAAAATTAAGCAGTATTTCCATATCACGTGTAAATTCAAACACACTTTCACTGCTAAAGTCATCCCCACCATGCCTTACTTTAGGCATTTTTAATATACGATGATTAACACTTGATTTTTATTTCATTTATTTTTGAGTCCAGAATATGTTTATGCCGCTAATAACTGACATCATGGTCAAATTTCTTGAACGCCATGAATGGGTTAGTTCTTCTATGTTACAAAACGCTTAAAGTATCGATGTAATATTGCAATATATATTTAGTAAGCTTTGATTAAAATGTTTAGAAAATCATCAATTTGAATAGTGTCAGGAAAATTTCAAATTTTTAATTATCCTGCATCCAGGGGATACAATATGTTTACAATAATATGTTTTTTTCAAGGAGCAACACTGAGAAATATGTCACTATCCTACTTATCTCGACCACCTGATATATATATAATAAGTCCACTATTACACTACCTCATCCTGAGTGCTCAGTGTGCACTCAGGAGAAGAACATGCAGAAATTAAATGCACAGCTACTTCTTAATTGAACTATAGTGTGAACATTCTGGAGGATTCCAATATATATAACCAAAATAGTGGTGAGCATAGATTGAAAACATCTTCGAACATTTAAATGAAATAAACACAAAAGAAGCTGTTTGCTGTTGTTGTGTTTATAAATGTCTAAAAAAATGTTTCAACCAAATGCAATTCACACATATTTCCAAGTATTAAATATACCACATATTTACTTAATTTTGTGTATTTTTGTGACATTTTGCCACACACTTCACATTTGCATTGTTGCTCTCACCTACTTTGAAACCAAACATTATATAAAAACAATTCCATTAAAATGACTTTTGATTTTGGAACGTCTGAGAAAATTATGCGCCACTTTCGCTACATCAGCCAGGCTTATTTTCCATTTACTGCAAATGTTTCATAGTATAATTTACAATTGAAGTCATAAATACATGCTCCACGTTTATTCATGAATCATTTGGTCTAGAGAAGCTCTTCAGATATTTACATATTTCCTTACAAAATTAAAATCTAGTTTCAATAATAGAGATCTGCACAAATGCAAATAAAACTTCAAAATTTTTCACTAATATATATACCAAGTTACAGGACTCCTCCACAATGTCATAAGTTACGGAATAAATCTCAAAAACATGTCTCATATACACTTAATTTATATTCAGTAACAAACGCTTAAATTGATATATAATTTAATTGATATGGGAAGTATTGATTCAATTCACACAGATGCACCAAATGTAATTCAATTAATGCCAAACATCATTAAAGATTCATATCCAATGGCACAATGTGCGGAAAGTATCATTCCTTCAATACAAAAATATTTCTTGAGTAAACGTGCCCCTCCTCTACACAGAGTGGCGACGTGTCGTGGGAAATTCTACCAATGGGAAAAGTAGACTATGCTTAGAAGAAATGCTGGAGTAGATAATTTTAATGTAGTGACACTGTTGCAGCTTTATAGTGATAATTCAGGAAAATTCACAAGAAAGCTTTGTAATCCCTCTCTACATTGTGAACAGAGAGCAATTTAGCAGGCAAATATTCAAAATTTTTGGAATTACCAGCAACATAGAAGCGCCATGTGAATATCAGCCTAGTAGCGTAGAATAAAGTCAAACACTCAGTAACGTAATTGACGAACGAATAAACAAACATATTTATGTCATAACACGTAAGTCGCACAACATGTTGCTGTCCCTTGAATGCACCATAACCACAAAGCAATTAGAGCGTCCTTTTAAATCGGTGTTTGCGTTGCAATTATGTGTAGAAGGTAGACAGACTTTCGACACAATGATATCAGCAGTTTTGAAGGACATTGCAATGATGTCACCGTGCATTGCAGGGCTTACTATAAAAACCCACATGTGAGGGCTTTAAAAGCAATGAATGGTGGAATGTTGGTAGTAAAGATGATGGTAAAAGGACATAACAACTGCAACTAATTTGGAACAATTATTGAAACTTTATTCCCTATATTCAATTATTTACCTCCTGCACTACTTGAAATAATTGTAAAAATGCACATTAATTTATTTCCCCATCTTCTGTGATGCCGAATCATTATGTGTTATAAATTAGAATAGCATAATTTTTTGAAGTCTTCTTTAGAAGATGAATAATTACTAACTGCTTCCTAGGTCAATATTGACGATCAAACAGTACTTTTCTGTAATATTTATTGCTTCCAATTATGTATCTCCAACACACATTTGGAAATTGCCTGCTATGTGCCTCGACCGACTCTTTGGCAGAAGCTGCCAAAAGAATGCATAAAAGACGATATTGCAGTATAGTTTGTGAAATGTGGTATTCTGTAAGTGTATAAGCTCATACAAATAACATAAGTGTTTGTTTCCAAGTGAGTTTTATATGGCACAAAAGTGAGAAATGTGTGTCAAAGGACTGCACAAGCTCACATACAAATACTCACCTATAGTACCACACAGCGCAAGGACACCTCCTAGTTTAAATACATAAAAGTACCGCGCCTTTAGCGCTCAATGCACTTTTAAATGCTCATGTTTACTTTACTCCGGACACCTCAGTTTACGTGGTTGTATCGAGTGGTGTGGTTAGTGGAAAGAGACTTATGGGTACCCAGATTGCGGTCACCTTCGCCATAATACTTGAAAGAATTTAAATAAATCTAAAAGTTAGGTATGTTACCAATTTCTCTGTATTTTAAATGAAATTAAAAGCAAGAAGCATTTTCCTAAATTTTAAAACTTTTAAAGTTTTATATTATGTGAATAATTCTATATTAAATATAAACAATTACTGAAAATACAATAATTTTATTAAATATATATTTTTAATTAAATTTATTAATAATAATTGTTAAATCTTCCCGAGATCAAGGTCTGAGACAACATTGTTTTTAATATTTTTCTTAAAATCAATCTTAATTTGGTACAATAAAATATAATGAGTTTTATTACAAAAAAAAACTTAAAACTTATCTCGAGCCTTCTCCAGAAGATACTCGTATAAGATTCCTCCAGAAGTCGATTTTGGATTTTGAGTATTTCAAAAAAAAGGTCTCCAACTGCTATATAAAATTAAACTATTATATTTTAAACACCAATCAGGATTGTTTTTTTCAGTACCAGATAAAATAATTACCTAGTTTGACAGTTTGCTTGATCAATTCAATGAGATGAGCCTTTCTAAGGAAGTACTTTAACTAGCGTTTCACACCAGTCAAAGCAGCGCCCTCTCTTTCTCTCTTTAGACTCGTGCTGATATACTGTTTAATGCATTTAGCGGCTACACACCTTGAGCCTGGATTTATACCTATTATCATTAGACATTATATTAGAACTACACCCATCTTTCATATAACCCTAATTGACAAATTGCGATTAGTTTCATGGGGATAAAGTAAGTATTTTCATAGATCTATCGAAAAAATATGCATATAAATAGTCTATCAATAGCATTTACTTGCAAATAATATGCAGGAAGCTCCTGTAATTCTTGGTCCAAGTTACCTCATTCTACTACATATACATATCGCCAACTCCCAATATCATTTCTTATTTTATTCTGTAAATAAAATTGCTTATAAATTTATATATATATAAATGACACACACACACTCCTATACAATTGGCCATAACTGTATACGAGTATATCCGGCAAAATTTTGTGGAAATTTCTGAGGTGAGTGAGTTATAGTTCTTAGTGATATCTCTGAGGTAGATCAACATTTTTTTATTTCATTCGTTTATTTGCTGCCATTCGAAATAAGAATAGAGAAACATTTAATTAGTTGAATCAGTAATTTCGGTTGCTTGTTTTTACGAAATAGCTAATTCAGTATTAAGCATGCAACATGCATAATCATTAAATTCAAATTATGACACTATTGTGCAATTAATATGAATATAATTCATCATTTCTGTATTGTATGCTGTTGTTACTAACTCGTTATCCCTAATGTTGCATGATATTTTGCCATAGGTCAATCAACGAAGTCCACAATGATACTGTTTCTATGGCACTCATAACAACTTATTTGTGGAATAGTTTCAAAAGCACTTTAATTAAATAGAGAATACACTGCGGCAGATCAGTTGTGACTTAGAAAGAAGAGGAATGAAGTGGAATATAATAAAATCGAAACTTGTTCTTCTGATCTAAATAAAATTTTGGTAATAATGTTTAAATGGATTTTTGATTTTTAAACCTATTTGAAAGTAAATCATCACACAATTAATTCTTGGGCATTTTAATGACAATTTTGTGTGACTAAAATATCCACAGCCATAGAATAATAATTCACTTATAATCAAATTCAAATGAATAACGAGTAATGAAATCTGACGTCGGGTCAGATCCACTTCGAAATACCCTTTACCATTCCTTGTGCGTACGAGTTCAGCAATGGAATGTTTTTTTCATAAATCATCATAAGGAGAATATCTCGGTAATTTTCGGTCGGGTACCTTGAATTGATTATAATAGAGGGAGGAGTGGATTTTATCTGATCGACCCCATTACTTGTATATATCTTTATATTTAGAATCAATATATGTACTAATATAAAATCGTCCAAAAATATTGAATAGGTCGTAAGATATAATAATATATCAATAGTGGGCGTGGCTTGAAATTTAACACGCCCATTCTTTGTGTGGTGTTTAATGTTAGTACCCGCAACCTTCCTGTGGAGTTTCGTTGATGAATCTTTCATAGGAACCTAGTAATCATTTTTGTTAAATTGAGGGCGTGGCAGTAGTAATAGTACATACCCAATATATACAGCTACCAATTTGTGTTCATATATCATTACTTGAAGCATAGGTAGGGATAACTTTTAAGTAGGGTCCCCAAATTTCATTATTTGGGAGGGAGGTGGATCCTTCATCTCATCCACCCCGAATCTTGTATATAGCTTTGTAGGATCCATATTTTGTATATCTGAACAACTTGTTCACTGGAAAATACAGAAATAATCTCCTCTATCAAAAAAGGGAACTCTTGTGGGTTTAGAGTGATGCTAATACAAAGAACTCCCTCAACTATAATTGCTATAGGATCGTCCCGTTTTTCATTTGTTAGATGCTGATTTCTCTCATATATTTGTAACGAACTGAAGGCCCAGGTTCGATTCCAGAGAGGGCTCATAGTTGCTGTGCTGTTGATTTCTGAGACATAATAAATGCTTTATAAAAAATTGCATTTCATTGAAAGATCTCTGTGGACAAGTGGCGTGTCTGAAATAGCTATAAGATCTGGCAAAATGTTTCAATAATTCTCTTTCTGAAAATTATTACGGTGA
Organism: Clusia tigrina; assembly: GCA_920105625.2. NCBI lineage: Eukaryota > Metazoa > Arthropoda > Insecta > Diptera > Clusiidae > Clusia > Clusia tigrina. Next base: position 192,810,823 of record OV050031.1, on the reverse strand, counting down.
CATAACCACACCTTTGTTTCTACCGTGTGCAAGTTGTCTGTCAATAAATTCGAGACAAATAATCTTAATTTTCACTGACGGCTACTGAATATTCTCACAATTTCAGGCGGAATACGGCCAAAAGGTGATATCTAGTGTCTAGTGACGAACCGTCACAAGAAACTTTGTAGAAAATATCCTACAAAGTTAGTGTGGATCAGGCTTAATTATCCTGTCCATTCAAAAAGTCATGTACTATGACACCACTGAAATATTATTTTTATATTGAATATATCTATCTTATTGTTAAGCCACTTCGTCACTTTATTGGGCATCGACATAGTGTCGTCATCAATACCAATCTAACAAAGAAACAATTCTTATAAATAGTTCCAAATTGTTATTCCAAATATAACTTCGTTTTTCTCCACATGAACAACTTTTCCCTGAATCCCACTGGAAATCCAAGTGGCACGCAAATATTTCAAGCTTCTGAATATTATTTGTGCCGCTGCATGCTTTTTTATACAAGTATTTATATGCATTTCCTCATCTTAATTGATTAGTACATATAAAAACTTATGTTTTAAATATTCCAAAACTGGAATTATGTAAATCAAACTCATTGACAAGCTCTACCAGGTTGTTGCCATCATCAATGCTGCTTTCTATATTAATTATATTGTTAAAAATTTCGTCAATTTCTATTGACCTTTCGGTATTTACAGCAACGTCAATAAATACAGTTCCCTTGAAATTTAATTCCAGCATAATAATCGGGGAGAAACCTCCAGAAGAAATACGTTTCGCGAACGTGTTCACTGAGCAGAAATGAATTGCCAAATCATCCCGCTACTCAGAAGGTGTAATGTAAATTCAAATATGTTTTACTTAAATCGACGGTGTACTTCTTTGTGTACCTTGTTTTGAAACAGTTGAGGGAACTTGATATTAATATCTTCAACTTTAAATTAAAAGTGCACTTTTATTTAAATGTAATTCGAGATTGTTTCCTGATATATTTACAAGTAAAAAACTGTGATAAAGGAATATTCCTTAAAATTGGCTGAAAAACAAAAAATACTTTATGAAGCTGATAAATGACCAATGTGGGAAACTATTTCGTTAAGTTTGAAAAATGCATAAAACCTAGAAGTAAATAGAAAGAGTTCACAACAAAGACACAGTATTCCAAGTGTACCTAAATGTGATAGAGAAACGAGTAAAGAAGTCTGAAGTCGGGTTAGACCGACTACGAAATATCTTTTCTTGTGCGTGCGAGTTCAACAATGGGGATGTTTTCTTCATAAATCATCATTAGGAGCGCATTTACGGTAATTTTTGGTAGAGTACCTTGAAATGATTATATCGACCCCATTTCTTGTATATGGCTTTATAGGGTACGTACTAATATATAATTTCGTCCAAAAATATTATATAGGTCGTAAGTTATAATAATATGTGAATAGTGGCGTGGCTGCAAAAATAAGACGCCCATTTTTTGTGTGGTGTTTAATGTTAGTACCCGCAACCTTCCTGTGAAATTTCGTTGATAAATATTTAATAGGAACACTGTAATGATTTTTGGCTAATTGTGGGCGTTTTAGACCCGAAAGTTCCCTATATCAAAAGTGGGCGTGCCTTTTCTCTGATCAGCCCCATTTGTTGCAGATAGCTTTGTAATGTCCATATGTTCCCTCCCGTAAAATTTCGTTCGTAAATCTCTACCAGATCTTCAGTTATTAATATTTTTTAATAGTGGGCGTGGCAGTTAATCTATACCGCCCACTCTTTGCACAGTGTTTAGTGGGACCCACATCTCCATTACTGCCAAATAACATCCAGATTCCGTCAATTGGACCGAAGTTATAGTCATTTTAAAAAAGGTGATAAAAGTTCCTTATATGGGAGGTAGGCGTGGTCTTTGTGCAAATCGGCCCATATAGCAATCTGGTTCTGTATCTTTGTCCAGACTATACTTTTGCAAAATTTCATTAAGATAGCTCTAACGGTGTAGAAAAAAAGTGGCCACAGACGGACAGACGGACGGACAAAATAAAAATAGCTTAGAAAGTGATTCTGATCATATCTGTATATATATGTCCATACTTACCACGCCTCCTTCTATAAATTCCAACCCCTCTCAAAAGCACAAAGTTAGTATACCCTATTTACCTTTTTTAATAGGAAAGTGTAACAATTTTGAAGAAGATGTTTTCGCATTGAAAATTTATGTATATTTCAAATAAATGTAAGGAGCGTGAGGTTTGTAGACAACTAACAAAACATATTTTTTGTGAGATTTGGAGAATATAAAAATTTAAAATAAAAACCGAAAAAAGTAGCATAAACGAATATGTTTAATAAAACAAATATTCTTTACAACAAGTATGTGATTGACATTCGTGCTTTCATTTTATGCGTTTAAAAAATACTACAAACCATCATTATATATTCACCTTAACTACACGCTACTAGCATGCTCAATTGCAAAGAGTGCCCACCGAGTCAATGACTGCAGTTTTGCATACACACACCTACTTATGCACTTCGCCGCACATTCTGCCAATGCAGTTGAACGACTTCGATTTGTGTGCTGTAAACGAAATCAATGATTCAGTGCCAATCAATATTCGTCAGTCGGAGTGTTCGTGTTTTTTCAAATTTTTTCTGAATTTAGTTATTCTGGAAGCAACGCAAAAAGTTCGAATTCCGCGGAAATTGTTTGCAGACTACAAATCTAAATTTGTCAACGAAGTTGTGTGAAGTTTTCACACAAAAATATTTAATAGAGATTACTGACTAAAGCTGTTACACGTATAATATTAAGTCTGCTTAAATATAACGGGAAAATGTCTTTCGAGCCTAGAATTTTAGATGTAGCACATTCACCTATTTCTTCACCACTTACCTGATTCTGTAAGTCTTTCATCTATGATAAAATGATGATCAGCAATACTATAAACCAGCAACTGAAATAAAAGCAGCAAGACTCAAAGTTCTAGCAACAAAAACCAAAAACAAACTGTCCAAGCAACGCGAAGTTTTGGCAAGGTCAAGGATATGCGAAGCCAGCAGCATTTATAATGCATCGTTAAATCAAAATAAAAAAAATAAATAAAAATCATATAATTCAATCGAATGAGCAACAAACCCACGCAGATGAAAACACATAAACGAAAGATTAAGTGATGTCAGTGAATAACGTGAGAAGATATGCACTGGGCTATTTAATAGGTGGAAACCTATGCTACGTGGCTTTAATCAAATCAGCAGAGAAAGTTGTGAAATTGTATTTTGACAGCAGCACATAAATTATATTAATAATCGCACATATAAAAACACCCAAACAACACAAACAGTCACTCTCTCATATGTATAAGTAAATATTTGCTGGCTTCTTCATATGAATGCCTCCACAGTTTCTTCCTAATGGAATCACATATCACAAAAAGCAATCAATTAAGAACCAACGGAGCGAACAAACTGCGTATGTAAATTTCCTCGAGTATGCCTTGGATAAAATATTAAATATCGTTTGACTTAAATTTCGTGGAAAGAAGATGCGATTTCGAAAATGTAATGTGATATGTCTACAAGAGCTGTATAAAATGGAGACATATTTCTAATACACAACACACATTGTAACAAGAGGATAGCCAGAAAAATCACACTTGCCTGGGAAACTCATCTTCAATATCCACAACTGGCTTTGTCCGGAACTAAAGCAAACATTTATATTTATGAATTTCAATGACTGAGTACAATGGAATATTCAAGACACGTCGCTCCATCACAACCAAATAGAAGTAGGAAGAATTATTCAAAGTCCAATGGCAAATAATTTTTTATATTTCAAAATAAGAATTTTAATTAATTTTTCTATTCAAGCAGATTACGAGTGTTCAAATCAAGATGTACGAGGTTTGATCAAAAAATAACCGTTATTTTCAAAAAGTATTTATTTATTCATCAACAACTATCTCGTCCCCTTCAAAGTAATTCCCCTCAGATATAATACACTTATGCCAGCGTTTTTTCCAATCCTCGAAACAATTCTGAAGCGCTTTTTTTGGTATCGCCAACAGTTCCTGTTTCGATTTTTCTTTTATCTCCTCAATCGTAGCAAAATGCTTTCCTTTCATCGGTGTCTTCAGTTTTGGAATGACGAAAAAGTCAGTAGGGGCCAAGTCCGGTGAATACGGTGGTTGAGGCATGATAACGGTTTTGTTTTTGGCCAAAAAATTACGCACAAGCATCGATGTGTGAGCTGGTGCGTTATCATGGTACAAAGTCCATGATTGGTTTTTCCACAATTCTGGGCGTTTCTGACGAATTGCTTCTCGCAAACGGCGCATAACTTCAAGGTAGTATTCCTTGTTGGCCGTTCGACCTTGTGGCAAGAATTCATGATGCACAAAACTGTCAGCAAACTTTTACGTTCGACCGAACTTGACGTCCTTTTTTCGGTCTTGGCTCATCGTTTCCATTGGGATGATTGGGCTTTGGTTTCAATGTCATAGCCGTACACCCACGATTCCTCACCAGTTATGATATTTTTGAGGAAATCTGGATCGTCGCTGACGATGTTCAACAGCTCCTGAGCGATGTCCATGCGACGTTGTTTTTGCTCAAAATTTAGCAATTTTGGAACAATCTTCGCTGCCGCACGTTTCATGCCTAAAACATCCGTAAAAATTGCTTGGCATGAGCCGAACGATATGCCAACATCATCAGCAACCTCTCTGATAGTGATTCGACGATTATCCAAAATCATTTTATTCACTTTGTCAATGTTTTCATCGGTTGTTGACGTGCTCGGGCGACCAGGACGAGCATCGTCATTGACATCTTCTCGGCCTTCCTTAAACCGGTTATACCACAATTGAACTTGTGTTCTGCTCATAGTAGACTCGCCAAAGGCTACAGTCAACATTTCAAATGTCCTTGCGCATTTAATTTCATTTTTTACACAAAACTGAATACAGTTTCTGTAGTGTATCAGCTGTGCGAAAGGCAAGTTAAACAATCCGTTTGTAGTTCGAAATATGACTGACTGTTTATTACAAGAGAATAAGAATATAAAGACTAGCTTAGTACTAAATGAATGTGAATGTATACATGTGTGTGTGTTATTGTAATATCACTCGAGAGATCAAGAGATAAGATGAGAGTGAGTGTTTAGCAAACAGAAGATTAGGGTGTGATGTATATGCCAAATTTAAATACTCTATAGTTTCTTTGATCCATTTTTTCGAATAGTACAAAATCTAAGAGCACACCAAAACACGACTAACCTTTTTATCTGTCAAAAACAAACTGACAATCCAAAATGGTTGGTATTGCCAACATATATAACAGACATGTGTACCAACATAACAGAAAAAAATGCGAACAGCGAGCATACGTCGCTCACGAAATTTGAAAATAACGGTTATTTTTTGATCACACCTCGTATACTAAAATACTTGCCAACCGTTGGACTTCAATTAGGCAACAGAAAAGTATTGTACACCAGCTGTTTCATTTTTTTAAGCATGTAATTTTAAGTTAATATTAAATGCGTGGGATATTAAACATATTTCCGTAACAAATGTGGCTTCTAATCCTAATCCAAATAAGCGCACTGGGTGCCTGTGATAATCACACATATTGGGGCTCTTAACAAATAGTTTTACACCCGGCATATTTATTACAGTCAATCATCACCAACATTACTTTTCTCGCAAGTTTTACCGGGAGACTCATAAAACAGTAAATAGTTCATATACACACCCTCACGGTAAAAATCTCTTTATTAGAAATAAGTGGCATATAATCCTATAAAAGGGTATCTCCCTCGTTGAATTTCCTTACTGAGGAGACAGTAAAGGGTGAGTTGAATGAAAACTGCTGCCGTTAGTGTGGTTATGCCATGGATACGTAATTATGGCCAAGTGTAAAACATTCCATTTACTTCTGCAGTGGAATATCATTTATGCATACTGCAAATAACATGGAACGTCATGTGAGAGGGTTGCAATTTATCATTAACCATTGAAAAGGACTTGCAATGAAAAATGCTGGCAACTTAAATTGAAAAATTAAAAACGAAATCTATTTAATTATATAATTACCTGAAAGATTGTAAGAATTACCTGAAATTGGCAAGCATACCAGTAGTATTGGTGGAGTTAATAAACGGAGGAGTCAATTTAATTCTGAGAAATATGGATATAGAGCAGGATATGTAATCCGACATCACTGGTTAATATAATCTTAAACTGTGAAGTCAAATTATTTCTGCGATGATTTGCACAACAGGAAATTCATCATGAACTCGGAAAATTACTCACATTGCAAAAAATAAGTAAAATGGTTCTGAAGCAGGTGCTGAAATGAAATCTCTTCTTTGCTTTCATAGATTTTGAATCGCTCTCACTGTAAGCCTGAATGGTAGATTGGAGAAGATTACAAGAGAATCTCTGCTAGGTTATCCTGGGAATGACCATCGAGAGAAAATATGCATATTATTATAAGAACCCGATTATCATTTATTGTTTTCAAGACTTTCGAAATAATTTCCTCATCTAATTCTTAGTTTGATTATTTTTTTTAAATCTACAAGTCAACTTTTATTAGAAGTAGCAACGATTCTGAAGAATCTTTCCCATTCAAACATTTATGACCACATCAAATTATATTGTCACAATTTTCGACATAAAAATCCGTTTGTTGTTGCGTTAGTTAAGATGATTTCGTTATATTGGCAATAAAATTATCTACATTCGTTGAGATTCCTTTAATTATGATCCTTGTACGACTTCGTGACGGATTATATCACTATCACCGAGATGTGGTTCAGAAAAATATTTACTCATATTTTCAGTTAGTTCCAGTTTCGGATTAAATTTAATTCTTCTTATCCATATTGTAATTTTAGAAATCAAATAAAGTGATTTTACATTTGATGCAAAGCGCAACAAATATGAATATACCGCTTAAGGATATGATATATAAATTTTAAGAATCATCGGAAATACACTACCAATGCCAAAGAGAGCACCAACTTTAGTACGATCCATAAACTCACTGGAGTCGTTTGCATAAATTCTGCTCCATTGCGCTTTTATGTGAATGCAAACTTATTGCAATGATAATAAAATTTTGTTATGGTACTGCATGGCTAATTTATGCACACAAATCGTTGAAGCAGCGCGGCGTTTCTCTTCCATGGAAAGTCAGTGCACTTCAGTAGAGCGTTTAAAGCAATACGTTTATGAAAAGTGGCGACTATAAAAGGAATAAATTAAGGAAAGGAAAACACATTCGTAACAAAATGTGCAAACATAAAATCAAGGCAACATTTGGTGACATAATTTTTAATGTAATTTATTATGTGTTTTTTGTTTCTTTTTCCCTTAAGCATCATAAGACGATCACAGATCAAAGGGTTCCTTCAACAGGAGGGCAAGAATTTCCTCACTCTCGTTATTAGATTACTGACCTCGAGCGTTTTACCTATCACATCCTCTTCGATGCAGGATACTGCGGAATATGTACCCTGCTGTATCTCAGGCATCTTGTGAACCAAGCATGTTCCGGATGGCATCCACAATGCCATCTTCTTTATTCTATTTCTATTTTTTCTTTCATATAACTCTCAAGCAAGCATCTTGCATCGGGATATCTGATGCAATCCTCACTAAATGCTCTTGTGCAGATAATATCGAAAGCATCCATGTTCTGAACAGAATTCAGTTAGATAGTAGCTTTCTTCAACGTTTCTTGTAGCAAACAATACTTGATTATCTGGGATGGCATTACTCCACCATTCATTTGCAGGTGTATCCCAACTATTCTGCAACTCATTTGATGAATTCTTTCTACTTACCTCAATTTAGACTTCATCCTTTTTACCCTGGCAATTTAGGTCTCAAATAAGCGCAGCATTTGCAGCAATATTTGTAGACACTTGTCCCCTATGTCACGCACAGCTTTACTTCAAATGGTCCTGGTATACAATATTGTAGTATAATGTAGTGTAACTAGTTTCAAGCACAAACTCCCTCAGCCGCCTCCCCAACAAATGTTAGTTAAAATTCCAACTACACCCTTAAATAGCAACAAAAGGACGATATCTGACGAGTATCCTCCTTACAGTCATCATTTTTCTTGTCGTATTTACATAAGTGTGGCACCTTCTTCGTCAATAACCACCGTGATAATTATATTAAGGGTCTGAATCGTACATAATGTATTGCCATACAATTTAGAATTCACATATCCCCACAGGAATAACGTTGCTTCCTATACAATTGATTATTTCCGATACAAGACACAAAAGAAATCCATTTTTTCCTCGACTTATGTGTCATATTGGTGCCCTCCAGCTGCAAATGACCATCCTCTCTGTTACGGAAGACAACGTCATATACAACAATTACCATTCCTCAAGAAATAACGATCGTTTACTGACGCTAAGAATTATCCGATTGAAAATTAATCCGTCTTAATGGAGAACTCTGGATGATTGGTTTATCATGATGGTGTCTCTATATTTGACAACATCCTTCCAAATCTTTACATGGCAATAATGTGCGTAAATGAAAAAAAATCCGAGTTTACAGTGTAATTGAGCAAATCTTAAAGCTGCATAAGGACATGAAACATTGCCAACTTGTTCTGGGAAAAATGGAGAGAAGGAAAAATAAACAATTTCTCGTTTTGAAATTGTAGTTGGCACAAATCCAGGAGAGCTTGATAGGCAGTTATACTTAATACTCGCAGTAGTTGATGCTTTTCATGGCAAGATTGTTGAAATTACACATCCTCTTTGTTTATGCAAAATGCTCAACTTTCACCAGACGGCTTTATGCATTTACAACAAGTAAGCAGAAACCTTTGTTTCGTTGTGCAGCAAAAACCTATCCAAATTAAGGTAAAACTTATTTATATTTCCTAGTTACAATGGGGGTGGGAGAACAATCGCAATAATGCTGACCGTGTTAGTAATCGGAGCATTCGTTGCATTTTACAAATTGTAGTTACGAATAAGCAAAAATGCCACAAATCTCTGTATATAAACAACAAAGGAAAATGCATTAAAGGGAATAATTGAAGCGGTTTCAAAAAAAATAGAGTACAAAATAAAAACCGGAAACATAATAAAAATGTAGAAAGTTATTAAGAACTTTGCGATGAGAATAAAAATATGTCTTCCCTTTATTAGATGATGCGAGGGAAAACTTGAATATCCGAGTAGTTTCGAAACTATATAGAGAAACAATTTTTATATGTTGTAAAGCATTCTGTATGATTTAAGAAAGCTCTTCTAATAGGTTAGTTTAATGTTGAGTAAACATTGTTTATTCCCATTTAAACTTGGAAATTTGCCTGTAAATTTGACTGCAATTGTCACCATGAATATTGCAAATATTGGTGTGTTATATACTGGAGAATCAACTTTTCAGCGATGATGAGGAATTTAATAGGAATTTATACTATCCCCAAGAAAATCCCATGTTTTCCAATTCCATGCAGTTATCACCAGATTGCTCTAAAGATATTTTTAAAAGATATAAAATAATATATAATAAAAAAAAAATTATGAGCAGAGAACTTTGAAATACGAGTTACAACTGTGTTCTTTCTTATACTAGATTATATATAATGAGGTTTAAAAGAGAATACTTCGGCCATGTCTGGAATCCTTTCAATGAGTTCTGACAATTCACATACTTACCAAATACGCTCCTAATTATTTTTCGTCTGAATTTTGTAACTTAGAGTAACGAAGCCGATGAACTGTTCAAAGATTTAAACTAATTTTTCAATATTTCAAAGAAGAATTTATCTGAGTTAAATTAATATATCAAAGAGCAATTTTGCAGATCAAAGTTATTATATTTATCCACATTCTGAGTAAGCCATATTCTGAGTAAACCACACTCTGAGTAAACCATTCATTCAGAAAATCTCAGAGCAACCTTAATTTACAGTACCATAAAAAAACATTCACTTCTCGGTAGTTTTAATGAAAAAGGCTGTCAACACAAAACTTTGGAACTGTAACTAAGTCACATGTCCAAACAACGCAACAACTGTCCGTTTGGACTAGCATACCAAAGTAGCCGGGTTTAGATACGGAGGCAGCTTTTACTGTAGCATTTGTGGGACACTTCTGAAATTTATCTCTGGCAGACGTTCCTGTCACTGCTGCAGTGACACCTAACAATGATTCCGTAAATGACCTTTGAATATAAGTGTACATGGAAGTCATTTACACATTGTGTATCTAAGGTTAAGTTTAAAACGTATTTTCAATTGCATTCAACAAAAAATCCTCAGCGAAAACAACACAAACAGAGACTAAAAACAAACATAAAAAGAAGTAAATGTAAAATTTCTCTTCATTTCATATTGAAAGAGGAATTTTGTGTTGGAGAAATTAGACAACACACTTCATCCTGGCTGCAAATGGGGATTTTAGCAGCAATAATGCAGAGCGATGTGAATATCTTCTTTACAAAAATTAAAATTTTGTATTAAAATTAGAAATATTAGAAATTTAAAAAAATACAAGAAATTTTTACTAGAATTTGTAGTAGAAAAATTACCGCAAAACCTTTCATATTAATTTGATTGCGGTTTAACCACCTAAAAAATAAGTAAAAAACAAATTGGAAAGCTAAACTTCACTTCAAACAAATTAATTACACATTTAATTACGGTACTTTTAGAGTAAACCCCTTTATCCTATATATTTTGAAAACGTTACGCTCAGAGTTAGAAAAGCACGCGTATTTCATGCGCATAAATAAAGGCGAACCCTTCAAGAATCCTTCACTTCTTTGGAGCTTTGAAGTTAATTGAAGCGTTTGTCAAATATAATTTCAGGTACCTAGCTCTGTTTGCTTCAAAACACCGCTGCTTAATATATATACTCGTATATATATAATACGTGAGGATGATAGAATTTCACTGGTAATACTTATTGTATTAGAATTACCAGTATATTAAGTTTTGAGCAAGGAAAACGGAAATTACTCAGGCATATTATAACGATAAAAAAATGAGTAGAGAAATTTTATCTGATTAGAAATATTTAACTAATGCAAATTTAATTTAGAAGTTGTCAAATATATTTAAAATATGCTTTAAAAGTGTCACATTATTTCGTCCTTACGGCATTTAAAAAAAACAAAACAAACAAAGACGAAGAAACAATATAAAATGTGGAAGGTCTCGACGAAACTTCAAAAGTACTTCTTCAATAATTTAAACCATAAGAAAGCGAGCAAGTAAGCAATGTCCTGCGAGCTTTTTGAGTTTTAACTTTAGAATTATTTGATCCTACCAAGGTATTTTATTAGTCAAGGATGGGCGTTCGAAAGCATGGTCACCCACAAAATTCCTACGAAAGCAACATTTTTATATACTTTTTAAATTAGGTCAGGGAGAATGTTGTCTCAATATTTAACCACACAGTTGTGAATGAAGATAAAAATTTCGCAAATATAGTTTAAAATTTGACAATCTGCCACTAATTCCCATGAACTTACTTTAAGTAAAGAAATAATTATATTTTACTACCGCATCCATGGTCCAGTTGAAAGCGTGGTAGTCTGACAGTCGTGGGATCGGGGTTTCGAATCATGTACTTGACATGATCTAGGAAGGCTTCTTCCCATATATTTTCAGTTCGAGTAGATGGCCTTAATGGCTGATACTCCCAAAATCCTTCCTGATTTCATTAATTATAGTGAAAGATATAATAATAATATCAATCTATCAAACATTTGTTGGCCGTCAGCCGTCAGGTACACAGGGGGAATAACATGTAACACATTGTGCACATGCCGTAACTGTGTACTCGTATACTGATGGCAGTGCGACTACATCCTCTTCGCGGGGGCGGCTAGAAACAGGTTTTCAGAAATATTTTCTGAAAGCACTGGCTAATCGTAGTCGGGCGGAGAGAAAACAACTCTCTTAAATAAAATATTTTTGTCTTTCCTCAGACATAAAATAGGTTGCGTTGGGCCAGTGACCCGACCGTAAAACAAACTCACTCAAGAAACGGAAACAAGCCTCGGAAATAATAACAACCACACGACGACGACCATCAGCTTTAAATCAATGACACGAATTGGAACATGGAACGTTCGCTCTCTTTCTGAAACTTCAAAGCTCGCACAGGTTTGCAGGGAGATGGAGCGTTATAAAATTCAAATTCTCGGCCTATCTGAAACCAGATGGCTCGGGCAAGGAGAATTTCACAACCTCGAAGGCCACTATTTTATCTACAGTGGCAACATACAAAAGCGTGCAAACGGTGTCGGCATTCTAATATCAAATAACTTAAAAAGCGCATTAATGGGATACAAGCCGATCTCCGAAAGTATAATAACTGCCCGATTTAAGACCAGATTTCGTAATATCACCGTAATTCAATGCTACGAGCCTACAGAACCAGACACAGACGATGCCAAAGAAGCGTTCTACAACTTGCTAGACTCTACCATCAATTCTGTTCCAAAAGGCGACATCATCATGACATTGGGCGATTTCAACGCAAAAGTAGGCAACGACAACAGCAATGTCGAGAAACTCATGGGTTGGCACGCCTTAGCATCAGGTAGAAATAATAATGGAGAACGATTGATTGAACTTTGCTCCAACCACAATCTCTTCATCGGTGGCACTAAATTCCCCCATCTAGATATCCATAAATACACATGGAATTCTCCCGACGGCCGAACTCGCAACCAAATCGAATGTTTTAATAAGCAGACGGTTTCACAACTCCCTCCATGATGTGCTCACACGCAGAGGTGCGGACGTATTCAGCGACCATAACCTAGTTGTATGCCAACTCCGCTTACGCCCCGAAGGCATGAGGAAGCAACAGAAGCGAAAGATGACCTTTAATCTGGAAAACTTCAAAAACCCTGCAACGCTCCAACTTTACCAGGACACACTGTCTACTACCATTGCACTCTACGAACATGGACCGTCCTGGCAACAAATTCAAAAAGCCTGCACACAAGCTGCGGAAGAAACAGTTGGCCTCCAACATCCCAAAAGAAAGCCATGGATAAGCAACACCACCTGTCAATATATCGAAGAACGTAGAAGGATGAAAACCAAAGTAAACACTGTTTCATTATCCGACCGCAACAGCTTTCTCAGCACGTACAATGCTATGCATCGGCAGGTCAAAAATTCTGTAAGGACTGATAAAAGGGCATATGTGGAGGGAATTGCTGGTGAAGCAGAGCGATCAACAAACTGTAACAACTTGCGGGGCGTATATGCAGCCATACAAAAATTGACTAATACGAAACCTAACATACCGCCTATCAAGGCTAGTGACGGTAGCATCCTAACCTCTGACGAAGATCAACTCGCGCGCTAGAGAGAATTTTTCGTGGACAACAGCGTGGAAGCAAAAAACAACACTGCACCCTTCTTTGCTGAACAGCAAAGAAGAAACCCCAACAGAAACATCCCTGTCGACCCGCCCACCACAGAAGAAGTCAGCCTAGCAATCCATAAGCTAAAATTCAGGAAAGCTGCTGGACCTGACGAACGTCCTGCTGAACTCTTGATTTTTGGCGCTAATATAATCTCTCACGCACTCTACCCTATCATGCATAACATCTGGGCACCTAACACCATCCCCACTAACTGGAAAGAGGGAATCATAATCACTATTCGAAAAAAAGGCGATCTCAGCCAATGTAAAAATTGGAGGGGCATAACCCTTCTCAACTCCATCCTGAAAATCCTAGCTCTTATCATCTTAGATAGAGTGTCAGGTGTACTCAACAGCCAGTTACGGCGTGAACAAAATGGGTTCAGACCAAACCGATCTTGCGTGGACCACATCAACACTTTACGCATAATTGTGGAGCAATCTGTCGAATGGAGATCGCCACTATTTCTCCTTTTCGTGGACTTCGAACGTGCGTTTGACACGGTTAACAGAGACGCAATATGGCGCTCTCTACAAAATTGCGGAGTTCCGGACAAGATCATCGAACTCATTAAGGCCCTATATAAAGACGCGAACCTTAGTGTGCGTTATAAAGGTAATATAGTGCCAACTTTAATATAAACAGAGGAGTGCGTGGCAGGGGTGCGTTCTGTCACCATTGTTGTTTATAGTAGTCTTGAATGATGTCCTTAGGCGTACTAATGCGGAGACGGAGGGGTGGTTGCAGTGGAGATTAAACCAAAAGCTCAGCGATTTGGACTACGCTGATCTGTTTCATGACGCTCACGTTAACAGGCGCCTCGTCAAGAATACGCCCTAAACGCTAATGCAGCTGGCCTCAAAAACAACTGCTCCAAAACTAAAATTTTGCGACTGCAAACTGCAAATACATCTCCACTCACTGTACTGACAAATGATAACTCCACCATCAACATTGAGGACGTTGACAGCTTCTGGTACCTTGGTAGCTACATAACAAAATATGGGGGTGCAACATCTGCTGTGGCAGCACGCATAAACAAAGCACGGTCTGCATTCAGGAATTTAGATCGAATTTGGCGTTCTCGTGTGATATCGCTGTGCACAAAAATACGAATATTTAACACCAGCATAAAACCTGTTCTGTTGTATGGGTCTGAAACATGGTTGGTCTCAGAACAAATAACCCGACAACTTCAAACTTTTGTCAACAAATGTCTACGAAGAATCTGCCGCATTTTCTGGCCGACAACGATCATGAACGAAGACCTGTGGCGCCTCACCAATAGCGAGCCTATTGACACACAAGTTAAAAGACGCAAGTGGAGCTGGATAGGGCACATTCTGCGAAGAGAAGACACCAACATTGCAAAGATGGCCTTTCAATGGAACCCACATGGTAGTCGGAAAGCAGGACGCCCACGACAAACATGGAAAGTTTACGAGGGAGATTAATTCTTAAAAAATAAAATCCGCTGCACCTGTTGAATTGTGATAAAAACAATCGGCAAGAAACTGAAAAGATTGTGTCTACATTTTAAATAACTGCATTTAAAAAATATTTGAGGGCTCACAGAAAAGATAAATTAATACAACTTGAATAAATTATACAAAATGGAAAAAATTGTTTCTCCAAGGAAAACAATAGCTATTTCTAAAGTATATTGGCCCTCTGATTCCGAAAATGACATCTATTTCAAAATCATCGGAGCCGTATTTAAGATATTTACAGGTTAGGTTGTCGCGAATATTTACAAATGGATGTTATCTTTCATTTAAACAATTAACATAAGAAAGTGAAATGCCGAAAATAGTGTGCAAGATAGATTCTGATAAATTCTTTTACATATGTGGATAAAATATTCATAGTAAAACCATTCGAGGTATTACAGATGGCTTAAAATCGGCTTAGCTTCATTACTTTGTATTTGCCAAGAAGTGGGTGCCGCACATTATTTGTTCCAATTTTGCAGAAAATTTTGGAAGGAAAGGCTTCCGAAACAAAACGAAAACTTAAATTCGGTGTGCCAATGTCCTGGAGAGAGCCAAAAAATCATGAAACTGATTGTTATATTTGTTTGACTCAGTTAGTTGAAACTAAAGATTACAGTTTATTAACTTCGCTGATTTGCCATCTGTGACGAAGCCTGCTATGTACGCTGACAAGCTATCAGTGCCAAATTGTTCCGACTCAGATGACAGGAAGCGATTGCTACATTCTCAAGAAATGAGCAACACGACAATTTCGAGTGGAAATGAGTTCATCCCGGAAGGATCAATGAGTCAACCGCGCCTTTTATCGCCAGCCAAGCTAAGTGATTGGATTCATGATTTAAATTTGACCAAAAAGGTGCAAAACTGCATGCTTCTCGAAAGAAAGAATTCAACTTTCTAGCTCCAGGCGTCAAAGTTACTATTTGGATATATCGTTTCGCTAAATATTACGCCTAGGATGGTGGAATTTGTTATGTGCAGACAAAAATGTCCTGTTTACAGAGCTCGGTTAGAGCTAAGCTCCGACTTCATGGCGCTTGTTCATTGATGGATCCAAATACATTCTTAAGACTGTTTTGATTCATAACGGCAACCAAAGACCTTCAATTCTTATCGCGTATGCCGTGGACATGAACGAGACAATTACCTCAATGAGAGTACTTCTGAAAAAAATCAATTATGAAATAGTTTTTTCTTTCGCATCTCAGATTTTTCCGAAAAATGTAGACACGGAGTGCGACGAGAATGATGAGCGATTCCACCAACGTATGATGACAATCAAAAAGCGCTATAAAGGACGTAGAGATAATGGGTGACTATTGCTGGTTCTTAATATGAGAAGATTTAACTAACTCGCATCGAAAAATACCTCTGCTAACCATTTCTGAGTTTTAGTTTATATTATTGATGTTACTGAATAAAAACATGAAACACTAATTAAAATAATGGTAAGTCAAAATACAAAATAATTTATTTCTATTAATCGTAGTGAAGAACGGATATGTCAACATTATAAAATGCAATTCGTTACATAATGTTGTTAATGACTGAGGATACTGAGGTTAAAGAAACAAATTTAAAAATATAAGAGAATTTTGATCTTCCCATTCTGGGGAAGAAATAACAGTTTTCGTCACCATTATAATGATGGTCGCAGGATCGCAAATGTATTATGTAAGTATATGGGCTGGAGAACGGCAGAATTTGCCTTGGTCACCACTAACCACTGTGCAGTTGTGTCACCGTACCAGTTTGAGAATTCAAGGCAGTTGTTACCGCCGAACGGAGTATTTTAAATTATTTGATTTCTATTTTTTCCTACTGGGTGTTTTGATTATCATATAATTTTTGATATGTTTCTCATTACATATGTATATAGTTATTCCCCCCTTTTGTCTATATATTCTATTATACGCATTTATATTTGATAGCCTTGGAATAACTGTTAAATACCGTTTTTAAAAAAATAGCTTACGCGTTTAGAGACTTGGAAGAGTACAGTCAGTTCGCGTTTGTATATGGAGAAATAAACAAGAATTTTTAAAGTCGTGGCAAAAACGGTTTAAAACCTTGTTTAATTTTTATGTAATGTATAGTTTTACGAATAAAATCTTATTCACTTGAAAATCGACCCTTCTTTTAAAAACTTGTCGAGCGCGGACTCGGGATTGTGAAACCTCCTTTCACAAATCTTTAAAAATTCTTTTAAATTGTAAAAACACGGTTCGTGATAATTAAAGTGAACTTTACGCGTTTCGCGAAAAATAAAACAAAAAACTAAAGAAGTGTTATGAACTGATCCGTTCGAAAACGCAAATATGTTCGCCACGGATGGCCTAAACCAGTCGGACAACGTACACCACTGCAAAAAGTGTGACCAAGCGGATGATTCCCGTATGGTGCAGTGTGATAAGTGCGACATGTGGTACCACTATGATTGCGTCGGAGTAAATCATGACATAGCTGATATAAGTTGGAGCTGCGGATGCGGTAATCCCTTGTCAGTAGCAGTCACATCGAGTTCGAATGCTCCTCCGACAAATGCGCATAATAATGTTCCACCAAAAGTTCAACAAATTCAGCCACAGGCGACGTCCTCCCCCCCAAACCGTGTGCAGCCAATTACATCAAACAAAAAATACATCGGATCCATCCGAAGTAATTAAAACGATCGTATGGAACAATGGACAAGTTGCCGAACAGACAGTTGGAAACATTGGAAAAGTTGCCGTCCAAGTTGAAGCAGAAGCACAACAAGAAGTAATGGAGAAAAACGCACAGCAGCCGCAGTCGGCGCCAATGGTTAGTTTTCGCTCTGCAACTCGAACGCAGCCAATGTATACAAATGAGCCGAACTTTTATAATGTTGCGCCAAGAGAATATAATGTGACGCCAAGCGGATGTAATGCTGCGACAAACATATATAATGTTGAGAAACACGCAGAGTTTGCTAAGAATACTCAGCAACATTCGTTGTTTACGTTTGACAGCCAGCCACATTTTCTATCAAATTCGCATCCAGCTTCTCAAAAAGAAGAAAGTGCAAAAGCATGTGAATTGCGTTTAGCTATGCTGGAAGAAGAGACAAAACTTCAAAAAAGTTATTTAGAAGAAAAATATAAAATATTGTCACAAGCTCAAGGGATTTCCTTGATTAAAAGCGATAGTTGTCCCCAGTCGATGCCTACCAAAATGCAGCTGGCAGCTAGGCAAGCCATTCCAAGAGAGCTGCCGCATTTTAATGGTGATCCTGAGGAGTGGCCTCTGTTCATAAGCAGCTTCGATACCAGCACAGAGGTCGCCGGGTACACGAATGTCGAAAATTTAATGCGATTACAGGCCTGTCTTAAAGGAAAAGCACGGGAAATGGTGAGGAGCAAATTGCTACTACCGGCAATGGTTCCAGAGTTAATTCACACTCTAAGGATGTGCTTTGGTAGGCCAGAGTATATAATTGAAAATCTCATCGACAAGGTAAGAAAAGTGCCACCATTAAAGGACAGATTAGATACACTTATTGATTTCGCTCTTTCTGTGCGCAACGTTTACTCAACGATGGAGGCTTGCCGCATGGACGCCTACATGAACAACCCTATGCTGGTAAGAGAACTAGTAGAGAAGCTTTCGAACCAGTACAAAATGTCTTGGGCTATGCATCCTAAACAAAAGGAAGTGCCATTGGTGAAGGTGTTTAGTGATTGGCTTTATGCGCTCGCGGAAGCTGCCAGTCAAGTGGTTTCGCCTACAACAACAAAACGCAACGGCCATGTCAACACGCACATGCAAGCACTCAATGTTCAGCAGAAATATGACTGCGGGAACTGCAAAAGCAACGGGCATAAAATTGCTCAATGTGAGGAATTCAAGAAACTGAATATTGATCGCAAGTGGGACGTGATACGATCACTGAAACTATGCCGTCAGTGCCTCAACACATATCGTAGGCGCTGCCTAGTCAATCGGGTCTGCGGAATCGAAGGCTGCAATGCGAAACACCATCAACTCCTGCATAGAAGCAAAGTCACCAGTCAACCGACCACAACGAGCGAAGGCGCTGCGTCCATCGCGACCCTGAATTCGCACCACAAGGCTCGCGAAGAGGATAGCTCATTTTTCCGCATACTACCGGTTCGTATCCATGCTGCGAACAAATTTTTTGATACCTTTGCATTTCTAGATGAAGGGTCATCAGTCACGTTGATTGACGAAGAGGTTTTCAAGTATCTCAACTTGAAAGGCGTGCTGGATCCCTTGTGTTTGCGCTGGACCGGGGATAAAACTCGTTCTGAAGAATTTTCCATGCGAACCACATTGAAGGTGTCCAACCCCCAAAACGATGATCGCTTCACGATGCAAGGGGTTCACACAGTCAAGAACTTGGGCTTTCCAATGCAAACTGTCCACATGGAGAAAATCATCACGCAACTTCCCTACTTGGCGGGGTTGGCAATGAAGTTCTACGTAGATGCAAAGCCAACAATTCTCATCGGGTCCAACAACTGGCATCTAGCTGTGCCGCTCAAGATTCGTGAAGGTGCTTGGAACCAGCCCATAGCCACCAAAACGAGGCTAGGTTGGGCGCTACAAGGTCGTTGCTCAAGTCAGTCAGCAAATTCGTATTTAAACATACACACGTGTGGCTGCAGCGAGAAGTACGAGCAACTCCACGATCTTGTCAAGGAGCACTATAAGCTAGATGCACCATCACCCACACAGCTGTTGTCGCACCAAGATAAGCGAGCTATGGAGATCCTCGATACAACTTGTAAGAGGGTGGGCAGCCGATTCGAAACTGGGCTACTCTGGCGCTACGAGCACATCGATATGCCGGAAAGCTACGATACTGCATTGAAACGTATGATTTGCTTGAATAGACAATTTCGTAAGGACCCATCGCTGAAGGCAGCAATGCAAAAACAAATCGACAACTTGCTGAATAAAGGCTACGCAAGACGACTAAGTGCCGAGGAGTTGCATGCAAGCACAGATCGCGTCTGGTATCTGCCAATTTTCACCACTAGGAATCCGAATAAGCCCGACAGAGTGCGACTAGTATGGGACGCAGCCACGAAAACAAAAGGCGTATCATTGAACGACATGCTCCTCAGCGGACCTGATTTGCTGACTCCACTGGTTGGAAGTTCTTCTTGGCTTTCGACTTGGGCGAGTGGCGATTTGTGGAGATATCGCCGAAATGTTCCACCAGATAAGCGTGCGTAGCAGTGACATGCATGCTCAAAGATTTTTATGGTGTGAAAAAGAGGATACGATCGACAGCCCTGGAGTGTACGTCATGCGCGCGCTGACGTTTGGTATAAGCTGCGCCCCATGCATTGCTCATTACGTGCGCAATAAAAATGCCGATGAGTTTGCGCAGCAGTTTCCCCGTGCCGTAGACGCGATTAAGAAACATCACTATGTAGACGACTTTATTGATAGCGAGTACAGTGAGCAGGCAGCGTTGCAATTGGCAGAAACGGTAAGAAAAATACACGCAGCAGCAGGTTTTCATATACGCAACTGGTCTTCAAACTCCACATTCGTGCTAACGCATTTAAGCACCGACCACGCGGTAAGCCAGGAACCGGTCGAGCTGAGCACAAACGAGAAGATACTTGGAGTATTTTGGGACCCAAAAAAGGACGTGTACAAGTACGCGCTGAGGTTTGCCAGGCTGAAAAGGAACGTTTTATCAGACAACGCGATACCCACGAAGCGTGAGCTCCTTCAAGTTTTGATGTCTATATTTGATCCGTTAGGATTCATAGCACAATATACTATTTCACTAAAGATTCTTCTTCAGGAAGTCTGGCGATCGAGCATCGATTGGGATGAAACTCTTCCTGACGAACTGGCTCGGAAGTGGTGCCAGTGGAAGACGATGCTAAAGCAAATAGCAGCGGTTGAAATTCCACGATGCTTCTCACATTCTTTAAATGAAGCTGATGACGTCGAACTGCATACCTTTGTGGATGCAGGGGAGTATGGCTATGCAGCGGTATGCTACCTGCGAGTTCGATGTGGCAGCAGTATGAATATTTCATTGGTGGCAGCAAAGTCCAAGGTAACACCACTTAAGCCTGTATCAATTCCACGGCTCGAGCTACAGGCAGCAATCACAGGTGTGCGCCTGGCAAACCAAATACAAAGCGTTCCTCGATTACGTATTTGCAGAAAAGTGTTTTGGACTGACTCAGCTACGGTTTTAAAATGGCTCCGCATGGATCCCAGGCAGTTCCAGCAATTCGTCATGTATAGAGTCGCTGAAATTCTCGAGCACACCAACCCAGACCAGTGGAAGTGGGTCCCATCAACATCTAACCCGGCAGATCTTGCAACAAAATCCGAACCCAAAACGTCAGATCATTTGTGGTACAATGGACCTGCGTTTTTAATGAATGCTGAAAACGAGTGGCCATATCGCGACGACTTCGGACCCACGAACACCGCCGAAATTAGACATCACCTGCTTCACATTCAAAAGATGGATAAACATAAGCTGCCCATCAACGTTGAATATTTTTCATCCTGGCGCCGCTTGTATCGCGCATTAGGGATGTTCATTCTTTACGTGGAGAAGCTGAGAGCAAGAATCAGATCAGTGAGTGCTCTCCCCGAAAAGCCCATGTTCGAAATGATCCAAGCAGCGAAGACGATCCTCATCAAGCAAGCGCAACTCAGCGAATATTCCCAAGAAATAATTGTCTTGAAAAGTGGTAAGAGTATTGAGAAGAACAGCAAATTAATTTCCTTTAATATCTTTCTAGACGATCAAGATGTCATTCGTGTTAAAGGGCGCACAGAATTTCTAAATCCACACGACGTGATCGTGCTGCCCAGCAACAGTAACATCACCTATCTGATCGTCAAGGAGATGCATGGGAAATATCATCACCTTGCCCATGAGACCATTATTAATGATATTAAGGGTCAATATTTCATACCACGGCTGCGCGTGCTGTATCGTTCTGTTCGAAGCAGTTGCCAACACTGCAAAAATAAAAATGCGATGACGATGACACCTCAAATGGCCGCATTGCCAGCTGCCAGACTTGCGAGTTTCGAGCGCCCATTCACTTACGTCGGGATTGATTACTTCGGCCCAATGTTTGCTACGGTTGGAAGAAGGCGTGAAAAACGATGGGGCGTTATATTTACCTGCCTCACGGTTCGAGCGGTGCATATTGAGGTAGCCCACACCTTGGACACTAGCTTCTGCATACTGTGTATTCGTAATTTCGTAGCACGTCGAGGTGTACCAAAAGAAATTTATACGGATAATGGTACAAATTTCAAAGCATCTGCGAAGATTCTGCAAGAAGAGGCCGGGCACGTTGATTATGCGGAAATCGAAACCAAGTTCGATGACATCCAATGGAAGTTCAACCCACCTGCCGCCCCCCACATGGGTGGCGCTTGGGAGCGGCTAATCAGATCGATAAAAAACGTTCTAGCAGCAATGTATCCTGAGCCCAACTTCAACGACGAGACGCTCCGAAGTGCACTGTTCGAGGTCGAATATATAATAAATTCAAGACCGTTGACTTTCGTTTCACTGGAGTCGTGTGATGATGAAGCTATCAGCATATCAGTAAGTTTTGCAATCAGGTCCTTGGTTGCAATATTTTTAATTATATGGATGCTAGAAATTGCATATTTCTACATAACTTAATATACACGCGAACACCTAATTATTTGTTTGTAAAGTTGAAGTTTTGTAGATCGAGGAGAAATATGAACCTCTTAGTCCCTAATTACAAGTATTTAAACTCGAATAGACTCTTTTTTGTGAACGCCATCAGGTTGTGGAATTCGTTGCCTTTGGCAATTAGGAGTATATCAAGTAAGCACAACTTTAAGCAAGCAGTTCACTACTTCTCTTAATGCTATTTTTTTTATTTTTTGTTTTTTATTTATTTATTTTTTTTTTCCCCCCTCTTTTCTGCTTTCCTACTTTTTGTTTCCTTTTTGTTTATTCATTGTTTTTCTGATCTGACTTTTCCTTATTTCAGAAAAATTATTTATTTTTAAAGTTAATTATTTATTTATTCAATTATTTATATGTTTAATTATTTATTTATCTGATCTTAACTTATTTATTTGTCTGATCTAATAATTTAGTTTAATTTAATTTACATTCTTAGTCTTATTTTAAGTAATTTTTGTTATATATAATTCATTGTTATTCGGATACTTCTTGACGCATTTAAAAGACCCTGTCTTATATGTGAACGCTTTAAAATAAATAAATGAAGCTATCACTCCTAACCATTTATTGCTAGGCTCAACCAACGGTTATAAGCCGATTGGACACGGTGGCGATCTACGACATCGTTATCATCAAACCCGGATATGCGCCGACCGATTTTGGCAAAGGTGGCTAAAGGAGTATACGCCTGAACTAACTCGGCGGTCGAAATGGTATACGAAGCAACCACCTCTAAAGGTCGGCGACGTCGTGGTCATCGTGGACGACAACCAACCGAGAAACAAGTGGCCAAAAGGTATAGTTCAGGAAGTTGTCATCGCAAAGGATGGCCAGGTACGACGAGCTACAGTGAAGACGCAACATGGCTTGCTAGAGCGCCCTGCAATCAAGATAGCTGTCCTAGACGTCGGTAATCAACTGGAGTAAGCGCGTTTGGACTCGCTTACGAGGGGGAAAATCTTACCGCCGAACGGAGTATTTTAAATTATTTGATTTCTATTTTTTCCTATTGGGTGTTTTGATTATCAGAATTTTTGATATGTTTCTCATTACATATGTATATAGTTTTTTCCCCCCTTTTGTCTATATATTCTATTATACGCATTTATATTTGATAGCCTTGGAATAACTGTTAAATACCGTTTTTAAAAAAATAGCTTACGCGTTTAGAGACTTGGAAGAGTACAGTCAGTTCGCGTTTGTATATGGAGAAATAAACAAGAATTTTTAAAGTCGTGGCAAAAACGGTTTAAAACCTTATTTAATTTTTATGTAATGTATAGTTTTACGAATAAAATCTTATTCACTTGAAAATCGACCCTTCTTTTAAAAACTTGTCGAGCGCGGACTCGGGATTGTGAAACCTCCTTTCACAGCAGTAATGTTAAGTCTTTTAAGTTGAATCTGATTTTATTGTGCAAAAGCTTCGCCTTTTATATTTTTATTACATATAATAATTATTACAATTATCTAAACATTATTTACTACTTTTTATATACGAGGTGTGATCAAAAGATAACCGTTATTTTCATCTTTTCGTGAGTTACGTATGGTCGATGTTCGCATTTTTTTTTAATGTTGGTACACATGTCTGTTATATATGTTGGCAATACCAACCATTTTGGATTGTCAGTTTGTTTTTGACAGATAAAAAGGTTAGTCGTGTTTTGGTGTGCTCTTAGATTTTGTACTATTCGAAAAAATGGATCAAAGAAACTATAGAGTATTTAAATTTGGCATATACATCACACCCTAATCTTCTGTTTGCTAAACACTCACTCTCATCTTATCTCTTGATCTCTCGAGTGATATTACAATAACACACACACATGTATACATTCACATTCATTTAGTACTAAGCTAGTCTTTATATTCTTATTCTCTTGTAATAAACAGTCAGTCATATTTCGAACTGCAAACGGATTGTTTAACTTGCCTTTCGCACAGCTGATACACTACAGAAACTGTATTCAGTTTTGTGTAAAAAATGAAATTAAATGCGCAAGGACATTTGAAATGTTGACTGTAGCCTTTGGCGAATCTACTATGAGCAGAACACAAGTTCAATTGTGGTATAACCGGTTTAAGGAAAGCCGAGAAGATGTCAATGACGATGCTCGTCCTGGTCGCCCGAGCACGTCAACAACCGATGAAAACATTGACAAAGTGAATAAAATGATTTTGGATAATCGTCGAATCACTATCAGAGAGGTTGCTGATGATGTTGGCATATCGTTCGGCTCATGCCAAGCAATTTTTACGGATGTTTTAGGCATGAAACGTGCGGCAGCGAAGATTGTTCAAAAATTGCTAAATTTTGAGCAAAAACAACGTCGCATGGACATCGCTCAGGAGCTGCTGAACATCGTCAGCGACGATCCAGATTTCCTCAAAAATATCATAACTGGCGACGAATCGTGGGTGTATGGCGATGACATTGAAACCAAAGCCCAATCATCCCAATGGAAACGATGAGCCAAGACCGAAAAAAGCACGTCAAGTTCGGTCGAACGTAAAGGTTTTGCTGACAGTTTTCTTTGATTGCAATGGCGTGGTGCATCATGAATTCTTGCCACAAGGTCGAACGGTCAACAAGGAATACTACCTTGAAGTTATGCGACGTTTGCGAGAAGCAATTCGTCAGAAACGCCCAGAATTGTGGAAAAACCTATCATGGATTTTGCACCATGATAACGCACCAGCTCACACATCGATGCTTGTGCGTAATTTTTTGGCCAAAAACAAAACCGTTATCATGCCTCAACCACCGTATTCACCGGACTTGGCCCCTACTGACTTTTTCGTCATTCCAAAACTGAAGACACCGATGAAAGGAAAGCGTTTTGCTACGATTGAGGAGATAAAAGAAAAATCGAAACAGGAACTGTTGGCGATACCAAAAAAAGATCTTCAGAAGTGTTTCGAGGATTGGAAAAAACGCTGGCATAAGTGTATTATATCTGAGGGGAATTACTTTGAAGGGGACAAGATAGTTGTTGATGAATAAATAAATACTTTATTTTTTGATCACACAATAACGGTTATTTTTTGATCACACCTCGTATATCTATTTACATGTGTCATTTACACTAATTCGAATATGAATCCTGACCCAGTTACTATCCTTGCTTTTTAATTGCGGCAATTGAGCCAAAATTGCAGTGCAAGCATGATGAGTAAGTTCAGGTTGATTCATTCATACGAAACATCGGAATTGTGTGTTTGTTATGTTCTGCATGTTATAACTTAAGAGTGCACACTACACCATTCGATTATCATCAATGTGCTCTTAGCAAATTGTGCTGACAAACCGCTTGAAATAATTCAATACTGGAAAAATTATTTATTTTCAATAAATATGCAACAAACTTCCCTTTCCTTGAGAGTGCAACAACCAAAAATTCTGTGTCACTTCAAATTGCAGTTTAAATTTCTCTCCCCACTTTCATATTAGAACACAATTTCTAGAAGAGGCCTGGGTGTCTGTGTATGTTTACTGCAGAAATGAACCCCTACGCTGGCTATAATTTCCACTCCTATCCGCAATAAAACTGCTAAGTTTTTGACACTTGTACGTATTGTGGTTGAATGAAAACGACAATTGTGGTATTTCATGCTTGGCTTCCGAATCCTGCAGTGACACATCATTTAGTAGTGTAGGCACCAAATTACTTGTTAAGATTTAAATGTGGTTCGGACACATTTCTTCCCTCTTCCTAACGATGTTGTGGAAAATTCTCGTAATATGTGGAAGTGAATTTGACAGATGGTGATTTAAAGTCATTTATATACATTATCACTTTATTCTTTAACTCCAAACATGATCCGGAAGAAGTTTCAATCCATCCACTTGCTTAGAATTTTAATTACTTAAATTTCCTTTTGAGGAAATCTACACCTTAATAGCCGAAAGGAAAATTGAATGATTTTTAATAAATTATGTATAAAAATACACCAGGATAGACGTCTACATACCCATTTCATAGTACCTGTAAAACTGTGATTTAATGAAAAAAAAACACAATGATAATAGTAAAGGAAGATGCGAAAGCGAGCAGCTCTGGTTAAACTTTTCTGCCGGAGCATAATTACTGCGCAATCAAAATATTGGTTTATAACTAACTCATAATAGGAAGGTGAAAATTGTACCTTAGAAGGAAATAGCAATCAATTTCGTAATTAAGGATATTCTAGGAGAAAAGTTTGACAAGCATACCAAAAATTATGAAGAAAATAATTATTTATGGACCCAACCCCGAAAAAAAGTTTCGAAACGATTAAATTGGCGTTCGGCAAAAAAAGCTAAATTCAAGATATTTTGTATTATGACATAATTGAGCATGAAATGCTTGAAGTAAAACTTATCTCCCATTACAAGGGAGGTGAAAAAACGAAGTCGATGGAAACTTTTAAAAAATAATAAAACCACATTTTGGGAAGAGAACAAAAATTTCGATGGATAGCTTTTTTTCAAAATTTATTAACTGATGCGATGAAGAAGGAATTCCATCGAATTATAATTATAATTATTCATTGATTCAGTTCAATCCTCTCAGTACAAAATATAGACCAACTGCAACCCAAATAGTTGGAGAACTTTCACACAGACATATTCCATTATATAAAAAATATATAATATGTTGATAAATCATTTTGAAAGAAAAACTATAGAAATAAAAACATAACCAGTTCCACTTGTCCTAAAAGTGTGGTCCCTTTTCACAGTTCTTAAAAGTTAAAATGGTAACTTATTAACAAATCAGTGTTTATGTTTGAATGAAGTAAATTTACATACCCAAAATTTTCACATTGTTAAATAAACCATTTACTTTCTTTGTTATTTCTGTATAGTTTTCTTTTGATTCGTCCCTTTGTTTCGCAGAACCAGTAGAAAAAAAAGTTGTAAATAATAAGGTTGACGCTAATGAATGCGTGAGTCGACACTACCATACGTCTTTAGCCCATAGTAGCGAAAAATAAACATGTGGCAATTATGTTGAATGATTTAAACAAACAAAGTTACAGTTCGCTTAAAGAGTATTTAATATAAGAAAGACTTATTAAGACTAAATAAATAAATATTCCGCCTGGTTTCAACTATATTAAATAAAAGTTAAAAAATAATTTCTAATTTTAGTTAATTAATTATACAATTTCTGATAAGATTTTGATTCACAATTTTGTTTTCACATAAAGTATAAATTGTAATTTATTATAATTTCGTTTATCGATTCACGTGGCAGTTAAGAGGGTACAAAAGTCATTGATTTCCAGCAACAAATTTATTGTCAAAATTTTCATTGAATTTTGAATTAAAAAGACGTTTAATAAAATTCAAATTATTTACATCAATTTATAAATATGATTCTTGTCTTTATTGCCAAATAGATTATTATAAATATTTCAGCATTCTAGTGAATGAGATAAGATACAAGAAATTCATTTTAGGTCAATATTCTCAGTATCCTGTAAGAACATAAAATTTCCAAGTTTTTGTTATTAGGAAAATTTGTATAAGCACATGGGTGAGTAAAGATCTAGTCTCAATTTTCACAGTTGGAGACAAATATTCACCTACAAGCATTTAACCTATCGAATGACAATCTCTATGCCATTCCCCTTTTGACGAGTCCTTAACTTCGAGTATATTTTTTACATCAATTTATAAATATGATTCTTGTCTTTATTGCCAAATAGATTATTATAAATATTTCAGCATTCTAGTGAATGAGATAAGATACAAGAAATTCATTTTAGGTCAATATTCTCAGTATCCTGTAAGAACATAAAATTTCCAAGTTTTTGTTATTAGGAAAATTTGTATAAGCACATGGGTGAGTAAAGATCTAGTCTCAATTTTCACAGTTGGAGACAAATATTCACCTACAAGCATTTAACCTATCGAATGACAATCTCTATGCCATTCCCCTTTTGACGAGTCCTTAACTTCGAGTATATTGTACCAAATTCGTTCGTTAATAAACTGCCTTAATTGACTTTGTGTGTCGTGCAGTCAGAAGGACATTTAAGCCTCTGCTATCCCATTGTTGACGTATGGACATGACGACTGGATAACGTACGATTAAGTGTTACTGGAAATGCCGAGAAGAGTTTGACTGCACATTTTGTTAGCTTGTACGCATGGGTTCTCGTGTATGCAGTAATTACATGTTTGCAACTTTTTGTATAAAATGCCACATTTTGAGTGTCCCTGGTATGCTTCTGAATTACGAGTACGCTGGCTCTACGTGTGAATATATATGGCAGCTGTGCGATTTCTTGACTGTAACCATGCGTGGCTTTTTTCAATGTGGTTCGTTTTTACCTTTTGTAACTCATAAGGAAAGCATTCTGCTTCCCTTTTGTGCATGTCTATATTATTTTCCTCAGTTATCACTTTTTTACATGTTTCTATTATTTTTATAAGTTCTTTCACATATTAAATGCGCACAATAGTTGTGTTTACATTACATTTGAGAGTACGCTGAATATACTCCTGTGCATCCTGCGGGATTCTCATTAGCACACAAATTAAAACTGGCTTCCATTGCTTTCATACATTTTGAAGTATATAATATGCATTACGATACTTCTTTGAAATGACATACGTAGCTCATGCATGAAATGTCTCCACCCGTATTGTGCCTTTCACCAACCCTCTACGCAACTAAAATGTCTCAATTATAAGTTACAATTTAATAATTTTGTTAATTCAAACAAGTAACTGTATTAAAGTTCATGCAGTCAGGTGTTCAAGTTACGGAAGTATTCACAAATTATGTAAAGCTCAAAATGTTTTTTTGAACTAACTCAAACGGACTAAATTAAATAGAAATTTCATCAATTTAGGTAAAGAGGAAATTTCCAATTGCAAATTAAAGCTCCTACTGTCATTATTACATCAATGTCCTGAGGCTGATCAGTACAACAAAAATGTTTTTAATTTATATTTTCCGGTATCCCAAATTGGCGTTAAAGGAAAAGTCCTTTAGTCCTTTTAGTTTCAAAACGCCTTACTTATTAAGAAGCAAAACTTTAAGCATAAGTTTATTAGCTCAAATGATTTTGGAGATATATTTTCATTAACGTATCCTTTACTTGCTACAAGAACAACTAAAAATAAATAAAACAAGATAATGCTAAGCAATCGAAAAGGGAACACACTATGACATCGAATAGCCGAATTATGTAAGCGATTGCACTGATTGAGGACAAGTGCTACATGGATTATGTAAATTGAATAAGGTCATGTTATAGATAAATATACCAATTGCTTTATTATCTATCAGTAGATTAAGTGCGAGGTTGCATGGAAATCCTTAATTTAATTAGTCTATTTGTTAAGAATTTTGTTAAGTCATCATTTGTTGATGTGCCTTTATTTTATTACACTTATTTACATATTGTCTCTGTATCAAAAGGCACATTTCTACAAGGATTTCGAAGTGTTTCGAATTAGATTGTAATTTATTTGTGTGAAGATATTAAAATATACTTTTTAAGTAAAAAAAAAGATGGATTTTCACACTATACAAGTTCGCGACCTAATAACGCACAAAGGCAGTATTTGGCGCTTCTGTGTAAGAAATGTTTGATTGAGAAATCAAAGGACATGATTATGGCCTTTCACCAAATTCTTTACTAGCGATTAAAATGAGGTTTGTAGACCTATCAATTAATAAATAATAAAATTTTACTTTTACAATTTTCTAGAATTCCGCCTTACTTACTAAATTCCCACTGAATATTTTGCCACTGCTTGTATAAATTGTCTACTTCCCAAAGTCAATAAACTTAACACATGTTAAATTTTCAGTGTTAGCCAGACATTAGAATAGTTGTGTAAAATTACACACTGAAGTGTGGCTCTTTATTCGTAACAAAGATTTGGACAATTAAAAATGTAAATCATCGCCATTCCAAATTGACGAGATTAGAACACTTTTTTCAGCCAATTATCCAAGATTATATTCTACTCAAGTGGCGTAACAACTCATATTTAAAGTGGTATCTCGCGGAAAGTTTTTTCAGCCAGAAAGGTGAGGCGTTATTATTTCAATACAATTTCACTGCTCGGATTGTGTTTCAATTTTAAATTGAAGAAAAAAACCATATTTTCTGAATAATTTTGACAGAGAATAAATTCTTTCTGTGAGCTAAAAGGACGTTTGCCAGAAACTTCAGTGAACTAAAAATACTTTGTTTTCTTTTATGTATCATCAACTTTTTGAAACATTTAAACGCAAATGTTTCTAGTCACGCCATTTGCAATCATTACGATTGACGGAAATTCGAAACTGAAATGTTGTTATTTGTGTTTCCGGTAAAAGTGATAAATTAGTATCCATAAAGGGCTTTTCCTGGCACTGGGGGCGAAATTACAAATGATATAAGGAAAGTTTCCTTCCGCTGCGGGAAGTTGGCATGAAATTTCAGAAATACGTACCAGATGAATTTATGCCCTTCACCCTTTAAATTGGGAAATTCGTATACTAAGTTAGTGTGAATTTAATAGTATTTGCAGCACTCAACAAAAACCTGGGGAAAAAGAATAAGTTCTTGATCAACAATTCGGCGTGTATTTGGCCATACGCGTCTCTCTGCCTGTGAACAACTTTTTTTACACCTTCTAAGACATATTAATGAAACTCTGCATATACATTGCCTGAAACTTAATAGATCACCGATATATAATCGAGTAAATGAATCGCTCATTTTTTAACTACACTTAATAGGATATCAAAGAAATATCTATTTATGAACATGGAAATTATGACGTATAATTGTAGTATAAAGGTAGGTTATAAATGTGGTCGTCAGATCCAACTGTACAGAACACTGTCAAGTAGAATTCGGTAATGTGAGCTAAAATCTCCTAAAAGTGGGCCTTTCCAATATTAAATTAGGAGTGGCCTAACAAGTGAAAGCTACAATCTAACATGGATTTTCTTTTTTTTTTTTGTTTAGTCTCTTGGTTACTTAGATGGCACCCCGTTGCCGGGATAGATCTGACTTTTAAAACTCCCCCTATGGACTGCTCAGTTGCAGGATTTGGCTCCGAGGGTATGGAATATATCGTAGATGGTCTAACAAATCGTATTTGTATTATTAAAAACACAATGCTAAGTATCAATAAATTTTTGTGTATAAGTTTCGCTTATATATTTCCGAATCAATGCTGTTACAGTTGCTTTCAATTCAAAACTGAATTAAACAGGAGTTCCGGTTGACTTTCTTCTATTCCAACTGGGCATTTTTAAATTTATTATTTCGTCACAAAATTTATCATTATTGGTGATTATTTTTAAACTTTAATGTTTTCTTAGTTCAATTATTTCACGACATTTTACTGTCACACCCTTATTAATTCCTTGAATATTGCTTTTTCCCCTCAAAACACCATGAAAAACTTCTGCTATGAAGTCTTCCAGGCTTGTGCAATACTCGCGTGTAATCAGTGTTTTGAAACTACACCCATTCAATCTACAAACAAAATGCAACATTATGTGTTATTAACAACCTGTTTGTTGCGCTGATTATTATCACATAAGTTTCCTGTCGGATGAAGACAAATCTTGTTATTTAATAAATGGAGAATTATTTTAGTAGAGCATTTATTGTATCAAAGGATTTTTACCGGAAGGATAATCGTGGAATATTTATATAAAACTTCGAAAATGTGACAGAATAAATTTAGTCTTGCTGAGAAGATTAACAGAACAATCTGCGTTTAATGGCATTAGCTAAGAATAATAGTTAATTGGTTTCAATTTTTTATTAGATTTTTTGCATTATTGTTTGTTTTTACTTAATTTAGATATAAGTGTATAAATTTGTGGTGTGTTTTGTGCTTGCGATTCTTAGAATCGATAAATGATTTTAAAAGCATTTATCGTACCAAATTTCAAATTTGTATGAAAGAGAATATCAAAACTATTGTCTTTAACGCTTCAGGTTGAAAGTTTGTTTAGTAGCTAAAATATAATAAACATATATATATATGCAGATTTTAACTATTAGAAAATACCCAAACTGTTTCTGATAGTGAAATTTATAAAAGGCATTTCAAAAATGTCCCAGTGGCAACAGCCTCAGTGATCATCATCATCATTACAGAAGCATTTGAAGCATCTCATTAGCTGTGTTTAACGTTTTGACACAAAATGTCATATTGGACTAGCATTGAATATGGTACCTACAAATTATAAGCGGTTGTAAAGATACACTTAGTTATACATAATTCATACCATTGTGCTATTGATGAGTTTCCTTTTTATTTCAAAATATATCAAATTAATTCATATTTTTCTGAATTCACAGATATTTAAATGAAAAAATTAGTCAGAGAAAACCATGACGATTCAGAGGCGTATGAGTAACATTAATATATCTAATCAGCGTTTATAGATAAATATGCTACAATTTTGGTATTTAGGAATACTTTAAAAAAAAACTGTTTTTTATAAATGTTAATTTTAAAAACAAACAAAAAATTTTAGTATAAGCAATGTTCATTTATTTTGGGCTCCATTAATTAATAATTAAAAGGTATACTAAAAAAATATATAAAAATAATATAAAAATTGTTAAATCGTTTAATTAAAATACAAATGTTTCTATTCAAATGCAGATTAAATAATGATTCAGAAAAAACAATATTTTGTGATAATCAAAATGGTGGAAATTTTAGCAGGGGCGGCGGGGGATCTTGTTAGAAAAATTTCAATGTAAAATATCAGGACATTTGAAGGGATACTGCGAATTATTGATGAAAAAATTTTATGAGTAGCAATTAATTTTTAACGGAACAAAATCTTGGGAAGGAAATATTTCTGCCTTCTACTCGTAGCTTCACTATTTACTGATATGAAAAGTTCCGGAATTAAAGCTATTGGATATAATTATTTTTATGTATGTAGGTGTCTTTGACTGCCTCACACTAGCAGAATCGCTATAACCAAATATGCCTCCTTATTTCACATATGTTCACGCCGTGAACCCCTATTCCCGATAGCTGCTGCGGAGAGAATTCCCCGCACCATGACCATCCGAATTGTGCGTAGATGGCGCTGGCAAACGTTCGTGCCGGTTGACAGCCATCTTTATTATCTACCGCCGAGCGGCCGTGTCAAGTGTTTACATGCGATTTCTCGCCACTTGACTCGGCCACTTCTTTTTGAACCAGCGAGAGAGTCGCATCATCTCAGTCTTGTCAGCATCGTGGCCATTGAAACACCTAAGATAGTTCAGAATAAGTTTTTTTCTAATTCTGCATAAATATCGCAACCCAAAAAGTTTGACTTTAGCCACATATTTCAAGTTGTAATCAAAAAGAAACGTGACAAACCTATAATTGATAATAATAAAATATAGTGTTATTTTAAAGCAACGAGGTTATTATTTTATTTGGTGCTGCGTATACAACATACATTTGCACACTAAAAGATCCCTATAACCGAATATGCCTCCATATTTCGCATACATTCGCACACTAAATTCTCTGCACAGCGTTGATGATGTTCTATTTTCGGTCAATTAGTGGTAAAAAGTTTCCTCGAAACTATGTAGAAGTGGCAATTTTGCCACAAACTATGAATCGAAAGACGTGCGCAAGGAGGTGAAATTTTGAATAATCCCCACTCAGGAATTTAGGGTTTGTTGTGCTTGATTCACCATTTAGCCAGTTCTAAATTTTTGATAAAAAGGAGGGCAAAGCGTATCTTAATGATTAATTCATTTAAACGCAATTCATCCATTGCTTTAAAATATAAACTAATTAAAATTCGTATAGATTTGGAATTTATTAAAATTTCTTTTGTTTCTAATTTTCCACACACTCACAAATTTCATACCTCTTTTCCACGAAATAAAAGCCGGAGGAATTTTACTTGGCACAGCATAGAGACCCTTTTAATATCTGTTTAGCCCTCTGCCCTTTCCTATCATTAGGACACATCTCTATTATCTGTTGTGTCATCACTGCATTGAGCCCCCCTCAATTATGCTCAGAGCCACCCAGCCATCACAAGAGAAGCATTGTTTAATATTACAACTCCACCCACACCCCTGTTATTTTAATCCCATTCACTTCCACAGAGCTTCACAATCAAGTATCTTGAACAATATCTGATTGCAGACTGGCGAAAACGGTAAAAACCCAACAAAAATAAAATGAAAACTGGTAACACTGATTTCAAAAACACTTAAACCCTTCCCCTGCCAGCCGCCACCAATGTGTTTTTGGAGACCAAATTATGGATTTTCATTCACCCAATGTAGAGGAAAATCCCCTTAATTCATATATAAAGAATGGCTCACAGCATTTAATTAGGGAGTATACAAAATGTGATTCTATGGGCAGAATTGCCTACTCGCTATTACGAATATCAAAAAGAAAAGTCCTTTTCGATTCATTGTAAAATTTTATAATCTTTAAGGAAGAGAACAATTTATAAACATGTGAATAAACTTTATATTTCGAACAAAGGTCTTTAAACATTCGAAAAATGTAAAATATATGCTTTTTGGTAGAATATGAGTATATTATGTAAATAATGCAACTCTGCAATCCAACTGCATATATGTGCTTAATATATCTATTAATATACCTACACATTATAACTATTTTAATTATATCTCGAATATACGAGTACATGAGACTTGAAGTCGATCAGTCAAACTGAACATATGTTATATAATATTTGGTAATGCTTTCATCTTCAAATCTTCATGCACTTTTAACGAATATGCACAACCTTAAAAAATATGTCTCATAAAATATTAATCATACTCGTATATTCAAAAGCACTATTTCAAAAAAGCACTATTTCAAAAAATATTCTTTGGAGACCAATGGAAAAAATACAAATTAACCACACTCGCAGTAGGAATTCACCCTTCCCAGTTATATAAGGCATCTGATAGGAGACTCCAATAAATAGAGCCCTAGTTTCAAGCAGGAATATAGTTGACATTTAGTTCATTGAAATTTAAAACTAAAATCATTGGTATCTGAAATATTGATAAGGACGGTGGAGGCTAATTTTAAACAATATATTCTCGATGCAGGCTGAGAGTGCATATTCTATTCCGTGCCACACGCAAACTATCTGTTACAATATAATTCGAAATAATTTCAAGTTGATGAAGAACTACGGTGATGTAAAGCAGAGAGAAGTATGGTGAACTGGAACTCATAATGATAGCTATAATTAACAGTACTCGATATATGTACGAATTTACAGTAAACTGATATTTGTGTGTATTTACAATAAAGTGGAATACAAATGCAGCGAGCAACACTAAATGCATGAACATTTTTAATCCCATTGCCAAAGTAGACAACAACTCGACTATTGCATATTTGTACAATATAATATAACATCAGCGATTTTTGAAATATTTGCAATTAATGGAAACAGCACAGCCATACAAACTGTAAGCAAAGCCTGCGTTATTCATATTCAAATTCGCATCACTGCTAACAAACACTTTTATACTTATACTTATCAGTATCATCATTATTATTATTATTTTCAAAAAAAACATAAAATTTAAATTTTAAGCTAATGTTTTGGACAGAATTTTGGCGACGTATGCCTTACGCTTAACTTAAATCTATATAGTAATAAAAATTTATACAAAATAAAAAACATGGTCGAATATTTACAATATATTTTTTTTTTTTACCATATACAGAAACGTTTTATAATTGCGCCTAGTAAATACTGGTAATAAAGGGGTAAATAAGAGGTGTTATTTTGGTATTCAAAGAAAAATGCCATCTTTTGAGATAAATGATCCGATGTTTATTTCCTAATAAAGAAGAAGGTATGCCGTTAATAATGAAAAACAACATCAGCCAAATGGCCACCACGACCAAGTTTACAGCACCATATCCTTTTCATGACATTTTCCATAACAAAATCGCAAAGCGGTGCCCTATGTCCTCGATTCTATCTTTGAGGTCTTGAATCGACGCTGGGCTGTTGGCGTAGACCTTATCTTTCACGTGGCCCTAAAGAAAGAAGTCGCAAGGTGTTAAATCACAAGATCTCGATGGCCAATTGTGATCACCTCTTCGAGAGATAACACGGTCCGGAAACTTTTCCCGTAAAAAAACAATGGTTTCGTTGCTTGTGTGGCACGTAACGCCATCTTGTTGAAAGTAAGCGTTATCCATATCAATACCATCCAACTCCGACCATTAAAAATCATTAATCATCTCTCGATAGCGCAATCCATTCACCGTAACTGTTGATCCCACATCATTTTCGAAAAAGTAAGGTCCAATGACCCCGACGGACCATAAACCGCACCAAACACTCACATGTTGAGGATGGAGAGGCTTCTCAACAATAACTCTTGGGTTTTCTGAGCCCCAGATGCGACAATTTTGCTTGTTGACGTAGTCACCGAGGATGAAATGGGCCTCATCAAGATGTCAAGATGATTTTTCGATGGAATTCCGGATCATTTTCATTCATTTCAAGGACCCAATCAGCAAAGACACGACGTTGTTGATGATCGGCCGGCTTGAGTTCTTGTGTTAACTGAACTTTATAAGCCTTAAGACCGAAGTCTTTATGCAAAATACGGTGGAATGACGTTTGTGGAATGCCCAATTCCAAAGAACGACGAGGAATGGACAAACCTGGGTTTTCTTCAACACTTTGGGCTACAGCAGCAATATTCGCAGTTGTTGTTGAGCGACGTGCACGGGTTTTATTCTTCACATCACTAACTTGTCCCAACAGCTCCAATTTTTCCACCAATTTCTGTATTCCGGTCCGACAAGGTGCTTCACGACAACCCAAAAATGCTTTAGTTTTGCGAACTGTGACTGCAAGATTTTCACCACTTTTGTAGTGAATTTTAATAACTTCAATGTGTTGTTGAAGCGTGTATCGTTCCATTTTTAGTAATGGCGTAGTTTCCACTTGTCAAATGTCAAAGAATATATGCTTCAAAAGTGACAGCTACCAAAATACCGAGTTATTTAAAATAACACCTCTTGTACGAAAACCCTTTACTAACTAGCAATTTTGTTCGAATAAATTAAACAAATTAAAAGAAAAGCGTTAAGTATTTTATGTACATGCTAACATATAACATATAAATAAAATATCGGCTAGTCGAGTTCCATTAGGTCTGACACTGTTTTCTGTTTTAGCCGCCTACGCTGCGGAGTCATCAGAAGTAAATTGAATGCTGTAACGTTGACATGAGACTTCAGTCGCTGTTTGTGAGAAATGGCAGTTTTTTGTCACATCAGTGATAATTGGCATGCCAAGATCACGATGTAGATCGCTATTTCTAACATAGTATGGTGCATTAACAATACATCGCAGCACTTTATTTTGAAAATTTTGGATAATGGTAATGTATATTTCACTAGCACAACCCCAAAATTGGATGCCATAGGTCCAGGTCGGCTTCAGTATTTGTTTATACACCATTAGTTTGTTGTGAATTGACAGGGTAGAGTGTCCATCTGAGGAAATATTTAATTAGTACTAGATTGTTGAGGAAAATGAGTTTTGCTGTTTAGAAGAATATTTTGATAATAATATTAAAATGTGTGACTCTTGTGTACTTTAGCTCTCAATTCAATAATTATTAGAGTTGTTTATATCTGTGTGTATAGATGATTTTAAGAAACTTTATCTTTTCTATGTTGTTGCTTTAGAATGTGGGGCAGTTTGAATCGCAAATTTTTCCTATGTGGCCGTAGCGTTGGCAGTTATTAGAGCGAAGCGGTTGTGGTATCGAATTAAGACCTTTTCGTATTCAATTGAGATTTCGGATGGAAGAGTTGGAGTAGGGAATGTGGCGATTAAACTGGTTACTTGTAGTTCGTTGTTTGTTGATTTGTTCAGGATTTTCTAAACAATATACGCGCTTTGGTTGGTTAATTCATTTCATAATTCGTATTCTGGTATGCATCTGAGACCATTAGAGTAAATAACTTCTTTAAAGTAATTGAACGAAGAATGTTTGGTAATTTCAATAAGGATAGAGGAAGATACTGATATAAGTTGTACCAGTTTGTTTCCTTGTTTGTAATCTTTAGATTTGATGAGAAAATTCCCATTTTTTTTCACTACCTGCCGTGTAGTCAATAAATTTTTTATTAGGATCGGTGATATGTTAGCCAGAGTTTCAGTAGAATTAATTCTAGTCATCACTATTTAGGTCCACTAGGGTTATTTTTGAAAGTTTCAGTTTTGTCAAAGGTTGTTAGCAACTGGTTGGAAATACCTGGTCCGGGCGGGGGATCCGGTGGATCTGGCATTGTGAAATTAAAGCGGGGTTATTCACCCTGGTGAAAAGGCTCAGACACAAAAGTTTTGGATTATTAGCTCCCAAAAAGAGAAAAAAAAGTTTATCATAATAAGTCGCAGAATAGATTCTGTTTTAAGTTTTTTTTAACAATTGAAAGTACGCGGTACTTAATCTGATTTCCCTGTGGTGAGCAGAGCGCAACCGATAAGTGTGGGTGATTTTTTTTTCTTTGTTTTGTTAGAGAGGGCACTTTTTATGCTTCTTTCAAGGTGGTGATTCTCACTTTGTCCCTATTGGACTCTCAACATTATTCCTGCGTCCAGGTCCCACTCTTTCCGCCGGAGCACATTTTCCACATATTTATCTACGTGGACCCAGTTTTCTTTGCTGCTTATCATAACCTCCACAATGGTTTAGGTGACTAAAGTTTTCCCGCTCTCCATTTCAAGCGTGGTGCGCTCTGTTTCCCACCTTGTGCATTTGAAAAAAGTGTGCTCTGCATCATCCACATTGCTGTCGCCGTAAATGCACTCAGGCCCTCCAATTTTTCCCATTCGGTGTAGATACCTGCAGAAGTAACCGTGACCAGACAGTAACTGCGTGAGGTACAAATTGACGGTTCCTGTTAGAATTTTCTTGATGCAAAAAGATAAAAATATAATCAACTTGTAATAAATCTGTAGTACTTTATTCGAGAGCAGGAAAAAGAAGAAGGAGAATAGAAACTTTACAAGAAATGTCAAACTTATAGAAGATAGAAAATTAATTAATAGAGAAAAGAATAGTGATGCCAGACTTGCGTATTGTCGTCTTACAATAATCTTGACACGCCCCCTCAATACGCAGGTATATCAGTTTATCATTCCAGAAACCCAAGACCTTGCCGACATTTCACATGATTAACTTTTGGCAGCGATTTTGTCAATACGTCTGCAATCATTTCTTGCGTTGGTATGTGCTTTAACTGGAACATAGAGGCAGCCACGGCATCCCGAATGAAATGGTGCTTGATGTCAATATGTTTTGTTCGTGCATGAAAAACTGGATCATTAGCCAGAAATAAGGCCCCCTTATTATCGACAAAAAGCGTTATTTGTTGAACAATGTGAACAAGACCAAGCTCATGTAGCAACCCACGTAAATAGATAGCCTCTTTTCCAGCTTCAGTGTAGCTTACGTATTCCGCTTCAGTAGAAGATAGCGCAACAGTTCTTTGTTTTTGTGACTTCCAACTTATCGCAGCACCACTCAGAATGAAAACGTAGCCTGAATAGGATCTCCGGTCGAGAGTGCATCCACCCCAGTCAGCATCAGCGTATCCAACAAGTGACTCATTTGTTTTTCTGTAGATCAGTCCAAGCTCCTTTGTTCCAGCAAGGTATCTTAGAACTCTCTTGGCAGCATTCCAATGATCTTGGCTAGGTTCTTCAACAAATTGTGCAAGTCTTGAAATAATGTGTCCTATATCAGGCCTCGATGCTACGCTCAAGTACATAAGGCTTCCAATAAGTTCTCTATATGTTTCCTTTTTACATGTGCCATCAGATTGGCTGTAGTCTAAGTGCAAATTTACTTCAGCGGGAGTTGCCAAAGAATTGCATTCACTCATACCATATCTAGTGAGTAATTCTCGTATATAATTCGATTGCTTCAACTCAATTGAGGAACTCCGTTGATTTATCTGTAAACCAAGGCAATGCTTTGCTTCACCAATATCTTTTATATCAAAATCCATCATCAAATGACCTTTTATTTTTAGAAGGCTTTCATCATTGCAACTCGCCACCAACAAATCATCGACGTATACCAAAACAAGTGTCAGAGTTTGATTGTCTTTAACATAGAATAGGCAAGGTTCACTTTTCATTGGTTTCAGTCCAATTTCAGTTAGCTTCTCACTGAGCTTAGTATACCATTGTCGCCCAGCTTGTTTAAGGCCATATAATGCCTTATTAAGTTTACATACATTGGCGCCATCATGAATGTTATGCAGCATCTCTTTGGCTCCGATATATACTGCCGAAAGTTCATCTTCATTTCTTAAAATGCGTTCGAGCATCTCATTCATCATATCTGGAATCCTCATAAAGACTGTTTCGTTTAACGTTCCATTCAGGTAAGCCGTCACTACATCAAACTGCCATATCTTTAAACCAAACTGCGCGGACAAGGCCAGAAGAAGTCGAATAGTTTCCAGTCTTGCAACTGGTGCAAAAGTTTGATGATAGTTAACACCAAATTTTTGGTTGTAACCCTTAGCTACAAGGCGTGCTTTTCGGTGATCAATTTCTCCATTATGTGAATATTTGTTAGTAAGCACATAGCGGCATCCAATTATATCCGCAGTGTCAGATGCTTTAATGAGATCCCAAGTCTGGTTTTTAATTAAACTTTTGACTTCGCTCTCTATTGCTTGCTTCCACTCTTCGCTTTCCTTTCCATCAAGGGCATCTCGCATGTCAACTTCAGCAGCATTAACAAAAACTTCGTTCTCAAAATCATCACATTGATCACTTGCACTTAAGATGCCATCATCTTCAGTTGCCACACTCAAAGTACGTGCTTTCCTCGGACGCAATTGGCGATCTGTGAGCAAAGGTATTGGTCGTCTCACATTCCTTTTAGTTTTCTCTTTGTTTTCAGTCTCAGGTGCGGCAACAGTTTCTATAGAGTTGGACCGCATTGGAGTATTCAACATAACCTCCAACTCACATGCGTTGTCACCTTTCTCTCCTTGATCGAGTAAATTATATTCATCGGTTAATGTGTCTGACCTGTTTTCTGGATCCTCAATAAATCTTACATCACGAGCGTATAGTATTTGTCTGCTGACCGGATTCCAGATTCGATACCCTTTTCGGTCCCTTGGATATCCAACAAAAATTCCTTCAATACCCCTGGGATCAAGTTTACTTTTGCTTGGATATTTGTTTAGCATGACTGCTTTTGAACCAAACACTCGAAAATAATTTACATTTGGTTTTTTGTTGAATAGCCTCTCATAAGGTGTATTGCCACCAAGAGCACTTGTTGGACAGCGATTCCG
The DNA here is from genome assembly GCA_920105625.2 of Clusia tigrina. Lineage (NCBI taxonomy): Eukaryota > Metazoa > Arthropoda > Insecta > Diptera > Clusiidae > Clusia > Clusia tigrina. Next base: position 192,768,853 of record OV050031.1, on the reverse strand, counting down.
GATCTCTGCAGCCGTAGCGACAGCATCGGACCAAAAAGATGGAGGCAGTCTGGAATGCAGCAGTAAACACCTGGCCATATCTAACAGAGTACGATTCATTCGCTCAGCCAGTCCATTTTGTTCCGGGGTGTAGGGAATCGTTAATCTTCTCCGTATGCCATTATCTGAAACTACAAGTATGAAAAGAAACTTACCAAAATCATTATTATAATACTCACGTCCATTGTCGGACTGCAAAGCCTTTATTTTCTTCCCGGTCTGCCTCTCAAAATACAGCTGGTATTGTTTAAACGCCTCGAGAACACCAAATTTCTCCCTCAGAAAGTAAACTTCACACCATCTCGTACAATCATCGATGAAAGTAACAAAGTACTTTGCGCGACCAGTGCCTTCTACTCTAAATGGACCGACAACATCAGTATGCACAACTTCTAAAGGTTTCTTACAAGGAATATTTCCATTACCAAACGGTAAAGCTGACATTTTTGCCCTAGGCATACAGTGCAATTAATTACATGTTTGGTCTCCTTAGAATTGTTCAACGTAATAATACCACTTTTAATCAGGTGTAGAAGGTCCTTCGAGTTTAAATGACCAAAACGACAGTGCCACCTCGACAGTTCGGAACACTTCGTTTCGACGTTAGCACATTCTACGCTTTCACGAATAAAGAATAAATCGCCTCTTCTTTCAGCAAACATGGATTGGTTGCCAAATTTATCAGTGACAACTGCATCAGATTTTGTAAATGTCACAGTATAGTCCTTATCTGTGATTTTTGCCACGGACACAAGATTTAACCTCAAATCAGGGACAAAAAGCGTGTTCTTAAGCTCAATTTTTAGATTCTGGCCAGTTCGTGGAGCCACAGACAGCTGAACAGCACCTTGTCCATTCACTTTTGCAGAATTATGACTTGGTAGATTAACTTTTTTCATTCCTGATTCAATTATTGATGAAAAAACTTCTTTGTCCCCGCATAGATGGGATGTGCAACCGCTATCAAGAATCCAGCTACGCGCCCCCATCACATTTTCGTCTGCTGAACAGGCACTCTCTGCCACATGACACACAGCGAAACTCTCATCAATTTCGTCTGTTGACTGTTTTTGAGTATATGCTTGTTTCTCTAAATTTCTGCCACTATTCTTTTGACAAACGTTTGCTTTATGGCCCAATGTGCCACATTTATAGCATCTAATTTTAAAACCTCCTCTTGATGGTCTCCCAGCTGCCATTGCGATTACAGAACTTCCACTTGACTGCTTGCGCGCTTCACTTTCCTCGATAATTTTTATTTTTAGTACCTCGGCGGCTGGTAGTTTATCGCGAGATTCAATAGCACAACGAAAATTTTCATAAGTAGACGGCAAGCTGTATAGCAACATTATGGTTAGGAGATCACCATTTATTTGCACATCCATATTCTCAAGTTTGTCAACTGCATCAAAAAACCTTGCTATATGCTCACGAACATCACCATCTTCGTCCAATTTCTGCAACATCAACTGCTTAAGCAAGAATGCCTTTCGAGCTGGTCCACGTGAGGCGTAAATAGACTCCAACTTTAACCAGACATCGCGCGAAGTGTTGCAGCCTCATACCTGTTTCACTTCTGAAGGATGGATTGATAAAATTAAGTCCGCCTTTGCTTTTCTATCGAGTTTATGCCACTCATCTGTCGCTGTTGCATTCGCTGCAGCGGGTAGCACATTTGCTCCGCTTACAAATTCCCATAAATCATTCTTCACCAACAAGGCTTCAACTTGCATACTCCAGGTATCAAAATTATCTTTCGACAATAATTCAATGCGCGTTGATGCCGACAAAACATTTGCTGACATGTTTGACATGGTAAAAGAATTTATCGCTTCACTTGTTTCCAAAACAGGTTTATCAAGAATTGATTCGTAGTTTGTTTTTATCGATGCCTCACTCATTTAACTTTAGGTATATGCAGAGAGCTTTAGAAGTACTCTGGGCCCATAACCTGTTAGAATTTTCTTGATGCAAAAAGATAAAAATATAATCAACTTGTAATAAATCTGTAGTACTTTATTCGAGAGCAGGAAAAAGAAGAAGGAGAATAGAAACTTTACAAGAAATGTCAAACTTATAGAAGATAGAAAATTAATTAATAGAGAAAAGAATAGTGATGCCAGACTTGCGTATTGTCGTCTTACAATAATCTTGACAGTTCCGGCTGTTCCTCTCGCTGTATGTGTCTCGCTGTCCATCTTCAGCGAATCTCGGCGGCCCATCGTTCGTGCTAATGTTGCACGGTTTGTTGCTTTATATCCTGCGCGGTTCCTCTGGTTTTTGTAGGTAGGGCTATTTGCGTTCGGGGGCTAAGAGAGCGATAGGGATTAAGCAGCTAATTACCAGAATTGCCGGCTCCGATACAGTAAGGTACGCTGAAGCTACCCGCAGAGTTACGATTCGTTGCACGGAGGATAAAACTTTTCTTCGGGCGTGTACCTTCAGCTTGTCAGCCCACAATTCGCTACCATACAGCAGAATGGAGTGCGTTGTCATCATAAGAAATTTCCTCTTCCTGGATGTCGGTCCTCCAATGTTTGCCATTAGTCTGCTAAGCTTTTCATGACGACTTTTTATCTTACGGTAGCCAGTCCCAGTCTCGCGACCATGACCAGTACCCGCTGGCCCCTTGAATTGGTTGTTTGCATTCCCCATTCGACTGCTTTGGAATTAATATCGGCAGCGATAATGAGTGCTCCTCCAAACTCCTGTTCTTTATCTTGTAAGAACCAAAATCTTCTGTGGGAAATTTTGGCCCACACTACAAATGACAGAGTCGCCACGAAACTATATACACACACACATCACGATAAAATACCCGAACCGAAGCAACTACATTAGAAATTTAACGAAAAAACTACAAGCATTGTAACCAATTAGCGCGGCCGTGGTAGGAGCGCAGATCAGTAGCAGCATATTAGACCAGTTGGAATAATAACTAGGATTACAACAAAAGCAACCTCACGCACAGCCAACGATCTTGCCAATCAGCGCTATGCTTGCAAAGAGCGAGGAAAAACACAGCGACGAGGAATACAACAAATACATGCCGGACAAGAGAAGGTGAGTGCACGAACTCAGCGGTGGAATTCGCCGAGTGCGCTCGCTCGGAAATCTTACACCAACAACACGAAGAAACGAGAGCGAAGCACAAGACGGACAACGACAGAACCACCACCACGCCAACGGCCGGCAAGTACAAAGCACAAGAGGGAAATGCTGGTTGGCAGTTAAATTAAATATTTAACAACAACAACACTATAGGATTCCGGACAGCGCTGCTGGCAGGCAACAATACTGCAGGCTAACCAGGGACCGTTGGAGTGAGGTGGCTGACCGCCAGAAGTTGAAGGTGGCCCAAGGGCAAAAGACGGCAACACCAACAAGCCTGACTGCAACAACAACAAGCCTGCCACAACAACAACAATCGACTACTGGCCAACGGAAGTAAAATCACACAACGGTGGCCTGCGAACAACAACATGTGTCAGCCGCTGCGACCTGGGACTATATAAACCACGTAGCCCAGGCAGTAGGTCTCTTCTTCGGACACCAGCATCCTGACTAGCAACAGCTCTACAAAGTACCATACGAACATAAAAAGCTTAGCAAGAACCTCTGGTTTTTAATCGTTTTCTTGCTAAGTCATACACAGACAGAGACTACAGGGATTCAGTGAGAGCCTCTGGTTTTTAATCGTTCTCCCACTGAATCACTGAGACACATACGCAACCGAGACTTAGGAAGCTTAGCAAGAACCTCTGGTTTTTAATCGTTTTCTTGCTAAGCCAGACACAGGCAGAGACTACAGGGATTCAGTGAGAGCCTCTGGTTTTTAATCGTTCTCCCACTGAATCACAGAGACACATACTTACCGGGACGTAGAGACAGGCAAACAAGTATACACTAAGCAAGTTGATTTATATAGAGTTAAGGAAGTAGTATTGTTTTGAGCAAGGACTAACAAGAGTCCATAATCAATACACTAAATAAATACGTTGAAATTAATTTAACACACAGGATTTTATATTTTTCTGTACACGACCCCTGGAGCCGCTGAGTTTTACCCCAGCTATAGAAAAGAGTCGTTACAGTGGCGCCCGAGCAGGGACTCTGAGTTAAAGAAAACTAAATCAGCGCGTCAGACTTTGAAAAAGAAAAAGACTAAATCGCAAGGAAGCTCAGCTCGTGAGAGAATTTACCAGGGCAAACTGAAAGCTACGTCTACGCAGTCACGCATAATACAGCCGAATAAGCGCCAGCTTATAATACACACACAGATTGTCTTCATCGTCACCTAAGACTTTCACAGGATGGTGAAAACAAGCTGGGTGTACTTGTTACGCAAGGATGAGCTGGTGATCTTTGCTGATGAATTCGGTGTAGAGGCTACAGGTACCGTGGATGAAGTCCGTAAACGTCTTTCCGACTTCTTCACTGAAACAGAGCTGACTCAGGATCAGAAATACCAATTGCAGAAGCTACAATCCAAGTACGTTAAGAGCACATCCCCAAGGCCGGCTGTGTCCATAGTTACCCGCGAAACGCTGGAAGTGGACAGGCCAGAGGCATACACAGGTGCAACACTAACGGCAGAGAACTCAGGGGTACGGAGAACACTACATCATCGCTCCGTGTCACCTGCAACAATGAATCAACAGCACAACGGGATTGTACAGTACGCCGTTGTGATTGACCAGGTGAGGAAGTGGTCCCTTAACTTTGACGGAGGGCGTGACCCGCTAGCGTTTATAGAGCGAGTCGAGGAATTGGCAGATGTGTACGAAATAAACAAAGATTTCCTTCCGCGTACTATGCCTGAACTCTTGAGAGAACGAGCACTCATGTGGTTCAGAAACAACAATCGAGCGTGGCGGGATTGGCGTACATATAGGAGAGACTTTCTAAAATTCTTCTTGCCAGCACGATACATGGAGAAACTCGAAGACCAGATCCGCCAGCGTCACCAGAGACCCAGAGAAGGGTTCAAGCAGTTTGTAGTTGAATTGCAGAATCTAATGCGGCACTTGGACTATTCCGAAGAACAGAAACTGGAGCGTATTTTCCAGAACAGCCTGCCAGAATACCAGCTATATGTGCGCCGCAGAGATTTCACATCGCTAGCAGAGCTGATAGAAATGGCTGCAGACTTGGAGAGCATACGGAGAGAAGGCGAACAACTACCAGCGCCACCCATACAACGGCGAAGAGAGCAAGGTCCACCACGAGAGGTGAGAAACTGTCAGGTGACGGTAGAGAGCAGAGAGACACCCATAGAACCAAGAACAGCCTGCTGGCGTTGTGGCCAAAATGGTCATATAGCACGCATATGTCGCAACGCACAGATCCTGTTCTGTTGGGAGTGTGGTCAAAGGGATGTGAGGACTATAGAGTGCTGCAAACTAAGAGCACCAACCGATCGAGAGCTACCGACGACAGAAACACAGCATGCCACAAAGGAGAGACAGCAGACTTCCCCATTGGAAAACTTATTGCACTGTGACGGACAACGAATCTGCGCCACCGTTTCGATTGGCACAGAAACTGTCACAGCAACACTGGACACAGGGGCAACTCACAGTTTTGTGAGCAGAGAGCTAGCACGAAAGCTACGCTCTTCCACCAGCAAATTTGGAAAATCCAATACCAGAGCACGTATGGCAGACGGAAGTGCTAGGAGAGTCAGTGGGACATTGACGGCAACTGTAAGGCTTGGAGAGCAGACATGCGAGCAAGAGCTACTTATCATGCCTGATTCCATTAATGAGCTACTCCTTGGACTAGACTTCATGGCAAGCCTAGGAATGACAGTGAAGTGTGGTGAACAGGAGATCACATTATTGGGACCTCAAAACAATTGCGTGCAACCCCGAGATATTGCAATGTGCACGACAATTCGTGTTGAGAATGCCACACAAATCCATTCAACGACTTCCAAGAGGCACGCCAGCGACAAAAATGCTCAGATAAAGAGACACAACAGAGAATACACAGAGAACCAACGAATTCGCAAACACACAACACCAAGAACAAAGATGACTCACACGAACGAATTCACCTGCCACGGACTATGCCCAGCGAAATCCCACAGCGAATCCCACAAAAGCATATATAGAAGGACCACACATGAATCAGCATATGGGCCTCGGAAAAAGGACGCAGGCGCCACCAAACGCGAGGAGCTGGCACAGCTAAGTCAAAATACAATCAGAGCAATCAGGGTATCTCCTAATCACTTCGCAAAGTCAGAACCAGTGCGAAACAACCAAAACATACCACGTAGACAACGTGGCAGATCAAGGGACAACCACCGTGCAATCAAGTGCACCAAACACAGCAGAAGCGATGACAAGAGGAATAAACGTGACTTCAATAGCCACCAACCCAACAGCATTAAACAACAGAGGCAGTCAACAGAGAAACATACGACAAACACAGGCACCTTATTCACATTCCAAAACATAGAAGAGCTACAAGGACCAAAAGGAGGTGATCTGCCACAGAACTTGGTAGCTGAAGTTTTGCAAATAGCCAAAGGGGCTCAGCAAAAACGGACACGAGGGCGAATACGATTTAGGCGAGACGCATACAGAGTGACCCTCAACCGTGACGCTGTCATCATTTTTCATCGTCGGTAAAGTGGGGAGGGCGTGTAAGAACCAAAATCTTCTGTGGGAAATTTTGGCCCACACTACAAATGACAGAGTCGCCACGAAACTATATACACACACACATCACGATAAAATACCCGAACCGAAGCAACTACATTAGAAATTTAACGAAAAAAACTACAAGCATTGTAACCAATTAGCGCGGCCGTGGTAGGAGCGCAGATCAGTAGCAGCATATTAGACCAGTTGGAATAATAACTAGGATTACAACAAAAGCAACCTCACGCACAGCCAACGATCTTGCCAATCAGCGCTATGCTTGCAAAGAGCGAGGAAAAACACAGCGACGAGGAATACAACAAATACATGCCGGACAAGAGAAGGTGAGTGCACGAACTCAGCGGTGGAATTCGCCGAGTGCGCTCGCTCGGAAATCTTACACCAACAACACGAAGAAACGAGAGCGAAGCACAAGACGGACAACGACAGAACCACCACCACGCCAACGGCCGGCAAGTACAAAGCACAAGAGGGAAATGCTGGTTGGCAGTTAAATTAAATATTTAACAACAACAACACTATAGGATTCCGGACAGCGCTGCTGGCAGGCAACAATACTGCAGGCTAACTAGGGACCGTTGGAGTGAGGTGGCTGACCGCCAGAAGTTGAAGGTGGCCCAAGGGCAAAAGACGGCAACACCAACAAGCCTGACTGCAACAACAACAAGCCTGCCACAACAACAACAATCGACTACTGGCCAACGGAAGTAAAATCACACAACGGTGGCCTGCGAACAACAACATGTGTCAGCCGCTGCGACCTGGGACTATATAAACCACGTAGCCCAGGCAGTAGGTCTCTTCTTCGGACACCAGCATCCTGACTAGCAACAGCTCTACAAAGTACCATACGAACATAAAAAGCTTAGCAAGAACCTCTGGTTTTTAATCGTTTTCTTGCTAAGTCATACACAGACAGAGACTACAGGGATTCAGTGAGAGCCTCTGGTTTTTAATCGTTCTCCCACTGAATCACTGAGACACATACGCAACCGAGACTTAGGAAGCTTAGCAAGAACCTCTGGTTTTTAATCGTTTTCTTGCTAAGTCATACACAGACAGAGACTACAGGGATTCAGTGAGAGCCTCTGGTTTTTAATCGTTCTCCCACTGAATCACTGAGACACATACGCAACCGAGACTTAGGAAGCTTAGCAAGAACCTCTGGTTTTTAATCGTTTTCTTGCTAAGCCAGACACAGGCAGAGACTACAGGGATTCAGTGAGAGCCTCTGGTTTTTAATCGTTCTCCCACTGAATCACAGAGACACATACTTACCGGGACGTAGAGACAGGCAAACAAGTATACACTAAGCAAGTTGATTTATATAGAGTTAAGGAAGTAGTATTGTTTTGAGCAAGGACTAACAAGAGTCCATAATCAATACACTAAATAAATACGTTGAAATTAATTTAACACACAGGATTTTATATTTTTCTGTACACGACCCCTGGAGCCGCTGAGTTTTACCCCAGCTATAGAAAAGAGTCGTTACAATCTTCGATGTCGTCGACCTTTTTCTGGAGCACTTCTGCGCAATCACTTGGAGTCAAGTAGCAGCTTATCAAAGTGAAGTATCGATCCTGGGCCCAAACGTAACCATCGCATTTTCCATCTCCGGTTATGCTAAAGCTGCTGCATAAAGGTAACCATATGGCCGCCGTTCCGCTCGTATCTTCAAGCCTTGTTCCGCTTACTTTTTCCCTATATTGCTCACTGATTACTAGAATTTCTGCTCTCTGCTCTATACTAATTTGGTTCAGTAATGCGTCAGCCACTTTGCTTCTATACATGTTTCCTTGTAGCACTTTCATTTAGATTGTCAATTTTTGCTCATCGCGCATCTACTTGAGCTCGGGATATGGTCTACCGGACTGCATAATAATTTTTGCAATACCATTAGTAGGCACGCAAACGTTGTAAGTCTCCAATGAAAATGTCTGTATGCACTTTCCATTGTTTGCAAGCTAATTTCCTATCGGAAGCCGTGGATCGGCTTTGATTGAAACTTCTGCATTCATATGAAATATTATAAAAGGGGGATATTATTGGCTGCCTGCGTTTGAGGTTGGATATATATATGAATGGGAATAGTCTCAATTGTTGCTTGATTGATTCTATATTCAGGCAAGCTAAGCTATTTGTAGCACAAATTACATTTTACTTACAAATACACACATGTTTCTTATAACTAAATAAAAATTAATTCTTCTCTGATATTAGTGATACTAATTAGCTTTCGTATCATATTGCTTTATTGTGGCGGTATGACTTGAGCGACTTTTTCTTCCTGCTCTATGTAATATATTTCCACATATATTCCACTGGCACTAAGCCTCTGGTCTAATCTGATGAACCAATTTTCATTTACGGCTATGAATAACACAAAAGGTCCTTCCGATTGTGCTTGAATGTCGACAAACATTCCTTAGACGATATCACACGTGATTATTAAAGGTGATTTGTGGGCATTTGTGGTACTCATCTTGTTCCCTAAAAATGTTATGCTCACTTTCGATCAATGTACCCAAATTTCATAATGATACCGAGGACTTTTACCATAAAGTCTGTTTTTAAGATCTTATTTGGGCTTCCTGGGAGTTCAGCGCTATATTTATACAATATTATATACATTAGTAATAGATCGAGCAGTGTCCCCATATTTCGAGACAATAAATTGTACATCCCGCGCTCGTATTGAACACAAGTTTGAACAACAAAAGTTCATTGAACTTAAATCTACTATTATCCAAACCATTATCCATTGTGCCCTTCAACACTGTTGTCGACTTTTTTCGTGAAATTCAAGAACGGAAATGGAACTTCATAGACGTAAAAATCATTCTCAAAATCATCCACATTAAAGTAGTCCCACTTTATACCAAATATAATTCAACACTTGCATTGTTTATGTTTTCATTATAAACATAAATGAAACAACGGAACCCTCCATCAAAATGCCGCTTAACTTTTCGACAATTGTTTAGCAAATCCATTTGCGTTCGCAATTGCATTGTTTCCTACTATTGTGCAAATAACTACAAAGGTGCTTGACAAATTCGAGTTTCCGCACACCCAATTACGGGGGAAATTGCTGCGGAAACTCCTGACAACTGAATGACTGAATTATTGATTTTTATTATCGCAAACAAAAAAATGGCCTTCAATTGAGCCTAAGCGTTATAACATTTATTTATTTACTTCTGACGAGAAGAGCAGCCAATAAGACCAGGAGCACCACCACAGTTCATTGTTGGCTGACTTACGAGTAACGGTTTACAATTGAAATGAGTGAAACGAGGACTTTCCTTGTTCCACTTGCGAGCATTAAATAAAATTGAAGCATATTTGCAAACAGTTTTGGGCATTGTTGGAAGGCACTTCAATTTATTTAATGGAGCATTCAGTCAAATTAATTGAAAACCATTTGGCAGGTTTGCTGAGAGAAATGAAATGCAATTAATTGGTAAATTGAGAAGGTACTTCTATATTGAATTTTTGTTGAATTTAATATAATTTATTTTAAGAATACCCTTTCCTATACGCCACATAATCAAGCGAACAGTCCTCGTGTCTACATTATTTAAAATAATCAATTATTATATCCAAACGATTCTGTAGAATGTGTTTATATTCAAAGGAACTACAATTATGGACTCCTCAATTCAGACAGTTTAAAACGAACAATTCAGCCCCAAATAGATGCCAAATATCACAGGTTTAAGAAAGGCAGCTTAGTGAAGTTCACCGATCAGAGTCAAATGGCGATTGAGATATATATTCTCGTATATATATATATATATATATATATATATATATATATATATATATATATATATATATATATATATATATATATATATCCCTACTTAGGATCTGCTTCTGTAACAAAATGAACCAAATATTATATCATAATTTTCCAATTTGCTTTTTTTATTTTTCAAATTTGTCTTCTAAGATTTGTTTGTTTTGTAAACATTTGTATGTTCTGAAGAATCTACGCACAAACAAAACCTGTACTGACGTAGATGTACTCTTAATTGCTTGTGGGTTTCTAAATTACGTCAGCAGCATGTCCTGACACAAACGAAAGAAATGATTATGTCTCGTATCCTTGCAAGTTTCTCAACTGTTCCTACTTACGCCCAGCATTTTATGAACTAACAAAGGACTATACAGATATCTGCCTTGCAGCGCCACACCAAAGCAAATGATGCATAAATAGTGTAAATGTTGAAATGAAAAGGTGTGAATAAAGAATCAGCTGCAGTGAAAGCACCTACAGAAGCCAATGGAAGTGAAATGTTGTTCCAGTAACTTTAGCATTGGTGTTGCTACATTTGCGTATCAGTCGGCAATTGCTCAGTTGAGTCTGGTGAGCAGCTCAATGGATGTGAAAGCCAACGGATATGTACTAGTACTTTGTAGGTATGGAGGATGGTTATCGAAGATAATGCTGGCAACTGAAATACGAAATTTTATTTGGAAACACGTAGTGAGGAACCAGTTGGCTTTTACCTAATAGCACGACTAAGAAATGTATTCAATAATTTACATGCCTTGTTCAACTGAATTTCATAAAATTTTGATACTAGGTATTTATTGCTTTACAAAACTTGTGTTCCTGAACAACGTACAGTCGAGAACCCTACGTGAGTCATAAAGAAAATTGGTCTACCATTTTTACCTTTTTTAAAGGTAAAGGCAATAAATACCACATTGTCGCATAATAACCCAGAACCAACCAACAGATCTACCCAGCAATCAGTTACATCTTTTGTGCAACTGCGCGGCTACAGGGGACAAATGCGAGAAATCTCAATTTGGGGTACAGGAACAATCCAGTTGCAACACACTAGTACTGGTAGCGTCGTAGTCTTTAATAACAGAAGCAACAACTGTATAAAGAAGTGGAGCATGTGCGTAAGCAGTTCTCTGGAAGATATTACTTCAATTTGCGCTCACCCAGGTGGTAGCACAAAATGCGCTGAAAATATTTTTCCCGGATATCCATTTAACGAGTACAAAGAAAGTAAAGAAACTGATTGCTGTAGCAAGCAAAGGAAAGATTTCAAAGGGAAACAAATTTTCTACCCCTTCTGAGAATAATTCTAGAACACAACAAAAGTCAGAACAATTTCGGTAAATTCTGGAAGGAATCTGGTTTGCGAGAACCCCGAAACTTAATGAAGAAACAGAATGTGTTTCTAAGAGAACACACAACTGGTTATAAAAAAATTGGATATTTTCATCCCGAAGTTCAATGACTTGTGAGCTCTTTTGAATGTCGCGTTAATATAATGTTGGACAGATTTCAAGGTTATTTAGGTACATAATCTGGGATGGTATAGAAAAGAATGTGCTTGGGAAGTTTCTTACTACGCACTAAAGGAGACTTTCCTCTTATAGTACCATAAAAAAATAAAAGAAATTTATTTTATTCCGCTCAAAAATTATTAGTCAAAATTTGTTTACAATAATAATATAATAATTTATTAATTTGTCTCACAGTCAAAAAGACATAACCATTGAGATAAATTAATTTTATTTGGAGATTGGATCCTTATTAATAGATGCGCCCAAAAGTTTTTCAAGTACGAGTGCTATAAATAATTACACAATGACTTGCAGGAAACCCTTTCTCTAAATAAAAAAAGGCTACTCTCCAAACGAAGTTAGCAATACAGGATTGACAAGAAAACAAATGCTTCAAGCCATCCAAAAGTATAAATGACTAAAGCACTTTCCGCTCTAAAAATAACTTGGTAGTAAAGTTCTTCCAATAATTTCTAAGGAACTGTTTGAAGGTGTTTTGTACAAACAAAAAATTTTTTTAAAGTTAATAATTGAAATATCATTTGAGATGTTCATATTAATATTAGGCGGTATTTTTAAATTTATCCATGTATGTATGTAATTTTATGCCATTGTCCTTTTTGAACATAAAATTTTGACTTAGAATAAAGTGATTGTCTAGGACCTTTTCTGGTACAACAAATTAGCGGATATGTGTGTTATCCCCGAGAATATGAGCCCTATTGCAGCCATTTTAAAAGTAGGACGAAACTCAACAGGTATTTTACATTGATTGATTTGAGATCATCCCTGTCATTGAAGAGGGGGCTCCCTACAGAGAGGGCCGACCGTGGCAGAGAGACGCACGGTCCCCTCCTCACCCTCTTCTTGGCGTGAGTGTAAATATAAATGATACATTAGTTAAGAAAAGAAGAAACTCGTATGTTCAGTTTCCACTTTTTTTTTGCGGACTTATTTCTGAGAATAAGACACATTCAGAAAAAATTCTATTTCAAAACAAAGTATTAAATTTTTAAATTTTTGGTGAATTGTGCGGAGAGAATTTCCATCGAAAAACGACTTAAAATGGAAATTTTTAGGTGTCGTGTCAAAAAAGGTTACGAAAACCCATGTGTGCATAGTTAAGAAAAAATCTTCATCATGCAAGATTGTTTTTGATATAAATTTGTAATGAACTCAGAAATAAATCTGTGACAATCTAGAATATTATTTACGTCGCAACATTTTATTTTACATTACGAGAATACTCGTTTAAATTATTTTTGGAGATAACGAAGTTAATGGGCCATAAAATTTGTTTGGTCAAAATCTATATATATATAAAAATGAATTGCTGTTCGTTAGTCTCGCTAAATCTCGAGAACGGATGGACCGATTTGGCTAATTTTGGTCTTGAATTATTTGTGGAAGTCCTGAGAAGGTTTAAAAGGTGAATAAGATCCGATAGGTGGCGCTGTTGTCGAAATTTAAATTTTTAACGTCGGTGCCTCCTAGAGGTGTCAAATGTATGACCAACCCTCAACATTTTTGCAATCCCAACACTTTCTCAGAACATATCTACCCTCTATCTTCAACCCTTAGGGTGGTCCCCATACAAAAGTAATTTTTTTAGAGCTATTCCAATGAATTGCATATTCAAGGGTGCCTCCTAGAGGTGTCAAATGTATGACCGACCCTCAATATTTTTGCAATCCCAACAGTTCCCCAGAACATATCTACCCTCTATCTTCAACCCTTAGGGTGGTCCCCATATAATTTTTTTTTTTAATTAATGTTTGGCGCGGGTGTGAATTTATATGGAAAATCTAAATGAATTGACCAATTTAAATGAAATTCAGAATGTATGTTAGGGAGGTCCCCATACATTATTTTTTAATAACTACCTTTCAGATTATTTTTATTTTTATGTACATTGATAAATCTTAAGTTTTGTCACAAATTAAATTTCTGAACGCAACCATAAAATTTGACATTTGACAACCAACTAATATGTCGATCCGTCCTCTATGTTAAGATTCATATAAATATAATTCTATAAAATATAAATGTTAAGATTCATGTAGATATAGATTAAAGCATTTGTGAAATTATGTTCAGCTAAGTACTGCTATCAAACTGATTACACCTATTGACATCACTGACACACTTACACAAATAACTAAGATGTAGACATCACTGCATGTAAGCTGGATGGAAAATAACTAAGATGTAGACATCACTGGATGAAGAAAACAACAACTTGGGCAGCCAAAGGCGACAACGTATACTAAGTGTTTTTGCTCGATTCATTATCAAGAAATCAAGATACGCATACCCATTATCATCAACTGTAATCTTCTATATATATAAAAATGAATGTTTGTGTGTATGTCCTTTATAGAATCGTAAACTATGCATTTGATCATGTGACCATCTTCAGCAAAGTTGTTGTGCATGAGCCCACGAAGGTTCCTCAGTTTGTACCGGTCCAATTGGACAAAAGGGCGTGGTACCTCCCATACAAATCACAAATTAAAAATCCATTATTTCTGCTCCGTTTAACAGTATGTGAACAAAATTTGGTACGTCGATTAATTGTACATATTCTAAGTGCTGTTGCAAATATGGGCGGGATTGGACAAAGGGGCGTAGTACCTCCCATACAAATCACAAAATTAAAAGCCATTATTTCTGCTCCGGTTAACAGTATTTGAACAATATTTGGTATATAGATTTAATGTACATATTCTAAGTGCTGCTGCAAATATGGGCGGGATTGGGCGAAGGGGAGTGGTACCTCCCATACAAATCACAAATTAAAAATCGTTTATACCTGTTCTATGTGGCTTGCTCACGCGTCGGAAAACCTATTTAATCGTTTACGCACCAGCTGGAAAAAAAAAAATTTTGTGTATTCCACAGCACTTCAATAAATATAAAATTGTAACGAAACGCTGCTCCGGTTAATAGTATTTGAACAATATTTGGTATATAGGTTTAGTGTGCATATTCTAAGTGCTGCTGCAAATATGGGCGGGATTGGACGAAGGGAAGTGGTACCTCCCATACAAATCACAAATTAAAAATCGTTTATACCTGCTCTATGTGGCTTGCTCACGAGTCGGAAAACCTTCTATTTAATCGTTTACGCACCAGCTGGAAAAACAAGAAATATTGTGTATCCCACAGCATTTCAATAAATATAAAATTGTAACGAAACGCTGCAATGTCACAATTTTTTCGAAATGAACAAAATCAATAAAATGTATCAAAATGAATTGAATATTTGTATAATGTCCTTCCTTCAAATTTATTTATTTAAACTACTCATCCGATTACAAAAATTATTTGACCAGCTGAATGCTACACCCCCCCCCCCCCCCCCCCCTACAATTCAGTGGTAGCGAAGCGCACCGGGTACAGCTAGTATAAAATAAAAGTACAAAATTAATAAAATAAAAGTAAACAAAATATTTCACAAAAAGGTTTCCTTGACATTTTAATCAGACACCGGGAAGGAGCTATTATATTATTAAGAATGGAAAAGAAATTATTATATTAAAATAAACACATAGTGCTAAGAAGAAGCCAAAAACGCACGTGATCGGTATGAAGATGATAATTTATATAACGGCATACATTAGTTAAACAAAAGATAATTCCAAACATACACGTATCCTCAGATATATTTAGTATGGGCAAAAGTTTTAAATGTGAAATATAATATTATATAAAATTTAGGGATAGAGCTCTATTTGCATCTATGGGTGTGAATAAGGACTTCAATGTAATTATCAAAAACTGAATATAGTTCCAAAATTAATCGAACTTTTAAATAGGATAACAAGTTAACAAATGTTCACCCACTATGTTTCTACCAGCTCTGAAATTCTAAGCATTAACCTGGGCTTTTCAGAATGTATTTAAAAATAATGTGCTTCTGAAACTAAACAAATTTACTTTCAAATTAAAGTATTGAAAATATTGAATTTTTTAGAGTACATTATAATCCGTCTCATGAATCCTGATTCCACTCATCCGAAAAATTTTACCTGAACTCCAAATTCAAATATGTTTACGTATTTTGAATGCTTTTAAATATAGTTGAATAGTTACACCTTTATTAGGATAATCGGATATGGAAAAGAGTCCTGACATCAGGCTTTGTCTCTCTCTGTTATCTCCATCAACTATGTGCCATGTTTTATACAATTAAATGAAACATAATCAAATTAATTTGCTTCATAAATGAATTTCCAGAGCTAAATAAACCACTTATGTCCAAGTGAACGCCATGCATTTTCATATTGTTTTGTGTTTTGTGTGCTTCGCTTCAACAGAACACTGATTGCAAAATAACCAATTTATATGAACTGAGATGGTTCAGTAAACGGAAAACTACCCAAGCCACAGATATTTTATGGTAGGCGATATTTGTAGCCATGGAATTCGTAGCAATTTAGTTTGCGGTTTCTAAATTTTGTAGTTGAAAACATGAGCCAAGAAACCGGAGCAAGTTTAATGGTAATTTTCCATATACAATATTGTGAAGAAATGGCTTTTTCGTCAAACATGGCTAAACTTCTCTTCTCATTTGATTGTCACAATATCACTGACGATTTTCATTGTTATTTTCGAAGGAGAAAAGAATTCTAATAAGTGTATATCAAGGTACGTTGAACAAATCAGGCTGTAATTGAGAAGAGAAACACCAACGATGACTCAAGTATGTAAGAAGCAGACGACTCACCGTAATACCATTACAATGGGCAAGAAAGACGCAGTAACATTTTTAACTACCCACAAAGAAGCATGACTAGAGTATGGTTGTAAACACACAATTTTAATACTATGTTTACTCAAGTTCAGTCATAAATTTTGTTAGAACTTCATATTTTTCTTATAAGGACACAATTTGCTTTAAAGCGAACAGCTATTATTCTCAGTTTCATTATTGGCACCATTACTCTAGAAAAAGAATAATACCAAATCCAGTCTCAAACACAAATAAAACAACATCCGTGTGGAATGACTTTAGTCGCCACTTTTCTCGAGAAGCCAAAATGCTAAATAAAGTGCAGAAAGAGAGCAAAAGAAAGCAGCGAATCAACTCCCACTTGAGCGGCCTTTTTATCTGCTGCTGCTGGTGCTAGTTTACTGCAAATTGCACTTATCTGCAACCAATCATGTTTGCTCTGTACTTCAAAATTGCGATGTTTGAGTGCCAAAAATGGTCACCACTTTGGAGGAATTTCGTAATTCAATGGATATTCCTGGATGAATATTTGAAAAAGAAACTTTTAAGTAAAATTCAAAACTACTTTTGAGCATCAATAATTTAAATGAAACCAACAACTACGAGTAATGGACTATTTTATTCTTGCTATTGTGCCAATGCTTGAAATCTTCATTAGTATGGTAGAAGACTACAGAAGCTTTTTACATTTATCAAGCGCAAAGTGGAAATATTTAATACAACTTTTACTAGAAGAATATGTGAGACCACTTACATCCCATTTCACAAAAAACCAATACTGAAACAATTGACTTTATTTTCTCTCCATTGACCACGTTTCAACCATTGTGAACATTGCGATATGGAATACAAAAATTCACTTGGAACACAGCGTCAGAGAAGAGCGATCAGTTTGAAATATTACCCACTCGTAGCAAGACTTAAGTGCTGCTTGACGAAAGCTTGCCAAATTGAGCGGGAATGGCATTTTTTTGTAAAGTATTGCGGAATGAGTGTCACAGTTGCAGATTAAGGATATATTTCAACAAATTTATTTGCATTGTTTAAACTATATATTTGAAAGAATTATTTTCCATATTTATATTGTTCTTCATTATTCTAAATTTATTATTAAATGCTGGACTTTAACATATTATGTAGACGCTTCTAACAGAGTTAAGAAGCATACCCATAAATCACTTACATTCTCCACACTTCATCAGCCCCTGGCTGGGAGTGCGGATATTTGGTAAGGATTTGTGTGTGTTTTTTGTAAAGAATCCAAAAAGTTGACTTCTTACATGCGGTAAATCTATATCAGTGATTTTTAATATTAACAGTGGCTGAGAGACTTCTGATATATTTACTGGAGTCATTTAATCGATTATACTTACACGCATTTGTTCAAGTTAATATCACCGGTATAGAAAGAGCGATGCGCCTCTTGTTAAATGAGGAACTTATAAAACTTTAAATTGTATTTTCTCATTTATATTTTATACTGAAATGAATCTTAAACTAAATAATTAATATTGTATACGCCCCAACCGAAGGTTGAAGAAGAAGTTACAAGATTTTATTTTGTCAACTCTAACTTATTTATCAAACAAGAGTTATTGAGTATTTTAGAACAATTTTTATTTTATTTATATATAGAAGTGATTGCCTACGCCCCAAGCGAATTTCGTGAACTGTTGCCGGTTGAAGGTTGGTAAAGAAGTGATCGCAAATCCAGAAAACTCGCCGCTCGTGGCTCGTGGTACCACGAGGGTGCTGAATATCTCAGCAAGAGATGTCCGCCATCCGGTGCTGAATCAGCCGTACCCCGCGATTCAGCAAAGCTTTACTTATCGCAGGTCACGGCAGCTCCAGCACCAGGCGGCGGCGCATATTAGAAGGTTCATGACGGGAACAAATATGAAGATTATTTTTGTTACGAATTTATTGACAAAACAAGTTACAGCAGTAGTTGCAATTGCGTATGTGTGGTTATGCCACCGTAATAATTTTTCATAAGAAGAAGAAGAATTATTGAAACATTTTTGGCAGATCTTATAGCTATTTCGAACACGCCACTTGTAACCTGTCTTGTCAATAAATTCGTTACAAAAATAATCTTCATTTTCACAGAATTGACGACTATCGACTTACTCACATTTTCAGACTAAAAAATTAATAATAATTTTAATATTTAACCTGTGCAGGGTTACCCCGTATATGATTAGAATAATAATTTAAAGTTTTCCTTTGTTCTTTTAATAAATAAAATTAATAAAATAATTAAAGAAATTTTTTATAATAATGGGAATATGAAACATTGCACTTGTTCTTCGGTATTAATGAAAAGTCCTGGCCTGAACAGAGTGGCAAATTGCGTCTTTTCGGCATTAGTAAACAAATAATTTACACAAGAGTGGCAATAGATACTTTTTTATTGGCATTTTGACAAATTGTCATATATACCAGACCTTTAGGTGTACGAAAGGATGTTTCATAAATTAAGTAGTCAAAAAAGACAAAATTTAAAAGGACACTCTTTTCAAGTGAGTAGAAGAGTTCATGCCAACAAACTCGTTATTTCTACTTGGAAGTATATACTGCTGCATTACTACAAACATCACTTTAGTGACATTTAATAGTGGCAATTTTTTCAAAAATACTGGATCTAATTTCGCTTTAATTATAACAGTTTAATTTAAAAGCAATTAAGTTAAAAAAGATTTTAAATTTCTTTAGATTATAACAATTATTAACAAAAGTCTACGAGATACACACGAATAAATTTATTTTAAAATTGTGTGTTTCAGTATAAATTGAATGAATTGTCTGGAATTGATTGGTATCCTTACCGAATACAATTTTAAGTTTGATTTGGAATATAAATATGACTATACTCGTATATATACTCATATTAGATTTCAAAACGGCAGTCATATTAAATTAAAATTCTTCATTAACTGACATTATGTTGACAGTCTAAAACATGCATCATCAACATAGTAATTAAATAACATTCGCATAAGCTTCATATTATTACAAAGCATACAAAGTGCAACACTCAATTAAATTTTGGATTGCTGATTGTCAATCCTTGCATAATTTTTCAATGAAGTTTCGCATTTTTCTGCCAGTTTTCTTAGAAATAATAAATACATATAATTTAATTCGATCGGAACTACATTTTTCTCTCGAGAATCAGAGCTCAAATATGGAATATAATCCAAACGTTTTTTTGTGGCTTCTTCCATTATGCAACTTGCTTGCAAGTAGATTTGCAAAACTGAAGAAATTCTGGGACATCTTGTCACAAGGATAACTCAGATCTTTCCAGTTGTGTTTAGACTGAGTATCACTGCCAACAAGTTCCATAAAAAATAAAAAAACGTAAAGATAAATGTGCCTGCAGCTGATATTTATTCAGATTACCTCCAACATAATAATACCATTGCTAGAAGCCTTATGTAGCTGCATAAACTGGCATTTATTATGATTCGAATTTTTATCGGATTTACGCACATCCCTTCTGAGAACGACGATTTGATGGCTTTTCATTAAAACGCAGATATCCATACATACTTTTCTCTGTGCTACCAAAATGTTCCAAGTTTAATGCACAAGTTTCCCAACTCTCAAATCACTTCTGTTCTGTTATTATGTTGCTTGGAGAACTTATTGAAAAACTAAACTAAAGTTAAAGTTTCCATTTCACAAGCAATTCTCATGGGTTTCTTCTAAAAAAAAGAAACAAAAACACATAAGAGGGCAGAGAATTGCATGAACTGCATGTGCATGTCACCTTTCCACCCATCAGTGCACACACTTTTTGAGTAGCATATTTTCAACTGCCGGTCCACATAAAATGAAGCTCACAAACAGCAGCATAACTGCTCTCAGCTACTTTCAACATTTCGGACCACTCAAAATTCTTACATGTCTCGTTGTCAGCGCACCGAAGTTTTCATGTTTTGTAGTGTCAGCTCCATTCAACAATATTTTCATAGATAGAAACTACAAGAACGCAAAATCGTTCGAAATGCTGCTACACATTTTTTGCCCTCGAATATCCTTTAAATTCAGTTTGCATAAATTTGGCTTTTGAAGGCAAGCGATTAAATTCTGTGCAAGAAGTGAAATATTTTCCATTCTAAGTTACGAGGACTTTAATATCTTTCACAGTGGCATTACAACGTAACATATGTGAAAGGCTTATGCACTCTTCGATAGTTGCATAAAAAACGGAAAAGAAAAACTGGGTATTGGTAAATTGTAGGCAAGTAATAATCCGCACATATTTTGCAGGCATGCAGTTACTGAACTTATATACGCTGCCAGGAATTTGTAATCGTATACTTCGAAGCATACATAGGGTCATTTTTTTAGAGTGGGGTGCACATATTTTTTATTTATTTCTCTTTAAAATAAGTTATGTAAATTAAATTTTGTTTTTCCTCACTATTATTGCAATGTGCTTACTCTTCTATGTTGTCCTTTATACTCGTGCTTTTTGTCTACAAATATTCTTCCAAAAAGAACATATCGCTGCCAGAATTTTTAACAAAAAACCATAAATAAAACGAAACCAATGCAGTGTTGTTCCAAAAGTGTTGAAATTTTCACGTTTGTTTTCCCAAAAGTTTGTATGCGCATGTGATATTGCATGAAGTTACATTTTCAATTTGTTTTTCGAACTTTCCCAAATGTTGTCTTTGTAACAAAATCCAAATTAACTTTATCCATAAATCCTCCGTTTCCCCAAATTACAGACAGAATTTTTTACAAATATGAGCATAGTAGATATGTGAGCATAGTCTTTTTGTGCGAACGAACAATACTGGCCGGAAAGAACAAATATGTCAATGATCTTAACGAGGCCATTTCAAAAGAAATACCAGGTCCATTATTCACATTCGAATCAGTGGGTGCCATGATGAATCAGGATGTGGTGGTGAAATATCCCTCAGAATTTTTGAACGCACTCGATTTGCCACCACACGAACTGCAGCTAAAAATTGGAGCGCAGATTATTGTGCTTCCCAACATCAACCAACCAAAACTTTGTAGTGGTATTAACAAAATAATGAGAAATGTGATAGAAGCAACAATTTTTAAAGGAAAATTCAAAGGAGAAGACGTTTTGATTCCTCGCATCCCAATGATTCCATCTGATGTGCCATTTGGATTTAAGCGACTTCAATTACCTGTTGCCTTGCTATCGCGGTTGCCATGAATAAGTTGCAAGGACAATCTCTAGAAATGTGTGGTATAAATTTGCAAATCCAGTTTTCTCGCATGGCCAACTCTACGTTGCATGCTCCCAAGTCGGAAAATGATCTGCACTATTTATTTACTCGAGCGGTGGTGAAAAAAACGAAAAATATTGTTTATCTAAAAGCATTGCAATAACTGTTTTAATTTAATTCAAATTGTTGGAAAAAGCTAGTTTTTATTATAAGAGCACTTAAATCCGCTTGGTGATTGTTAATTGAACTGTAAGCGATACATGTACGTAGAAAATAATTGAGAAAGACTCCGAAGGTTGAACCGTGACCGATCCCACTTATAATAAAAACGAGTAAAGAAGTCTGAAGTCGGGTTAGACCGATTACGAAATACCCTTTACCTTTTCTTGTATGCGCGAGTTCAACAATTGCGATGTTTTCTTCATATGAATAAATCGAAATGATTCTTCAATATATCACTAATATATAATTTCGTCCAAAAATATTGTATAGGTCGTAAGTTATAATAATATGTCAATAGTGGGCGTGGCTCTAGAAATAACACGCCCTTTTTTGTGTGGTGTTTAATGTTAGTACCCGCAACCTTCCTGTGAAATTTCGTTGATAAATTTTTAATAGGAACAGAGTAATGATTTTTGGCTAATTGTGAGTGTGGCAGTAGTAATAATCTGCCCATATTAGGAATGCATGCTAGTACAGACCCAGTGTATACATCTACCAATTTGCTTTCATATATCATCACTAGAAGCATAGATAGGGTAGTTGTCTTTAAATGGGGTCCCCAAAGTTCATTATATGGGAGAGTGGCGTATCGTTCCTCTGATCGACCCCGAATCTAGTATATGGCTTTGTAGGGTCCATATACGTACTAATATGTAATTTCGTAAAAAAATATTGTGTAGGTCGAAAGTTATAATAATATGGGCGTGGCTGTAGAAATAATACGCCAATTTTTTGTGTGGTGTTTAATGATAGTACCCGCAACCTTCCTGTAAAGTTTCGTAGAAAAATCTTTAATAGGAACCCAGTAATAATTTTGGCTAATTGTGGGCGTGGCAGTTCTATTATGACCTCCATATTCTGCACACACACTATTATGGACTCCATGTATTCATAAATTTCTGCAAATTTTTATTCCACTGGCATCAATACGAGCATAGGTAACTAATTTTAATTTTACACCCGAAAGTTCCCTATATCAAAGCTATCTTGCAGATAGCTTTGTAATGTCCACATGCTCCTTCCCATAAAATTTCGTCCGTAAATCTCTACCAGATCTTAATTTATTAATATTTGTAGTAGGCGTGGCAGTTAATATATACCGCCCACTTTTTGCACAGTGTTTAGTGGGACCCACATCTCCATAAATGCCAAAAAACGTAACGATTCCGTCAATTGGACCGAAATTATAGTCATTTTAAAAAAGGTGAAAAAAGTTCCTTATATGGGAGGTAGGCGTGGTCTTTGTCCAAATCGGCCCATATAGCAATCTGATTCTGTATCTTTGTGCAGGCTAGACTTTTGCACAATTTCATTAAGATAGCTCTAACGGTGTTGAAAAAAAGTGGCCACAGACGGACAGACGGACGGACGGACAGACAAAATTAAAATTGTTTAGAAAGTGATTCTTTTCATATCTGTATATATATGTCCATACCTACCACGCCTCGTTCTTGAAATTGTAACCCCTCTCAGAAGCACAAAGTTAGTATACCCTATTTACCTTTAAAGGTAAAGGTTATAATAATATTTCCTTTATTATATATTTATTCAGAACTTCAGCAAACTCAGAAAGTTCTTTACGAAATCATATTTCAGTTAAATTCTCGTAATACCCATTGCCATCAATTCACATCCGGACAATAAAAACTCAAAGATTTCCACTCTGTTGTCGAAATGGCCAAACAACTCATGAAAATGGAGACGAAATGAATGAAGTAAAGCAATTAAGCGGAAATTTCCATTTGCCCGAGACGCTTCATTCAATGTTCGTGAACGTTTCAAATAAATTACCTGATAATGAAGTTTACATTAGGAAGGACGCTTCATGGTTTTATTCAGAGCAATTTTGTCAAAAACACTTCAAACATTTTGCTTATTACAGTGACCAATTAACTTGTCAAAAAGTGTTGAACTAAAATTTCTGCGAAGCATTTTAAAAGTAATCAAAATAAATAAAGTTCAGTGGATTTTTGTTGGATAAGGCAACTATGGGGAAGATATAGATTCTGTGATTTTCCGTTCCGCCGTTATTGGAGTGATGTCGCTTTCTAGCTGTAAATGCAAGAATGACATGAAATTGGACATTTCAAATACATAAGATAGGAATTTTTCGATGACTTTATATTTGCCTCTTTCCCCCTCAAAAATGTTCCAAGTGTCGATGGATTACAAGTATCATGCTTGATAGATTTTCTGTCTACCCGAGGGATAACTTACCAGATGACATGAATCAGTTTCACTAGTTAACTTCCAATCGTATTTTGAGTTGACTTCATTAGGGTAATATTATGATGAAATAGTCATTTCAGGGAAGGCAAAATGGAGTTAAATTCAGTTTATAAACTGTACATTTAATATAAAGGCTAGACTAATCGGATAATGTTTGTGGAATATTCTCTATAATGAATAATCTATGTCTAATATACAATATATTGATAGGGTATGAAAACTTATGGAAACAAATGAAGTGGATCACACCTGCAAAAACATAAAATCAACACCAGTGACGTTCAGATCTGCAGCTGGATTGAAACCCATTTGCATATCGGAAGAATATTGGTTCCTTTACACAACAACCACAAATGCAAACACCACAAAGATTACTGAAGAGGAACAAAGAAAGGATGCAAAACGATATTGAAATCGAGTGGCAGGATATGTAAATGAATAAACTCCTCCGACATTCATTAGACAGTCTGGGAGGCTCTTGAAGGATAACTTAAAGACTCGTGGTATAATTAATTCATTGAAAATTATTTTTAGTCACGAATAAATGTTAAATGATCATTTGTTAAAAGTTTTGTTGTTGATGTACCATGAATTCTGCTAATCAAGTCTGGGGTTTTTAGTTGCACAATTCACTAGAAATTCACAAGGAAAATGCCAAATAGAGACAATGTGAAAAGGAACCACACGGAAGTAAATTTGACAGCCAAATGTGTCCACAACAGAAGTACCGATGCTTGCATGTCTTTGCTGGTTTGACCGTATGCACCACAATTGTCCGCGCTTTATTTACTATGTTTATACCTCAATTTCATCAATGCTGCTCTGCAGTCCACATTTCTGCATCAAACACAAAATTAGTCACGTCTTTAGTGTGTTGTGCCTTGCTCAGCGGTGTGTTGTGGACCGCTCAAGACTTGCGCAAGATATGAGATAAGATATGTGAATTTTGTTGGTAAGTGCATTTCTTGCAGCGACAGCAACAGCGTCAGGAACATGAGTCTCGACCTGCTTAGGGAGTTGAGATGACAATTCAATTAGAAGCATAAACTTTCGGGCTCAGTTTGTTCAGCTGCAGATATTCAATGCGAATGGTATTGAGTGCTGCTTTGCTAAAGCATAGTGCAGGATGTATGTGAGAATTTAAACGAACAGAAATATGTTAAATTAGAAACCCACTTTAAGGGTCTAGTATCTTAAATTAGAGTCTCAAACTAACCACTTTAGAGGTTTAGTATC
The DNA here is from genome assembly GCA_920105625.2 of Clusia tigrina. Classification (NCBI taxonomy): domain Eukaryota; kingdom Metazoa; phylum Arthropoda; class Insecta; order Diptera; family Clusiidae; genus Clusia; species Clusia tigrina. Next base: position 192,743,186 of record OV050031.1, on the reverse strand, counting down.
TTTAATTAGAGACTCAAACTCTCTACCTGTCTCTAAAAAATATATACAAGACTATAATATTTAAAAGGCAATATAAATTTAATATAAAATTATCCCTGAACCTTTTTTATACTGTGAGTCAGTGTCGATTTGTGTTCATATCATTGCGTTCAATAATATTGGAGAGACTGACTAATACATGTGGGAAAACTCTGTCCTAAAACCAATACCAGAATTTTAATAAAATATTTCTAAACAAGATACTGGTAACTTTTTTTCTTTCATTATAATAATTATGATAACATTGTTTTAACAAAGTAAACCGCAAATACTCCTCTGCACTCAGATATGTTGTTATGAATACTAAAATTAAATGGCAAGTGATGGAATTATTTTTCTTAGCTTTAAGCGCAAAACAAATAAGAAAGCAAACACAACTAACTCATCAAGTCACCACAAGGAGTAAATGGGGAGAATGCACCAATATAATGGTTTTGAATGACAATTGGTAGATTGAATTTAAACTGAACCGACTCTAGAGGTTGAAAAAAAATATTCTCTGAGGTAACAGTTTTTTTTTATAGTACCTATAATAATAATTCCTTCAATGAAATCCATACTACTCCAGCATATAAATATTAATCTAAAATATTAGTCTGAATTCTTTTAGAATCAAATATTACTTCGGTTAAATTAATGTAAGGAAAAAATGTTATTATTCATAATATAATATTATTCATAATATAATATTACTTCGGTTAAATTAATGTTAAAAAAAAATGTTATTATTCATAATGGTTATAATAATAATTTCCTCCATCCATACATTTTTCCATTTAATAATAAAAATTTGAGTGCGCCATTATATTCGCATAACTATCAAAACGAGCTCTTCCTTCACATCATTCCAATGTAATTACAATTTATAATTAAGCACATAATTCAATTTTAATAATTAACCGTATTTCCACGTAACTAACAAACACATGCGAGTTTTACAATCTAATAAATCCTCCTGTGATCAGAGCAACAATTATTGCACTCGCGGCAGCGCGGGCATACGCCTTGTTTTGTTGTGGTGTTTAGATACAATTTAAGAACCGTATAGGAATTGTAGCAAGCCCATTCTGCAGATTCTGAGATGAAGAAAATGAATCGCCAGACCATATATTAGGGAACTGTGGAGCACAAATGTATTTTAGAAAAAAACAACTAGGGTCGTACCAAATGCCAGCCAAGGAAATAGCAATATCTTCGTATTTCTAAGGGTAACGAGGCTGGATGAGAATTTATAGGGATACCCATAATAGTAGAGGGCGGCATAATTGATATTTTTGGTCGAAGTACCGTTATACCTCTCACACTTTACATTATCTATATATATATAAAATTAAGTGGCAAAACTTCATGTTCGCATACTCCTCCTAGACGGCTTGCCCGATTTCAATGAAATTTTCAGGGGTGATTGGGGTCTGTGTGGAGGGTGCACATAAGAAATTTTATGTGTGTATCTTTGCACGTTTTGCAAAAACAAAAAAAAAAAACATTAATTCTGTTTGGCTTTACGTGTTTTTTTCGGATTTTTATCATTCCTAGACGGCTTGCCCGATTTCAATGAAATTTTCAGGGGTGATTGGGGTCTGTGTGAAGGGTGCACATAAAATGAAATTTTTAGAAGTGATTGGGGTCTGTGTGGAGGGTGCACAAAAAATGAAATTTTCAGAAGTGATTGGGGTCTGTGTGGAGGGTGCACATAAAATGAAATTTTCAGAAGTGATTGGGGTCTGTGTGGAGGGTGCACATAAAAAGAAATTTTCAGAAGTGATTGGGGTCTGTGTGGAGGGTGCACATAAAATGAAATTTTCAGAAGTAATTGGGGTCTGTGTGGAGGGTGCACATAAAATGAAATTTTCAGAAGTGATTGGGGTCTGTGTGGAGGGTGCACATAAGAAATTTAATGTGTGTATCATTGCTGGAAGTGTATGGCATAAATCTGGAAATGCCATGTTTTTCACACGGCCAGCTATACGTGGCGTGTTCGTGAGTTGGAAAACCATCTTCTCTGTACATTGACGCACCGGAACAGAAAACAAAAAATGTTGTTTATCAAGCTGCGTTACATTGAAAAAAATGTAGAAAAATCGCAAATAAATGATTTTCAACACAATATAAATTCAACTTTCTTTTCTTTTCAAAACACATAATTTCACGCAGGGCAACGCCTGAGGGGTCAGCTAGTAGTATATAAATTTAAGTAATAAAATGATAAGTAAATCATCAGAATGTAGCAACATTACCCAAATAATGCTGACAAATTATACAACGCAAATAATTCAAAGGATGTTAAAGGCTGTTGTACGGCCTATAACTGTAATACATTATAATTTTATAAGTTTTGCTTGGAAAATTTTTTGGAAACTAATGAGAGGTTAAATACAAAACAATATGTTAATAAATTATTTACATGAATTTATAGCAGACTACAATGGATATTTCTAAGACAATGAAGTATTCTGGGAAGTGGAAATAGACTCCTCTTGCATGTATTCGTAAACCGTGGTAAAATCAACAATTATCCATCAACATTAATAATATTCTTCAGAAGCCCGAGATCTTGAATAATTTATTTAAATATACATAATTTAAAAATAAATTTCATGTGTATATCTATATATATCTATATATATATATATATATATATATATATATATATATATATATATATATATATATATATATATAAATATATATATATATATTTATATAATATATATATATATATATATATATATATATATATATATATATATATATATGTATATATATATATATATATATATATATATATATATATATATATATATATATATATATATATATATATATATATATATATATATACTCGTATGTATAAAAAATTTGCATTTTGGGGAACAATTGGAAAAAACCTTTTAAAAATAAATTCAATTAAAAATTTAAACTAATATTGTCACGAAATTTAGTTCAAATCACTGGAATGTGTCAAGTAATCCAAAAATAAATAATGTAAATTAGCTTTAATAAAAGCCAATTCCTGCAATTGGTATCTTTAAATTTAGAATTCTCTATTTCTTGATCTACTCACTTTTTTTCTCGATATTACATTAAGGACAGCAAGTTTTATAAGTAGGAAACGATCAGTCCAGGACCTAATAAATTTTATTGCATTACTATTTGGGGTCTACAAGGGACTTTTAAGATTTGAGTTGATTTTAATGCAATATTGCAACATTCACTAACAAATGATGAAAACTATATTGAATAAATTGAACTGTAATTTGGAAATGTTAATAATTGGCCATGGCAGCCTCTGAAGTTCATAGTGGCGTAAAGAATTTTTTCTTAATTAATTTCTAATTAATATCTGAAATTGTTTTAGGATAGGTGTGGGCTAGGGATTTCCAGTATATGAAAAATACTAGGAGAATGATGAGGAAGTTCATCTAATCTGATCAGCTCAATAAATTTGTATAAAATGAAAAAGTCTTGAGAACTGTTTAATGACATAAAGTCACATTGACAGCCAATTATAATACGAATCCCCTCGTATATTTTCGAAAACCGAATATTTTCCCAATACCGAATTCATTTGAGATACTTTAATATCATTTACATACCAATTGGAAAAAGGAGACTTGATGATGATTCCTACAATAAAAGTAGTTGTAAAAATGACCCTGGCCCTATATTTACTTAAGATTTTTCGACGAGCTTCTACTCGTATTTTTCGATTACCATTTTGTAGAACATATTCTAAATAAGTATTGCCTCTCAAACTGTTAAGTAATTTATAGGTTGAATTCGTTACTAATGTGAGGTTGTGCACATGCACTTTGCCATCCTTGCTGCACATAAACCTCTTTTCAGTTCACAAGCCAGCATTTAAGAGGATGTACTGTTCTTAGTTTGAACTGCTGCTATATGGAGCGAAAACAAGTGCCCGCATTAATGAAACCACATTTCCACCTCCACTGCAGCGGCGCAGCGTATTTACATTTTGTGGCACTTGCTTATTTGCACAGAGCTCTGTTATTGCAGTGACCTCCATCTAAGTCAACAATGCGGTGAAATTGTATGAAACCAGAGCACACTCAAAAGAATTTTGTAATGTTTCTTCGAAGAGCAGCCTCTGCGGCAGGTCGTTTCTCTACTAAATAGCAGTGCAAAATAGAGTGACAAATTTAATTATTAAAAAGAAATTTCTCAAAATAAATGTTTATTATTAGTGAATCACCTAAGATTACAATTAGAACTCCTACGATTTTATTTATTGTCCCACATGATGTGTTCACAACTGTTCTATCTTTTCTCTGAAGTGCTTAGTATGTTTTTTTAACGGATCTCTTTTTTACGGCACAGATAGTTGCACTGACATACAATCCAAACGAACTCTTTGCTGTGCTCCAAAAAAAACCTTTTCACCGAATGCACATGCAAGCTTAGTGTGCTGAAAGTTATTTGCTTTTCAGTGATATTCAAGTCTCGACACCAGTCGCCAATGGATCACGTACACTATACGGACGCTTGAAAATTTAAATCCAGCATTTAGGACAGAATGCTTCAATAAGCCCTTATAAAGAAGTAACTCATATACCTGGTGGCACCATGTTTTTAAATATGGCTCTGTTTATGCGAATCACTTACTCTGACTACTTGGAAGTTAATAAAATTACATTCAGAATTTGACCTTACCCTACGTCTCCACGGGCAATATTTGATGGCATGCAATTGGCAATTTCAAGCAAATTGCCAATGGAGACTGCAAATTGCTTCAAGTTGGCAATTTATGTCTTGAAAAATTTCATGCCATAAATTGCCAACGTGCTGTGTTGCATTTTGTTTGTGTGACAGCAATTTTTCATTTTCTCTTGACACTCACAGTGGCAGCATCGTCGAACATTTGGGTTTTACCGCGTCTATTTAATTAATTTAAACGCTAAAATGTATGGAGACTGTGCATTTGCATTCTTTGTAAAAACTGATGCACCCAGAATTTCGGTTTCCTTTTTTTTCCACATCATCGTATAAATCAAAAAATTTTTCAAGCGCGGGCACAGCGAACTAGATTGCTTGACGACATTTTCGAAATGACGATGGCATAACGTTGCAATGCCCACCATTAAAATATTGCCAACCTTTGCAATTGAATTTGACAGATGTTAAGCCATCAAAAATTCCCCGTGGAGACGTAGGGTTATATAATGGTATGATACATAATTCCACTTCTAGCTACTTTTCACTATTGGGTTACCTCCTAACTTTTCTGTGGCTGACATACATAATTTACAATTAGATTATTGAACTTTATTAAGTTAATTTTGAGTACATTATTTCTATTTATAATTTTATATTTACGTAGTTGAATAAACATATGTATGTAGCTATTTTCCTTGAATTTCTTCACTTTTACTGATTCTTTAAAAGCTCACTAATTTTGTATTAATAATTTAAATTTTCTTCTTGTCGGTTGCATATTTCTTTTTTTTTTATTATTACATCGAATTTTATGGCTACATACTTGTATGTACGAGTATATACATACTTGCAAAACCGGTCCTACTGCATGCACATTGGACATTTGCTGCCACTGCGAGACATGTATGTTTAGTCTCGCACTGCCAAGAACTATATATTTTATCATTCTTGTTGCACTACATTGTTTTTGCTTTTCAATTTCTCTTTTTTTCGCTAATGTCACAGTTGTCGATGAGTCAAACATGCTCAGAAGTGTATACTCGTATGTGTGCAGAAATAAAACGTATATAATTTAATATTATGGCCAAGAATTTAGCTTTATTATAAAGATAAGGGTTTGCCATTATATTTTAAAAATGCTTTCGAGCAAGTGGCCGCCGCGGCAGCCTCGAATAAATTCCAGCCGAGAGGCCCAATTATCGACCACTTTTTACATCAATTGGTGCCGTATGTCAGCAATAACGCGCCGAATATCCTCTTCCAAGGCGTCAATAATCTCGGGCTTATCTGCGTAGAGAAGCGACTTCACATAACCCCACAAACAATAGTACAGCGGTGTTAAATCGCACGGTCTTGGAGGCCACGCCACAGGCCCACGACGCGAGGCATGTAGCGCTGTCTTGTTGGAACCAAAGGTCGTCCACATCAACATCCTCCAATTCAGGCATGAAAAAGTAATTAACATCCATTCCCAGTTTCAGTACTTTTAGTTGGAGTGCTGTTTCTCTTCCCAATAGAGATTGGTTTCCGCTTTTGATAACATAAAACGAAGATATTACTTCGTTTCTGTCACCCACACATATAGGAGCATCAAAGACCACAATAATTTCTAATGGATAGCTGGCAGCATATGCTTTAAATTTTTTTGCAGAATGTGAGCGCAAATGCCACATCACCGCCTCTGAATTTTTCAATAGATTCCAATCGTTTTCGCTTATAAGGTTAAAGCGACACCCGGAGTCAATTACCATTGCAATATCTTTTCCACCAATAGTACAGCATATATTTTCCTCATTATCGCCGTAATTCCCAATTTTAAAATATCTAAATTCACGAATTTCAGAAGTAGAGCTTTCTTCTTCTTCCTCGATGCACCGCACATTAGCAGTAGAACGACTCCTTTTGTAGGACTCATTTTTATTGTTCTCAATTTTCTTTCTTTTAGTTCTACATTTTATTGCAAAATGTCCAAGCAAAGAGCACTTATTACACTTTGCATTCCTGGCAGGGCATCCAATTGAATTTGATAAGTGCCCCTTTCTTCCGCATCGGCTGCACTCAATTGACGAATTTGATTGAACATTTACTTTAGTGAAAATTTTGTTTACTCTCCTCCGCCGCCAGATAAAGTGTAAATGATCTTAGCCATTTTTCCTATTCGTGGCGTAGTAGTGACTTGTCTATTATATACATCACAAAGAAAAGGTTTTATATCTTCCGCCATTTCACCAGACAAAGCAACTGTAATATTAATAAGTATAATCTTGTCCAATTTACCTATGAAATGCAACATGTGTCTACAACTCAGGTGTCAGTCCACATGTTACGTTTTCCACATTATGCCGAATTTAATCGGTAACATACCAATATAATATTTTTCCTTTGGTAATCCAATATACGCAATTTAATGCCAATTCACTAATCCAACAACTTTCAGTGAAAGTCTGCCACAATTTAATGCAATTGTGGTGTTCTATAAATTGTAAAAAATTTCGATTAATTTATCGCAATTTAATGCTAAATACCAAATTTCTATAGTTTTACCACTCGTCGCCAATGTAATAACCCGTGTTTAAATGAAACCAATTTATATTTATTAATGTTTTACAAAACAACTTAAATATTTATTTCCATTCTTCTTGTGTTACACTTTTTGTTAGCGATCACAATTCTCTTCATCCCAACATGTGATTAGCATAGAGATGAGTTTTTAATAATTTCGATAGATATCAGTGTTGCCACAGCTATATTTAAATTCTAAACGTTTTACTTCATTCATTCTCCAATTTGCCTGAAACACCTGAAAGTACATTCAGAGCTTTTGCGCTCAAATTATACAATTTAATTTTATTTAAGTTTTGTATGATAATGTGGACACTGGGACACTTTTCAGTAGAAATATTTTTCCCTGGCAAATAAACATTAGAAAATTCTGAATTTTTTATCTAGGATTTCCTATGGACATTAGATTAAAAAAAAACTATATATATGATCCTACACTAAGCTCCTAAAATAACTCTAAATATGCTTATATGGACAGAAGCACCTGGCTACATTTCTCATCTACACATTTTGTTTAAGTTTCTAGAATATAAAAACTGTGGCTTCGTGGCAGTTCAGTTAGTTCAGTTTTCCGTATGTATGTGTAGTTTTGTGTGTGATAAGCATACTTTTTAAGTGGACTTTATACTATACAAACCGAAGGACCTTCTAGGTACATGCAAGACCAGCGAGTATCAACTAGTAATGCTCACACAAAAATGTCACTAATACAATCGGTTTCCAGGTAATTCCAGGAAAATCCGAGATGTCGAAACTTAACCAGCCTCACGATTACCCTTCACATTGTGTTTAAGAGAGCCTTTTTCAATTATCGTAGCTAATAAAGAGCATCGCTGATCAAAGTGAAAAATCAAGTATACATTGCATTCAATTCAAAGGGCTTTTACTACATCGTCCTGACAGTAAAGCAGAAAATGACAAAACAGTTACAATGCCGCAACAATGCCGTAAATAATCCCATCAAAAAATTTCAGTTTCACTTAAAGGGCGCAATGCATAAAAAATCGTTCTATCAAAGCACCCCATAACAAAGTTATAAAACGGAATTCGGCAACAATTCTCATATTAAGATGGAAAAGTTACAACACATCGGAAAATAAAAAAGAGAAACAAAAAATTCCAAAACGCAGGCGAAAGATCAGCAACCCAAAACACACAAACTCGTAAACCAACGACACCATGTCATCAAGGCGTGACGTCATAGAATGTGCGCAACGCTCTTTCCTTTGTAACGTTGTAATAAAGTGAAGAATGCTCTGCTTTTGTTTTAATCAAATCAAACTTTGACAATTGCTTCATAGCAGAAGAAAACAACACTCACGCTTACATGCTTTCACGCACACTCTCGCACATGCCTACAAAATTGTCTTAACAAAAGATGTCTTTCCTTTTATTTTCGCCAAGGTTATTAGCTTTCATCCTAATGGATATCACTTCTCATGCGCATAGAAAGCATCGATATGTCGTCCTTCCTCCTCGAACCTATATCGTAGGGAATAAAGAATATACAAAATTTAGTGCCATAAAATTGATGGGCTGAATTTATGTATTTTTATTCCAGCGACGTAGTGCGTGTTTTTGAACAGAAATGACAATGTTCAGGAACAGAAAAGAAGGAACAAAATTAGATTGTACTATTGAGGAATGATATGTGATTTCTGTATGGTCGAAAATGTCACAGTCACAGGCTGAGAATATTTTTATTAGAGGTATTTTTAGTGTTTGGTTTTAGAAATGAAATACAGTTACTCATAAAACTAACTACATATACGAGTATGTTCTTTCTACAAGAGCATCGCTATAGAGGAAAGTCCTAATAATTTGCAGAACTAAGCAAGCTATGCTTACTCTTCATAAGTAATAATTTCAAATCGAAGGAAAATAATTAAATCACCAAGCTACCCTTGAAAGTACGGAATAATAGAAAACAATGATTAAACTATAGTCCGAACATGAATTGATATTACTTAAACTATACTTATTCTTCATTGTATTCTGTAGAACGTTTTTTTCAATCTTGAATTCTTCTTGATCAACTGAAGTTCAGTTACGTTACAGCATAGATTCGTATTTTCTACTCATTGAATGGAATTTTCAGTTTAAATCACTATAAATTAATATTGATTTTGTATGAGTTTGAGCGAAATGAAGCTCTGGATAAACAGGGGCTTTTCATCTGCTGATCCATTTCATAAGTATTAGTTGGAGAACTCAATGACGTCAAATTCTCAGAGTTCCCTTATTGGAAAATAATATACTGCTTATAAGATGTGAGGAAGGTCAAACCCGTGGTCTATTAACCAAATTTCTTATAGCTAATATGATTTTATTCATAAACTATGTGATGTTATACCGGAACACATTTTGTTGGTGTTATACCAAGTATGTTCAGCGACATTACGATATTAATTGTCTATGGAATTACCTGCCGTATGTTTCGGGAATAAGAAATATTGCTCGATTGAATGGAAGTATTTACCGAGTTAGAAGCTGGTGATCTAATAAATTCACGAACATAGAGAAGTGAATTTATTTATTCTTATCCATCAAATACTCAATTTATCAATCAATGACAAGATCTAAATTAAGAAGTGAAAAAAGAAGAACATCAGAAAATAATGATAGTAAAAATTCGAGTCCTGATTTACCAAATAGTCACAACATCAAATAACATGGCATATACTAATATTGGGAATACATTGGAAATTACCGGGCATTATTGAGAAAAGTTGAGGCCCCAACAGTGCTGCTCTTGTACCTCTTGCAAAAGATATCTTCCTTTTCTCTTTCTAAACATTTTCTTTTATTTATATTCATTAAATCTGTGTTAGGGTGTGCGTATGCGTTAGATATGGTTTAAGTGACATCACCTGAGAGTTTGGTAAATATGACACCATTGTCCCGTTCATTGCCAACCTAAGTCACTTTGTTACCACATACTTGTGTGTTTCACATAAGCTTCACCCAACCATATCAAACTTCCGCTCCCCTCGACTAACACGTTGTTTAGGCGACCTGCTCTATGTGGAATTTGTGTTGTTTATGTTGTGTCCCAGTCATGTTCATTGTTTTGTGGATGTTATCCTAATGAATCCATGGGAATAGAGTGCGCATAAGTATTTAAAATAAATATTATACTGACACCACATAGGATACAAGTTTGAGGTGTGTCCGGATCTGTTTTCAGAATCTCTACTACAGACTTTAGACACACATACTAAACATGAGCTGTTTTAGATTAAGCAAACCGAGAGTCTGACTGTGGCAATTTTTAAACAATACATACTTGTATATTTCTTTTTCGGTTTAGGAATAATGAAAAAATTTAACAAATTTTATGGAAGTTTAATACCAGACAGGAAGTAAACATACTCTTAAATCCCTAAAAGTCTTCAATTGCATGCTTACAAAGCAGGGTTCAATCAAGTCAGGTTCTACGCATTGCAGTAAGTTGTTATGAGAGGCGTGGAAAATGCAAATTTTTTTCTTTGCATTTAAAGCAGCAAACTGGATTTTTTTGCAACCAACAGTTTCATTTTCAATTGGTTAATCGAGATTTTTATTTAAATTTTTTAGTTAAATTATCAACAATATTTTGAATAATTAAATTAGAACAATCAAATTAATTAATTATGAGTGCAAGGTGTTGGGGGAATGAGTACTATCTACAGAGGCTTTTGACTCGAAGAGAAAAGGATTTTATAGAAAGAAGCATATTGGAGACCAAGCCTGTGGCAGGATTTGAACCTGCGACCCTCGGGGTGTGAGTCTAGCATGCTTACCACTAGACCACAGAGGGTGGCTCTATTTATAATTCAATATTTATGTAGTTGAATAAACATTTAATAATTGAAATTTTCTTCTTGTCGGTTGCATTTTTTTTTTTGTTTGTTATTAAATTTCAAATAGCAAAATTAATAAAAAAAAATTCTTTAGCAAGATTTTTCTTTGTAGCTACACTGAAGAACTTCAAAAACTTATTCGTAAAATATTTATTTGAAAGTTTTATGAGAAGTAATGCACCAGGCAAATGCTAAATGAAATTAGGAATATCAAAGCAGATCCCACTTCATGACGAAGTTGGCAAACTTCAAACGGTCATTGCTCGCCACAGAAGCACACTCCACAAGTTTTAAGAGCACTTCTTCTTTTACGCAAAATGAATTATTTGGAAAGCTTTTTAACACATTAAATTAAAACATTTTTTATTTATTTCGTGAAATTAAAATAATGAAAACAATTCAATTTGTTTTTTATTTATTTATTATATTTTTATTTTTTTCTTAAAAATAATTTAGAAAAAATCTATTTTACATTTATATTAAAGTTATACAAAGTTATCAGTCCCTAGTTTATTTTATTACTCAGCACTGCCAAGATTCATTTCATTCCCCAAATCTCCACATCCACCAAAATTAGAATGTCACAATGGAACCGCCACCCACAATTGGAAATATGTGGTCTCAAAGGTAAACATAATTTATTCAGTTTAATAACTCATTTAAGTTAACACTGCGCAGTATTATTGACCACTTATTTCTGTATATTAACTTTATTACTAATTAAAGAGATGGACAGGTGTAAGTAATACCAATTAAATAGATTAATCATAGTATCAGCTACCTTCGCAATTAGACTTCGCTAATTAGCAGAAGCGCTGCATGCCCTTGTTTACAGCATGAAACGGTCACCTCAGGCTAAATGGAAAACACTGACCTATATACTACGAACGACCATGCCAACTGATGTGCATAAACCATCATTTCTATTTAATTATGCACAACAGTGAACGGTTTTCCGCCCAACATGCAATGTCCTGTGAGCGGCGTTTAGACAGCATGCAATTAAAATGCCACTTTATACACTTGGGGAGTCATCATGGCGAAGCGAAAAGCAAGCAAATAGTAATACAGACTGGAGGAAATTGCATTTACTCGTTCCTAACATAGCCACGACTCACAAAGAATGGAATTTGCTGGATGGCTAAAATAACTTCAACTTCAAGTGCTTCACTCACAGTTCTGTTGGGCATTGACATTTCAATCGATACCTGTTAATCTGGGGCATGTAAGGCGACTAGTGCTGGTAAACTCACTTCTCAGGTAAATGCAAATGCTTTTAATGAAACCATTTCCATATTAATATTTTTTATCGTGGCAATAATTTCATTGTGACGTATTCATATCTCACAAACCTTAACGGGTGCCGGAAAACATACTGTATCGAAACTTTCTTTAGGAGGAAAGACAAGGGAAGAGAGAAGATTTGGTCACCTTTATTAACTCTAGAAATTTCCATTGGCAAATGATGATCTTACAAAATGATAATAATCTTTCTTGGCTGGTTTTTCTGATCAATTGTAAAACTGCGAATTGGGTCAGAATCAGTTGTTTATAAGCGGCATTGTCACATGTCAAAAGTGTATCAAATGACTTCACATCATTATAAGCGGTTCTTCTTCCCAGTGTTAACTCCCAAAAGAGGTTTAAAGAATTTTCTAATTCATTTTTTTTTTAAATTGGTTTTTGGTTTGTAACTACTGCAAATTTTATGAATCATAAAGTGGTAACTGCTTTTATTTGGCGCTAATTGATCTGTCTGTTTCCTCTCTGCTTAGTCGGTTGTTGAATATATACGTGGTATTCCGTCCGACATCTATATTGTATAAGTGTCCTATTCGAAGTGTACTTCTAGGAATGAAGTAACAGTTGGCATTTGTGAACACTGCAATTCTTCCAAAGTGGATATGAAGAACTCTTTGCGCTTATATGCGATTGTCTTTGACAATCTGTAATCAGACAAGCCTCGACATACCAGTACATGAGTTTAACAGGGCTTTGTGCACATACAAAAAGCAAACAAAGGGAACTGCTGTCTAAATCACACAATGAGCCAACTGATATGTACCCCTTGTACTGAGAAGACTAAGTGGTGGTTGAAGCACGCTGTTAGTACGAGTAATTACGGATTACTGACTCAGCGAAAAATAAATGCGAATCATTCTGGAGAGCAAGTAGAGTATGACGACAGCTAATTAAGACGTTATCTAATATCGTCGAAGCTTGTTGAATTTGTGTTTTCTTGTTTACTCGTGGCTGATATTTATCTACGGTGAGGAAAGGATTATACCAAGAAAATATTTAAAGAGGGAAACATAGAATTTTTTATTAAAGTATCAAATATATAATTTTCTTTGAAAACGTGTTTCTTGTTTGAGAAATTTTTCCATTGCAAACAATTTATTAATAAAATCTTGTGAGGAGTACAGCATAAGGAGTACTTGTGCACATATTCTCATGTCAGCGAATTCCCCAAGGAAAAGTTTTGAGGAAATTAATTTATTCTTCATAATTCTTGGAAAATTTTTCAAGTAATTAAATTTTAAGGAAATTCTTTTTATCACTTTGCAATTCAATTATAATTCAGAATAATCTGGAAATTTGAGAATAAATTGGTGACGTGTTTGTATAACGGAACAGTAAAGCTGAAAAATAATTAAATTTAAAATTATCTAGTCAATGTTCTTTGAAAATTATTTGTTTTTGTGATTTTGATTACCAGCATTCTCAGTATGTGCGAATTATTTGTGGTTGCTTTGTAAAGAATATGTAAAATGAATTTTGTCAGTGAGATGCAGGCACATGCCAGTATCTATCACATATTTTCCTGTGTTGGTATGCACCCTTCACATCACTGTTAGAAAATTCAATTGTTCTCACCAATAACCTACAAGGAATGGGACATTAATAGCCAGAAATTTAAGCGGGCTGACACCTCTGTATACTCTGAAGCATTACCTCAGTCTAAACAGAAATCCTCTCGTACAATATCATACGATTGCTGTCGCTGTATTCAAGAAATGTCATACTTACTTTCTGATAAATAACATAGCCTTGCAGTCTTATCCATTGCATGGTACATACAAATTTATAGACAAGAATTATATAGTGAAGTCAACTAAAATATTTATATACAGACAATTTAAGTTCATGGCATCACAGAACCAAAGGTCCAATAAATATGAAATGTTTTCTATAAAAAGTTATAAATATTGACCGAAAATTTGTTGTTCCAGAAAGAAAGGGATTATCAACTCAGTTGTTTGTTTCTTTTGTCAAAAGACGAATCAAAGGTTTTCTTGTCTAATTATAATTATGGTAATGAAAAAAAGAAGATGATAGGTTAGCTCAGGTTAGGCTAATCTGGCGGTCCAAAGAAACAACAATTAGGCCTGACGCCCATTTTGTTACAACAAGGAGCTCTGTTCTACTCAACTTTCCACATCAGCGAACTAACTCTGATAAGTAGATGTATTCAGAAGATGACCTTTACCATAAAAGGTGGTCCAGCTGTTTTTGTGGCTTCTGCAGAAGAAAATGATATACGAATATACGTATACGTATACGTATTCACCGGACTTGGCCCCCGCTGACTTTTTCCTCTTTCCAAAACTGAAGACACTGATAAAAGGAAATCGTTTTGCTACGATTGAGGAGATAAAAGAAAAATCCAAACAGGAGCTGTTGGCGATACCAAAAAAAGCGTTTCAGAAGTGTTTCGAGGATTGGAAAAAACGCTGGCTTAAGTGTATTATATCTGAGGGGAATTACTTTGAAGGGTACAAGATAGTTGTTGATGAATAAATAAATACTTTATTTTTTGATCACACAATAACGGTTATTTTTTGATCCCTCCTCGTATACAAACAAATTCCAGTTTTTAGCTCGCGACTCGATTTATAATATTGTCGAAAGAATTTATTATATGTGAAAAAAATGTCATATAAAACAAACCGAAAATATATATAAAAATGGCAAAAAAAGACATACAAAATGAAATTACACTTGTGTGTAGCAATCCTGAATTCGCACACTTGAAACAAAAGCCGTACTTAGAAGTAAATGAAATATATACCATTATTTCCTCCATCCACTTTAGCACAATTTCTCATATTCATTCAGCACTAAACATTTTTCTCCTCAGCATTCCTGTTTTAGATTACGGCAATGGAAACACACACCCCAGTGTTTAGCTGATTGTAATAAAGTGAAATCAATTGTGAAATTGTTTCAATCCAATCAATAAAAAAGGCGGTGAAATTGGACATTTCCGCATCAAATCACTTTTATCATAGGCTCACAAATGTGTTTACTAACTGCAAAAGCAAAACAAATTCATTTTGTGTTTTGCTCACACAACTTTCCAAAAGACCTTTGATGTCCTAATGGAAATCACTTGCCAAAATATGCAGTGAAATCAATATCAATAGAAAGGAGAACTTGATTCAGCCGTATTGAGAGTGGAGTATATGAACATGACGTACAAAATAATATAAAACGCTATATAAATACAATGAAAATGGCGGGGCTTTTATCGTTGTTGCACACTCAACTCGAAATATAATATTCAAATAGTCGGGGAGTAAAATGAACACAGACGATTTTAAATAAACAATTTGGAAGAAACAATTAATACAAATAAGGAGTTATGAACGTTAGTAACTCTATTGTACTTCACTCAATTTTGGAATGTGTTGAAAGGAAATTGAAAGCAGCTGAAATGAATGAAACAGTGTGCAATGGTGGCCTGGAAGCAGAGCAAACAGAGTGTTATAGAAATGTGAAATTCGTTAACCTTTTTAATGGGTCGAAATAAATAAAAAGACGATGCGTCGTGGCGTGAAAGTTGCAGTGACTAAAAATTATGAAAGTGTTTTCAACGTAAAAATAAAGTTCGTTAAATAGTGTTTCAGGTGTATATCAAATGCATATACGCCCACTTTAAGTTGCTGAGGAACCTTTTTTGTAGCGATCCTTGGTTAATAATGTAAATGGTGCTTTTCAACTCTTCTTATAAATCTTTAGATTTGACTGCAATATTTGTGTGGGTTCGATACACCAAATGTCGCAGCAGGATTGGAGTTTACATGATGCCGCAAGACCTACCCAGCTTCCGATTTGCATGCTTGTAGAACTTAAACGAATTTTTATGTTCAATTGTTCTGTGGCTCTATCTGGCCACAAGTCAATGTAACAGTAGATGCTTACTTGCGTGTAGCACAGTTGCTGCATTTGCCCCAAAGCGATCGATTTAATATGAATCCTTTATGCCACACTGTTCATAGTTTTGATGGTAGTGGAAATTCCAACTATTACGAGTAACTTAAACTTGAGAGCTGGGGAATGGTTCCCACAATTTCACTTCAGATTTTATTCACAAGTATGATGATATTTGTGTAAATTGTGAACTGTTGACAGATTGATAAGGATAAAATGTCCCCTATGATTATTAGTATTAATACAATTTCCATAATGAAAATTTTATCCGTGTTTGAAATCTAATATTTGGGTATTCTGACGATGAGGAAAGGACATTATTCTTGTCAGCCAGATATATACAGCTCGTTTAAATCATATATAGTTGGAGGGAACTTTTGTTATTTGAGTCTTTTTCATGTTTGACTAGAGAAATACATTGTAATGGATGGCACAAAAAACAAAGGATAAAATTACAATTCATTTCAATGTGTGAAAGTAGAGTGGCGGAAGTTTTGGATGTCGGAAGAAATTTAACTAATGACTATTACAGGAAGACAATTGAATTATAACTGTGACAGTTTTAGAATCACACAGTGAGATCCACTGTGACACAATTAATCTGTATTAAAATCCATAACAATATTTCTTCAATAAGAAATAATTTACATCTTAAGTTGGAACTATAATTTTCGGAATTTATGTATATCGACAAAGATTTAGGTGAATTATACAACGGAGGAACCTTCTTTGTAATTATTGCCTTTCAATAATAAATGTAATTTCAGATTCTGTTAACAAAAAGACAATTTGAAGTATTGAAAAGGATTAAGAATTCCTTAATTAAAACACAAAATAAAACTTTTCTAACATAAGTGAACTACTAGTAACTGAAAAAAATATATCTTACTTATCATGAACTGAATCGAAAATACGCTTATTCAATAATTCATAACAGTTTGTGGAAGTGAAATCAGAATTGATTACTTTTTGAAAACGCATTGTTATTTTTGTCTCTACTGTTTTATAATTCATTTGTACACATAACCTCAGATACTTGTATGTCCACATCCCATAGTAGCTCTCGATCCTTCTTATGTGAATCTTTTAGCATACGTTTCCCACTGCTGGCAGACATATTTTCGATAAGTCTGCACTAGTTTGAAGGATTATTTTGGATGAGAGACTTGAGTATCTTTTGAGATTAATTGGCAGCAAAATCTTCTAAGAATTGAATCATCAACACCAATCCGACTTCTATTACCCGGTGAGTTGACCAAAATGCTGTCAGTGAAGAAACACGAACAAAATACAGCAACTCCAAGTAAATTCAAATCGAAAGTCATCTAGATTTAATGACGAACTAAAGTGCAGTTGAAGTGCAGTTACGTAGAAATATACCGGTCAACAAGTAGAACTTGTCTCGGCGCGTTTCACTTATTCAGCCATAATGAACGAATTTTGTTTAGACTTGGCATACTACTTCCTTACTCAGGTATATACACAAGGGTTTATTTTTACAAGGACTAATTCAGAATATTCACAAAGAATATTATTATTTTCATATATAACCAATCTTTACTCGATTTTAATATGCCTCCAAATTATGGCAATATTGCTTCTGTTGAATCAAATTAATTTAAATATTATCCCATGAACTTATTTTACACAAGAAAAGGAAGGGCAGTAGCACTAATCAAGATACCTCCAGAAGCGGTGGGAGCAAAATGTAAAATTCGCAATGGTAAACAAAATATAAAAGTGTTCAAGGAGGAAATTCCTAAAATATAATTTTAGTCTTTAATGGAAGTGAACTGCCAATACCACAGAGTCACATTTTTAACTCCTATATTCTTATATTGAGAAATTATTTGCTTACAAATTTTAGTGACATCCAAAGGACAGGTATTCAGTTTCAAACTACTGGCCAATGGCAGGTTAATTCAAAGTGCAGAAAGGAACAGTCAAATGATCACCAAGTTCGTACCACTTATTATTCATGAATGGATATGTTAGTACGCTAGTATATGCCGAAAATGTTACCTTAATTCATGCTTGAGAAGCCAATATTGGCAAAGTTACTGGTATTTGTGATAGTCATGTAAAATTGGACTTCCGGAAAGCGCTTTGTGAGCCGTAAACATAAACATTTATAATACACTCATTAACTTAACCTAATTATTTATGAAGTATTCACATCTAATATGGAATCCATCCGTTGTGTTGCGGCACTCGTTCTGCATTCTTCTATAATCGTATTTTTGAAATCGGCGGATCCACTGCGGTGCAGTTCGTGAACTGTTTTCCCATCGTTCAGCTGTCAACGTTGTTGGGGACCCTACTTAAAGATAATTACCCTATCTATGATTCCACTGATGATATGTGAATAACGTGAGTAAAGAAGTCTGAAGTCGGGTTAGACCGACTACAAAATACCGTTTACCTTTTCTTGTGCGTGCGAGTTCAACAATTGGGAAGTTTTCTTCATAAATCATCATTAGGAACATGCTAACGGTAATTTTTGGTAGGGTGCCGTGAATTGATTATATCGACCCCATTTCTTTCGTATGGCTTTGTAGTGTCAATATAACCACCAATATAAAATTTCGCCAAAAAATATTGTGTAGGTCGAAAGTTATAATAATATGTGAATAGTGGGCGTGGCTGTAGAAAAAACACGCCCATTTTTTGTGCGGTGTTTACTGTTGTATCCCGCAACATTCCTGTGAAATTTCGTTGATAAATCTTTCATAGGAACCTAGTAATGATCTTTGGTTAATTGTGGGCGTGGCAGTGGTAATAATCTGCCCATATTTGGAATGCATGCTAGTACAGATCCAGTGTATACATTTACCAATTTGTTTTCATATGTCATCACTAGAAGCATAGATAGGGTAACTGTCTTTAAGTGGGGTCCCCGAAGTTCATTATATGGGTGGGAGGCGTATCCTTCCTCTGATCGACGGCGAATCTTGTATATGACTTTGTATACGTACTAATGTATAATTTCGTCCAAAAATATTGTATAGGTCGCAAGTTATAATAATATGTGAATAGTGGGCGTGGCTGTAGAAATAGTACGCCCATTTTTTGTGTGGTGTTTAATGTTAGTACCCGCCACATTCCTGTGAAATTGCGTTATTAAATCTTTAGTAGGAAGCTTGTAATGATTTTTGGCTAATTGTGGGCGTGGCAGTTCTATTATGACCTCCATATTCTGCACACACACTATTATGGACCCCAAGTATGTTTCTGAAAATTTTTATTCCGCTAGCATCAATACGAGCATAGGTAGGGCAATTTTAATTTTTGACCCAAAACTTCCTTATATCAAAAGCGGGCGTGTCTTTTCCCTGATCAGCCCCATTTGTTGCAGATAGCTTTATTATGTCCACATGTTCCTTCAAGTTAAATTTCGTTCGTAAATCTGCGCCAGAATTTAAGTTATTAATATTTTTTAATAGTGGGCGTGCAACTTAATATATACCGCCCACTTTTTGCATAGTGTTTAGTAGGACCCACATCTCCATAACTGTGCAATTGCGACACGATTCCATCAATCGGACCGAAGTTATAGTCATTTTAAAAAATGTGAAAAAAGTTCCTTATATGGGAGGTAGGCGGGGTCTTTGTCCCAATCGGCCCATATAGCAATCTGGTTCTGTATCTTTGTCCAGACTATACTTTCGCAAAATTTCATTAAGATAGCTCTAACGGTGTAGAAAAAAAGTGGCCACAGACGGACAGACGGACAGACGGACGGACAAAATCAAAATTGCTTAGAAAGTGATTCTGACCATATCTGTATATATATGTCCATACCTACCACGCCTCCTTCTTGAAATTGCAACCCCTCTCAAAAGCACAAAGTTAGTATACCCTATTTACCTTTTTTAAAGGTAAAGGGTATAAAAATTGGTAAACTATACACATTGGATCTGTACTAGCATGCATTTTAAATATGGGCAGATTATTACTACTGCCACGCCTACAATCAACCAAAAATAATTACTAGGTTGAATATTTATCAACGAAATTACGCAGAAAGGTTGCGGGTACCTACATTAAACACCACACACAAAATGGGCGTGTTCTTTTTAGGCCACGCCCACTATTGACATAGTATTATAACTTACGACCCATACAATATTTTTGGGCGAAATTTTACATTAGTATGTATATCGACCCTAAAAAGCCGCATAGAAAATTTGGGGTCGATCAGAGAAAGGATACGCCTCCCACCCATATAATGAATTTGCGGACCCCACTTAAAAGCAACTACCCTATCTATGCTTCTAGTGATGATATATGAATTCAAATTGGTAGAAGTATACACTGGATCTGTACTAGCATGCATTCCAAATATGGGCAGATTATTACTACTGCCACGCCCACAATCAACCAAAAACCATTACTAGGTTCCTATTGAATATTTATAAACGAAATTTCACAAAAAAGTTGCGGGTACCACCATTAAACACCACACAAAAAATGGACGTGTTCTTTTCACAGCCACGCCCTTTATTGGCATATTTTTATAACTTGCGACGTATACAATATTTTTGGGCGAAATTAGTAGCAGGATGTAACAGTTCCGAAAAAGAATGCATGCAAAATATGGGCAGATTATTACTACTGCCACGCCCACAATTAACCAGTACTCATTTTTGGGGCCGTATGCAACGCTCGTCAACGAAACTTCATATGAAGCTTCAGAGTGATAGTATAAAACAGAAACCAAAAATAAGAAAATTAGAGATGCACTTTATGAGCTACGTCCTGTATAGATAGGATCTTAAAACTTTGGACCTATACACAATTTAAAAAAAATTTTATTGACTTTATAAAGTCATAGAAAAGAAATGAAGTAGTCCAGATAAAAGACGGTTTTTCGGTTTTTTTTAAATATTTTTTTAAGCACGCGTCAATTATTCTTATGAATAATCTTCTGATTGCATTCAAAGGGTATTATTATATTTGTCAAAATTGAGCTAGCAGATTCAGTTTAGTATTTTTATAACTCGAAATTTCTACAAGATATATCAAGAAATGTCTCTATAGCATTATGAAATTCAACTATGAAACTTAGTGATCATTATAGGTGTAACATTTCAACCGACAAGGAGAAAAATATGTGTTGATCGCCATGGTTTAACTCTTACGTACATTTTATTTGAATGAGCGTGGTTTTATAAACTATAAAGGTAAAGGGTATTTCGTAGTCGGTCTAACCCGACTTCAGACTTCTT
Source organism: Clusia tigrina (assembly GCA_920105625.2). Lineage (NCBI taxonomy): Eukaryota > Metazoa > Arthropoda > Insecta > Diptera > Clusiidae > Clusia > Clusia tigrina. The sequence continues at coordinate 192,721,627 of OV050031.1, read as the reverse complement.
TACTCGTTCAATAATCAATAAGTAAACAAAAGTGAGTACAACTCCCACCGCAAGCATCCGTCGGATTCCATAATAGTGATTAGAGTAATAAGAATATAATTTTTGTTATTTTCAAAATTGCAATTATTTCCAATAATAAAAGTCGAAAACAATTATTTTTTAAATGAACTATATTCCACATCTGGAGGAAAATTTTACTTTTTAGCATCGCAAACTTTAGCAGACTTTAATTTATTTCGTCGCTTGCAGACTTCCCTTTGTTCTTTGTTTCATTTCGTATCATTTTATTGCACTACTTCATCTTTCCTCTACCAAGAAGAAGAACATACTCATTAAAAGGGGTCAGTGAACATTTCATTTCGTGGCTTCCCAGACACACTCTTGATTCACGTTTGCATGTGGTAATAAAAGTCAATAATTCATGCAGACAGCACAAAATTTTTAGTGCCTGAGGAAATGGCCGAGGAAATTGTGAGCGTTTAGCGAGTTCTTCAAATAATTTATCCTCTTTTATCCTTTGTTTTTGAGGGTTTGGGGACTTTTTAGCCGTCTCTTTTGCTAAGTGCACGATAAAAACGAAACGGAACTCAATGGCTCCGAAAAATGCTGCCGGAAGACGCTAATTTTAATGCTCTTCAAGATAAATTCAGCAACAGTTTTAAAAAATCTACACCAAAAGTCGCTTTCAATTATCGAGCAAAAGAAACTGAGTGGATAATAGGCATTCTGGTCATATAACATTAAGAAAAATACAAAATGAATTATTCAACCAGAGTTTATTCTTCCAATAGCTTAACCCTTGCTTTACTGGATTTTACCTAAATACCGGATGAACTCCCTTATCTTTAAAATTAGACTTTTCCTGTTACACACTTTAACACAGATAAAAATTTATCTCACTCCATGTGTGTGGTAAGAAGCTGTAGGGAAGAGAATTCTTACCTTTGCTCCGCATTTATGTTGTTCTGACGTTGCTACGAAGTGTGGCAGTAGGAAGTGTGGGTAAACCATTTGCTCTTTTGGACCAAACAGATTTTTATTGCTCGCAAAATGCTGAAACTCAAATTTAAGACACTCTGGTAAGTAAATTTGGTTGAGGAGTAGCGTTAAATTTGCATGATATATTAACACAGATGACACTACTCTATCAGGACTTTGGTGGAACCACTCACTCATGATTGCTGTGCGAATGATGGAAAAATGTTAACAAAATCTTTGCATATTCACTTTGCAATTTCATTCATACAATTTTTTTTTTTCCCAATAGAAATAAATACAAATATTGAACATGATATTTTACTTATATTGTAAATAATATTCTAATTAAGTAATAGTTAAATTAATATAATTTATTATACCATTGCATATAATTAAAATTGGTGTATTCTTTGTTAAGTGAATTGCTGTCAATTTAATTTACTTTTATGTGACTACGTTTCTCCAGTGATTCGGACTAAAAACAAATTTTCGTAAAATTGCAATCAAACTTTTAACGAAGTTCCAAGGCATAGCCATGGCATACAGTCTTGTTGGCAGATCTGGATTTGCAGCTATCACAATGATACAGTAAAGTCTTCTCTATTATTCAATATTAATATACGAATTAATTTCTGTCCCTTATGTTATGACGTAAAACTCCTTTGTAGCACACCAAACTCAAAGAAATTGGCCAGTAGAAAGCCATGCAACAATGCGACAGAGCCCCTGTCTGACAGCACCAAATACAAGTACACCACAATCTAAGCTGAAGAAGTCAATAACCTCATCAATTAGTAAAGCAATTTCTCCACTAAAGGCAAGTTCATGTACGTTGGCATTTATTATGCATAGGCTTTGGCAATGTACTTTGTATGTACATTGAATGGAACACACACCCACATACTTGGACTCGCATAGGTAATCAAAATTTTGATAGAAGGACAATAGCTTGAAAATTACTGCAGCAAGGAAAGCAGTCAAGAAGGCTATAGGCACCAAATGAATGCCTTTTACACTCAATGGCTGACCACAGTAGACGTGACTTGCAATGACCACCAGGAGGTGAATTGGGTGACCGCAGACAGAACTAGAAGTTGCTCTACACTGGACAAATGAATATAACTTGTTCGTGTTCAAAGACTTTCTAATAAATAAACTATATATGCTTTGCATTTTAAAATAAAATAAATTAAAATGTTTGCTATTAATTCTAAAAAGTCTGGGCGAGTTGTTTCCGACTGATCCGGAGTCGACAAGCATTTGAAAGGTTGTTTCAACAAATATAGAAAAGGGGTATAATATCCTGGGGCTTGTTCGCTGAACCCACAGCTCTGATCTGACCATGTTGTGGGGCGTAAGTTCACAATTTTATTTTTGAAAAATTTTTCCTCTAAAATATAAAGGATACTTGCCACTTAATCGTATAGTGTGGAAAAATTAACTTTCCTAAATTTAATACCTTCTAAGTGAGTCCACAGCTGTCAACTCTTACAATTAAAACTCTTCACGGCTTCACTTAAATATTTTTCTTATTTAACATTATAAGCCATCCAATAAAGCTTTCCCCCCAATAACATTATGATGAATGTCATGCACACACTTGTTGTGGCACAGTTTCGTAACAATATTTTAAAATGTCTTTTTGTCTAAAGCTCAGCTTTGTCTATTAGATTTCCTTCGTTTAAAACCTTTTCGAATAAGTCAAGTTTTCTGGTTTTCTTAAAGGCATTGTTGATGAATTTGATACAAATTATTTAAAACACAAATAACTAAATAATTAAACTAACAAACTAAAATAAAAGTATAGGTAAATATGTCAGTAGTAATAATTGTGTGCTATATTGAATACACGTAGCTTTTAATAATTATAACTGTGTAATTCACGACTTCATTAAAAACTTTTTTGCTCAAAGCAAAGTCTTGGCGCCACTTTAAAATATGGAATTCAAAAGAACTCTCCTGCATTTAATGAAAATTGCGCAGGCAAATAGTATGTGCCAAGAGCACATGCCCAAACAAATTACTCAGGTGTTTGCTTTGAATTGGGGTATATGGGATACAAGAATCTGCAATATATGTCAAAATCTCACACACAAACGCTCAAGGACTCACAGAAATATACAAATAAACTCAACCACAAAGGTAACATACTTCAATGAATTAAATACACAGAAGTACCACGCACTTAACGCTTAATAAAACTTTAAATGTGCACGTTTAATTTCAGTTCGCCCACATTAGCTGGAAGAGATTAATTGGGGGAATTGTAAACATGCAAGGACGAATGAGTGACTGTAGAGGCATATGGGGTCTCCCATTGCGACGATATTTAATAATATTCAAATCGTTTAACCAAAATTATGAAGACAATTTTTTTTAATTATAAGAAAAAGTACCTTTATTTATTAAAATTTTATGACAACAATATTTTAAATAGAAAAGTATGTTTTTGGAAATATTTGAATGTTTTTAATTTATAGAAAATATAAATAAAAAGTTGCATTCATTCACTAATATTATATTTTTACCAGGAGTCCTTAATAGCATTTTTCAGCACTAATATGCGTATATGTTTTTAAGTATATTCATCTACAATATTTCTACTATATTTCCCGCCAAGTGTCATTTTGTTTTACCTCTATCAACCCGCAGTCACAGAGACAGCAAAGCACGATTGCCTGTTCCTCCCCTAAACCTCCACACACTTGTTCAATTCAGAGCTGCAGCATTGTGAAATGACTGCCAAGTTTGTGCTTCGAAGCCTATGTGGCCTATGAAACCTTGCAACTGCCACATTTGTGTGTGTACCTGATATGTTGAGAGCTCTGCGGTGGCATTTATAGCTGCGAAGTGAGGGTGCTTGAACAATCGCAATTGTAATTAACTTGCGCTTTTCCTTCAAGGACACTTGAGCAGCAACCATTTTGCTGCCTGTAACTGTGCTCCTGATATGAGAGGGCGGAATATAAACATATCTGCAAAAAAATTCCAGTGAGCGATATTGGAAAATATTCAAATATTCTTATTTAGTTCAGAGAACTTTAGTAATGCTTTCAAATGCTTTCAACGATTGATGTTACTTTTTGGTAGCCTTAATATTTATCCCAAATCTCTGAGATCTAACTTTCTTACAGGTTTTGTATGAATGACTTTCCATAATGACTCTATAAGTGAGGCGATCGAGTAAGAGTCAATAGTTTAAGGTCAATGGTCAAAAGTCATTGTTCAAAAGTTAATGATCAAATGTAAATCATCAGAGATCTATTGTCAAATGTCCATAGATCCATAGATGTGCCCATGATCAAATTTCAATGGTCCAACATTAATAATCTGAGGTCAGAAGCCAAGATCGGAAACTGTTAAGTTGAAGGAATATGAAGTAAATATGGTTTCTCCTGCAAAGCACATAAAGAACAATGGTCAAGGTGCAAAAAGATGGTCACGAACTGTGAAGTAGTGGGAATCTTACGTAAAAGATTCCCTTTCCTGAATTCACTTTCACGTACGTGTGACCAGGCCAATATCGAAGGGTTTTGTTAAAAGTGCCACAATTCTGGACTTGCCATAACTGGATATTTGTATATATTTTCAATTTTAGGATTTTTTGTATATATGTAGTTTAGGCTCTTAGCTGACTGCAAAAATTTTCAAATGTTTATAAAGATTTTGAGAATGGCTTCACACATATTTTATTCGCCTAATTTGGTTTCTTGAAAAAAGCCTATTTTGTATATTGGGTTTGTGGAGGAGATCCGACAGCTTCAGTTGATGAAGTTGTTTTGCCTTTAAAGTTTTTCATGAAATTCAATATTCTAAATTTAAGAGTTAATGTGATTTTAAAGAACGAAATTGATTAAAAATTGTAAGCGATGCTTAAATTTAGTACGCCTTAAACAAATATTCTGAAATGTTCCTCCCATCCAAATTTATTTCTGCTGTTTACGAGATTGCGTTCTTTCCTCAGGTTTTGCTTTATAATTGCCAGTAAACGTTTTAATACCTCTGCTTGAATTTTTACGATTGAAGTGATATACAAAAGTGCATGTTTCCAATATAATTGTTAATTCGATTCACAATTGAGTCATTCGAACTTTATTGTTACTTGGGGAACATTCTATTAGGTGTTCACAGGATATTTTCACAAAGTTCGCAGTGAATCTCATAAAATCAAGGCAAAATTTTATTTTAATTTTATTTAAATTATTGCTGAACATTTCTGGAGTAGTGTTTCAATCAGTGAATTTATTTGTTGATCCTTTCATAACTTTTATTCTGTGTTCTATGAAGTTAATGTATCAGGATGGAAATTGATTGCCAGCGCACAAAACGGAAACATAAATTTGATTATAGGTAGTTTATGATCTGCGGTAGTTTAGTTTCATTTTAGCTTGTAATTTGTGAATAAAATTTGACTAACGCTAAAAACATGACTGGGTATAGTACATCAACTCGGCTACACCGAGTCATTAAACGGTTATATATGTGTTATGGGGCAAAAATGGTGACATTATAATTGCAGCCTAAAACAAGAAGGGCTCCACCAACATGTGGCGGAACTATTATGCGAGATTGTTGAAGAAGGAGAGGAGAAACCAGATTTTTGTGAAGATTTGTATAATGACTTCGTACCGCCTAACCATCATGCAGAATCTGATGCAGAAATTTAATTGATACTAGAAGAAGAAGACTTTCAAAAGGATAAGTAAAAGGAAGCCGTATCATAGGAAGGAGATTTTGATGACGTTATGGATGTCGAAGATAAAGCAATTATGGTGCAGCGTCCTAGTTGCGTTGCTTGCAAAATACCAAACTTGCCTGGCTTACTAATAAAGTAGCTCGCCCGAGTGCTGTTTCGTGGTACTAGTTTGGCCCATCTCAAATGATACAAATGAGACTCTTATGCTCTTATGTGGAATGAACAAAACCCCAACACAATAGAGAGAGTCGCGAATAACTTGACAAATACGGAAATGAGAGAGTTCATTGGGATTCTATTTCTAGCTGGAGTTAATAAGTCAAACGACGAGGGTGTCGATATATTGTGGACTACAGAAGCAGTTTTCTATTACCGTGCAACAATCCCGAAGTCTCGTTTCCAGGAAATTTTGAGGTTTATTCGATGTGGCAGTCACCGTACTAGAACTGCTCGACTGATTAACGATAAAGCTGTTCCAATATCTAAATTTTGGGGCTCGAATGAACAGCAATCTTCGTAGGTACTATCAGGTATCGGGAGAGAAAACAGTGAACGACCAACTATTCGCATATTGCGGTAGAACTAAATTTACCCAGTACATCCCATCCAAGCCTGCAAAATATGGGATAAAGATTAGTTCGAATGCGACTCAAAGGCATTCTATCCTTTTAAAAGCGATATTTATACTGAAATGGGGTCAAATGTCCTCCAAAAATCGTCTACCATTGGGAAAACACCGGGAGAACCAATATCTGCGAGAATTTTTTCACATCATTGAATTTGGATAGATGTCGAAAGGTCGTACTCTTCTTGGTAAAGTTCTTCGCAACAAGACATTCGCGCCAATTGGGTTGAAACAGACCGTAAACGAGAAGAAGAGTTGACAATCTTTAGTTTCTTGAATCAAAGCTTGTGTTGGTGTCCTACGAGGAACGCAATAATAATATATTCTAGTACGCCTTAACAAATTCTATTGTACCATAAAAAAAAGGAAGCAATTTATTTATTACAAAGGAGGCGTCGATACGATGGACAAAATTCTTTCTGCATACTCCACTTAACGTTAAACTTTGCAATGTTTATAACGGCTAAGCCCGCATTCATAGTATACTCAGAAAACAATCTCCTCACATTCCTACTGTCGATGAGGAAATAGCAAGATACAGTAATAAATACCTGGAACGACTAAGTAAGCATCCTAACATACTAGCTTCAAATCTTCTGGAGAGGACAGGCACAACACGGCGACTGAAGCGAGCAACACCACTAGATTTATAATAATAATTTTTTCTAACGCAATAGTTCTGAACTAACCTTATGGGAGATTAGCACTGGCTCCTCTTCCTCATGTTGATTTAAATAACTATTTTAAAAAATTACTTTGTGTATTGATTTATGTAGCTATTTAATATTGTTATTTAATTTGATTATTGCCCCAAGGGGCAGAATGCAAATAAAACTGGAGTTAAAAAAAAAAAAAAAAGCAAGCAGACAAACGACGAAAGTTCCTGCGAAACTTGGCAAAACAAATTTTTATGACAGCAATTGAAGAGCGCGCTGAGGTGTGCCCCAACACGGCAGGGTATCGTATAGCCTGTTGTCGACGGCTTGCTTAAAGTTTCCAACGATAAAGAGCCCAAGTACCCTGTTCGTTGTTAATTCTGTGCAATGGAAAAACGTACAACTACGAGCACGATTTGCATTGGTTTACGAAACCACTGTGCGACGCACATGCCATTATATACATATATACTTTAAGTGAATGCTGCTCCATGAAAACAATTTCAATTTTTTCACCTCAGCTGTTATTTCTACAAGCATTTTTGCTTACTTCGGTGCAACTTTATCTAAGCTGTGCATTTAAAGAAAAATTTTTTTTCAATAAATATGAAAAAATTATGTAACGACTCTTCTTTTGCCGGGGTATCCTCAGCGGAGTCCAGGAATCTTACAGAATTAGATTTTTAACTTTATTCTTTTCTGAGTTACAATTGATTCCTAGCGAGTCCTTGAACTCGAGATGATCCGGAACACGCGTGACTAGCAAAGGATCTGGGTGTGTACCGGAACACGCGTGATCAGAGATGATCCGGATAGCAAAGGATCTGGGTGAGTACCGCAACACGCGTGACTTGAGATGATCCGGAACACATGACTAGCAAAGGATCTGGGTGAGTACCGGAACACGCGTGACTTGAGATGATCCGGAGCACGTGACTAGCAAAGGATCTGGGTGAGTACCGGAACACGCGTGACTTGAGATGATCCGGAACGCGTGACTAGCAAAAAGTTGTGAGTTGAGTTTGAAGAATGAATGAATGAATAAATTGATTCCCCGCATTTTCCGACTTTATACATTTTTTCTAGCCTACTATTGTTTTATAGTTTTGAGTGAGTGAAATTTGTCAGTGGGCAAATTTCATTTTTACAACACAAATACATACTTGCTACACATGTAGACTTCCGACCGTCTACGTCTGAAACATATCCCGAACACAGGTTGAATTTACTTGAACAGCGCAAATGCAAAAATAAATTCAGTCAATTCAGTTGATTACAGTCGATTCAAATTATTTGTTTGAAACTATAGTTTTAATGTTGATTACTGAAAATATCAATTCATTTACGAAATAGTGAAGGAAAGAAAACTGTCACGCTACATTATTTCTTTATTTACTTCAATTTCTTTCGAGGTCATACCAATACATGCCAGAATAAAACACATTAGAGGAGAGAAATAGCATAACTAATGACTCGATAGTTATGACTTGATGTTTGTGTTCTGCTTTTCCTGATGTTTTACAGAAGGCTTATGGCTTATATGTAATTTTTTTAAATTAATGACTTACATATGGCTTACAAATCAAAAATGAGCTTATTGTTTATGACTTTTCATTAGAGACTTTCCATTACTGACTTATCAATTATCAGATTTTATGAATCTTCTTAATCCTAAATTCTTAATAAACCTTCCATTTGTGGCGTGTCATTGTGAACTTTTAAAAGTATTTCATCGTTTGTTCATACCTAGTCATGATTTAGGACCAATTCTTCACAACTGGTTCCACATACGATTGCAGATTCATATTGAAGCTACCTAGCGCTAGATGGCAGCACATACACAAATTTTTTTTTTTTTAAATTGCGATCTGTCAAACGTCAACTGTTAAAATTTCACCCAAATTCAACGATTAGTTTATTTGTTGTAGTCGTTTGAAGTAAGCAACCTTTGTGCTTCTTGAAAAATGGAAAAAAGCTAATTTCGTGCAGTAATTAAACACTATTATTTGAAAGGGAAAGCGGCAAAAGAGACAAAAGAAAAGCTCGATAAACATTACGGTGAGTCTGCTCCGTCAGATTACATGGTAAAATATTGGATTGCTGAATTTAAACGCGGCCGAACAAGCACTTCAACAATACCATCAACAGGAAGGCCAAAAGAGGTGGTTACTGAAGAAAATATCAAGAAAATCCTCGATATCGTTATGAATGATCGCCGAGTCAAGTTGCGTGAGATTGTTGAAATGGTAAACATATCATATGAACGTGTGTTCAATATTTTGCATGAACATTTGCATATGAAAAAGCTATCGGCAAGATGGGTGCCGCGTTTGCTCAGTGTCGAACAAAAACGAGTTCGACAGACCACTTCACAGCGGTGTTTGGACATGATAAGGCGTAATCCTGTTGATTTTTGGCGTCGATTAATAACTGTTGATGAAACGTGGGTCCACCACTACACACCTGAAACCAAAAATCAATCGAAACAATGGGTGGAAGCTGGTGGAAGTGCTCCGAAGAAGGCGAATGCAGTGAAATCGGCTGGCAAGGCCACTGTATTTTGGGATGCACACGGAATATTGCTCATCGATTATCTTGAAAAAGGATCCACAATCACAGGAAAGTATTATCGTGCATTATTGGATCAATTGATTGATGCAATCAAGGAAAAACGACCACATTTAAAGAAGAAAAAAATGCTCTTTCTTCAAGACAACGCACCGGTTCACACGGCATTAGATACGCTGCTCAAATTACGTGAAATACGCTTCGAATTGGTTAATCATCCACCTTATAGTCCAGATTTAGCTCCTAGTGACTTTTTTCTGTTTCCAAACTTGAAAAATTGGCTCGCAGGAAAAAGATTCATCTCAAACGAAGAAGTGATTACCGAAACTAACGCGTATTTTGAGGGGTTCCCGAAATCGTATTATTCAGATGGTATAAAAAAGTTGGAATATCGTCTTACTAAGTGTGTCGAAGGAAAAGGAGACTATGTTGAGAAATAAATGGATTTTGAAAAAAAAAATGTTTTTTTCCTACTTAGGTAGCTTCAATAACAATCCGCCCTTGTATGATGAATTTCAGTTAAATACTGGCCTCAAACACAGCTTCCCCTTAGTTTACTGTATTTAAATCTGCTGTGCAATCCTTTTCTTTGCCACCCACAAAAGTCGCTCATAAGTATGAGTAAGTAAGATAGAATTCCACCGGATACTCCTTTAATTGCTTTTGGTCTGCTTGCACTACCTTTGAAGTTATACCATTGAATAGCCATAAAGTGCTGATACCTACAAAAAAAAAAATTAAAAAAATTTAACACACTGAACCAATTAATTTCGCTTCTGACTCGTTCTCTGTGGGAATCCTTCATATGGCAACATTATGAGAAGCTACTTTTCAAGTCGCTCAGCACGGAAACTCGTAAAAATACTATCGTTACTCAAGTTTAAAACCTCCCTGCAAAGGGAATTTTAAATCATGCAAGCCTTTGAAATCTTCCACTTTAAGTTCCCGCAAAATGTCAGTAATGACGTCAGCGACACCTGCTGCTGATATAGCTAGGGGCTCATATGTCAATCCGACCATGAAAAGTGAAATGTGGCACTCTAATTGAAATTTAATCGAATTTCTTTATGAACACGGAACAGCAGATTACTAGAAATGTTTATTGGGGCAGGCTTTACAAAATTTGGGTCATGACAAAAATCAATCTGAGAATATCTAACGTTGATACAATATAAAATGTGTTGAAACAAATATTTTTATAGGATGCATTTTTAAATTAAATATTTGCATGGTCTTTTTGTAGTTGCGGTGTTTTAATTTATTTTTAAGTTTTCACAAGTTAAATAGAATTTTATGAAACATTTCTGGGCCGAATTTGCTAAAGATATAAATAGATTATTTATAAGCAGGTGGAAATAAATTATGGGGTGAATCTTAATGTGTATATTTATTAATGGCAACTTTAAAAGGCTTTAAATAAGGCAAACTTTTTTTGCAATTTCAGAGCTCATCAGCAAATCTCAACCTTGTGATTTATTTATTATTAGAGTAGACTATCGATGCAACCAAGGCATATTGTATATACGTGTAGTTGTTTTGTACAAAAATCTTTGAAATTTACCAACCTGAATAGGGTTCTGGGCTAAGCCAGTATGATATAATTAGTGAAAAAGTAGAAAGCAAAGCCTTATGACGTATAAAACCATTCAAGGAACAACACTGCATTTGTGGGGAGAATATTTTTGTATTAATGAAATTGTATTAAGAAGCTAATATTTTCTTTTAGCCATTCGAATTCCATTTGAAAGCTTTCTGCTATTCAAATTCTTATATTCAACAAAGATTCAAAATAAGTAAATAAATAACCTGTTTAATTCCAATTTGCTTGCAGCAGGTTTATTTCACATAATTTGGCGAGAGCTACTAATGCAATCCAGGCAATCGTAGGAATCCTGACAATACTGAAAAATGTGGCAAATGCAAGAGGAATTAAATGAACAGCTGAATTGGTTAAAAATGGCGATGGATGCAATTAATTTCACACCAAAATTAATTGAATTAAAATTTGTTATGTTTTAAATAAATTTTATGTCGATCAGAATTTGAAATAGTTTCACATTTGAGAGTAACGAATACCAGAAAAATACCTGTTTAGTCACTAGAATAAAAATGTATACAAAAATTTTGCTATGAAAATTAAATGATTATAAATGCCGCAAATGTGGTTTAGTGACATTAATAATATTTCTGCTAAACTGTTTACACGACATTTTCTTTGCAACATTTTAATGTGATTATATAGCATTAGCTATATACTTGTATCTCAAGGATCCTTGTTTTGGCGACACTAACTGATCTTTTTTCCGGTATCAATGACTACTCAATTTCAAAAAAAGAACTGTTAAGAAACTCAAAATTATCATCTATTTTTAGTTCGCCGGTAACAAAAGTTTAAGAGTTTTCTGTCCATTCGAACTTTGCTTCCTTACGAAGCAGTTTATAAATTGGCAATGCAATTCCGGCTAGTCCTTCTACGAACTCTCTATAATAGTTCTATAAAAGACCTAAGAATATTGCACTTCCTTTATGTTTCCTGGAATTGCTAAATTTTTTACGTATGCCAGCTTCTGCGGGTGAGGCAGAGATGGCCTAAACAAACCACCTCTCTTCGCAAAAATTGATACTTCTCCGTTTTCAATTTCAAGTTGTGTTCTAGTAATTTCTGAAGCACCTTGCACAAGCGTTGCGAATGATGCTGAAAGTTAAAATTATTCAACATTTTTATGGAAAGCATCACAAAAATGTATCACATGCGAACTTTTCGGAAACATTTTTTTAAACTTTGCCAATTTCTCACTTGAACAAAAGTCAACTTGGTGCTGCTTAAAAATACAAGCAAAGTTTTTACCTCTATAATTTTATGCGAAATAACTTAAAGAAGACAAATTTAAAAATGAAAAGTCTTAGTGAGAAGTTCAAAAAGTGTTTTTCAACAAATGGCTGATCAGAGAGCTGTCAAAATCAATAAAAAGAGTAAGTTAAGAGAAAATGCATGCCACCCTAGTTAAAAGGATGGTTGCTATTCAAAAGCATGCATTGATACTCGTATATGCACCCATGTGCAAAAATTATAAATAAATTGCTTCCTGCTTTTTCGATACTGTCAAAAATATGAGTAATTGTACGGAAGGTACATAGCACAGGAGCGCTTTCAAAGGAAAGGTGCCTTAGGGCTGTCTGGAAAAGAAAATTGCATCTTGAAAATTAAGCGATCAAAAATCTACCGATTAACAAATAATTCCATCAAACAGAATAATGATAAGTTCTGAAAATCGATCGTACACTTATGTCGTTTTAGAAAACATAAATGGAAATTTTATAATGAGTAGTAATCAAAAATAATAGTAATTCTTTCAGTTATACGTACACTAAAGCACTGTCTGCAAGGGCCTTCGACTTATGTATTATTCTTTACAATGTTGGAGTATAATTATAGAATTATCATTTTAAAGTATTATTTTTCACAAAGCCTCAGAATTATTGATAAATAATAAAAAAGAAATAATAGATTTTTTGTTATATATTTAATTTGTAGAGTAGTATACAATTTTTGATATAGTAATTATGTTGCTGTCATCAGTCCGCTGAAGGCAATCTGAGGGTTTATTGGTGGTGAATACAGAAGTTTTGATATATTGCAATTATAATAAGGATCAAGGTGGTGTGCTACTCTGACGTTATTTGAGATACTAAAATTTGGTTGTACCAATTAGGATATGTGAGTGTGTATCAATGGTTTGGCCAATTCTAAGACTTGACAAAGTTTTTATATTTTACTCATCTCGTTTTTATACTTTACTCTTCTTGGGATATAGAAGATTGCAGTCTTTGCAACAGTGCTGGTTTTTGCTCAAATCAATTGTCAAGCTTGCATATAAGAATTTTTGAAAAATAAAGTCAGGGTTCAGGGGTCAGGGCTCTTTGATGTATTATTTAGCTTTTCTCTTTGCGATTTCCTTTCAATGGATTCCTACATGTCCAGGTACCCAAAATATTTTTGATAGTATTATTGTGTTGCAGCAGAATGTTGCGGGTTTTTACAATTATTGGAGTGTAGTTTGAGTGGTTGGGAGCAGATTCAATTATGGATATAATATTACTGAATATAACGTAGTACTAACGAGGGTCGCAGGTTCAAATCCTGCCACGGGCTTGGTCTCCAAAATGCTTCTTTCTATAAAATCTTTTTCTCTTCGAGTCGAAAGCCTCTGTAGCTAGTACTCATTGCCTAAACACCTCGCACTCATAATTTATTATGGTGTAAGGAATAATATAAAAATAATGATAATAATAACGTAGTTCTTTAGTTTAGGAAGAAAAGTGTAACTTCAAGTAGAGCTGCTCTTTTAGCTGTAAATACCGAGGCATAGACAGTGTCATTTTGATCCATCAGTAAACAAGCAAATCAATTCCCATTCCGTATTAAGTGGCATAATATAATTTACATGAACTCATTAGTACTGATGGAGTGTTTGAATAGCTTTAGAAATTTATTACTAGGGACCAAACAGAGCGGCGCCGATGGAGTTTGAAGCAGAGATATTCAGCTCTTTCAATGTTAGATAGCGTGAAATTGTGGATGGTTTGCTAATTAAAAATATGAAAAAAAAACTTAAGAGATAACCAAAAAATAATTTAGAAAATTTTAGAAAAATAAATAACCAAAAAGATTGTAAAACATTTGTTTGGTGAAAGGGTTTACAAATTTTAAATAACTCTAAAGAAGCTCAAAATTATCATCTATTTTTAGTTCGCCGGGAACAAAAATTCTACAAGGCTCTATTTTCACTTCAATTGCATTTTTCATTCCTTTCAGCTGCTAACTACGTTATTTACTCCTTCATACTTATTTCCGCATTCTCCTAAAAATTTAAAAATGGAGCAAAGTTGTAGACCCTAATCACAATAAAATTACGCGAAATTCACTGTCTCAGGTGGGGAGAAGCACAATACCATGGAATGAAGCCACTTCCTCACTGCTGCAATGCGGCATAATACACCTTTTTTCTCTATGTGACTGCAATGCCCACGATTCCCCACCGTGCTGTGCTCTCGTAACCGATTTCGTATTAATAAATTTACGAGGCAGCGTTCTCCTTTGGCTGCACACCTTGTTACCACAAGTGCACCGCATTGCACACTAATTGAGCAGGGAGACAATTGAAAGAAGTCGGCAACAAGCATTCTGGGCAATGTTCTGAGTGCGATCTGGTTCTATTTTTTATGACAGAAATTACGCAAACAGAATTACGAAAAGTTCTAATAACCGTAAAACAGGTGCTTATTATATCCGTATTGCACTGGGTGTATAACAGCAGCGAACTTTGTCAAGTGCAATGTGTAAACTAGAAAAACTTTAAATAAAAGTTTAATTCTGCAGTTATTGGAATAACGGAATAAAGTTGGAAATATTCATTTAATCCGAATTAAATTTTAGGAGGTGTTTGTGACATAAATTCTCATCCGAAACCCCTTTACGATATTGATTGGTCCTTCTGTCTGTAACCACATGACATGGATAATAATCAGGAGACTGAACGGAATGGCCACGTCTGCACTGCTTTAGGTGAGAATGACTGCAACCAGGATAGAAGCTGAATGTCTCACTACCCTCTGAATTATGTGAGTGCGTCTATTTATATCCTTCGAGCTCAGCAGTGTCGAAGAGTATAATCATTTTGCATCGAAAATTTAATTTCCATGTGTCAATAACTGTGTAGTTTTATTGTGTCAAATGTCATGGAATTAATAATAATAATAATAACTCTGTAGCAGGTATTTATATAATACAATATGAGTAAAGTTCAACTAAAGTAAAAGTATCAATCCACATTTTACGTATACTCGTATAGTACTCATATAGAAATTTCCCTATAGTAGGATACACCTTTAATGTTAAAATGTGTAGAAACATGTGTGGAAGATTTCGTTCATATCTGCTGTCGTAAAGAATGAGATTAATATAACTTCACAATAAAAATTCTGAAGGTATCAATTTCCACAAATTGGCAGCTAGTCACAAATTCATTGCTCCTCATTACAAAATTCTATACAAAAATACATGCTTCAGGAAGGAAATATGAAATAAAATATTTAAAGTAAGTAAAGTTATGGATCTGTAAAGAAAAATAACAATCTTCAAATATTCCCTCCTTGCATATATTTGTTTCTAGGAAAAACAAATTTCCTTTCTAGAGGAGCAGCTCATTTACTTTGAGCCACTTCCAATAACAGATGACCTCCCATTTGCATACCCTGACTTAGTTGGTGTTGGCGTTTAAGTACACAATAAAATATCTGCGTTTTTATGAGATATTCAAAAAAATTTACACAAAAAAATTAATTCAAAACTGTATCACATAGCGCAGGATGAGCAATCAATTAACTAATTGTGGGCATGTCTGAAATGATTACTTCTATTCAGATTCTAAATGAGGCATTGCTGGAAACAGAGAAGCAGCCATATCTTTCTAATTTATTTATTTTTGTCATTATATTATTTAATCTTTTTTCATGGGTAAGTTCAATAAGAAATTTTTTTATTATAATTCAAATAAACATCTGTGAGGCTGTGACACTAACATGCTTCACTACACCGTGATGGCTGACAAAATGCATTTCATTATTATTAAAATCTGTAAAATTGCAATATGTTTATTTTGATTAAATTCTCACGCACTGAAAGAATTTTCCGTGCCAAACTTATTTCACTTAACTTATTTTGAATAACATAACAATGAAGGACATTAAAGGACTCTGACGAAATTGCCAATAATAACCTCAAAGCAATTAGGCTAATTTTTTTTATATAGTTTATAGCATATCTTGACATATAAAGTGCATAAAAAATATAAAACGATTTATCTCCCTTTTAGTGCATATTTTAATTAATAATTTATAATCAGATACCATAATAATAATAAAAAATTATAGAATATTGAACTAGTACTTCATTGGATTACCGACAACATTCTCTCAAAGAAAGCGTAGATTTTGGATAAAATCTATTATTTTACAATAAGTAATTTAATAATTCAGTTTAGATTACACCGCTTCAATAGGTTTGTATCTCAGGATACATTGAAATTCAAAATCATACGATGTAAAAGTTGACTGTATGTGGAATTTGAACTGCCACTCGCTACGCCCTTCCTACTTACAGCCCTCATCCCACATAATCGTAAATCATATTTCGACAAAAATTTATAGCATATAAAGAAAAAATTCTAGTGACTCATTCAACACAAGTCACTTCTGGTAGTAAGACCACCTTCGAATCGTATCGCAATTAAAATGTCATCTTTCTAAGAAGGTTACGTGAACACGGGCGGTATGGCGCGACGGTGCAGACTCAAATAATGCATTGACATATCGACAGCAGCAATGAATCAGCACTATGACGGAGAACAGATGGTCTAATAATATGTACGAGGGCAGATTGATATTGAAGCTACCTAGCGCTAGATGGCAGCACAAACACAAAGACCACTTCACAGCGGTGTTTGGACATGATAAAACGTAATCCTATTGATTTTTGGCGTCGATTAATAACTGTTGATGAAACGTGGGTCCACCACTACACACCTGAAACCAAAAATAAATCGAAACAATGGGTGGAAGCTGGTGGAAGTGGTCCGAAGAAGGCGAAGACAGTGAAATCGGCTGGCAAGGTTATGACCAAGGCCACTGTATTTTGGGATGCACACGGAATATTGCTCATCGATTATCTTGAAAAAGGATCCACAATCACAGGAAAGTATTATCGTGCATTATTGGATCAATTGATTGATGCAATCAAGGAAAAACGACCACATTTAAAGAAGAAAAAAATGCTCTTTCTTCAAGACAACGCACCGGTTCACACAACATTAGATACAATGCTAAAATTACGCGAAATACACTTCGAATTGGTTTATCATCCACCTTATAGTCCAGATTTAGCTCCTAGTGACTTTTCCTGTTTCCAAACTTGAAAAAATGGCTCGCAGGAAAAAGATTCATCTCAAACGAAGAAGTGATTACCGAAACTAACGCGTATTTTGAGGGGTTTCCGAAATCGTATAATTCATATGGTATAAAAAAGTTGAAATATCGTCTCACTAAGTGTGTCGAAGTAAAAGGAGACTATGTTGAGAAATAAATGGTTTTTGAAACAAAAAAATTTTTTTTTCCTACTTAGGTAGCTTCAATATCAATCCGCCCTCGTAAGTGCACTGTTTGCAACCACATTTGCAATTACTGCAGGATTGGCGTCTCGGAACAAAAAGAATCCATATTTTATTTTATTCCCAACAATTAACAAACCGCTAGCACCCTTTTTTGTAATTCATACAGGGACTGGAAGAACTTGATTGCATCCTTTTGAAACGTTCACTGACCCTGCGAAACATTGCATATTCTTTATACTTCCGTATTTCTCGCAGCTACAGTCGTAACTACAATGCCATGGTCAACTTTGCCAGCTTTTTTATAGGATATGGAATTCGTTACTATCAGTCTGCACGGAAGGATAGGACAAGACCATAATGAATGTGCTAGCAGGAAATGGCGTGGTTTTGTATATGTGTACAAATTCAGTTAGGAACAAGTTTTCTGAATATTTTTCACTTTTTTTGTGTGGGGCAGATTTCTGTTATTCTTTGTATTCCACATGATCACAATATAAACTAATACAGATTTCAAATTCACTTGAAATAATTGGATACAATTTACTTGTAAAGTATGCCCAATAGATTTATGGCAATGGTACGATTATCTTTTCTCGTTGACCAGCCAATTGAGAATTTAAGATAACAATAATTTCAAAAATATCATTCATTGATTTTTTTTTTTTGATTTAGGTATGCTAAGGAATGCCACTAAATTCTCATATCAGTAGGTTTGTTGGACCATTCTACTCCGCTCAGCTTGGAAACACTTAGAGTCTGATTAATTCAATTTGTGGGGGTCCTATTTTGAATATCAATATTAAAATAGAATAAACTAGCAATTATTTCAAAGATGTATTTTTAGGTAAATTTTTCAATTGAACAAATTTTTCCTAGTTACTCTATTGTTGACTTACCACATCCCTTCCATTTTATGTCGTAAAGTAATACGCGAGCTTTTTAAGTATACGACTAGGAGCACCATGTGCACAAATTCACGCTACACACCTGAAAAATTGCTTAATCCGTATTCAAAGCTGCCAATAAAAGACCCTTTGTTCGAAGAGTCTTTTCCCAGGACTGTTGATGTAGAAAAGTGCTGCGAGTTTAAGTACGAAGGAACTTTGGTAAGTGAACTATAAAATAGTAATAGATATTAATGCAGAATACGCTGGGGATAGTATTGTATTCACAGCAGTATAAGTAAGGAGTATGGAGCGATGAATTTAGTTTAATTACACACATTTTACTTTATTCAATTTAACGAAGTTTATACCCCACATCGTTAGCTATAATGCTTGTAACTACAACTAATTAAGTGTCGACAATTGAAATGATCTCACAGAAAAATATCAAATATTTGTGAGTATTCAATTTGAAGATTTGGGGTAGGGAGACTTCCAATTATTTCCTTAATAAATTGTACCTTATTGATACTTCCGAATCTTTTCTATTTCATTTTCTAAAAGTTGAATATATTTGAAAACTTGATTGCCTTGCTAAAGGCATACCAAAATTGTTTCTATAATTTCATAATTTTTCAATCCAATTGTGAACACACACAAATCATTCCATTCAAATATATTAAAACTACTTTCAATTGAAACGACGTCTTTATGAGTAATCATTGAAATCAGTTTCATAACTTCCGACGAAGCATTTTCAAACTCACCCCAAATTTGTATATTAAACACTCGTCTCGCTGTCTTTTTAAAAATTAAACAAAATTTGACATTCCTCCAAACGGGAAATTTCCTATCGGCAGTTTTGTTGCATCTGCCAATATTGCTTGCTACAGAAACATTTCTTATTTTTTGTAGTCTTCTATTGCGCAAAGGTAGGAAAAATTTACTCTTTCATTGTTTCCGGGCAAAGTTTTGCTCCAGAAAGTGTGCTTATTAAAGTTTCACATTGAGCTGTATTGAGCAACACTTTCTCCTTTTGGTGTGCACAAAGATTTCATCTAATTATTTAATTGATTTTACGGAAACATTTAGTATGAAAGAACTGGAAAATTGAGACGAATTTTAAAATCCTTAAATGTCAAACATTTTTATATAATTGAGAATTAATATTAAAATGAAATAGCCATTTCATTAAACATTAATAAAGATTCCATACAATGTAAGAATGTCTGATTCCAAATATAAATGATACGATGTAATGCTATTTGTAATTAATGATATGTTCCTAGTCATATGAACAATGGTGCTGTCTCGTTCTCCCCAATATCCTTAGAAATAATTAATAAAAATAACTTCGCTAGTTGCATTGTAATGGCATTGAAGCCATTCTGATCGGAGCCAATCTCTTTGGAATAACTTTCAGATATCTATATAAAAGTAACACATATACTCCCATATTTATTATATCCGAGATTGTCCATTAAAAGAAAATCAACAGAAATACGTTTATATATATCAAAAAATTTAAATAAAATTTGTAATATGTAATTTATTAATATAATATATAATTATAAAATAATTATGAATTGGAATTGATTGCTTAATTAAACAAATTCAAAATCAACATATTTATATAAAGTCTTCCAGTACATTCTTCACAATTAACTTTTAATTTATTTACTTATAAATTTATTAGTAAACTTAATTAATTAATTAATAAGTATAATCTTGTTTAATGAACTTAAAAATTTAAATGAACATATCACAAACTATTTAAAGTTCTCATTAATAAGCCTTTATCTTAAAGAAAAGCACAACTACTGCATTGAAGTGTTGAAGCTCTCAACATCGAATGATAGAGACTTACATCAAAGTGCCAAACATAATAGTAAAACATTCCAGTAATGTGGACACTCTGCAGAGATAGTGAACAGTATGCGAAACTTTCTCCTTAAGTAAGCAATTTTCTTATATTTGTTGAAAATACCTTAGAGCAGCAAGCACAAGGGTTTAGTTACGATCCTGTGTAACACGTTTTGCGTTTGATTATATTTTCGTCTCACACACACGCTCGCTCGTATTTTCATTCATGCTGCACAATTTGTAAGGAATTTGTAATAAGAAATTGCAGTGTCAGTGAGAGCAGGTCTTACTTTGTTGAATGGGATGCTACTTGTATGAAAATATGTTGCATACTGGATGAAAATCTCTTTGGAAGCGGAAGGTGACGCAGTCAATTCAGACAGTTGTAGACACGTTTGAGTGATAGTAGATATAAGGTCACAGTGCTGCACGAGATGTCTTTGTCCATGTTGAGAGTGGTTGGCAATACAAGATGCACAAGAACATCAAATTAATTCGAAGTTTCTCACGTGGCAAATTTGTTGCCTTAATCTTTGTAATGTTCTGTGCCAGTTATTTTCTATGTAGGGGGAAGAGCGCGATTATTAAAAAAAAATACTAAATTGGAATTAGAGAAACTGCAAAATTTCAGCATATATTTTTAAATTGAGTGTTCAGTTATATTGATGAAAAATATCGGGCACAATGTGAAGGAAGAAATGTAAAATTACACCATTTTAGGAAAAATTTAGCTTGTACACTCACACAAGGAACTCGTTTAATTAGTATCCAGTAAATAGGTTCCTATCTTTAGAGTACGATTGATGTTTCCATTGACTGAAAGAGTGTTCATGGAAGATTGTTGCCTCTCTAAAGCCCTGACCTTGTAACCAACTCATTCAGCATTCAATATTGTAGAATATCTTAAATAATATTAATCAAATTTAATCTAGATTAAATATTATAAAATATTTTACATCTAAACATTGTTTGATCACACTAGTCGACCCTTGCAAATATAAATAAAGCTCTAATACTATCCAAAATCGATTTCGGACATTCCATATATAGGCACGGTCCTAACACCACATTTAAACACCATGCAAGCACCATAATACACATCGCCTAGAAGTAATCTTCGTCGCGTCTTTCCTACATCACCCACCAAAGCTGTCCTAGCAGAACTAGGGCTACCGGATATAACTCAAAGAATAATTAACTACAACATGATGCGAATTCAAAAGTTACTCCACTGCAATAACCAGCTACTGCTCAAAGTAGTAAGATAATATTAATAAGAAACCCCGGACGCTCTCGCGCTGCTTATTGCAAGCCAAACAACTATACATCACCTCTCCAACACTCATCCACCCTGAAAAATATCCACAGTGGCTGATTCCTTCATCCTCAGTTAAAAAAAACTTAGTAAATCATTCAAAAAATTCGACCAGCGCAAACGAATGTATTCAACTTTACAAGGAAGCCCTTCATCCTTTTAGTGCAGAGTGGGAGCTTATTATTACCGATGGATCGAAATTAGATACCAGTGTTACGTTTGCAGTGACATGCGACTGGGTGACACAATAGTTGTTGGTGCATTGCCTAAATATTGCTTAGTATACACAGCCGAAGCAGTTGTGATGCATGAAGCGGTACTTTTCGCCTCTAAAAAAGATATCAAATGCATTATATGCAGTGACAGCAAATTTACTATCGAGGTCTTACGTAGAAAATGATGCTTTGTTGATTCAAAATATCTGAGAAATCTTACTTGACCATAAAAAAGCAATTAAAATCATGTGGAACAATTAAAATCCCAGGAAAGGGCAGATGAAAGGGCAAAGTTAGCCGGAAACGAACTGTTGCCAATTTTTAGCTATTTGAAAGCAAATACATCGATTCGTATTTAGCTTTTCTAATGCTAAGTTCACCAGGGAATGGATTGACTATCAACACCACTACAAAAGTATAATCCCACTGGTACTAAAATAATTTATCCTCACGACTGCTCATGCCGTAAGTTAAGAACCGACATACGCCTCAGAATAGGGCACACCATAATCACCCACAGCTATATTCTAAGCGGCACTTCTGCGTCTACCTGCTCCTTTTGCAACTCACCTGTGTTATCAGCCACTCATATTATTGACGAGTTTCCTGGACTCAACCAAATTAGACTAATTGTATTTGGAAATAAGAAACCACCAAACTACTTTAAGTCCTTCAATATGTATAATATAAGTGCTATAAATTCATTTTTAATACTATGTAATAAGAAGATCTAATAGAATATGATTCATGCAAATGTATAAATTTAGAAATGTAATAAGCATTTTACAGTCATAAGTTATCAATAGCCGAAGGCCCGGTTAGCCGGTGCTTTTTACCTTAGTGTAATAATTATTTATAATTATTCCTCTCTTAAATAAATAAATAAATACAATTATTTAAATTCACGGAACAAGCGAGAAAATAATAGGTTTGAAATACCATAATGTATGGGTATATTTACAATGTTGCTCTAAGCAAATTAAATATGTTCTGAGAATAGTAATAGAACTGAGTATAGTGGTATAATATTTCAGCGAGGAGGTGTGTAAGAAGGAGAAATAGAAATACAAATACGATAGACATAAATTAAAACTGTTTACATGTCTAATAGAACACGCATACTTTGACAGAACTCTGACTATCCATATATTTACCATATAATCTAAGATATCCTTTCTTCTTAATAGCATGCAGATTACCAATTATGAATTTATCCTCTGTGCATGATAAAGCTGTTCTGAAAAGTAATATATAAATGTATGAATCTTAATATGATCAGATGAATAAATCTTAAAAAAGAAATTGATGAAGGAATCTTAATATAATGCGATGAAAAAGCACAAATTCCTCTTTCACAAACGCAAACATTTATTTTGACAAAATGAAGATACAGAGTAGAGTACTGACTATACAAGTAGTCTAATGTATAAATGATTTAATGATTGAAATTAAAACCAAACTATTTCATTTGCATCTGTCTCTTTCATTTCAAACACACGCACACAGTCAGCCCTCTGGAAGTAATAACGCACTACTCCACACTAAATGAAAGTAATCTAAAAGCAATCGTCAAGTACTTAATAATTACATATTATAAAAACGGTACAAAAAAAAACCACATAGTTACTGCAGTCATGCATTTAATTCAATAAAAGCATTCCTGCTTATACTCCCCCTAAGGGAGACGCTATGCAAATGAAAGGTGTTGTGAAAGTCGCCGCCATTAATGCGGTAATGCGAGGGACACGCAATGTGGCATAATGGGGTAATAACCCATTTAATGTTATTGGAATGCTATGTGGAAGAGTTAGACTTCATTAACCTTAATCAAACTAAAGCATTTATGATGAAAATTCAGAGGGAGAGAAATTAAAGTGATTGAAATTGTTGCAATTGAAGAAATTTGATTTATAAAAGGGTAAAGTTAATTTAAGTACATAAATCAGAGGAAAAATCTGAAAAGTAACTATTGAAATTCCCGTTCAGTATGAAACTTCGAGAGAAAATAATGGTTTATAAATTTATGAATATAAAAAATGCATTATAAATAAAATATATATGTATGGTAGGCTCAAATGTGGTTGATACACAATCGTGTATTATTAACAAAATTCACTTCGTCACTCGGTGACCCTGTTGGCTATTAAATAAATAATTTCAATTTGAAATTATTGACAAAATATCAATTATTTCCAACACTCATTTTCTATTTGGCCAGGATATTATATTTAATTGCAAAACTGCAATTCAGAGGATCCCCACACTCTATTATTATTAATTAAAAAAGAATAACAAAGTTTCTACTTAGCAATCCCACTTTTCTTTATCCTTCTTGTACAGAATAACAAAGCTATAGAGCTGAAAGTATATGCAAGCTACGCCCATTAACTTTGAAAGCCTTTGTTTAAATCCTTCATTGCGGCAACTACAGCTGGTGCTGCCACCACCCGTTGTCCTTGCGATGGGTCAATATTAATAGTTGAATTGTAGCGGTTTAATTGGCAACTGATTGCTCCTTTTTTTGTTGCAGGACGCCACCAGAAAGTTCAAGTAACATTCCGAAAACAAAAAATAGACCTCCACAGTTGAAGCATGTGTGACTGTAAACATTTTTGAAATAATTCACAAGCGTCTTTTGGCGAAACTCTCGCCTGTAATTTGAAAATAGTGAAATTTTATTCCCTGTTTTCCGCACGCCATAAGACATCATTTTTTTCTTGCATGCACATCAGTAAATTAGGTGCATTTTTGTTCGTGAAAATGCATTCGCATGTTGCCAGTCTCCTGGAGTTGTGGAATTGCATTTCTTTGCTAGTGGAAACTGCGAAGCGCCCAACCGTGTGAAAAAGCGATGTACTCGTACTCGAATGTGGGCCATTTGATTTATGCGGCATAAATCAGTGGCTGAATAGGCATCATTGCCATCGTCTGTGAATGGCTTTGTTGTCGGCGATAGTACAGTAAGGAAACTGATGTTTCAATAAAAAAGTGCTGTAATGGTTCAGTTCCTGTTTTTTTTTTCTTCCTTATTTATGACTGTGGTATCTTTTATTAGTTATAGCTGCGAACAGTTTAAAGCTTGTAACTTTTTGCAAGAGAAGGAAAGGTCAAATAGAACTTAGTTCACATAGTCCAGAAACTGAATATGCTACGAAGAATATCTATAAATGGTGTGAATATATAAAAATGGTGTGAAAAATGTATAGAAATTCATCAATTGAGAACGGCTGGGCCGCTTTCTGTAAACTTTTTTGGCAGTTGTTCGTATTTTCGAGGAGAAGGTTTTTACGGAAGAAAATTTTGGAAAATCCCTCCGGAAAAGTCGCAAAATTGTGAAAATCGAAAATTGATTTTTTGTAAGAAATTTTGTATGAAATTATTCCTTAATGGCTTTCCAAATGAAAAAATAGAAAGTTCTCAGTGTAACGAAACGTCTTAAAAACAACCGGTGTAATACACCTCATTGACTTCAATGCTAAAATCAGATAAATGCCGTTATATGTTGACTTAGACTTTGCGCAATTTGACAGGTGTCATTTTGGCATTGTCATTTTCTACAGTAAATGTGCTATTTTTCTTGCCGCAATTTATTCGAGTTTTGTGTATTATTAAACAGATTCTGGATTGTCGTAAATCACGCATTATATCCATATACGGTAAAAGCATTACAATCAATTGAAATTCAGTGCAAAATTTATCAAAACATTCATTCTTAAAGAAAATAATTTTGTGTGAAAAAAGTGCGTTTATCTAATTGAATTGCGAGCATTCATACAGAAACATTTATTCCGTAAGTTTGTATCTTTAAACATAATTTTCTTTTGAATTGGATTAGTCAAAAACGATTTTATTGTTTTTTAGGGAGAGTTATTTGCTTGACTAATGCCTCGTATTAGACGATCAACGACGTGCACGTCGTCCCATAATTAGTCAGAATGTGCGTGATAATCAAACAGAAGAGGAACGTACAGAACAAAATGAATGGAGACGAGCCCATATTGCACAGCTTCGCGCTGCACAATCACCACCTCAAATTCGACAAAATAATACTAGAAGAAGAGCAGTCGTAAATGTAGACTTGAATCGTGCTGCTTTTGGATACGATTCTGCAATCGCCTACAAAGATCTTCGCTGCGATGATATCTGTTCATTGTCAGTCGTTTGCCAGCATTGCAATGCATTGGAGTTTCAATCGGAAACCCCCGGCTTATGCTGCGCTGGTGGCAAGGTGGAATTGCGTGTTTTGCCTCCTCCGTCAGAGTCAATGTATTCGCTTCTCTATGGAAATACAATTCAATCAAAACATTTCCTAGCGAATACACAAAAATATAATGGATGCCTTCAAATGACGTCATTTGGAGCCGAAGTAGTTGATCAACCCGGCTATAATCCGAGTTATAAGGTAATGGCGTCTCATTATTATCAAAATCAACAATTCTTCTCATTCCTTTCGAAATTGAATCCTAATATTCAGATTCAAGGTCAAATTCATCATCGAGCTGGCGCTTTGTTACCACCACCAAACGAAGATCATAAGTTTCTTCAGATCTATTTCGTTGGTGATTCGGCAATTGCACTAGATCAGCGTTGTGCAATTTTTACTGCAACTAAACGTGAAATTATTGAACAATTGCAAAATCTTCTGCATGAGCATAATCCGTTGGTTAGATTGTTCAAAACCGCATTGGAGACAATGCATTCTGACGACCACAAAATTATTATCAGAGCATGCCCGCTGGAGGCCATGCAAGGCAATTCAATGCTGCCATTATCAATGAAGTGTCAGTGGTGATTGCTGGAGAGAATGTGGAATCACGCGATATTGTTCTCAAGCGTCGGGATGGTGGACAATTGCAGCGCGTGTACGAGACTCATCGGTCATAAGATGCACTTCAATACCCTTTGATGTTCTGCGGTGGAGAGGATGGCTATCACTTCAATATAAAAATGGTCAATCCAACGACAGGTTTGTTTACAAGTCATTAATTCTTTCTTATTCTAAAACTTAGTTACAATTCATATTTCAGGAGAAGAAATGAATAAGAAGGTCAGCTCAATGAATTTTTATGCGTTCCGATATATGATTCGGGAAGAAATTGACAATCATCTGTTGAGATATGGCCGTTATTTCACCAGTTCTCCGTCGACATGTACGTCAAGGTCGAAACGGAGCGTCTCAATTTCCTTCGTTATAATCAGTCAAAGTTACGATCAGACGAGTATATTTACTTGCGTGACGCCATCTCTACTGAAGGAGATCCGACCAACATCGGTAGTTTCACCATTCTCCCAGCTACTTATGTTGGAAGCCCGCACCATATGCATGAGTACGCTCAAGACGCAATGACGTACGTGCGGAATTACGGACGACCGGATTTATTCATAACGTTTACTTGCAATCCGAAATGACCTGAAATTACGAATCTGTTGCTGACAGGACAAACATCCAGCGACCGACACGACATCATTGCATGAGTATTCAAGCAAAAGCTCAGAGTACTCATGGGTTTCATCGTTAAGCAAAAGGTTTTTGGAGTACTTCGTTGTTGGATGTACTCAGTTGAATGGCAGAAGCGTGGATTACCACATGCACACATTCTGCTTTGGATGACGCTGGGTCTCTTTAATATTTTACAGCTGAGGTAGACTCAACGGTGTCCAGGGTTCGTTATCAAGAAAAAGTCTCAGACTGTAGTAAACTTCGTGGATACTTTATTGTCTCTTAGTCATTTACAATTTTCTTCCTATGTATATATATATATATATATATATATATATATATATATATATATATATATGTTTTCGCCTTCAGTTGGCGAATCGCATGGTGGGGGGTTTTGTGTCGCGCGTTCCAGTGTCGTAGAGGTCCGGCGCGAGTGAATAACTCGCTCAAGTAGTCGTCCGGCGCGAGTGAATAACTCGCTCAGGTAGGAGTCAGTGGGTCCGGCGCGAGTGAATAACTGGCTCAGGTCAATATGTACGTTCGGCGCGAGTGAATAACTCGCTCAGGTCGTCAAAACGTCAGGTCACTGCTGTTGCGCCTCGTGTTGATTAAGTTCACGCCTCCGCTGTTGTTTCGATGGAAAAGAGTTTTGCTTGCGTTTTTCTTTGATGATCAAGAGGTCTTGGCTGCGCTGCTGTTCGATGCAAAAAACTCTTGCTTGCACTGCTGTTCGATGTAAAACAGTTATCACTTGCAATGTTGTTGCCTCCGCCGTTGTTCGATGATAAAAAAGAGTTCTAAATTGCACTGTTGTTCGATGATCCAGAGGTCTTGCCTGCGCTGCTGTTCGATGCAAAAGAGAGAGTTCTTGCTTGCGTTGTTCTTCGATGATCAAGAGGTCTTGCCTGCGCCGCTGTTCGATAGAAAAGAGAGAGTTCTTGCTTGCGTTGTTCTTCGATGATCAAGAGGTCTTGCCTGCGCCGCTGTTCTATGGAAAAGAGAGAGTTCTTGCTTGCGTTGTTCTTCGATGATGAAGAGGTCTTGCCTGCGCCGCTGTTCGATGGAAAAGAGAGACTGAGTACTGCGATGCTGCTCCTTATATAGCGCAGTGGCTGCTCACACACAATGCGTGGCGTGCTCTCATTGGCTATCAGAATGGCGTGATATGGTTTGGTCTTCTTCTTCTTCTTGATAGCTGCCATATGTTTCAGTTTGTCTTCTTCTTCTCTTTGTTAGCTGCCTCGTGGTCGTCCACCGCGTGGGTTTTCTCCACGTGTTCTCCACCGCGTGGGTTTGTTGAGAGGCAGTGGCGTGATGAAGATGGTGAAGTGACTCACCAGTGACTCAACTGGTGACCTGAATTTGTGAGTAGTGCCGATGCGTCATGTAGGAGGATAAATCATTAAGATTTATGCTCCTTCCAATGTTCGACAAGATCCGACCAGATCATATTGATTCGATCATTTCTACCGAAATACCAGATCCAGAAACTGATCCAGAGCTTCATTCCGTTGTGACAACGAATATGATCCATGGTCCTTGCGCAGTCCACAACCCAGCCTCACCGTGCAGGGAAAACGGAAACTGCACAAAGGGTTTTCCCCGTCCCTTGGTAGCTGACACAATCAGTGGAATGGACGGATATCCGTTGTATCGGCGTCGTTCTCCAAGTGACAATGGCAGATCAATCGTGATGAAGGTGAAAGGAAACGATGTCGTCGTCGATAACCGCTGGATCATTCCATATTGTCCGCTTTTGTCGAAAACATTCTCAACACACTGCAATGTTGAGTACTGCAACTTCATCAAATCCATAAAATATGTTTGCAAATATGTGAACAAAGGGAGCGACATGGTGGTCTTTGGTATTGCCGATCCAAAGATGCAAACGACGAGGTGACGAAATTTCAACTTGGACGTTATGTGAGTTGCAACGAGGCAATTTGGCGGCTGTTTTCAGTTCCGATACACGAACGTCACCCGACTGTCGTACATTTGGCAGTTCACTTGGAGAACGGCCAGCGTGTCTACTTTACGGAAGCAAATGCAGCGCTAAGAGCAGAAGGACCACCAGCGACAACATTGACAAATTTCTTTTCGACATACCAAAGCGATCCATTCGCAAGGACTTTACTCTATTCTGAAATGCCACGCTATTATAAATGGAACGCTGCATCGAAGAACTTCCAACGCCGGAAAAAAGATGATACTGTTGCTGGCTTCGCTGATGTTTATTCGACTGATGCCCTCAGACGAATATACACAGTTCATCCACGCCAAGACGAATGCTTCTATCTTCGCTTGCTTTTAGTGAACATCAGAGGCCCAACATCCTTCGATTCCCTTCGTACTGTGGATGGTGTGTTGTGCGCCACTTTTCGGGAGGCTTGCCAACGTTTAAATTTGCTCGAAAACGATACACATTGGGACTTAACGCTCGCCGATGCAATTGTTTCTGCGCCAGCGAATCAAATTCGTACATTGTTTGCGATCATCATAGCCACATGTCATCCATCGAACCCAACCGCATTGTTTGACAAATACAAGGACGATATGGCTGACGACATTTTGCACAGAGTTCGCACGGCAACTTTGAATTTCGATCTTGAAATTAACTAAGAGATACGCAACGAAGTTTTAGTTCTGGTCGAAGACATGTGCTTGCTCATGTGCGGCAGTCTGCTGTCGATATTAGGATTGCCAGTGCCAAATCGTTCGATCCACGAGCATTCAATTCCGAATTGCAACGGGAGCAAGCCTATGATCGAGATGAGCTGGCCGAAAGAGTCCAAACAAATGTGGCACTATTGAATCCCTAGCAGAAGAACGTGTACGATTCGCTGATGAAGGTTGTTGACGATGGAACGGGAGGCATTTATTTTCTCGATGCTCCCGGTGGGACAGGCAAGACATTCGTCATTTCGTTGATTCTGCCAACGTTTAAATTTGCTCGAAAACGATACACATTGGGACTTAACGCTCGCCGATGCAATTGTTTCTGCGCCAGCGAATCAAATTCGTACATTGTTTGCGATCATCATAGCCACATGTCATCCATCGAACCCAACCGCATTGTTTGACAAATACAAGGACGATATGGCTGACGACATTTTGCACAGAGTTCGCACGGCAACTTTGAATTTCGATCTTGAAATTAACTAAGAGATACGCAACGAAGTTTTAGTTCTGGTCGAAGACATGTGCTTGCTCATGTGCGGCAGTCTGCTGTCGATATTAGGATTGCCAGTGCCAAATCGTTCGATCCACGATGCATTCAATTCCGAATTGCAACGGGAGCAAGCCTATGATCGAGATGAGCTGGCCGAAAGAGTCCAAACAAATGTGGCACTATTGAATCCCTAGCAGAAGAACGTGTACGATTCGCTGATGAAGGTTGTTGACGATGGAACGGGAGGCATTTATTTTCTCGATGCTCCCGGTGGGACAGGCAAGACATTCGTCATTTCGTTGATTCTGCCAACGTTTGAATTTGCTCGAAAACGATACACATTGGGACTTAACGCTCGCCGATGCAATTGTTTCTGCGCCAGCGAATCAAATTCGTACATTGTTTGCGATCATCATAGCCACACGTCATCCATCGAACCCAACCGCATTGTTTGACAAATACAAGGACGATATGGCTGACGACATTTTGCACAGAGTTCGCACGGCAACTTTGAATTTCGATCTTGAAATTAACTAAGAGATACGCAACGAAGTTTTAGTTCTGGTCGAAGACATGTGCTTGCTCATGTGCGGCAGTCTGCTGTCGATATTAGGATTGCCAGTGCCAAATCGTTCGATCCACGATGCATTCAATTCCGAATTGCAACGGGAGCAAGCCTATGATCGAGATGAGCTGGCCGAAAGAGTCCAAACAAATGTGGCACTATTGAATCCCTAGCAGAAGAACGTGTACGATTCGCTGATGAAGGTTGTTGACGATGGAACGGGAGGCATTTATTTTCTCGATGCTCCCGGTGGGACAGGCAAGACATTCGTCATTTCGTTGATTCTGGCAACAATTCGGTCAAAATCACAAATTGCGTTGGCTGTTGCATCTTCTGGAATTGCTGCCACATTGTTGGAAGGCGGTCGAACTGCACATTCCGCTTTGAAGCTGCCGATGAATCGTCTCACAGTTGACAAGCCAACGTGCCCAATAACCAAGAATTCGGCGACAGGCAAATTGATGCAGGAATGCAAAATCATCATTTGGGATGAATGCACGATGGCGCATAAACGAGCTTTGGAGGCAGTTGACCGAACGATGAAGGATTTACCAGGTGATTTAAGACGATTTGGTGGGGCTTTGATATTGCTCTCCGGAGATTTTCGTCAAACACTTCCCGTCATCCCGAAATCTTCTGCTGCCGATGAACTTAACGCGTGCCTGAAATCGTCGTCTTTGTGGCGGCATGTCCAAAAGTTGCAATTGACCACAAACATGAGAGTCGCGTTGCAGAACTGCCCATCGGCTGCTGAATTCTCGAGAAAACTGCTGGAGCTTGGCAACGGCCAAATTCCTGTTGATGCTTCGACTGGATTGATATCGTTCCCTGAAAATATTTGTGAATTCACATCGTCCAAGGAGGAACTCATTAGCAAAGTGTTCCCCGGCATTTCACAAAATTACAAAAATCTCGATTGGATTGGTGAACGGGCAATACTAGCAGCGAAGAATAAGGACGTCGATAGCTTAAACTTAATTATTCAAAGTCAAATCGCAGGATAACTGCATACGTACAAATCTGTTGACTGCGTGACCGAAGAAAGTGAAGCAACCAACTACCCGACGGAAATTTTGAACTCGCTTGATGTACCAGGAACTCCGCCGCATAATTTACAGCTGAAGGTGGGATCGATCATAATCATGTTGCGGAATCTCAATCCTCCAAAATTGTGCAACGGTACGCGATTGTCCGTCGAAAAGCTAATGAACAATGTGATTCAGGAAACAATCATCAAGGGCAAATTCAAAGGAGAGGAAGTCCTTATCCCACGAATTACCATTATTCCAACTGACCCTCCATTCCAATTCCCCGTTCGATTAGCATTTGCGATGACAATGAATAAATCGCAAGGCCAATCATTGGAAGTCTGTGCGATTAATATCGAATTTCCCTGTTTTCCGCACGGTCAGCTGTACGTTGCGTGTTCGCGTGTTGGGAAACCGTCTTCGTTGTTTGTTTTTGCGCCGGAAAACAAATCGAAAAACATTGTTCATCAAATCGCTCTCTACTGATTCCATTTAAATAAATCACATTGAAAATTTAAATATTTGCGTTGTATTATTACTCTCGAGTTTTTCTGAAGGCTTAAAATTGGGGCGAGGCGAAGTTCGCCGGGTCCGCTATGGGTACAAAATATACTACCCTTAGTACTGCCGTTAGGGAAGAACAATCTGTCACCAAATTGTTGTTTTCTGTTTTAATGGAAATTAATCCATATGTGCTTCTCAAAACTAAAGGCGTTTATTTGTGAGTGATGAGGGCGTGACGAAATTATTTTAAAAAGAGATAAGTAATTGTTACATAATGGCCACGAAGAATACAAATTATAGAAATTGTTGTCAACAGATTACTGACCACGGGAAAGATCATTTTGAAGCCTGATATTTCAGTTTTCAGTTTGTGTAAATTTCCAAAGAGGCAAACATAATTTTAAGATCTACAATTATATATTTGTAATACACATATCGGCAAATAACGCTTTTAATTGGATTTTTGATTTTAAATTCGTTGGTGAAGTCTTCTTTGAGGCAAGACTGTTAAAAATTGGTACATACCCGTTTAAAAACACATAGATAATAACCAATTAGGAAGAACATAAATATTTTATTCTGTGCCTTTGTAGGCAGGACAAAGTCTGCCGGGGCAGCTAGTTTATGTATATTTATGCAAATATAAATATATTTGCTCTTCAGCCTGGTTTCTATAGGCTACTTGGGTTTGACTACAAAGTATGGTGGTTAAATCTATAGCCTTCATATTAGGAAATAGATGACTAAGGCACATCGACATTAAGTTCCTAATATTAAGACATCGCGAAACCTACCATGGACATCAAAAGCCTAGGAATGAAGTGGTTTCACCAAATTACAACTCAGAATATGGAACCCCCATCACAAGGAGCATTGGCAAAAACCCGTTTAGAACATAATTTCTTATTTCTAATTCCATTGTGCCTTATTTATTTACGGATTATTGTCAAACTCTTTAAACACATTTGGCAGTTATTCATGTATTGAGTTAGGTGGGAGCGTTTGCAGTGAATCTCCTCGAAAGTTCAAACGATGTCCCTATTAATACCATTATACTTTTATACCACCACAAGAGTAACTTTTATGAATTCAATTTTCGACTATAGTATAGGCTACAATTTATCAGTGAACATCAACAGCACAGATAATATATATATGTATAATCAAGGAACATGGCATATTATCAGGGATCATGAGAATACGGACAATAATATTTGGGTTAATTGTCTTCTCCAGTCTTACTGATCACCAAGAGATGGGAATCGAAAACAGAAGTTCCGTTCAGCTCACACTGTAACATTGGAAGATAATGCAATATCAAATCCCATGTATAAATATATGGAATCGAAATCAATTATCTGGATGTTTTCATTCATAACAAGAGAAACCATATGGTGAATCCACATGTCTTGACACATTGAATTAAGGGAACCGACTGATTACAGTAACAGAAATTAATTGAACGAACCGTCTCTCAGTAAACTAACAAAATACTAAAGGAAAAATATACTCTTAATGTCAATAAATGACAATGGGTTATGGAGCAGCTTCTACAGCTGACTTATCACCAAATAAGCAAACAGAATATTGCGGCCTACCAAACAGAACTATTATAAAAATATTTTATTACGTTTTTACTTCCAGCCTTTAAATGAATTACAGAAATTTAGTATTTGTCACGTTCTGTTCAACAACTAGATTAACTTTTCTCGTTAGACTTATTGACATTGGCTGCTTTGTTGTTTTAACCTAATTTTATCAAGTTGGCAAAAAAACTGACTGCAGTTCAACATTAGCTCACAATTCGTTAACTTCGCTGCTAGAGTCTAATGTCACACGAAAGTTGTGTGGCGTTTAAGACTAAATTCTGATATATTATGGTAGATACTTCTAAATCTAAATAACTGCATATACCAATACCAATTCAAGTTGGTTTCAAACCAAATGAAAACTATTGCAAAAAACCAAATAGATAAATTTTTCATCTTCAAGTGCTCGCATAATAAACTCATGTCAATTACCATAGAAAGATGTGCAAAAAAGTTGGGTGAATTTATCACTTGAGTGCAGTCAACAATTTCTCCTCCATTGCGCGTTTATGCGACTGTCAATTCATCGGAATAATAATAAAAATTTTAATGATAATGTATTGCTTTTGAAAGCATATTATTTTCATGGAAGGGACAACAGTTCACTGGAGCGTTTTGATAGTACGAGTATATTGGTAAATTCATTCGACTGCCACACAATTGACACATTTTCATACTTTCAGTACCGCATTGGACCAATTAACGAAACTGCCCTGAAGTAGCAACCATAAGCACCATACAAATAAATACTGAGATCGGTGGAATAACTTTAGTCAGCATGCTTTTTGTATTCATATTTTGGTATTCAATTTATCAGTTATCATAAATATAACTGGTAAACTGAAGCACTGTTGGAACCTCAGCAATTTATGTTATAACAAAAATTAAAAGCAAACAAATAGCAGGCTTTACTTATATATACTCGTATATCGTTCACGAGTAAACGATACAGTTTTAAAAGTTATTATTTAATATTTTCCCAATGAATGAGGTGGCCTTCTAATTACAGTCAACTATCAAATACTTGCAATTTCATATGCGGAATACTCATAATAAATTAAAATTTTTAATATAATATTCTCTAAGTTTTGTGTTTTGTTTAAGTTTTTACCATCCCTTTTAGGGCACATTGCAAAAAGAAACTTGAATATTTTTGTTGAATACTGCAAGCACAACGAAATGCATTTTGAATACGTTTAAAATGAAGTTAATTTAGTAAATGAATTGAACAACTACCTGCTACAAAACTGTGCCAGTCTCAACGCCTCCCTTAGAGCATCGTCAGGGAGCTGCAACTTGCTGGAACTACTAAAATCAACAACTCCCTATAGTATAAACAAAATAATTATTTTGTTTAAAAAGCTGTAATTTGCACTCCATAATCCAAGTTTCTATATACTTTTAATTTATAAATTTTTTTTTCCAATCAAAAAAATCATGTCCTATTTTTATTACTACATTATTCTTACTTATAATATTTAGCGAGCCGAAAGCCTTGGTTGCTAGTGCTCCTCCTTTCATGTAAATAATTATTAAATGATTATTTTTCATCTAGTAAATAAATAAATAAAGTTGCAGTTCAACTTAATGTCACACAAAAAAAAAAAACCAACTGTGGCAGAAGTGTTCAAAGGCCATGCTCAATAACAGAAGTGTCCAAAAGGCATGTTTATTGCACTGAATAATGAAATGAAACATACTCATATTAAATGTGTTTCATATTCATCTGAATTCTCGTATATGTTTTAATATTCCACTTTCATTGCCAATTCTGCAAACTCGGCGCTTGCATTTCGCATAGTTTCCATTTAAAAAGAGAACCAAACATAGTGTTGACTTCTGCAACTCATGTTATCTGCCACGAAGCTGCAAAATTTTAAATTCCATGAATATGCAAAACTTGTGATAAAATAGCACTTAATGTAACGAGAACCAAAGCGGAAAATGTCATTTGGCGATAAGGCTGAAACCATCAGCAAACAGAGGTACCAAAATTGTTTTATAAATAAAAACACGTATTAATTGCGCTTTTACACAAATTCTTTCTTTTGTTCCTATTTTCTGCCGAATTAGCTTTATGTGTTAAAATTATGGGGTGAGGTTGTCTAGACTCTGTTTTGAAGACAATGGCAGGAACCGCTATGGAGTTTTCTTCTAAATAGTACTACTCTAATCGACAGTTGAAACACACTGAGCGATTCTATTGTTGATAGTTGATGATTGTCTGGCATAAATACAAAGCAATTTCAATAGTCTTAATTGCAGCTGAAGAAGTTCGCAAACATTATCTAAAAAAAGATTAAAGGATATGGAAGGATATATTTGGCAATAGTTACACACCACAAAAATTTAATTTAAATTTAAAAAATATTTTTGGTTTTCTTTGTTGATCTTCCAATATATGGACAAGTTGACTGCATCCGAATATACTAACACTGTGCAAATAGCAACTTTGGGTATTTTATCTGTCCATTTGCCAGCTTGCTGTTGAATTTAGCATCTCCCAGTTTGAAAGATCGCTGAATCTGTTTTTTCTGAAAAGACGGATGATAATAAAAAGTATCTTCAACCAGAAAAAACAAAACTACGTTCATATTTTTTAGAATGCTGTTAGTATGATGGAAATGCTGGTAAATATGGTACTACGCCAAAAATGCCACACAGAAGACAAAGGGAGAATATTCTGTTCCAAAGTAGCCCTACAGGAGGTGGTGCAGGTCAGTGCTGCTGTAGCAGTTGCTCGTGCTGTTTTTTGGAAGACACATATCAAATAAAAATGTTCACAACTGTGAAACGAAATGCAGCCATGGAATTTGCTTATGCAGCAAAAAAGAAAATGT
This sequence comes from Clusia tigrina, assembly GCA_920105625.2. Classification (NCBI taxonomy): domain Eukaryota; kingdom Metazoa; phylum Arthropoda; class Insecta; order Diptera; family Clusiidae; genus Clusia; species Clusia tigrina. The sequence continues at coordinate 192,684,521 of OV050031.1, read as the reverse complement.
AGAGCGATTGTGGCCTGGCTAATAAAATGACTAAGAGCATATTCACAGATGGGACTTATCCAGAGAAATATAACAAAAACCGCTGTGTTTCTTAAATAAGAATTTCACACAAAAAATTTGCTCGAATTTTTTGTCATTAAATTCTGCCTTTTGATGAAAAAGTTTTTAATCACACCTCTCTGTCAGCAAGTGTCACTATCTTACTGTCACTATACTTAAGAAAATATTCTTATTGAGAGGAATTATGAAATAATCCATCTAACCCTTATTTATAATTTATATTATATTAATTTGTATTATAATAATTTTTATTATAATAATTTTTATTATAATAATTTTTATTTTAATATAATTAAGCCAAAAGAGGGGACCACAAAAAACTTTTTAGTGTTGGAATGCTTTTTGGTAGGAGTTCAGACATGTTGCGAAGCGATTATGATCTTCTTCATAGCAGTTGATGCTACTACGCTTTGAACATCATCAGGTTCAAACTACACATTCTCTTTCCTTATGGCGAATACTTTGCTGCCAACATCTACCTTTGTGTAATGACAAAAAGTAGGCAAGATAATTTTATTGTTGGCGAAACGTCTCCGGCATTGCTTGCATATTTAATGCCCAAAATATATTCCAACTATAACAAATTTTAACTAACATCAGAGTTTTTGCTATTCACAGTGCTGAACGAGCACAATTGTGACAATGCAAACTGAGAAATGTGGCATTAATGATAAAAATCTCCAGTTGCAAGCAACCAGATAGGGAATGGAATAAATGTGGAATATTTGGAATATTTTGGGTGAGAAAAAGAATAGAAAATACTGAGAATAGAGAAACGCCCTTAAGGACTTCCTGCCTTTCTATTACATTTAGATTATATAGAGGGTATTAGGATACCTGCTAGTTCAGACATTAGTTAAACTGCTCGATCAGGTTTTTAAGGGAGCTACAATTTTCTAGTCATTAACAGAATATTTTTGCTGAACAATCACTTTGTTGGCATGTAGAAATTGTTCTCTCTTTCAGTCTTCCGTTATAAAATATTTTTTTATAATAAATGCAATATAAATGAAGTCCTTGCACTCCTATAATAAACTATGGATTTGACATTACTTTTTTCTTTCACATATGAGTTTGTTTGTTATGTGGCACAAGAGCTTTGAATGTATTTCAATGGGTTGCACGACAACACACTCTTCCATACAAAGGCGCCTGCATAGAAGGCGCCAAAGATTTACATGCATCGGAAAGCAAACAAATTCTTGTTGACAGCATTTATAAAGGAAAAGAAACCGTCGAGCATTGGATTGGGAGTGCTCTGCGGCCTGAGGAATGCGTTGTTATATAAATTCAATATCTGAAGATGGTTTTATACTCGAATTGTTCTCTTTCAACTTTGTGTAATTTTGTAGTGTGCAGTCTAAGTAGAAAGTAAAGTACTTGAAAGAAATGCTGCGAGTCAATATGAGTTCTTTTAGTTATTTACAAAATTAATTAGTAATCATTTAAAAAATCAGATATGGATATGAAAGACTTAATACTCGTATGTATTGTACATGAGAAGTTAATTTGTTTAGCTAATATTGTGATTTTTGTGAATTAAAAATATTTGTTTGCCAACTTGAAAAATGAAATTATTTCAATTTAAAAAATCTTAAGTTAAATCTTAGTTAACAAAAATTTAGTTTGCCAGAAATCCCGTTACCCTTTGCTTCAGAAATTAAATATTAAAAATGATATTATGTTTTTGTGGTGTCCTCCATGACGAGAGACTATAGGATGGAACAAAAAATATATCCTCTTGAAAATATCGTTAAAGATTCTGGCAGGCCAATCTTCGGATGCTTTAGTTTAATGTTATTATATACTGACCAGACTGGCTCCAAGCAATTAAGCTGACACGTACTTGTTTTATTATCCTGAAGCAATGCTTATATGGAATATTTTAAGGAATAAATAATATCCGAATATTTGTAAGTGGAGAGCAAACATTTCCCTCATAGAGATACACACGCAGATGGTTGTGTTATTATATTCTTTTTAACACATTTTAATTTTGTTATCTGTATTATCTTTAAGATTAGAGTGAAAATAGTTACCACATTTCTGCACGCTTTCGAATTTCGCGATCCGTCAGAATATGATATTTTTGTTCTACATTAATAGAGTTCACAATTTTTAGTGGACTTGACAATTTAATTAGTAGAATATATTATTATTATTATTATATCTTACATGATAATTAATTATGAGTGCAAGGTGTTGGGGGAATGACTACTAGCTACAGAGGCTTTCGACTCGAAGAGAAGAGAATTTTATAGAAAGAAACATTTTGGAGACCAAGCCCGTGGCAGAATTTGAACCTGCGACCCTCGGGGTGTGAGTCTATCATGCTTATCACTAGACCACAGAGGGTGGCTAAAGAAGAATATAACGCTAAATGAATACTGATATCTACTGGACGAAATTTGATCTACATTCATATATAAATTATAAGCATCAATCCCCTTTTATGCAATTTAGTACAAGTAATTCGATATTACATTTATGTGAAATTAAACGCGTGTAAAGTTCTCAGGAAAATAAATTCTCAACTAATAAAAAATGTACTGAAGAATATCAGTAATGCCAACATTTCTCTTTCGATGCTACAAATTTGATTCCACTTTATTTTAGTGCAATTTTTGTCTATTTAGTGGAGTGAACTTTGAAATATTTTCCAGTTATGTAAATAGAATACTAAAAGGAAAATGAGAAAAATTATAATGCATTTAACTAAAATTTACATGCCACTGGAATTTTAAAAAGATTTTATATACGTTTTTTCTATTCTTATATTTATTGTGTTTGAGCTTAAATTTCTCATCACAGTTTCGCAGGTGTGGTGTGACTACCCTTGAATATTTCCTGGATACTAACTTAGAACTCAGATATACAGTCTGTTCAACAAGTGAGAAACGATGATAATTCATAAGTAAGGTGTGCTTATAACTCTTTCTTTTCATACGACGCCTCACTATTTTAATTTCTTGAAATACCCGTAACCAATATATTTCCCAGAAATCTCATTCATTTATTATTGATTGATTTTTCGTACATGATTTTCTTGCTCCTTTGTTTCGGTTTTGAAAAATGGAAGACACAACGAGTATTGCAAACACTACAAATCGAACATTAAAATCAATCAATCCACATTGACGCGTTGAAGCTTCATACGTTTCAAAAAGAGTGATGACGATGATATCTGGTAAATTTTTGAGGCAGATTGCTTTTTCATTTCGAATTGACAGCTATGATTCAAATAGCCGATTAAAACAGGGTCATCAATTTTTTATTGAAACGTTTGAATACAGAAAATGAATTATCCTCAAAGTATATTTGGAGTTTTTTTTTTCATTGGCGAAAGTAATTGACACAGAAATGGTGTTATAAACTTTAGAAAACCATATTTAAAACAATATTTCTAGTTACTAAGAAATTGTTCATATAATAAGAAGATGAAAGTCCTGAATATTTATTTATTTTCTGTCTAAATTTGCGTAATTATTACTCTATTCAAAACCTAAATTTATATTCATATAATCGTATATGGTTACAAAAATCAGTTTTGAGTTCGAATCACAGGATTGTTTGAAGTAAAACAAAACTCTTCGTTTTATTTATCAGCTTTCATAAAAATAGTTAAATTAACAGCAATGTACTTAAGAAATTGCTAACAAGTTTAATGTAATTTAACAATTTACATCATAAACCAATTCGACTCACGGCTTGCTACTCACGACTGACGCAAATTTTATTCTGCTATGATATTTTCATGGTTACGTTCTGCTTTCCAGAATATTTTTTGTCTATAGGAGAATTTTGTTCATTAGTATAAATGAGCTAGAAACAATGAACATGCATCATATGGCAAAACGATACTATATACATAACTAACGACTTATAATTAATTACAATTGATATTAGAGAGAACGAGGTAGCAAAAGGAACGCACATCGAATGTTCTGGCCACAATATAAATACAAGGATTTTATACTTACTCATAGATATTTTGATAATAAATATGAAGAACCGCATCGTAGAAACGACCACCATATACTCGTATATCGTAAAAACAAAGAAGCTGCGTCGCAAGCTTAACGAAAAATACTTACGATTTACAGCAGTGGCGGGAGCGCATGCTAACAAGCAGCAGATAATAGCAGTTGCAATAATTTGCACAGAACTACTGATTACAACAGAAACAACCATACGCACAGCCAACGAGCCTACCAACGAACGCCACGCATGCAAGCTATATACGACGGACAGACGGACAGACGGACGGACAAAATAAAAATTGCTTGGAAAGTGATTCTAATCATATTTTTCAGTTTTTCAATTTTGTTTGTATCACTTTGCTGAAGCTTATGGAAATGAGTATTTGCAGTGTTGTTGCACAAAACGGGACATGCAACCGGACACCAAAGATAATACATGTGATGCATAAATTAAGCATTTGAAACGACAAAAATATGTATTCACCAATATGACGTGTTGCTGAAATTTTCCATGTTGTCATGGAACACCTGAAACCACAGAGGAACAGTAAAATGCAAAATGAACCGTACTTCATATAAATTATTTCATATATCCCCGCAAGCCCCTTCTATACATATTTTCATCACACGTCTTCACTAAAAGCCATGTTCTATGAAAGTTATTGACGTCTGAGAGACAATAACATTATTGACTCTAGATAGATAGTTAAAAATTTCAATGAATCATAGTAGTATCGTCGCCCAAAAGGGACAAATCTACTTATTTCTCAAATATCACTTATTTCTCATGTTAGCACAAAAAAATTATCTATCTCAATTAAAACAGATGTATTTTGATTGAGCCTAATTTATATTCATGCTATGACGAAATTGCAATATCAGCATTCTTGAGTCATTTAGAATAAAAAATGCGTTTATATTATAAAAAAATTACTTTTAACTACATATAAATATACTCATTTATATTTATGGGAGAGAGACTCTCTGCCATTAAGTAAATAAAAAACAAGTCCAAATTAATTCAATTTAATATCACCAAAATTGGCAACCATTTTCCAGGCATACCTGCTGAATACCAGGTAATTCAGGCCTTACAGCCGGCGAACGCTCTCGAGACTGCTATTCATAACTGAACAATATTAAGCACCAAATTTAAATTATGAACTTTACATTTATTAATTTAGATCTTTCCGCACATTCTGCTCTCTTTATTTCTTGAAATTAATAGTGATAATACACTTTAAATGCTGTCTCCTCTCATACTATGAATTGTAAAAATTTATACTGTAACATTTGCAAGAATGAACAATAGTCTGGAATATGCTAAAACATGCTCGATAGTAAACATCTGCTATATAAGACTACTCTTGTGACTTAATATCAGCAGTGATGAGCCTGAAACAAAAGGGGAACTATTAAACTGCGAATGTAAGTAAACTTTGTTCAATAAAATTAAAATGAATTACGATTATATTAAACGACTATCATTAAATGAAAATTATTATTGTTAGAAACATTTTATATAACTTGCCATAATCCAGTGAATGGAACTACCACCAAACTATGAGTAATTTTCCTAACAATAGTAATACTGAGTGCTGCAGTAGTATTCTCTTTGAAATACGAGTATAATTGTATGAAAACTTTTATGAGTGGCTGTGTGCAGGTTCGCGGAATTTGAAAGGCTTCATAAATGCATTTATGTCCAACTGCATTTATGTCACAGGACCGTCAGATATATTCGCTTTGACTTGGATGATATGAACTTCATTTTATGCATATTTAAATAATGTCATATCTGCATACTAAAAACTTCGTGGACTCCCATTTATTTTTAGGTAGTTATGTTGACAAAATAGACTTTGGGACGAAATTTACGTTATTATTTTTGTATTGATGAAACGAAAAAAGTAAAAGTGAAAGGAATACAAGAAAGAAAACAAAAGTTGACTTTTCCAACAAATAATTTCCGAAACCAGTAATTTTTAGTCACTGATCCTGTCTCAATCGATTTTGACAACAAAATTGTGGAAATAAGCTTGGTATGTTAAGGCAACAATATTTTTATATTCAGCATCATTGAATTAACTAATGAATTATCAATAAGTCCACACATACATAGAAATATGACCTGCAGACACCAAACAAAAATCAACTGACTATGAAACCATTTCAGATTGCTGTCTAATAAAACCAATTCAAAAGTTGTATCTTCCCTCTCTTCGTTTTCATTTCATACCAACCTAATTTGATTGTGCCTGATTGAAATTAAAAAAAAAATGTTTCATCATTGAATGTCCTTTTGAAATATTTTTTCTATTAAGTATTTGAATATACTATGTTGTGGGTCAGCAAAAAACATACTAAATTTTACATGCGAAGCTTCCTAAAGCGAAAGAAAAACATTACATTTTACATTTGCATTGTCCGGATATTTGTTATGAAAGGATACCCCATTCACTAATGTTGAGCATGTATCCTTAAATGTGTTTCTATTGCCAATACTTTCAATAAGCACACGGAACAACTGCTATTAATTTAGAAAGCACTCCTAAATGTTAAAATAAAATCTCATTTCGTGGGTCGTGCAATATTTGTTTACCAAAAGAAAATAATTTTCCTCCCACATTCGCATCTTAAGAATGTTTCTTAATTACGCCAACGTCATTTTTTAACAACTCTGTTTCTTTAAAATCTGATTTGAAAAATCTGTAGTTTGGATATAAAAGTGAGCGATGGATTCGATACTGGATACTCGTAAGTAGAATGATATTTATTAAATGAGAATTTTAAAAGTCGTATTCTATAGAATCCAAACCAATGAGTTTTTATTATGAGAGGTATTAACTTACTCTTACTTTAGTTGCTCCTTTTCAGATTTCATCCAATATCTCTTTTTGATATAGCAGCTATCAATTTATAAGGTTTCAGATCAATCTAAAGTCTAGATAGAGATTAGCCACTCAAATTTCGACATATCACTAATAATGTCAACATTGCTGAATCGAACTCTGAGGCTTAAATAACTCTACATGATCATATCTAAACGTGTCAGCTCACACATTCTTTGACATTTAGTTTTGTCGAGTAGAGGCAGATCGGTATAGAAGTATAAATCATAAAGTTCAGTGCTGAATCTTATTCACTATGCTCCTTTACAGCAGTCTACATCAAAAATAATGTGAATGAACTTTAATTGCAATCACCACTTAATTCCTCCACCGCTGATAGCAACAGTCAGTACTTTGTTCAAAATACGAGCCGCGATCGCGACTGGTAGTCTGACGAATTTATAGACAAGCTTCTTGATTTCTCGCTTGCAGTGGTTAATGACCTGACGTCTGAACATTAGCTCGGGATATTATCCGAATCAACGAATGATGCCAGATACTCCAAGCCTTCAATTAGGGCTGCATGGTGAATTTCTGGCCCACTCCATGGTGTTTCTTATTGTCTCTATTACAGAGCTTATATTTCTTTTTGTTACCATTGATGGTAAGGCTCTGAGTTCTTTCCTGTATATCGAAACCAATAAATATTTTGACCTCTATATAGTCCAACCTCGTTTTGCCCACCTCAACTCGCTAAATATCCCTTTGTCCGAAAATTTTAATGGTAAGAGTATTAAAATAACAAAACATAACGAAGTTGGTATTTTTAACGAGTTGGATGGAACTCGTTCACTTATTCTAAATAGTGCTCCCAAATCCAATTTTGTGTAGCTGGGGATAGAATAAAAATTTTTCCTCACACAAATTTTAATATGGGGAGAATATTTCTTGGCAGTGGTACCAATTTTATAGAAAAACATGAAGTTAACGACATCGTTATTGTTGTCAAGCAACTATGGTGATTTTAACGGCTGTATCATTAACAAAATTCCAAGCAGTTTTAAATGTTGTTCATATACCAATGAAACTATAAGGAATCACTCTCTCATCAAATATGAAATATATAACAAAACTTTTCATTGAAAACAGATCAATAAATTTGAAATTGGCACGGAAAAAATATTTTTCAACATCTGTTAACTAACTCAATAAATGCCATTTTGCCCTTTAATTGAATTTTTTTATTTCAAAAATACGCACATAAATATTAAAAAATCGTTTTTTATTCTGCAATTGAAATTGGCAGCATTTTTTTAAGTCAGTTTGTGTGGCAGTGAATTTGTTGGCACTGAAATGGAGCCATAAAAAATTGTTTGGAATGTCCTACAAAGTTACTGGGAATTGTTGCGCCAAACTTTTTTTATTTGGATTTTGTCTCTATAAATTTGAAGTGGTGTTGAAAGGTTTCAGCACGAATTTAAAATATATTTTAATTTATGTGTATAAAATAGAAAGTCCTTTCAACATCCTTTTTTACTAAACCGTTTAGATATATTCAGTTTTATTTTTTAATGCACTATTTTATTTGGTTTTCCTAAAGGAATTTCTTTCGGACTCTATGCATCTAATTACTGGTTATTTGTATGTTGCTCTTTGCTCTTTGAAGCTAAGCGAATTGCACTGAAAATTAACCTGGAGCGCTGACATACGAGCACCCTCAATTGATATAAAGACGCATCTGTCTTACCGTTGATCTCCGAGAAGATTCCAGGTGCACATGAATGTTGTTTTTAAATTCTTTTTTTTTATAAGAATAGAAAAACGTGATTTTGTGAAGTTTACTCTAAAAAAACTAATTTTCAGTCTTTTTCTTTGGTCCAACATTCGGATTACATTACATGAATAAAGAAAGCCCTCTTACACGTTGCAGAAATTCTTAGAGCTTTCCGTCTGAGACATTGAAGTGTTTTCCATTAAAATTTTGTAGAACAACTTGTGGAAAATCTTTCTGAAAGCCGAAGAACTTTGTGCAGAGTCCTCATTGTAATAGCTGAGCGAGTCAGCGAAAACATTAATATTTATTTGCTTAGTTGACGCTGACTCAGTACCCTGACTTACTTCCCAACATTCGAGTTGCTTGGTGTATTCCATAAATCACAATTTTCACTCGGATACAAAGTGTGGCTGCATTTTTGTATGTGCGCAATAAGGAAAAGTTGTCTTAAACCAGAGATAGAGACTGAAAATTTAATGGTGAAACACCAACATGAAACGCAAAGGCCTTATTTTTTATAATAGTGAGTGTTCCGGTTGACCCTGTAAATGCTCTAGAAAATTGTCTTCACTAACAGGGTACACTTTTGAATGAATGGCTGAGTAAACCCGCGGAAGGGAACCAAGAGCGTGAGCTTTTATACACTATAACAGAACTTAACTATTTAGAATGATTTTTTAGTCTAAGGGAGTCACCAAAGAGGACCATATAACGAAACTCACTATCAAATACAATTTATGGTTCCTTATAAACCCACCTAACCGACATTTGTCTTTCACTAAACGTGTTACATGTAAACTTTGTTTTATGGAATAGTATTTTCTTCTTATTTCAATAGACCGAATTATTAAATTTTGAAAATATCCTTTTTAATGTAACCAGAAATTTTTATATAAAAAATAAGCAAGAAAAAGGAAAAAAACTTATTTCAAACGTACACATAAAGTTTTTATACATTTCTACGTATGTATTTCGACATAAATTCAGTTTGTGCCCTGCAAAATCAACAAACACCTCACTGAAATAATAGAAACAAGTGTTTCGTTTAAAACCCACACATGCATGCACCTTAACAAAAGAGGATATTTTGCATAAGCGCAGCACACTAAGTGAAAAATAACACGCAGCTATTCTGCATTTGTTTGCTAGGTTGCAGTTCAGTACAATTTTGTGATGCACACGAATATATTCGGACACATGAGTGCAGTATAAAATTAAGGAACACTCGTAGAAATTTCATGGAAAAATGTCATTCCGAAGGTATAGTGGCACAAGTTGATGGGTTGTTTTTAATTTAACATGCTATTTTTGGCAAAAGATATGCACTGGTGTACCGTACTAGTTCCTAAACTAACAAATAGGAGCAGAATTTCAGTAGAAGGATTTTGTTGACAGCATTGCAACAGAGTCCTAACCTCAACTCAGACTTACGAGAAGCTTACACTTTATTTCTGCAGTAGCAGCGAGGAAATTCAAATATGAATACCTATAAAGTGGTGTTAGCAAACGAGCTACTGATCTTCGGCATAAGTGTCCATGTAGCTTCTATATACATCCTATCTAATTAAATATATATTTTTTTTAAATTTTTATTTTTAAATTGCAATCTGCATTGTATAAGTTAACGAACAAAATATTTAACAAACAAATGCAAGCGCAGCAGTTCACTGTTCCCACAGCGCAACCTGCACTTGCATTCCTTTCATATCCTACAGAGAACCAAAGCAAGCTTAGCAGTTCAACTTTTTCACAACGGGCACCTTTCCAACACGCGTATTCGGTAAAGTTGCTGACGACGCGTCTACACCTGCTATCGGCTACCTGTGACCGAGCTTTCGTTAGATTTAAAAATTAAATTGTAAATTAGTCTTTAAGATACTGTAAACGAATAAAGTAGTTAAAAGGAAAGTTAAAAAATGTTTTTTTTTTAAACTAAATATAAGCATATACTAACTAATACCAGAAACTATATTTTTATTTTACATTTATGGAGTGCACCCAGTGATGCAACTATTTATTAATTGTAGTTATTCATCAGAAGAAAATTTCCGCTGTTTATTTACTTTCTAAGCGGCTTCATGTAGTCGTGTGGGATGTAAGTTCTGATATGAGTGAATTTGAGTGCCCTTGAATTCTTAGTTTGTACGCCATTCCATAATTTTTTATTTCTTGGACAATCGTTGCAATTTAAGGTCACGGTGGAGTTGGTTGTTCGTTACATTTGCAATCATCAGAGGTTGCCGCAATGGCCACTCAGTTGTATGTCATATGTCCATATCGGTTTTAAGACGGCTGAATATCGTGAAAGTTTACTTTCAAGTAAAACTTGGGAGTTTTGATTTAGCAGCCAGTGTAAATTGCTAAGCTTTATTCCCACCAGAGAACACAGAGAAAAGAAAGTATTTTTCGCTACCAGCGTCCGTAGCGGACACACCATGATTTTGAGTGGATTCACCACGATTTTGAGTGGACTCATCTACATCGTCCATCTTCTTTATTTCGCTGCTTTGCCGTTTGATGTTTAAGTTTATTTTCTCTGTGTTCTCTGATTCCCATCGCTTTATGTTAGGTGAATATATGAATTTTCCATGTTAGCTTAATTAATTGCTATCGAGCTGCATGCCCAGGTATTTAGTTTCATTGCATTGCGGTATAATTACTTCGTTGAGCTTTACGGGTGGGCAGGTGGTGCGTTTAAGAGTGAACGTAACCTGGACAGACTTTGCTTTATTTTACTTGATTCGATAATCTTTCTACCATTGAGTGATTTTGTCTAAGCTCCTTTAAAGCTTAAGGGACGCCAGTTGTGGAAGGATGTCCATAGCGAGTACAGCAATATCGTGTGCAAATAGTTCCTTCTGAGAGAGGTAAATCGTGTGTATATAGCAAGTATAGCATGGGACCAATGGCACTGCCTTAGGGTACAGCAGCCGAATTTTCGCACAGTTCAGATTGTTTTTCACCTTGTTATACAATGAAATATTGATTTTTCGGTAGGATTTGATAAATGTGTAATAGTTCATTTTAAGTGCTTCCTTTCTTTCGTAGAGTAATCCGTCATGCCAGACACGGTCGAAAGTTTGGGGTATATCGAGAAACGCCGCAGTGCAGTTTTTCTTTTGCTCGAATGCAGTGTGAGTGCAATTTACAGATCTATGAACCTGTTCAATTATACTGTGTGTTTCCTGACGCTGAATTGGTGATTATGAATAAAGTTTCATTCTTCTAATATTGACATTAATTTTTTGAGGAAGAAAGTTTCCAAAATTTTAGAGGCGATTTGCAGCAAGCTGATGGAGCGATGTGACTCAACTTTGGCTGAACTTTCTCCGGGTTTCAGGATAATTTTTACTTGAGCTACTTTCCATTGAGGGGGAACAAAACCAGTTAGTAAAGCAACGATGTATATATAAGTCAGGAAAGTGAATCCCTCTTCTGGAATTTGTTTTAGTATTTCTCCAGTAATGAGATCTTATCCGGGGCTTTCTTGGCTTAGGCTTTTTGATCGCTTCTTTCACTTCCCCTTTTGAACATTTGTTTAGAAGCAGGTCCATCTGGTAGATGAGTCCCAAGATTTCCTTAACTATTTTTGCAGTGATAGGATATGGCAGGTTTTCGTTTGGGGTAAACACTCTTGTGAAATATCGTGCATGGGTTTTTCAAGAATAGTTTCAGCCCATTCTTTGATTTCCATTCTGATCGAAGATTGCGCCAGAGTTGGCCTCTTTAACTGTTTTGTTGCTTTCCAAAGGAGTAGTCGGTGGCAATATTTGCATCAAGTTTACTAACATAATGCTGAAGTTGATAGTTGTGCTCTTTTTTGAGGAGCTCCTTGAGATCTTTTCTGAGTGTATTTAAAATCTTCTTGTCCCCAAGATTTCTACTCTGTTGCCACATTTTTCTTGCCGTGCGAATTTCTCCCAGTTTTTCTTTCACAGGAGGAGATGTATGGATGCATTGATGTTTCCTTGTAGTCTAGACCAAAAACCAGAACCATATTGATATATGAACCCATTTGGGCAAAGACAACGCCTATCTCCCATATATGCGAAAAATTCGTAGTTTTATAGTCACGTATACTTATAGACAATTTTGTATTGAATCATGAATAATTATCAAGGATTCAACTCACATTAATCTTTCAGTGATTAATTTCAATTTATTTCGTATACGAGGTTTATAATTTGAGTCATAAATATGTAATCAGAATTGTCAATTTCTACAAGTAGTATTTTCAACCGCATGAATAAATTATTAAAATCCAAGGTACGATTCAAGTTTAAGTGAGAAAAACCTTTATTCTCATGTTTCATCTGCATATTGAAATTCAAATTAACGCCAAATTCATGTAAAAAATATGTATTCGTACCGCGTTCGTTGGGAAATAGTGTGCACCCAAAGGCGTTGAAACGCTCAGAAATATGAAACATACAACAACCCCAACGCAGACGAGCAACACCATCTCTCTGCGGATGACATTAATTGAATTATGATGATGATAATGACTGTGATAACCCACTCACATATAGTAACGCGCGAATTATGTTATCTCAGTAGTGGAGAGCGAAAAAAAACACAACTTATGCTTTCAACAATCAGTTTATTTCTAAAAACTTCTTTGTAATATTCTTAAACTAGATACAAATGTGGCTTTAAATAAATGATTATGTAAGCGATTAATAAATTGGCTTAAAATAAATACATATTTATGTTATTTCGCAATATTCTTATTATTATGAATTTTGGTTTGAATTTGATACTTTACATTTCCTGTTAGCTGCACTGGCCAAGTATTGAGGGTGTAGCGGGTAGCGGCCTCTATTGCTGACAAAGCTTACTGTTGATGTAAGTGAGTTCTTGTTGATGTTGTTGTTGGTGCAGTGTACACGTAACTCCTCCCCCCTTAGTCTGAAGCGGAGAGATCGAAGGGATTGTAGCTTCAGTATGGATGTCAAGTTTTCTTTTCTTGGTGTACATGCTTTTGAAGATTAGGATAACCGAAGTGATGATTAATAGCCACATAAATGAGTCTATTAGACCTTGTAAATTCATTTTAGAGGATAACGTGAGGATTTCTTCTTTTTGCTCCATGTCGTATTCCGATAACTTCTTGAGGGTGATAATTTTAGTTTCTGTTGAAGCGTGGATTTCGGCCAGAGGTGCTGGTGCTATGTAAATGTCCTCCCAGAAGGTGTTGGTATCATCGTCGTATGTTATGTTGTTGACTTGAATTTTGCAGTTTTTATAGTGTAGTAAGGCTGTTCCTTCGATGGATCTATTGTTGATGTCACAAGTTGTTTCTATTTGTATTTTTGGTGTATTAATGAATAGAATTAGGTTCGGTTCTGGCTGTTCTATAGACTGTGTTTCACCAATGTCGTTGATTACGCAGTCAGCATTCTGGTTATTCAATAAGTGGCCAATGCATTTAGAGTTTGCAACTATTTCTTCGTTTTTGGATTTTGAACAATAAAATATTTTTTCTATCTTTTGGCATCTTTGTGAAAAGTATACAATTTTAAATTGGTTATATAATACGTATGGTTCTGTGACAATAGTTTTTGTTTTATTTAGTGGTAGAGGAACTATGTGTAAGAATTGGTAGGAGTTAGGATCAAGTTTAGGGATTTGGATATTGAAGATTATATTGGATCCATTGTAATAGGCTTGGAGGCTAAGAAGTTCGTATATATTTTCTATGGAGTTTGTTTTAATAAACTGGTTTTCTAAATGTTCGCTTATTTGTTCGATTTCGTCAGGGTGAAGAATTAGTTTAGGGATAATGTTTAGTTTTGCCAGTATAATAGCTTCTGATATGTCATTAATGTGGTTGGTTAGTATCTCTATGTTGTAGTTCAGCTGGTTTAGATATTGTACCTCCCTGATTATATTGTCTGTAGTTTTCACTAAATGGTTTGCTTCATTTACGTTTCTATTCATGAAAAATTCTATTGTATTCTGGACCTCGTTAATGTGATCGGTGATGTTTTTGAACCTAGCTATCATTTTAAGATTAAGATTATGATCGTTTGATATGCTCATATTTATTTTTTCCTGGTTTAATTCAAAGTTTCTTATCTGTTGGTTTATCTCTTGAGCGTCGTATGCGTCCATGTTACCGGATATTAATTTAATAACATGACCAATTCCGTCCATTAGTCCTCTTTTGCTGCGTTTAGTGTTTAATATGTTTAATCTGGATTGTAATTCTTTCAGTTTCAGTTTTGTAGTGTCAGTGTAGAGTTTCGTTGATCTATTTCTCTCGAATAATTTAATTGTGTTATTAATCTGGTCTATCTTCTCAGTGTATTTGTCCAAATTGATGACATGTATGAGATTGTTGTGGCTTATTATATGCCTGGCGGGGCCTAGTTTTATGGGTAGGATGCCTTTATTTTCAGACAAATCTCGGATTTCAATGAGTTTTGCTGCCACTGATGTGACCCTAAAATGAGAAGGTTTTACGTTTCTTTTTTATCCTAGATTTATGAATTTTTTGGTTATTGGTAGTTGTGATAGTGTGTATGTTGTCTCTTTTTATTTTTTGTTTAGAGAATCGTGGTGTTATTTTATTCCGCCTACAGTTTCTTCTATAAATATTTTCGTCTATTTCCCTGATCTCAGGTTCTGTTCTAGTTTCATTAAGCTTGTCAATACGATTTGAGACAGCGGTTTCTAATTTGTCTTTAATGGAAGGGTACAAAACTTCTTGGAATTTATTTAATTTTTTTAGGTAATCGTGTTCGTTATTAAATTTTACGTTATTGTCGAATATGTAGGTCCTGCCATGAAATAGTTCGTATGGGGTGAGTTTTGTGGCAGAATGAATAGCATTATTGTAAGTTATTAGTGTCTCTAGTAGAGTTTCTTCATGGTCTGTTTCTAGCTTGTTTCCCTTTCATTTAGTCAAAATAATGCGATAGATTTCTGTAAGCGTTGAATGCAACCTTTCTACTGGTGCATTGCTACTTGTCTGTTGGAAAGATGTGTAGTGTAAGCAAATGTTGTATTGTTTACAGAAATCTTTGAAAATGAAATTCAAAAATTCTGTACCCTGGTCGCAAACGATTTTTTTTGGGATGCCAAATTGGCTTATGAAATATTTTAACGATTTCAAGATGGAAATACTAGTCCTATTTGGAAGTGTAAAGGCGGCGGCAAATTTAGAAAATTGATCAATTATTGTTAGCATTTGGTTATTATTTATTGTATAAATGTCTAAATGAAGTATGTCTAGTGGTCGTAGGGGTGTTTCAGGCTTTTGAAATTTGGGTTTTTGTGGGTTCCTATCATATTTTAATGATTGGCATTTTTCACAATTGCTGATTGTTTGTGTTATTCTATTTTTTAGAAAGGGGAAATAATAGTTTCTTTTAAGATGTAAAAGTGTTTCATTAATTCCCCTGTGGTTGTTATTTAAGTGGTATTCTCTAATGATGCTTTCCTGTTCGTCAGGTGTCTTTACATCTATTACTTTTTCGGTGCACCGTATGATTCTGAAAATTTTGCTATTTGCAAAATATTTCGAATAGGTGGATTGCACAACGCGAAAAATTTCATCCTCGGTGAAAATTGCATTTAGTTTGTTTGGGGCTAGGAATTTTTTGAAAATGTCCGTCATTATGTTTTCGTCGAAGTCTGGGCGCCTTATAGTTCGTCTCTGTTTATTTTTAAATATTGTCTCTAGAGTCATGGTGAGCCTGTATTGGATTTTTCTAATATTATCTGTAAATTAAATTCGTTCAAAGTTTTTCCAGAAATGTAAATGCCATCGTCGAGGTTTTCATCGGCTGAGTGCATAGTGGTACCCTGAGTGCCTTGATTTGAAGCGATTTCGTTCATATTGAGGTCGATACAGTCTTTTTCTATTTGAACCCTGCTGAGTGCATCAGCATTTGTATTTTGTTGACCTTTTTTGTAGTGGATTTCGTATTCAAACTCTTCTAGTTTTAACCTCCACCGTACTAATTTAGAGTTAGGGTCTTTTAAACTCATAATCCACGTTAGTGGACGATGATCCGTGACAATTTTGAATTTGCGACCATACAAGTATGGACGAAAATACTTTGTTGCCCAAACTATTGCAAGAAGTTCTTTCTCAATTGTTGAGTAGTTTACTTCAGATTCACATAAAGTACGGCTCGCATAGCAAATTGGTCTATCATTACCTATTGGGCCTTGCGATAATATTGCTCCAATCGCAAAGTCGCTTGCATCGGTGGTAAGGACAAAGGGCTTAGAAAAATCCGGATACTGTAGTATGGGATCGTTACATAACAAATCTTTGCATATTTCGAACGCGTTCATATAGTCTTGATTGAAATCTATTTTCCTGTTTTTCTTGAGACATGATGTAATTGGTTTAACAATTTTTGCAAAATCCTTAATAAATTTTCGGTAATAGCCGAGAAGGCCTAAAAATGATTTGATCTGTTTTTGTGTTCGGGGTAATGGAAAATTTTTAATTGCCTGAATTTTCGCAGGGTTTGGTTTTATACCCTCAGTAGACACTATGTGCCCTAAGAAACTGATCTCTTTTTTGAGAAATTCTGATTTATTAAGCTGTATTTTAAAATTAGAGGATTCTAATCTTTTAAAGACTTGTTTCAGGTTTAAGATGTGCTCTTCGAGTGAAGTAGAAAATATAATAATGTCGTCAAGATACACTAGGCAAATTTTCCCAACGAGATCTTTTAGTACATTATCCATCACTCTTTGGAACGTTAAGGGGGCGTTTTTAAGGCCAAATGGCATTCTGATAAATTCAAAATGTCCACCTTCGACTGTAAACGCCGTTTTTGGAACATCCTTTGGTTCCATCTCAATTTGGTGAAACCCACTGGCTAAGTCCAGTGTTGAAAAATATAAGCATTTACCTAGTTTATCCAAAATCTCTGATATATTTGGTAAAGGGTACTTGCCGGATATAGTCTTTTCATTTAGCTTCCTAAAATCTATGACAAGGCGCCATTTTTGTATTTTGCTAGCGTCTTGTTTCTTGGGGACAATCCATACAGGAGAGCTCCAAGGTGAATATGAAGGCTTAATGATTCCTTGGTCTAGCATGCTTTCTATTTGTCTTTGGACCTCCTCTTTGTGTACGTATGGATATCGATAAGATTTCGTGTGAATTGGTATTTCATCTGTTGTTGTTATTTTATGTTTTACATGATTCGTAAAAGTAAGGTTCTGACTTTCTCTATAAAAGACAGAGTCAAATTGCCTACAAAGATGAAGAAGGGCTTTTTGTTCTTCTTTATTTAGGTGGTCTGTTCGTATTAATGTTTTTATGTCTGATTGGTCTGGTATTGTTAGTGGTTCTGGGTTAATACAATTAAGTTCTACAAAACTGGCTGAATCGTATGGTTCCGCTTTTATTGGCTGTTCGAGAAGCAGTATTTGATCTTCGTTCGATTTGTTAACTATTTCTAGATTACTCAACCAGTTGTTTGCTATATAAATGCCTTCAGAGATTTCTAAACAATCTGAGATGTTGGTTAATTTAACAAAAATTTCTCCATGTTCAATATCTACCGGAAGTTCTACGATCGATTTTGAATTGGCAGTTATAAGGTATTTGTGAGAGGTTGTTGTAGGTTTCATTTGTAAAGGGATGACTGTTTTAGGTGTTATTAAGTTATTATTTTTGAGGTCAATGTTCGCTTTTAAATTTTGCAATATGTCGACTCCTAGGAGGCCATCAAAATAATTATGAAACTTAAATATTAGAAATTCGAATTTACCACTTTCTTTGAATTCGGTAAATATAGGTAGTGTTGTTTTTGTGTCCAGGATATATTTGTTTGCTACTGTAGTTATAGTTATAGGTTGGCATTTTATGTGGTTTTTCTGAGGTACAAATTCCGGATTAATAAATGATGAAGAGGCCCCTGAATCGATTAGGAAGCGTAATGACCGACCGAAAGGTGATGATATTAATATAAATGGTAGTTTAGATCCATGCTTATTTATGTCTACGTATCCTGTGGGGTTTTCAAGGCTGATGATTGAAA
Organism: Clusia tigrina; assembly: GCA_920105625.2. Lineage (NCBI taxonomy): Eukaryota > Metazoa > Arthropoda > Insecta > Diptera > Clusiidae > Clusia > Clusia tigrina. The sequence continues at coordinate 192,665,863 of OV050031.1, read as the reverse complement.
ATTTACACTATCATCAATGTTGAATAAGTTTGCGGGGTCATTGTTTATAAAATTATGTGTCTGATTGATGTTGTGGAAATTGGAATTTTGTTGTGTTTGAGGTTCAAAGTTGCGTCTTGCTGTGTTTGTTCTATTAAATGAGTATGATGTGCTTGGTCTAAAATTTGTACGAGTTGTATTATTGTCGACTGGTTCTGGTTTTGGAGGCATGATAGGGTTTCTATTGGTAGTGGTGTGCTGTTCTACTCTATTGTTGTTATTGTAATACCTATTAGAATTGTATTGGGGTCTATGGAATTCTGGGTTTACTGGTTTTTGAAATCTATTTTGGAACACAGGATTAGATTGTCTGTAAGGTTGGATTTGTTCTCTTGCATATGGTTTTGGTTGGTATGGTTCGTAGTATGGTCTGTAGGGTCTTAGAGGTTGTTTAAATGAGGTGATGTTTTGCTCCTTTATGCAGTAAGCGAGAGCTGTCGGTAAATTGTCTGGACGCATGGCTCTAATTGTTGCACCAAGAGGTTCTCTTAGCCCTGTTAGAAACGTGTTAAGGCACATTTCTGCAAATAATTCTCTTTTTGAACGAATTATTTTTTGCTCTTTTTCATTCATTAGAACATTGTTAAGAAGAGCTGCTTGGATTTCTAAGATTTCTGCATGGAATTGTTCTAAGGATTTACCAGCCTGTCTGATATTATGGAGATCTCTTATAAGAGTAGTTTCCGTTCTTTTATCTGCGAAGGCAGAAATTAAATTTGTTTTGATTTCATCCCAGTCGAGCTGGGTTAGGTAAGTGTTAAGAACTTCATTTGCAGCTCCTGTGATCTTATTTCTGATAGCTCTCAGAAGGATTTGACCGTAAGGTGTTTGTTCTGTGCCTTTTAAGAATAGTAAGATTTCTTCAACATTAGTAATAAAATTGTGTAGGAGACGAGGGTTTCCGTCAAAGTAAGGAAGGTCCTTGATCACATCAGGGATTTTGAAGAAATTGAAAACTTCTTGTGCACTAGCTACGTTTTGGGGATGGGATTGGGATTGGTTTTGTGGTGTATTCATATTATCTAATATATTCGTACGTTTTTCAAGATTTTTCTTCTGGAATGCTTTCTAAATTTTTTGTTCTTTTTCTTAATTGAAGTTTTTCCAGAGCTAAAGTTTTTGCTTTTCTCTTAAACATATAGATGTATATAGCAACTTAATTAATTTTTTTGTTTATATATTTTTTTATATAATAATGTTCTTTAATAATAATCATGAACTTACAAATAATATATAATAATGGTTGAGAAACAAGCTGATCGCATTTTGCCAAGTAGATTGTGTTGCTCTTCTTTTGCTTCGCAGTTGTTAATGGATTAAAGTCCAACGGTGCTAATGCTTCGATGACGTACGATGCTATTTGTTGTTTAGCTAATTTTTTTTTTGTTGTTGTTGTCGTTGTTTTTTTTTTTTGTTTTTGTTGTTCTTTTGCAGTGATATGCTTTCACTGTGTTTTATTTTAATCAAAAAAAAATTTCGTTATTTATTTTGCAGTGATATGCCTTCACTGTGTTTTATTTAGAAAATTTTATTTTTATTATTTTTTTTTTATGAGTTCTTTTAAATTCACAAGATTTTAAAAATTTTTAGAGCCCTCGAAGCACACGAACCGCAACTGCGCCTGCCGACTGCGCCAATTATGTTATCTCAGTAGTGGAGAGCGAAAAAAAAACACAACTTATGCTTTCAACAATCAGTTTATTTCTAAAAACTTCTTTGTAATATTCTTAAACTAGATACAAATGTGGCTTTAAATAAATGATTATGTAAGCGATTAATAAATTGGCTTAAAATAAATACATATTTATGTTATTTCGCAATATTCTTATTATTATGAATTTTGGTTTGAATTTGATACTTTGCATTTCCTGTTAGCTGTAGGCAATTAATAAATGATTATGTAAGCAATTAATAAATTGGCTTAAAATAAATACATATTTATGTTATTTCGCAATATTCTTATTATTATGAATTTTGGTTTGAATTTGATACTTTACATTTCCTGTTAGCTGCACTGGCCAAGTATTGAGGGTGTAGCGGGTAGCGGCCTCTATTGCTGACAAAGCTTACTGTTGATGTAAGTGAGTTCTTGTTGATGTTGTTGTTGGTGCAGTGTACACGTAACGCGCGCATGAGTGTGCGAGTGGCTTACAAGAATTCAGAGAATGAGCAGAAATTCAAAATGAATGATATTAGTTGCCGCTTGTGTCCCTATTCTCTCTATCTGTGTTCACTGAAAATCGCTGCCATTTTATTCTCGTATACGGTACAAAATATTCGTGCTCACATGGAAATTTAAATAATAATTTTTATTCAGTTTCGTATTCCTTGCGGCAATTGCGTTTTCCTTTGCGGTCAAAATAACAGAATTGTTGTGTCGAGTAGTGTCAGTTATTGCGTAATTATGAATCTAAATTCACTCTCTCCAATTTCGCACCCCTGTATCTTTTCTTCTGATATTTACGCACTATTAATTTACAACTAGAAATTTTTTGGAATTAAATTATTAAAGGAACTTCGGGTATAGCACGTACTTTTATGCAGCTCAGACGTTTTATTGTACTCGGGAACATATTGAAACATAACGAGGACCTGCAAAGTACAACTTTTTTACATTTTAATTGATATTTCAGAATATTTGCGTTCGCACATACTTCTATCTCATTGCTATCTCCCACAGCGTCAATGACTGGCTACATAAGTCTCACTAACTGCTCGGGAACGGAGAACCCCCAACTTGTAACAAGTGCAGATGCTCGCAGCATTATTGACAAGCTGAAATTGGAGCAGGCTCATACAAAATATGTGGATAAAAAATATATTTGGTGACAAAATGTCAATCATTTGCTATGTTCTCCAAATCCAATATCTTATGCTCTTCTCTTATATACGCATTTTCCAGGTAGTAGCACGGTGGAGTGTAATAAGTCGACATCTATTGGCAGGCAGTCTGAGATAGGAAATCCGATAGTCACAGCTGAGAAAGTTGAGTGGGCCATTAACACTTTTGGTCCATACAAGTCTCCGGGTCCGGATGGAATTTACCCAGCAGAATTGCAACAATCGCGGGACATAGCTCAGACCTATCAGTCTCACGTGTTTCTTCCGAAAAACATTGGAGAGATTGATGTATCCACACTTACGGGAAGTTATACCAACTGTTAGAATCTCCTCGGCATAGCATACATACACGAAGGGCAATTCCACAGAGAAGGCGTTACATGTACTCATTGGTATTGTGGAAAAAGCCATCCAGCGGAAGGATTTTGCACTGGCGGCGTTCATTCACATAGAAGACGCTTTTGACAATATAACTGCGAACGCCATTACGGGAGCCTTAGAAGCTCTGGGCGTTGATCCTAATATGGTTGCACTGATACTGACTATACTAGTCAGCAGAAATTTAACAGCCAGCTTAGGAACTGACACTTTAATCTGCTTAGGAACCTACACTTTTCTCTGCCCCTGCTCTGGAATTTGGCGGTAAATTTTTTACTGCTAGCCCTAGAGAGGGGGGGTTGCCACGTCATCATATATGCTGACGAGTGTAATTAGAGGGAAATATCCAAACACTCATATATATCTTGCGCTGTACCATGACCACGCTTACTGGTTGGATGGGAAGAAGGGGATTAGCGTTAAACCCCAATAAAATGGAAGTAATCCTCTTTTCCAAGAAAAATAGATCCCTACGATCTCCCCGCTAACATACAAAAGTGTGGAAATTCCGATGAAGGAGACAGTCAAATACTATTCTTATCTGGAAACTTATCTGGAAACCCAATATTGAACAAAGAGTTAGAAAGGCCAATATTGTTTTGTACACATGTAAACAAGCGGTCAGAATCAAGTGGGGTTTATCCCCACTAATTATGCAGTAGCTGTACATTTCGGTGGTCAGACCTATATTGCTATATGGAATACTAGTATGGTGGCCAGCCACTTAAATAAAGCTATTCGAAGCTTCTGAGTAAGGTCCAAAGAACGGCTCTGCTGTGCATTTGTGGTGCTTTGAGGATCACTCCAACTAAAGCATTAGAAGGTATACTCAACCCACCTACATTAGAGCTGGTAGGGAAACAAGTGGCCCCCGCATCTGCCCTAAGGCTGAAATGTGCAGCATTATGGCATGATCGGCATATTAGTCACTCGACTATCGTGCATACCTGGAGTAGTTTTATCCAACAAATCGACCACTCTATATCTAATCTGAACTTCGTTAGGCACTTCCAGACATATATTCCGTCTAGAAGAGAGTAGCAAACACCAATGCCATGGAGAAGGGGGGGGAACTGAATTTCTACACTGACGGATCCAAACTTGTCGACAGAGTCGGTTTTGGAGTTTTCTGAAAAGAGCTGGGACTGGAGCTTTCGTTCCGTCTCCTCGACCACTGCAGTTTTTATCAAGCAGAGGTCCTAGCCATAAAGGAGGTAGCCGTATACTTAAGTAGACACGCCGTAACAAAGACCATTATAAATATCTACTCGGATAGCCCGGCAGCTATCAAGTCAATGAACACGGTGGCACTGAAATCAAAGGTTGCTCAGGACTGCCGGGAAATCCTAAATGATATCAGTACCATTTTCAGGGTACCCCTAATATGGGTTCCTAGACATAGGGATATTGAGGGGAACTGTAGGGCTGTTGCGTTAGCCAGGCGGGGTACTAACATTCCTTAATGCATGGACAGATTCGAGGTTGGATTACCAATTGCCACCTGTAAATTGATGCTGAAGGTTAGGATCGTGCGTGAGGCCAATGGGTCTTGGGCACACGAGGGCACTTGCTTAACGACTAGGCTAATATGGCCGGAACTTGATTGGACAAATTTTGAGACTTGCTTGCCCTGTCGAGAGAAGATATCGCTAAGGTCGTGGCTTATATAACTGGTCATTTGTTCGGCAGGCATGCTCTAAGGCTGGGCTTATTCTCTCATGAATACTGAAGAAACTGTGGGGATGAGGAGGACGAGGAGACTTTGGAACATCTCTTCTGTAGGTGCCCCGCTCTGGCTTTTTAGGCAAATACGCTTTTAACTCTCTTCTGTGGCGCGAAGGTCAAACAAATCCTGCGCTTTATTAGGGCTTCGAAATGGTTTGACGAGAAAATCAGAGATGCGCTGTTACGCGGTGGTATCCCAATGGACCCATGGTGGTCTGAGTGAGTTGGTCTGTAGACCGGCTACCACGATAACCTAACCTAACCTACCCTTATATCTCATTTACTACTAGAAACCATAGCAGAGGAGATAGCACCCCCTGCGGCGTATCCCTTGTAGTCTTCCTGCTCACCGATTCCATCCCCATAGTAGCGTTGATGACCCTGCTTACTCTAGCATTGTGTTATTTCATGAATTCCTTGACTCCGTGATCTCTTGCAGATCGCTCCTGTGCTTACGTTGCTGAAGGCCACTTTAATATCCAGAAAGCCACCCAATGTGTATTCCTTATAGTCCAATGACCTCTCAGTGATACCAACCACTTCATGAATTTTGATATCCACTGATCTACACTTACGGTATGCGTCATGCGCGATATCCATTGTGCGAATATTGGTAACCCTTCTAATATACAAATCGATACGTCTATCAAGTGTTTTATGAATAAACGATGAAAGACTTATTGGTCTGTAATCTCTGGCAGTAGAATGATTTATTTTTAACGTTTTGGAACGAAAACCACCCAGACTTGTCTCCAACTTTTTGGAACATATCCATCGTTGAGACTCCTTGTGAGGATGTGAACTAGATGAGCAATCACATAATCAGCAGAATGTTGCAACTATTCCGACGAAGCTGCTCGCAATCTGGATACCCATTAGTCTCTTTCCACTACCCAAACTACTCGACATAAAAGTAAACATGAGGATTTAAAGGTGCTTTGAGCGCTAAAAGTGTGGTTCTTCTGTGTATTTAAACTATTTGGTTCTTCTGTGTATTTAAACTATTGAGGGTGTGCTTGCTCTGTGTGGCACAGTAGGTACTTATTTCTATGTAAGCTTGTGCAGTCCTTTGACACACATTTCTCAAGAAACAACTGTCTTATTTGTATAGGTATGTAAACTTATCGGATTCCGTGCACTATTCACAAAAATTCTGCAATTTAATTTTGTTTACATTTTTTGGAGTATATAAAAAAGTTGCGGTTAGGGAACTATGTACACAGCCTCACAATTGTCAAGGAGTTTCTGGGGGTTTATAATTAGAAACAATAGAGATTAAAGCAAAGTACTGTTTGATAGCAAATATGGATTATAATAATTCATTTCCTAAGAACTTTCCGGTTTCAGATTTCATATTATCCTGTTGTTCAGCATTCCAGAATTTTGTGAAATAAATGTGTGTGCATTTTTCCAATCATTTCAAGTAGTGTAAAACATGAAAAAGGGAATATGGAAAACAAAACTGTCAGTAATAGTTCCAAATTAGATGGAGTTGTTATGAACTCTTACCTTCATCATAACTACCTACAGTCCACCATTCATTGAATTTTTATGGCAATCTGTGTATTCTCTTTTAGAATGCGCGGCGACATCATTGCAATTTCGTCTAAAAGTACTGTTGTCTTTGTATCGAAAGTTGGTTTACCTTCAACATACAAATGCAACCCTGGGAGGCATTAAAGAGGACGCACTAATTGCTTAGTGTTTATGGCGCATTCAAAGGACATCAGCAAATTTGAGTGACTGACATTGTGTGACACAGAAATGTTTGCTTATCCGTTGCGCAAATTGGGTTACTAAACTTTGAATGAGTGTTTTGACTTTATTCGATGATACTAGTCTGCCATTCATGTGGATTCTCTTTGATGTTTGTCAATCCAAAAATGTTCAAGGTTTACTTGTTTAATTATTCTCTCTGTTCATAATGTATGGAGGATCACAGTGCTTTATTTGTGAATTTTTTAGGATTATAACTATAAAGTTGTAACAGTGTTATTTGAATGCCTTTACATTGCACATGCCTGCATTGCCAGACGCTAGCATAACAATTTGGCCGCAGCCCTCATCTAGTCGTACATAAAAAATTTCTACTCATGCATTACTTCTAAGCATGGTCTACTTTTAGTATAAGAATAATTTTCCATGACACCTCACCACTCTGTGTACAGGTGGGACACATTTATCTTTGCATGATGTAGTTTTGCATTACAGAAATGAAATTTGCATACATTGTGTCCTTGAAGATTAATATTTAATTATGTTTGACATTTATTGAATTACATTGGACCACCTTGTGTGAATTGCATCATTGCTTCAATATTTCCAATATCAATTCCCAATTATATGAATATAATTGTTCGTGGTTGAAATTCAGTGAAATATTTTTAGAGGTTTATTGGTTAGCAGATGCCTTGGAGAGTAGTCCTGTTACGTGGTGTATTTATTAGTAATTAATTTGGAGGTTTTACTGGCAGTTGTCTAAGTTAATACCATTTACGCCGAAATTTGTCAACTTCAATATTTCACAACTCAAATTAACATCCGATCCCATATTTTTCGCTGACGCTAAGTCTAGCGTTTTTCATAGGAAATGCCCAACACGCGCAACAACTGAAAACAACAACACTTCACCAGCAGCAGCAGCAGCAGAGCGGCGCAGCGTAGGTGTTAAGTAAATTTAAGTTTATTTCTTAAGTCAGTCTAAAATCAGAATTAAATTAATAAAGTTGGCTTCGGCCTGATTAAAAGAAAAATATTTTTTTTAATTATCTTAAACATAGAAATATGTAATTGGCGCCCGAGCAGTTAATCCAGTCTCGCGTTGTTTTTAATTTACTGGTTAAATGAAAGTGTCGTAAAACACCACTAAAAGTAACATTAAAACACATCTAAATAAAAGTGCTATTAAAAAAATACCACTAAGACATTAGAAGTGACATTAAAACATAACAAAAGTGCTATTTAAATACCACTACTAAAGTGTTACAAAAAAAGTGCTATTGACACGGAAACATTTTAAATAAGAACGCGCTGAGGATCCACATTAGACTCATTACATCAAACAGGAAACGAGGCCCCCAAGTCAGGATATAACCTAAAAAGGAGTTCAAACCAGAGAACAGCCGCCTGTTTATACAAGGATCAACTGGATCGAGATGAATACTACCCATATAATATTTATGTAAGAAAAATTAGAATTTGTATTAAGCATTATTTTTAGAAAATTAACTAAAAAAATCCGAAAGAATTTTGTTTTAAGAAGCCTTAAAGAAATTGAAATAAAACTTAGGTAAAGAATTTTGAAAGCAACATTTAAAGAAGAATTGATTTAAAAAGTAAACAATTTTGTTTAAACAGAAAGATTTAAGAAAAATTAATTAGAAATTTAAAATAATCATTTAGAAGAATTAATAGAAACAAGAAAATAAAAGTTAATAATCAATCAAAAATTAAACCAAACACTGACACTGCGAATCCGAACTCCGGACCCTCCAGTGTATAACAAAACAAATATATAACACAAAAAAAAAAAAGAAAAATTAATTAGAAATTTAAAATAATCATTTAGAAGAATTAATAGAAACAAGAAAATAAAAGTTAATAATCAATCAAAAATTAAACCAAACACTGACACTGCGAATCCGAACTCCGGTCCCTCCAGTGTATAACAAAACAAATATATAACACAAAAAAAAAAAAAAAAGAAAAATAATAAAAAGAAGAAGAAACATTTTTCTTATATATCCTTTCTCATTTAATTTCTTAAATAATTTAAGTTAAATATAACTGAAATATTTTAATACAAAATGGCTAACCAGAATAATTTAATACGTCCACCTATACTAAACACTTCCTCGTCATCTCCCATGCCTGCTCCTAATAACATAAACATGAACGAACTGTCGACAATAGTTTCAGAGATGGTAACTAACGTAATACGTACAGAAGGACGAAATATAGTGCAAGCGGCACTCAATCCAAACGCCAATTTTATGAACGTTGCCGACGTGACAATAGACTCTAGCCATTTAAATAATTTGACAGAACTCGATAAAATACCAGACGTAGTCCGTTGTCTTCGCGACTTTTCTGGCGCCCCCGGAGAATTTAATTCGTGGAAAAAAAGTGTTGATCGTATACTTCAAATTTACGAACACACGAGAGGCACTCCAAAATATTATGGTATATTAAACGTCATAAGAAACAAAATAGTAGGAAATGAAGATATTGCATTAGAATCATACAATACTCCACTGGATTGGAGAGCTATCTCAAAGTGCTTGACATTACACTACGCCGACAAACGCGACCTAGGTACCCTAGAGTACCAAATGACATCATTAGTCCAAGGGAACTTTACTATTCAAGAATTTTACCAGCAAGTTTACTCTCACTTATCACTTATATTAAACAAAATAGGATGCATGGAAGTTGGACCTGAGTCCACGCATCTTCTTACAAGAACATACAGAGATAAGGCTCTTGACACATTTATAAGAGGTCTTAAAGGTGACCTGCCCCGATTACTAGGTATAAGAGAACCTGCTGATCTTCCACAGGCTCTCCATTTGTGCCTGAAATTAGAAAACCAAAACTTCCGTTCAAGCTATGCACATAACAGCCAAAACTCAATGAGGCGAAGCTACGGCAATCCACCCATTTTACCACCTAGACGACCTTTACCACAACCAATACCACAGAGACCACAAAGAGAATTTTATCCCGAACTAGCTTACCTACCCCAAAACCGACCTTTATACAGACCACAACAGCACTTTGCTTACCAAAATAATTACAAACAACATCAATTTAATTTACCGCAACAGAACTTTGCTAATCAAAACAACCACCGTTATCAATTTAATCCACCCCAGCGACCTTTTCATCCAAAACCGCAACCAAAACAAGAACCGATGGATGTTGATGTAAGTTTACGTTCACGCGGTGTAAACTATATGAATAGGCCCAAACCAAACGACTTAATAGGCAAACGACCACCACCACCACACACCCAATACCCACCACAAAAAATGCAAAGAAACTACCACGTAATTACAGACGAACAAAATCAATCATCAGACCAAAACTACGAAGAACAGGAGGAATCTGAGCTTTATGATCTATCCACCGACCTAGAAAACTGCGAGATCGCAGATTTCACCGATATCCATTTTTTAGAATAAAAAGCTCTTCGCTTCCATATTTTGAATGTCGAACGAAGAGCGGAAGAACACTTAAAATCCTTATCGACACAGGTTCGAATAAAAACTATATTCAACCACAGCTTGTTAGTAAACCCAATCTAAACGAACAATCATTTTCTGCAAACTCCGTTGGAGGACCAATCGCAATAACGCATCATACTTATGTTAATCTTTTTAATATAGAGAACCTTAAACTAAAATTTTTTCTTCTGCCATCTTTAGTTTCATTTCACGCAATTCTAGGTAATGACAGCCTTAAAGAATTAGAAGCAGTTATCCACACGAAACGAGATTATATGATCATAAAAAATTCAATAAAAATTAGGATTAAACAATGCATTTCACAAAACATTAACACAATAGAAATACGAAATGAACACATGAATGACACACAAAAACGTGCAATGAACTCATTAGTTCAACAAAATCGCGAATTATTTTCAGAGCCAAACGAAAAATTAACGTACACAACAAAAGTCATAGCAGACATCCGTACATCATCAGATACACCAATTTATACACGATATTACCCATACCCCGCGTCCCTTAAAACTGAAGTTGAGGAACAAATCCAAGACCTTTTGAAAAACGAAATTATTAGACCCTCAAGATCCCCTTACAACTCTCCCGTTTGGATTGTCCCAAAAAAACAAGACGCCTCAGGCAAAAAGAAATACCGTGTTGTAATAGATTACAGAAAACTTAACACAGTTACAATCGCCGACCGATATCCCATACCAGATATTAATGAAGTACTTTCGCAACTAGGACAGAATAAATGGTTTTCTGTGCTAGATTTAAAAAGCGGCTTTCATCAGATTCCGTTAAAGGAATCTGACATAGAAAAAACAGCCTTTTCAATAAATAACGGAAAGTACGAGTTTACTCGACTTCCATTTGGCCTCAAAAACGCGCCGTCAATCTTTCAGAGAGCGCTAGACGATATTCTGAGAGACCATCTTGGTAAAAGATGTTTCGTCTATATAGACGATATAATTATTTTTAGCAAAAACGAAAATAGTCATGTAACAGACATTGAACAAATTTTTCATATTCTCTCATCTGCCAACATGAAAATACAACTGGATAAGTGTGAATTCTTTAAAGAAAGTGTTGAATTTTTAGGATTAATCGTATCACCCCAAGGCATTAAAACTAACCCCGCTAAAGTAGATTCAATTATTAATTTCCCAGCCCCAACCACCCTTAAAGACTTACGATCATTCTTAGGTCTATCCGGTTATTATCGCCGTTTTGTTCACGATTATGCCAAATTGGCAAAACCTTTAACAAGACTCTTAAGAGGGGAGGAAGGACGAATGTCTAAGAACAAATCAAAAAATACACAAATACATTTAGATTCAGAAGCTACAGAAGCATTAAAAAAAATAAAAAACTCCCTAGTCTCGGACGATGTAATTTTGGCTTATCCCGACTTTAGTAAAGAATTTCATCTGACAACTGACGCTTCCAATTACGCAATAGGTGCAGTCTTAGAACAAAACAAAAAACCCATCTCTTTTATATCAAGAACTCTAAACAAAACAGAGGAAAGTTACGCAGCTAACGAAAAAGAACTCTTAGCTATAATTTGGGCACTTAAGTGCTTCAGAAATTACTTGTATGGTACCGCTAAAGTTAAAATATTTACTGACCATCAGCCACTTATTTACGCTTTAAGCAATAAAAATCACAACTCGAAAATGAAAAGATGGAAGGCAATATTAGACGAATACGACCATGAGCTTGTTTACAAACCTGGATGCATAAATAAAGTAGCAGATGCATTATCCAGACCCCCACAAATTAATTCTCTTACAATTAGCCAACACAGCGACGAAAGCTCGTCACACGGACTTATCCCTGTAGTTGAAACACCCATTAATGTTTTTAAGAATCAGCTATGGATTCAAACAGGCGATGAAAACTCTTATCAATTTAAAATTCCTTTCCCAACCTACCACAGGCATATAATAATTCAATCAACTTACACAGAAGAAGATTTAATTACCCTGTTTAAAAGATACCTTAACCCATCTGTAATCAATGGACTCTTTACTTCAGAATCAACAATGGGCAAAATACAAAACTTCTACCTTGAACATTTTCGAAACTATAAAATTAGATTCACCCAAAAAGAAGTCACCGATCTAACTTCAGAAACAGAACAGACCGAAGAGATACTACTCGAACATAATAGAGCACATCGTAATGGTCGAGAAAACAAGATTCAAATATTAGGCAAATTCTATTTCCCAAGTATGACGGCCAAAATAGAGAGATTAGTAAAGCAATGCAATACTTGCAAGCAATTCAAATATGATAGACATCCCAACAATCCACAAATTACCGAAACACCTATTCCAGAGTATCCTGGACAAATACTACACATTGATATTTATATCACAGAGAAAACCCTTGTATTAACTGCGTTGGACAAATTTTCAAAATATGCTCAAGCTAAAATAATTCAATCAAGAGCGACTGAACACATAAGAGAACCTTTAAGACAATTGCTGTTCGCATTCGGAGTTCCCCAAACAGTTGTAGTTGACAATGAAAAATCTTTTAATTCAAGATCCATTCTCTTTATGTTACAGGATCAGTTAGGTATTACAGTTTTTACAACACCACCAAATAGCAGCTTCGCAAATGGACAAGTGGAAAGATTCCACTCAACTCTGTCAGAAATACTTAGATGTCTCAAGCAAGACGACATTCATGATTCCTTCGAGGAATTACTAGACAGAAGCGTTTATGAATACAATTACTCTATTCATTCTACGACAAACAAAAGGCCAATCGAAGTATTCTTCGGCAGAAGAGTAAGGACGAATCCGGAGATGTACGAACAAGCAAGACGAGACAACATACAATCATTGAAAAACAAACAAACTAAGGATTTAGAAATACATAACAAGAAAAAGAAACAAATAAAAGACTACAGAGTAGGAGATATCATTTACGTTAAAATAAATAGGCGACACGGCACAAAATTAACTAAACGATATAAACAAGAAATAGTAAAAGAAAATAAACACACAACAGTCTTAACTAACTCAGGGAAAACGATACATAAAACAAATATTAAAAGTTAAAATTTTACTTTTATTTTTTTTTTAGGATGCTTATTTACGTTACTACTGCTGAAATACAAATATTGGACTATACCACAACCCACATGATAACTATAACAAACGGACAAGCTAAAATTCAAGATGGAACCTTCCAGCTAATACATATTATTGACGTAAAAAAATACAATGACTTTTTAAAAAACTTACAGATTTACACGAACCAAAACATACAAAAGAATAATATATATTTCCCACTCCTTATCCACGAAATCCAACAATCCTTCGAAATCCTAGAATCCTTTTCACCAATTAAACGCAATAAAGCCAAAAGATCAATTAACATAATAGGTACTGCTTGGAAATATATTGCTGGCAGTCCAGATCATGACGATCTAGAGTTAATTAATAATAATTTAAAAGATTTAAATAATAATAATAATAAACAGGTTATAATTAATCAAGCGTTTAATGAAAGAATAAATAATCTAACGAAATTAGCAAACGAAATTAATAACGAAATAAGAAAAGATGAAAATTTAAACAATGAAATAGCTTCAAGCATTCAGTATAGATTAAGACTTGTCAAAGAAGAATTAGTAAACATAAGATACGCCATAGAATGGGCGAAAAACGGAATATTAAACTCAATGTTATTAAATAAAAAAGAAATAAAACTAGCTATAAGAAAACTAGAAGATGAAAATATGCCATTCGCTTCAGAAGAAGAAGCTTTAGAATTTGCTAACATAAATGTTTTAACTAATGAAGAAACAATTTTATATGTAATTAAAATCCCACTAACTTTAAAAGAAACTTATACGAATATAATTATTAGACCAATAAAAAAGAACAACGAAATGGTTTTGCTAAAACATAATGAATTATTAAAGCATGAAAATAGATTGTATGGTATTATAGACAATTGTCAAAAATATAACAATATTAAAATATGTAAAAGAAATGAATTGTTAGATTTAAGTAATGATACTTGCATTCCAAACTTAATTAATGGCTTGAATTCATCCTGCACATACATCAATGGTCATCATGTATCAACAGTAGAAGAAATCCAACCAGGCATTCTCCTGATTAATAATTTTAATGGAATCATAGAAACAGAAAAATCTCATCACAAACTAAATGGAACCTACCTTGTCAAATTTGCAAACACTACAGTAAGGATAGATGAAGAGGAATACAGCAATATAGAAGCGACAACCTTAGAGACATCACCCGCAATAATGCAACCCTCACCCACGGAAAGAAAACGGATAAACTTACTCTCACTAAAAGCCCTCGAGGATCTACACATAAAAAATACCGAATTTATAACTTCTCTGCAGACAGACAACAATCTCAATAAAATATCGTTGGTTGTATTGACCAGCATCTGTATTACCATAATCATTTTGCTGAAGGTTTGGAAGAAATCATCTGAAAGAGTTATATTTAAAGAAATGCAGATAACACCTGTTCCAGTCATAGAGAAAAAAACGCGCCCCGAAATGTGGCATGAAATACCAAAAAGTTTAAGTGTCAATGACTTGCCATATTTCTGAGTGATTGAGGACAATCACACTTAAGGAGGGAGGAGTTAATACCATTTACGCCGAAATTTGTCAACTTCAATATTTCACAACTCAAATTAACATCCGTTCCCATATTTTTCGCTGACGCTAAGTCTAGCGTTTTTCATAGGAAATGCCCAACACGCGCAACAACTGAAAACAACAACACTTCACCAGCAGCAGCAGCAGCAGAGCGGCGCAGCGTAGGTGTTAAGTAAATTTAAGTTTATTTCTTAAGTCAGTCTAAAATCAGAATTAAATTAATAAAGTTGGCTTCGGCCTGATTAAAAAGAAAAAATATTTTTTTTAATTATCTTAAACATAGAAATATGTAATTGGCGCCCGAGCAGTTAATCCAGTCTCGCGTTGTTTTTAATTTACTGGTTAAATGAAAGTGTCGTAAAACACCACTAAAAGTAACATTAAAACACATCTAAATAAAAGTGCTATTAAAAAAATACCACTAAGACATTAGAAGTGACATTAAAACATAACAAAAGTGCTATTTAAATACCACTACTAAAGTGTTACAAAAAAAGTGCTATTGACACGGAAACATTTTAAATAAGAACGCGCTGAGGATCCACATTAGACTCATTACATCAAACAGGAAACGAGGCCCCCAAGTCAGGATATAACCTAAAAAGGAGTTCAAACCAGAGAACAGCCGCCTGTTTATACAAGGATCAACTGGATCGAGATGAATACTACCCATATAATATTTATGTAAGAAAAATTAGAATTTGTATTAAGCATTATTTTTAGAAAATTAACTAAAAAAATCCGAAAGAATTTTGTTTTAAGAAGCCTTAAAGAAATTGAAATAAAACTTAGGTAAAGAATTTTGAAAGCAACATTTAAAGAAGAATTGATTTAAAAAGTAAACAATTTTGTTTAAACAGAAAGATTTAAGAAAAATTAATTAGAAATTTAAAATAATCATTTAGAAGAATTAATAGAAACAAGAAAATAAAAGTTAATAATCAATCAAAAATTAAACCAAACACTGACACTGCGAATCCGAACTCCGGACCCTCCAGTGTATAACAAAACAAATATATAACACAAAAAAAAAAAAGAAAAATTAATTAGAAATTTAAAATAATCATTTAGAAGAATTAATAGAAACAAGAAAATAAAAGTTAATAATCAATCAAAAATTAAACCAAACACTGACACTGCGAATCCGAACTCCGGTCCCTCCAGTGTATAACAAAACAAATATATAACACAAAAAAAAAAAAAAAAGAAAAATAATAAAAAGAAGAAGAAACATTTTTCTTATATATCCTTTCTCATTTAATTTCTTAAATAATTTAAGTTAAATATAACTGAAATATTTTAATACAAAATGGCTAACCAGAATAATTTAATACGTCCACCTATACTAAACACTTCCTCGTCATCTCCCATGCCTGCTCCTAATAACATAAACATGAACGAACTGTCGACAATAGTTTCAGAGATGGTAACTAACGTAATACGTACAGAAGGACGAAATATAGTGCAAGCGGCACTCAATCCAAACGCCAATTTTATGAACGTTGCCGACGTGACAATAGACTCTAGCCATTTAAATAATTTGACAGAACTCGATAAAATACCAGACGTAGTCCGTTGTCTTCGCGACTTTTCTGGCGCCCCCGGAGAATTTAATTCGTGGAAAAAAAGTGTTGATCGTATACTTCAAATTTACGAACACACGAGAGGCACTCCAAAATATTATGGTATATTAAACGTCATAAGAAACAAAATAGTAGGAAATGAAGATATTGCATTAGAATCATACAATACTCCACTGGATTGGAGAGCTATCTCAAAGTGCTTGACATTACACTACGCCGACAAACGCGACCTAGGTACCCTAGAGTACCAAATGACATCATTAGTCCAAGGGAACTTTACTATTCAAGAATTTTACCAGCAAGTTTACTCTCACTTATCACTTATATTAAACAAAATAGGATGCATGGAAGTTGGACCTGAGTCCACGCATCTTCTTACAAGAACATACAGAGATAAGGCTCTTGACACATTTATAAGAGGTCTTAAAGGTGACCTGCCCCGATTACTAGGTATAAGAGAACCTGCTGATCTTCCACAGGCTCTCCATTTGTGCCTGAAATTAGAAAACCAAAACTTCCGTTCAAGCTATGCACATAACAGCCAAAACTCAATGAGGCGAAGCTACGGCAATCCACCCATTTTACCACCTAGACGACCTTTACCACAACCAATACCACAGAGACCACAAAGAGAATTTTATCCCGAACTAGCTTACCTACCCCAAAACCGACCTTTATACAGACCACAACAGCACTTTGCTTACCAAAATAATTACAAACAACATCAATTTAATTTACCGCAACAGAACTTTGCTAATCAAAACAACCACCGTTATCAATTTAATCCACCCCAGCGACCTTTTCATCCAAAACCGCAACCAAAACAAGAACCGATGGATGTTGATGTAAGTTTACGTTCACGCGGTGTAAACTATATGAATAGGCCCAAACCAAACGACTTAATAGGCAAACGACCACCACCACCACACACCCAATACCCACCACAAAAAATGCAAAGAAACTACCACGTAATTACAGACGAACAAAATCAATCATCAGACCAAAACTACGAAGAACAGGAGGAATCTGAGCTTTATGATCTATCCACCGACCTAGAAAACTGCGAGATCGCAGATTTCACCGATATCCATTTTTTAGAATAAAAAGCTCTTCGCTTCCATATTTTGAATGTCGAACGAAGAGCGGAAGAACACTTAAAATCCTTATCGACACAGGTTCGAATAAAAACTATATTCAACCACAGCTTGTTAGTAAACCCAATCTAAACGAACAATCATTTTCTGCAAACTCCGTTGGAGGACCAATCGCAATAACGCATCATACTTATGTTAATCTTTTTAATATAGAGAACCTTAAACTAAAATTTTTTCTTCTGCCATCTTTAGTTTCATTTCACGCAATTCTAGGTAATGACAGCCTTAAAGAATTAGAAGCAGTTATCCACACGAAACGAGATTATATGATCATAAAAAATTCAATAAAAATTAGGATTAAACAATGCATTTCACAAAACATTAACACAATAGAAATACGAAATGAACACATGAATGACACACAAAAACGTGCAATGAACTCATTAGTTCAACAAAATCGCGAATTATTTTCAGAGCCAAACGAAAAATTAACGTACACAACAAAAGTCATAGCAGACATCCGTACATCATCAGATACACCAATTTATACACGATATTACCCATACCCCGCGTCCCTTAAAACTGAAGTTGAGGAACAAATCCAAGACCTTTTGAAAAACGAAATTATTAGACCCTCAAGATCCCCTTACAACTCTCCCGTTTGGATTGTCCCAAAAAAACAAGACGCCTCAGGCAAAAAGAAATACCGTGTTGTAATAGATTACAGAAAACTTAACACAGTTACAATCGCCGACCGATATCCCATACCAGATATTAATGAAGTACTTTCGCAACTAGGACAGAATAAATGGTTTTCTGTGCTAGATTTAAAAAGCGGCTTTCATCAGATTCCGTTAAAGGAATCTGACATAGAAAAAACAGCCTTTTCAATAAATAACGGAAAGTACGAGTTTACTCGACTTCCATTTGGCCTCAAAAACGCGCCGTCAATCTTTCAGAGAGCGCTAGACGATATTCTGAGAGACCATCTTGGTAAAAGATGTTTCGTCTATATAGACGATATAATTATTTTTAGCAAAAACGAAAATAGTCATGTAACAGACATTGAACAAATTTTTCATATTCTCTCATCTGCCAACATGAAAATACAACTGGATAAGTGTGAATTCTTTAAAGAAAGTGTTGAATTTTTAGGATTAATCGTATCACCCCAAGGCATTAAAACTAACCCCGCTAAAGTAGATTCAATTATTAATTTCCCAGCCCCAACCACCCTTAAAGACTTACGATCATTCTTAGGTCTATCCGGTTATTATCGCCGTTTTGTTCACGATTATGCCAAATTGGCAAAACCTTTAACAAGACTCTTAAGAGGGGAGGAAGGACGAATGTCTAAGAACAAATCAAAAAATACACAAATACATTTAGATTCAGAAGCTACAGAAGCATTAAAAAAAATAAAAAACTCCCTAGTCTCGGACGATGTAATTTTGGCTTATCCCGACTTTAGTAAAGAATTTCATCTGACAACTGACGCTTCCAATTACGCAATAGGTGCAGTCTTAGAACAAAACAAAAAACCCATCTCTTTTATATCAAGAACTCTAAACAAAACAGAGGAAAGTTACGCAGCTAACGAAAAAGAACTCTTAGCTATAATTTGGGCACTTAAGTGCTTCAGAAATTACTTGTATGGTACCGCTAAAGTTAAAATATTTACTGACCATCAGCCACTTATTTACGCTTTAAGCAATAAAAATCACAACTCGAAAATGAAAAGATGGAAGGCAATATTAGACGAATACGACCATGAGCTTGTTTACAAACCTGGATGCATAAATAAAGTAGCAGATGCATTATCCAGACCCCCACAAATTAATTCTCTTACAATTAGCCAACACAGCGACGAAAGCTCGTCACACGGACTTATCCCTGTAGTTGAAACACCCATTAATGTTTTTAAGAATCAGCTATGGATTCAAACAGGCGATGAAAACTCTTATCAATTTAAAATTCCTTTCCCAACCTACCACAGGCATATAATAATTCAATCAACTTACACAGAAGAAGATTTAATTACCCTGTTTAAAAGATACCTTAACCCATCTGTAATCAATGGACTCTTTACTTCAGAATCAACAATGGGCAAAATACAAAACTTCTACCTTGAACATTTTCGAAACTATAAAATTAGATTCACCCAAAAAGAAGTCACCGATCTAACTTCAGAAACAGAACAGACCGAACAGATACTACTCGAACATAATAGAGCACATCGTAATGGTCGAGAAAACAAGATTCAAATATTAGGCAAATTCTATTTCCCAAGTATGACGGCCAAAATAGAGAGATTAGTAAAGCAATGCAATACTTGCAAGCAATTCAAATATGATAGACATCCCAACAATCCACAAATTACCGAAACACCTATTCCAGAGTATCCTGAACAAATACTACCGATTGATATTTATATCACAGAGAAAACCCTTGTATTAACTGCGTTGGACAAATTTTCAAAATATGCTCAAGCTAAAATAATTCAATCAAGAGCGACTGAACACATAAGAGAACCTTTAAGACAATTGCTGTTCGCATTCGGAGTTCCCCAAACAGTTGTAGTTGACAATGAAAAATCTTTTAATTCAAGATCCATTCTCTTTATGTTACAGGATCAGTTAGGTATTACAGTTTTTACAACACCACCAAATAGCAGCTTCGTAAATGGACAAGTGGAAAGATTCCACTCAACTCTGTCAGAAATACTTAGATGTCTCAAGCAAGACGACATTCATGATTCCTTCGAGGAATTACTAGACAGAAGCGTTTATGAATACAATTACTCTATTCATTCTACGACAAACAAAAGGCCAATCGAAGTATTCTTCGGCAGAAGAGTAAGGACGAATCCGGAGATGTACGAACAAGCAAGACGAGACAACATACAATCATTGAAAAACAAACAAACTAAGGATTTAGAAATACATAACAAGAAAAAGAAACAAATAAAAGACTACAGAGTAGGAGATATCATTTACGTTAAAATAAATAGGCGACACGGCACAAAATTAACTAAACGATATAAACAAGAAATAGTAAAAGAAAATAAACACACAACAGTCTTAACTAACTCAGGGAAAACGATACATAAAACAAATATTAAAAGTTAAAATTTTACTTTTATTTTTTTTTTAGGATGCTTATTTACGTTACTACTGCTGAAATACAAATATTGGACTATACCACAACCCACATGATAACTATAACAAACGGACAAGCTAAAATTCAAGATGGAACCTTCCAGCTAATACATATTATTGACGTAAAAAAATACAATGACTTTTTAAAAAACTTACAGATTTACACGAACCAAAACATACAAAAGAATAATATATATTTCCCACTCCTTATCCACGAAATCCAACAATCCTTCGAAATCCTAGAATCCTTTTCACCAATTAAACGCAATAAAGCCAAAAGATCAATTAACATAATAGGTACTGCTTGGAAATATATTGCTGGCAGTCCAGATCATGACGATCTAGAGTTAATTAATAATAATTTAAAAGATTTAAATAATAATAATAATAAACAGGTTATAATTAATCAAGCGTTTAATGAAAGAATAAATAATCTAACGAAATTAGCAAACGAAATTAATAACGAAATAAGAAAAGATGAAAATTTAAACAATGAAATAGCTTCAAGCATTCAGTATAGATTAAGACTTGTCAAAGAAGAATTAGTAAACATAAGATACGCCATAGAATGGGCGAAAAACGGAATATTAAACTCAATGTTATTAAATAAAAAAGAAATAAAACTAGCTATAAGAAAACTAGAAGATGAAAATATGCCATTCGCTTCAGAAGAAGAAGCTTTAGAATTTGCTAACATAAATGTTTTAACTAATGAAGAAACAATTTTATATGTAATTAAAATCCCACTAACTTTAAAAGAAACTTATACGAATATAATTATTAGACCAATAAAAAAGAACAACGAAATGGTTTTGCTAAAACATAATGAATTATTAAAGCATGAAAATAGATTGTATGGTATTATAGACAATTGTCAAAAATATAACAATATTAAAATATGTAAAAGAAATGAATTGTTAGATTTAAGTAATGATACTTGCATTCCAAACTTAATTAATGGCTTGAATTCATCCTGCACATACATCAATGGTCATCATGTATCAACAGTAGAAGAAATCCAACCAGGCATTCTCCTGATTAATGATTTTAATGGAATCATAGAAACAGAAAAATCTCATCACAAACTAAATGGAACCTACCTTGTCAAATTTGCAAACACTACAGTAAGGATAGATGAAGAGGAATACAGCAATATAGAAGCGACAACCTTAGAGACATCACCCGCAATAATGCAACCCTCACCCACGGAAAGAAAACGGATAAACTTACTCTCACTAAAAGCCCTCGAGGATCTACACATAAAAAATACCGAATTTATAACTTCTCTGCAGACAGACAACAATCTCAATAAAATATCGTTGGTTGTATTGACCAGCATCTGTATTACCATAATCATTTTGCTGAAGGTTTGGAAGAAATCATCTGAAAGAGTTATATTTAAAGAAATGCAGATAACACCTGTTCCAGTCATAGAGAAAAAAACGCGCCCCGAAATGTGGCATGAAATACCAAAAAGTTTAAGTGTCAATGACTTGCCATATTTCTGAGTGATTGAGGACAATCACACTTAAGGAGGGAGGAGTTAATACCATTTACGCCGAAATTTGTCAACTTCAATATTTCACAACTCAAATTAACATCCGTTCCCATATTTTTCGCTGACGCTAAGTCTAGCGTTTTTCATAGGAAATGCCCAACACGCGCAACAACTGAAAACAACAACACTTCACCAGCAGCAGCAGCAGCAGAGCGGCGCAGCGTAGGTGTTAAGTAAATTTAAGTTTATTTCTTAAGTCAGTCTAAAATCAGAATTAAATTAATAAAGTTGGCTTCGGCCTGATTAAAAAGAAAAAATATTTTTTTTAATTATCTTAAACATAGAAATATGTAATTTCTACAATACTCTGATTAATTGAAAATTGATTTTCCTTCTATAAAAAAAAAAATATACACTAGAGCCCCGACTTGCGTCGTCCCGATTTGCGTCGTTTCGATTTGCGTCGCTTTTTAAAAACTGGAAAAATTCGATTTGCGTCGTTGCAATTTCAAGTTGCGTCGGTCCGAGTTGCATCGTTTTGACTCCGATTTGCGTCGGTTCGATTTGCGTCGTTTTGATTTCGACTTGCGTCGCTAAAAACGGTTAAATTTTTTACTGCAGCATTGTGGATTACCATTTTTAGCATTTATAGTGCCTGATTTAGCATATTTTCTGTCTTTTAGCATTTTTACAACTTCTGGCAACACTGATCGTCACCTTTACGTTAAGAAGTTTTCAAATTGCGTGAAATAAGGGGAATTTCCTTTTCTTTGTTATATAAGAATTTAGTGTGTGATTCGCCAGAGTACATTAAGGACGTAAAAAATGAGTCAAAGTAAAAGGAAAGTAATAAGTTTGGAATTAAAATTGGATGTAATAAAACGTTTTAAATCGGGAGAAAATGCTGTTAATATAGGAAGAGCTCTTGGACTAGCACCTACAACAGTAAGAACAATTTGCAACAGAGACAGTGATAAAAAAATCAATTAGCTGAAATTGTCACACCACTCCAATCTAAACAAAATACTATAGCAAGAAATCCCTTTTTGGGTAAGATGGAGTCCCATATTTCAATTTGGATACATGATCAAAATAAGCGAAGAATGCCACTGAGCAAGGATGTAATAAAAAATAAAGCTCTTTCTATTTACTCCGACTTTACGAAAAATACTTCATCTAGTAGTAACGGAAATTGTGATGATTTCGAAGCCAGCAACGGTTGGTTGAACCGCTTTAAAACACGGGCAAATTTACATAATGTGGCATTAAAAGGAGAGTCAGCCAGTGCAGATTCAGTAGCTTCAGAAAAGTTTACGCTTGAGCTGAAAGCCATAATTGAAAAAGGAGGGTATTCTGCTAAGCAGATTTTGAATGCCGACGAAACAGGTCTTTTTTGGAAACGGTTACCATCAAGAACTTACTTGTCAAAAAATGAGAAAGCATGCCCTGGACATAAAGCCGCGAAGGATCGGCTAACACTTCTTTTGGGCGGAAACGCAGAAGGAGATTTTAAATTTAAACCTTTTTTGATATACCAATCAGAAAATCCAAGGGCAATGAAAAGTATAAACAAAAGGGACCTCCCGGTACACTGGCGCTCTAATAAAAAAGGTTTGGATGACCGCAACCCTGTTTAAAGATTGGTTAGAAAATTGTGCCATTCCTGAGTTTAAACGCTATTGTTCATCTCAACAAATTGAGTTCAAAATGCTTTTGTTAGTCGATAACGCACCAGGACATCCAATTTTTTCAGATGACTTATCGGAGCATGTAAAAGTTGTTTTTATGCCGCCTAACACAACATCACTTATTCAACCTATGGACCAGGGCGTAATTTCAAACTTTAAAATGTACTACTTACGCCGAACTTTCCGGCAACTTCTTGATTCAACAGACAAAAATGATAAACTCTCTATGAAAGACTACTGGAAAAACTACAACATAGTGAAAGCTATTGGAAATATACATTTATCTTGGGAAGAAGTTAAGGCATCCTCCATGAAAGGGAGTTGGCGGCAATTATGGCCAGAACTTATTAATGGAGACGAAGATGGTGTCGATGATGTTCCAAACGTTAGTAATGAGTTGGCTAATTTAGCTAGAGAAGCAGAATTTGACAGAATGGAGGAAGGTGATATTAATGAATATTTGCTGTCTCACGATGAGGAGCTTAATAATGAAAATTTATTAGCCATTGATATTCAGCGTGTTTCAGAAGAAGATGACATAATAAGTAATGATACATTAGAAGAAAAAAAATTAACAATCGCCAATATTTCCAAAGCTATGCAATTAATTTCCCATGCAATGGATATATTTTCTGAAAACGATCCTGACGAAAACCGTAGCACGGGCGTGGCAGCATCCGTTGATCAAGCCATTAGTTGTTACAATGAAATATATCAACAAAAAAAATCTTTAAAAATTCAGCAAACTTTAGATATTTTTGTTGTTGATTTAGATTTATCATCTCAAGAGAGCTCAATGTTAGCTAAATAAATTACAATTTTTTAATGCATCTACTTTTTATGAATATATATATGTAAATGAATTTAATTTTTTTTCTTTCTTTATAATAATTATAAACATTTGTTGAAGTAAATGAAATAAATAAAAATGTATTCATACTTGCGTTTTTTATCAATAATACAAAATTGTTTGCTTTGTTTTGAATATTTTCCCCCAATAAATTAAATTTCAGTGTATTTATATAGTAAAAGGTGATTCGATTTGCATCGTTTCGATTTGCGTCGCGTTTCTCCGGCTCCATTAACGACGCAAGTCGGGGCTCTAGTGTATATATATATATATATATGAAGATCTCCTATTCACAGAACATCGGTGCGAATAGTAGAGTGTGTCTAACTTAGGAAATGCTTGATGAATATCCTATTGAACTGAGCTGAACTGAACTGATAGCCACTCGAAACATTTTTTTATGATTTCAATTAAAACGAGTAATGAAGTCTGAAGTCGGGTTAGACCTACTTCGAAATATCCTTTACCTTTCCTTGTGCGTGCGAGTTCGTTTTCTTCATAAATCATCTTTAGGAGCATATCTACGGTACTTTGCGGTAGAGTGCCTTAATTGTTTATATTAGTGTGAGGCGTGGCCTTTATCTGATCGACCCCATTTCTTGTATACGAGTATGTCTTTGTAGAAAATATAATATATCGTCCACAAATATTATATTGGTCGTAAGTTACAATAATATGTCAATAGTGGACGTGGGCTGGAAATATAACACGCCCATTTTTTGTGTGGTGTTTAATGTTAGTACCCGCAACATACTTGTGAAATTTCGTTGATAAATCTTTAATAGAAACCTAGTAATGATTTTTGGCTAATTGTGGGCGTGGCAATTGTATTATGGCAATCCATATTCTGCACACACACTATTATGGACCCCATTTATATTGCTGCAAATTTTTATTCCGCTGTCATCAATACTAGCACAGGTAAGCTAAATTTAATTTTAGACCCGAAAGTTCCTTATATCAAAAGTAGGCGTCTCTTTTCCCTGATCATCCCAATTGTTGCAGATAGCTTTATAATGTCCACATGTTCCTTCCCGTAAAATTTCGTCCGTGAATCTCTACCAGATCTTAAGTTATGAATATTTGCTAATAGTGGGGGTGGCAGCTAATATATACCGCCCCCTTTTTGCACAGTGTTTATTAGGACCCACATCTCCATAACTGCCAAATAATGTCACGATTCCGTCAATTGGACAGAAGTTATAGTCATTTTAAAACAGGTGAAAAAAGTTCTTTATATGGGAGGTAGGCGTGTTTTTTGTCCAAATTGGCCCATATAGGAATCTGGTTCTGTATCTTTGTCCAGGCTACACTTTTGAAAAATTTCATTAAGATAGCTCTAACGGTGTAGAAAAAAGTGGCCACAGACGGACAGACGGACAGACGGAAAGTGATTCTGATCATATCTGTATATATCTGTCCATACATACCATGCCTCCTTCTCGAAATTGCAACCCCTCTCAAAAGCACAAAATTAGTATACCCTATTTACCTTCTTTAAAGGTAAAGGGTATAAAGACTTTCTGTCTATCATGCATATGTGAATCCTCATTAGTTATGGTATCTGCCCCATTAAAGACACAAATTGATAGCCAGGATTCCAGCAGGTGTACTAACCTCATTATCTATGCTAATATGTGAATTGAAATTGAGCCCTCATGAGATTGTGTGTGCGTGTATTGTAATTTATTGTTGTGTTTTGTGGAGACAAATTTAGATTTTTAACAGTTAAGTTAAGAAAATTAGTTAGAAATATTTACAACGAGCGGCACTTAATGTTGTGAGAAATTATTTGAATATTCAACAAATGTGATGAGCTGGACTGAGAGTACAGATTAACTTAAAAAAATTTCGTTGTCGAACCTTATAATGCCTGCAATCTGAGAAAGCAACTGCAAACCCACTGGTCATTTTAATGTTGGTGCCTCTTCTACTCAAAGTTTTGGTATCTCTTCTACTCATTCTTAAATCCTTAGCGACATCCTTTCTAAAGTAACAACAAAACTTAATCTCTCAGAAAGGTTAATTTTAATGTTGTTATCAACACTTTTATGAAAATAAATTTCTTGGCTTCAATCCACTGCACACTCTAAAAATGTTGGCTGGTGATTTTGTTATTGATAAAAGCAATTAAAAAGAAAAGGACTTTATTTTTCATACTAACCTTCCCTCAACATATTTATTTACACTTAATTTGGCCTATTTTTAGAACAACTCATTTTTGGCCATAAAGCCTCCTTCATGAACGAGTGAATTCATATCCTTTGAAGTGCGTCAAATGCGGCAATTCAAATTTTCTCCTGATACGACAGATATTACCCACTATACCTGTCACCTCGCCGCCTCTGAGTAGATTGCACAGTGGTTAAATACGCTGGAGAGGACATTTTCAGCTCAATTAGTAATTAGGCTTCATCATGAAAAAAAATCCTGGGAAATGTGGGACTTAAATCAAAAGTACACTTGTAAAGAAGTTGTAGGTGCGAAAATTGTCAGTTTATATATTAGAGAGCCGCAAAGAATGTATAATTACTTTATATATAGAGAAAACAAAATATTTAGAAGTGTGAAAATTTTTAATTAGGAGTGTGAAAGTTATTAATTTCTCTGTTTATTTATTTCTTGCTCGTTAGACGATTTTTGTGTATATTCATAAGGACACTTTGATATGTATGTGGATAGTATCACTAAGAGTATATACAAATAAAATATAGTATTAGGGGGAAAACTTAGAAACAGCAACGCTGTATTCTAGAGAACATTTTCAAGTTCCATTCGTTCACTATATAAGGACTTCCAATGTTCCATGTCAGCGATTCAAACCCTTCAAAAACTGGCATATAATTTACCGTTTGTATGACCATATTGGAATTCTATACTCGTTCCTTTTTATGGCAAATAAATTAAAGCGTTGCTGCATTTTATATTAAAAGGAGGGCAATTGAAAATCTTTTTTTTTAATTAGAAAAAGAATAAAACATTATATATAAAAATTATATAATATAAGCCTGAAAATCTTACGAATGGGAGTAAAACCCTAATAAAATGTACGTAACAAAAGTGTACCAAGACGAAATGCAACAGAAAAACAACAACATGCTGATATTGGACAATGTGTGCTGCAACCTTTTAGCGAGCTGCTTCGACACTGTCTGCAGGACGCTAGAAAATTTAATGCAACTTGTGATACACAAATTTCTTATAGGACTTGAGAGCTCTAATTTTTGAGTGTCTTGGGCGATAGTTGCTTGGAAGTAAAAATGTTTTTCATTTCTCTGTACTACTTTATTTGCTAGTTGAATTTCCATCCGTATATCAGAACACGTGCAAGCTAGTATGATTTTTTTTATGGATTGTTTAAGCATTTAGTTTCCTTTAGAAACCGTTTTGGAACTCTTAAGGAACCCCTCATTTTTATTCCTGGCTATGGACAATTGATTGCATCACATTTCACATCATGCCTGCAAATATATCATAAATTGTATTACCACCACACCCGCCTAGAAATAGGCATCAGTCGATTATATTCTTTATCGTAGAATATCCTTACATGCTCCATTTACTCAGATTAGGGGTTTCCTTATTTCCGCTCCAATTAACCAAATATCAGTCGACGTTCTCAGTATGAGCATTGTCCGAGGGAGTGACCTGTCACACCAAATCAAAGCTAGCTCTTTTAATTAACTTATGCAAATAGGCTTTGCTTTGTTTTATTGTGATTAGGTTTGTTCGTAATCTGCTCTATTTGTTGTGTGTGTACACTCCCCTTTTTATTACGCTAATTCACAAACGCTTCCAGTAACAGCCCCGTAGTCGCCCTAAGGTATTAGTTGCGTGTAGATACTGAAGGTAATTGGAATGATTATTGTGTGTGTCCTTGCCAGTTGAAATTACATTTACGGGTATTGACCTAATTTGCACAATTGTGGGAAGTTCCCATGAATGTTGCTGTATTTAATTTTTGCTAACTGTTGAATTAATTTAAAAATTCTTTGTGTTGCTATAAACTAAAGTTCACGTTTGATTATTATTAGAACTTTATTCATAGTTAACTTTAGAAAAATTAGCACTACTAAATTAGGCTTTCAACTTGAAGAGATGTTTGTGAAGGATTCGTACCCTTGACACCACTGTAATACTTTTTTATATATACAGAAATCTTTTAAGTTCTTAAATTTTATTTTACTACATTTGTCACTACTAAACTCGGATTGAAAATTGTACAGGAGGAAATAATTTTGAATGCATACTCCTATGATAAACATCTCAGATCGTATATGCTTTAAATACTCGCCATTTCTACACATGACTCTAAACTGTGAGAATATTTTAATGTAAATATCTTCTACTAATAATGTCTACATTTAATTTTTGAATCTCTGTGAATATTGCTATTATTAGTCCGAGGAGTTAGAAATAGAAATGTAGAAAAAACAGTAGATATTAGAGATTAAACGAAGAACGGGAAATAGTCACTTAGTCACTGCGACCTCAAATGAACACACTCAATAAGTTACAAATCCTCTGAGAGTCTAGTATTTATTAAGAATCCAAAGATTTTCTTGGGAGATTTCTGCCCAATTTCTAGCGGTTCTAGGTAGTGAGAACCTATGTATCGTAGTCGAGTCCATATTAGACCGTTACAGTGGCATAGCAAATGCTCTGCTGTTTCCTCGTCCTCGATGCACAATCTACAACATTCAGTATGACTGAATCGAATTTTATGTTTTTCAATACTCTGCAATTACCAGTCAAAAATCCTGTAACTATGCGAATGCCACCATGGCTGAGTCTAAGTGTCTCTGTGGTTCCCTTGCGAGAATGTTCGGCACGAATGTTTTAGCCACCCTAATATCTCTAGTTTCCGTCCATTGCTTGATTTGGAAAAATTGTAAGAAAACAAAATGCAGGACAGTCGTTGTTTCACAAAGCAATACGATATTTGCAGTTAAATTCATGACGTCATGTGGCTTTGTGTTGATCTGTGTGAAGCTGATTGTGGTCACTCAATATTTCTTTCATTAAAATTTGTCACAGTCGCAAAAGAACAATAAAAATATTAATCCGTAAATACAACAAATACTGAAATTATACAATATGAAAAAATAAT
Source organism: Clusia tigrina (assembly GCA_920105625.2). NCBI lineage: Eukaryota > Metazoa > Arthropoda > Insecta > Diptera > Clusiidae > Clusia > Clusia tigrina. The sequence goes on along the minus strand of OV050031.1, from coordinate 192,636,008 downwards.
GCAGTTTAATTGAATATAAATGAGTGTCTGTATGTTTCATTCATTTAAAACTAAAAACCAACCACCTCTCCTCAAAGTGATTAGGAATAAAATATGCATTTCATCTGCCGGAGTAATTTTTTGATATATGTAGATTTGTATTCTATCAAGGCATGTTTGACATTTTCCGTTCCCTTCATTTGCATTTTAGATACGAGTATTTATCCAATTGAAGAGCAGAGCAGTGCCGAAGGCCAACTGTGCATACAACAAGGCACAAGTGCCGGAAAGACAATTTCATGTTCATTTCCTTCTATAGGGATTTTTCGACTGTAGTTGCCGTCTGCGCAGAAGCCACAACCACCACCTATGCACACCCTTTAAAAATTTCCATTATTTATGCGCTACTTCCTCTGCAGTTATGCTGCAAAGCAGATAAATATTTAATCTGTTTTCTTTTGCTGGTGTATAAAACTCAAAATTAGTCTCGTGCTTGTGCGGAAGATGTCGAAACAGTCCCAAAAGTTGGAATGATAGTTTGCAAGCGATGTGCATTGGGTGACAGTGTCGGAGCAATGACACTTCGTCTTGTCCTTGGGGATTGACGTCGTAAGGAAAGTTGTAAACATAAAAAAGTAATACTGAGGATCTGAATTTAGTTTTCAATTATTATGTTCAATTATTTTTAAATGTTCAATTGGCTTTTCCTCAACTTGATCCCTCCTAAATAAATATGCTTTTTAGAGACTATTATCTACACCACTTAATTAAATAGGGGCATCAGAATAGGTGTTTGAAGTTTAAATTTTTAATTTAAGAACCAACATTAGCTCTCATGTAATACTTCACACTCGAAATTGCTTTCACTTATTTGCAACGATTTCTTTACAAATTAATTCAGTCTTTTTTAATTTTCTCCGCATTTTCATTAACAATGTTCCTGGTGTTACAATTCGTTTTCCCTAGATGGCTAGAGACAAATTATTTCTTTCGTCTGCATCAGAAATTGCTGGTCACGTCAGAAAAAAAGCCATAAGCACTTACAATTGCTTCAGTTTGGGTTTTGTTTGTTCGTAATACTCGTAGCCAAGCATACCAAAGCTGCTGAGTACACATTCATCCAAAGAGAAAACAATCAGAAAGGCAACAGACAATGAAATTTTGTTTAAACTGTAACGAAGTCATAAGCGGAACCGTACATCGAAATATGCCTCAGAAATTGATATAAAAAATATTTTCCTACCACTAAATTTAGTGAAAATAATTTTGAACACTGTAAAGAAAACCAAGTTGAAGGATTACTTGATTTCTTTAATGCACATCTCAGTCATAAACAGAGTGAACAATTTAATTCAAGTCTTCGAGCTTATTTTCATTGGGTTCTTAACTATCTATTAGTAAATATTTCGTTTCGTTCTTATCATTGCTTCACAAGTGGGCATGTGATTAGTTGATAAATTTCATTACTCTCCTGTTTTATTACAAGATGGTCGCTTTGGACCGATTCTATTTTTAATCAGCATTAATGACTCTCTGCCGTGTTTAAAATTTTCCGATGATATGAATCTCGATGCGTCAGTAATCTCGATAATTCGATGTTTCGACATGATTTTAACTGTGTCAGTGGATTTTGCAACTTTGTAGTCCACAACTGTAGGTCCAGCAAACAATGGGTTTTTCCAGATGAAATCAATATGCTCTTATCTGCTTGATTGTCAACTTAAATTCAATAAGATGCTCGGTTTGCCGACTTAGGTGCGACTTTGCACCTAAGACTTTTTTTCCATAAATATATTTTAAGGCTTCCTTACAAAGCGTCTGTGAGTCTTGCATTTATAAAACAACAGGCAGAGGAGTTCAACAATCGCCTTATTACTACCATACCAAACTTGCTGCGAAATACCTCTCACTCTGCAGGCACGAATAATTGAATTAATAACCTTTTTCAATAGAGTGGAATTATCCTAAAAGTGTTTATACAACAATTTTTTTATAATTATTGTAATTTCCACACCAAAATGCCACAATTTCACAAATTTCGAGAGAAAAATCGTATACTATCAACAAATAATAAAATGCAGCGCTGCTCTTTTCGCCAGAGGTAAATACATTAATTTTAGCAAATGGGGGCTTAGTATTGACATTAAAAATCAATAATATAGATACAGTACACCAAGTTGAGGATCTCCGACACCATAAGCAGCAATTTTCCCCATAATTGGATACGCAACAACACGAATTTCAGAAGCACCTCCGTAGTGACAGGCACGGTCAGGATAAACAATGCCGTCGAAAATAGGTTGCGCACACAATTGTCGAAAAGCAAAGCAACGGTTTGACTTACTAATTTTTGGGGAAAGTTTTTTAAATTATATACGAGTTTTTGGAAAGGTGAACGTTTGCCAGTAAGGAGGATGTTACAGAGAGTAGTGATTCGGAGGCAGTTTGCCGAAATGTGTGTTGACAGTTCAAGGGAATAATTATTTTTGCCAGTCATCTTCTGATGTGTATAAATAAATAGGGAACTATGCACCCACAGCTTAAACATAATTTGTACAATGCATCTCATTGCGGGACGATGCTGCTGTATACAATTCATTTAGAAGACAGACTAATTGTTGTGTGTCTGACTGAATTAGTAAGAAGTTCTATTTATGGAATTTCTGAGTGCTGCAATGGAATACTTCTATTTATGTGGAAAAGATAATTTTAAAAATATTCAGGAATAAAATTTCAATAATAACAAATTTTTAATTGCCCACAGCACAAAATCTAATGACCGTAGTTCTAGGAGTTGAGTACTTGCATTAAGATTCGTGGGAGTAATTGGTTATTTTTAATTTGAATATTTTACTCACGATAAGGCAATTTAGTATTTTCCCCATCCTAAATTCATTATAGCTAAATTAATATATCATGTTTTTGTATTCCACTCCAAACACGCAATGTGCAATCGATTTACCGAATGCGGACTACCTACGAGTAACTTGAGCTGTCATTTAAACGAATGAGTGTTCGAGCTATGGAATTAATTGAAAATTCCGTAATACGAAATTAATTATTATGAATATTCACTGCTCCTACTTGAGGGCTCTAACTAATTTTAAAGTACAGGTCGGACACCTTAGATGGTAGTCTCCTAATCCAATACTAATAAATTATAATTTATAAATGAATTCATTGAAGCAGTAGTAATAAATGACTTTGAAAAGAGGAAATTTAGCAAATACGAAGAGGCGCCCATAAATTTCAATTCGACAGCTGTTGGGGCTGAATTCTTATAAATAATGAAGAATAAATTCTTTCATTGAACTCTGCAGAAGAAAAATAAGTCAATTTGGTCCAACTACAAAAGATACACAAAAAGCATTTTCAGCCACTGTGGATAAGATGAGCAGAATAATTTCCTTGTGCCATGGCTGAAACCAATTTACAAAGAATGTTCAAATAGATTCCTCGAATATTGAAAGTCAATAAACTTTCAGAGAAATTAATTAAAACCTTTCTCATGTAACTTTTTAAGTAATATAAAGAACAATTGCATTGTCTTTTCTTAGCAGATTTCTTGCCTTTGTAAATTTGAACAAAGGCAACATTATGGAGAACTCACACAATTTAAAATAATCGACAATCAAATAATGAATTAAATATTTGGAACCGAGTCAATGGCAATGCGCATCCAATCAGTATCGTGCTTTGAACTGAGATTACAGGTAAATTCTGTCAACTTGTTTGTAGAATAAAGCTTTGTTGTGCCTCTTCAAGTCTGATTCGAGTATGACGGTTCATCAAATAAACGCAACAAAACCAAAGCATCCTGCGGCATACCATTAGTTGTATGCATTATATTTTGTAATATTTAAATTTTTACAAGCATGCCTTACAAGGTATATCTGAAGATACCACCGGTTTTTGCTGTGGTTTGTATAATCTAAAACTTTCCCCATAAATCATAATCAATGATTTCGGAAAAATGCAGATGGCAGCACAAACTCAAAATATTTTTTTTTTAGAAATTGCGATCTGTCAAACGTCAGCTGTAAAAATTTCACCCAAATTCATCGATTAGTTTATTTGTTGTAGTCGTTTGAAGTAAGCAACTTTTGTGTTTCTTGAAAAATGGAAAAAAGCGAATTTCGTGCAGTGATTAAACACTATTATTTGAAAGGGAAAACGGCGAAAGAGACAAAAGAAGAGCTCGATAAACATTACGGTGAGTCTGCTCCGTCAGATTACATGGTAAAATATTGGATTGCTGAATTTAAACGCGGCCGAACAAGCACTTCAACAATACCATCAACAGGAAGGCCAAAAGAGGTGGTTACTGAAGAAAATATCAAGAAAATCCTCGATATCGTAATGAATGATCGCCGAGTCAAGTTGCATGAGATTGTTGAAATGGTAAACATATCATATGAACGTGTGTTCAACATTTTGCATGAACATTTGCTCAGTGTCGAACAAAAACGAGTTCAACAGACCACTTCACAGCGGTGTTTGGACATGATAAAGCGTAATCCTGTTGATTTTTGGCGTCGATTAATAACTGTTGATGAAACGTGGGTCCACCACTACACACCTGAAACCAAAAATCAATCGAAACAATGGGTGGAAGCTGGGGGAAGTGCTCCGAAGAAGGCGAAGGCAGTGAAATCGGCTGGCAAGGTTATGGCCACTGTATTTTGGGATGCACACGGAATATTGCTCATCGATTATCTTGAAAAAGGACCCACAATCACAGGAAATTCAGGCATTATTGGATCAATTGATTGATGCAATCAAGGAAAAACGACCACATTTAAAGAAAAAAAATGCTCTTTCTTCAAGACAACGCACCGGTTCACACAGCATTAGATTCGATGGTAAAATTACTTGAAATACACTTCGAATTGGTTAATCATCCACCTTATAGTCCAGATTTAGCTCCTAGTGACTTTTTCCTGTTTGCAAACTTGAAAAAATAGCTCGCAGGAAAAAGATTCATCTCAAACGAAGAAGTGATTACCGAAACTAACGCGTATTTTGAGGGGTACCCGAAATCGTATTATTCAGATGGTATAAAAAAGTTGGAATATCGTCTTACTAAGTGTGTCGAAGTAAAAGGAGACTATGATTAGAAATAAGTGGTTTTGGAAAAAAAAATGATTTTTTCCTACTTAGGTAGCTTCAATATCAATCCGCCCTCGTAAGTATCGTGCAAGTTTGTCAGCTGAAATGGCGTCACATATATCTTTTAATTAAACGTTTCCTAAAGTAGGCACAACTAAAACTACACTAATAAATAAAGTAAGCCATTGACGGTAAGACAAGACGAGAGTGAAGGATAAGAATCAGTACAAGAAATTGTGGCGGCAATAGCAAACACTGAAGGGAAGCGAAAGTGCTTCTAAGTTTCTGCAGAGAATACGAACATTTCATTCATATATATAAGAAATTGTTCAATTTACGTATTTTGTTATAATTATATTCAGTTTCCTAACAGAAATTAAACAATGGGAGCTTCATTTATAACGCCTTCGGACTTCGTTCTGCAGTAGTGTTAAAAGTAATTCGCTTTGCATTACATCAAATTAATCTCCGTATATTGCCATTTGTTCCGATTTTCTTCTCCATTAATTCTCACAAACATATTTCCACTATGTTTCCTTTCCAAGCTCAAATATTTCATGATTCATTGTTATTTACTTGAGCGAAAATATTACTCCTCATATCTTTGAGGAAAAACAAATGAATATTGGAAGTTGGATAAGTTGCATTTATTACTTCAGTTGATTCTTAAAATCAGCTTAATATAAATTTAACATGTCTCTTAATACTGACAGAATTTTGTAGAAGGATTCCTTCTCTGCACTTCATACGAAAAAATGGATCATTACAACAATGGATCACTAGAACATTTTACGAGAGTCGCTGAATTGTGATTTACAATTGAAGCTGAACGAATTGCTTCTGGGAATTGGCAGCCTGCCACGGGTCAATGCACTCGTATTTAGCCACATTGTACATACTTGAAAGGCTTAGGATGCAATTTTAATGCTGTTGCACACTGTAGTGTTACTCTTAGCAAGGGCATTGGCAATTTATAATATAATTCTCTAAATTGCCGTGTATGCATTTAAATTAGTTTGCTTATATTTTGGGCTTCATATTTGGAGACACATGAATTACGAGTACTGTTTACATTTTTAATTAGGCCCAATTTCCTCGTAAGCTCTGCCATAGAGGGTAGTATGAGTAGTAAACATTTGACGAGGCTTAATAAAGGCCCAAACGTAGCCATAGGCCTAGCTTCGTACACGAAGTTAATTAATTTTAATAATTAATTTTTACATGGCAATTGCATCAACATTTTCATCGAGTAGCAGAGAGGTTAAATTATTGTGTGCTCTAAGTTTTCATCATTCAAGACTCCAGAAGAGTAGATATCGTATAAAATTACACCTTAGGAATAAAGTTTTCAACTTGTCGCTAATTTATAGTCCTTATAAACTTCATTGCCAGGGTGGTTATAAAATAAGTCAATGATCTAACAATATTTTCAAGATATAAAGAATGTATTGTTTTTAGCATAATATTCTATTTGAGTGGCTTGTAAACAGCTCATAATTTATGCGGCATATTTGAGGCAGTAGTTAGTTCAACTGAAGGACTTGTCGTGAATTTTGCCCAGCTCGCATCGCGACAATGCTGATATAGCATGAGTGAACTTGCACTGTTGGAGTTATTGGCAATTTAATTGTCAATTTTATGCTTATGTTTGTGTACCCATCTTTATTTATTATTATAATTATTTGTACCATATCAAAAGCAAATTACGTTTATGAAAATCCCCCAAAAATATTGTTAAGCTATCAAATTAAATGTTCGCATCACCAACTCCACTCCATCGACAAGCATGTAGAAAAATTGTGTAAAGTCAGGGAATGATGAGATTTGTTGGCGAAATGTTGCTTTTACCACATTAAATCCCCAATAAAGTCAATCATGTTGAAAAGCAATTTCGCCAGTTTTATTCTCCGTTGCTATTGTAAATACTGCTTTCAATCCGACATTGAACACAGACATTTATAGGCAATTATGATGTAAAAGAACACACTGGTGATGACTAATAAACGTTTGTGAAATCATTCGCATTGTCTCAAATGTCTGCTGAAATTTTATTCGTGAAATTTTATGACGTAATTAAAATTGTTAAGTAATTTTGAACTATGTTGCTCCATTTTGTCGATAAGCTAATCACAAAGACACATATTTTGTGAGCAATTGTTTTGAGCAATTAAAAAATAAAACATTGAACTATTTGAGAGTGCACATTTAAGAGGTGGAAATTGCAACGTTTGTGAGATCACTTCTTCTGCAATTTTGGTGATATTAATTGACTAAATTGATAGTGAATTATGAGTTGGCAGCATTTCTAAACAATCATTTTGTGAAGCTTTTCTTGTTTTATTTACAATAAAGTCTGAAGATATAATCAAGACCCAAGCATATATTTTTATTTTGAAATAGAATTTCATTAGATACTCTGTTGAAATATAAACGAATTAGTTAATTTTAATCATAGAGCTGAAAGCCGCAGTTGCTAGTGTTCCTCTTACAAATTGTACACTAATTCATTTTTGTACAAATTATAATAATAATAATAATTTTAATCTTTGTTAATATTGAAATGGATCAAAATAATTTTTCATTCGAATGTTATGTGCTTCGTGTAGCCTATGGACACAAATTCGCGCACTTTGGCGTGTGCTTCCTGGAACCCTCCTCACCTGTGCAATTAGGCGGGTGTAAGCACACTTCGTGCACACTTTCCTCACTCAAAAGTGTACACTAAGAATGAGTTTCAATGCCTTCTTTTTTATGCGACCACAGCACAGGAACCGACACAATTTAGAAGGATCCTTTATAAATAATACCAAGGGGTAGAGCAGTTCTGAACCGTTTTCATAACAATAAACAAAATTTACAATTTGCTTTTCATATAAGAGTTAGGGTACAGAAAGAATACATGCCTGAGCAAGATAAACTCAGATCTTTCAATTCTATTCAATTTGATTATTTTTGCTTTAAAGTCAAATCCGCGAACCCACCACTACAATGCTAGCGAGATTAATACTATGCCGAAAAGTCTGACACATCCGAAATTATATTGTATGCGATTTTAAAATATTTTGTGCCTCATACGCCCCGAAAAATACTGTGGTGTCTTTTAAAAGCGGCACGTAGTAAAGAAGTGAAAGAAGCACTGCACAGCACAACACTTGGCAGTTTTCAAGGGATAGCAAAGAAAATGTGCGAGTGTGTTATTTGCTGAATGCAAAAATACACAATAAATAAATAGGCATGTATACAATTATATACTCGTCCTTGAACCGTACAAATAGCAATAAGGGGAAATAAATGTTTATTACAGTGCGACTTCTTTGTATTCCCTCCACATTTTAGCTGGCATATCAATACCATGAGCGTGACTTATAGTTTTCATGCAGATATAAGTAATTATGATTTTGTATTTAAGGAAATTTTTAAATCAAGAGTCAAAAAGGTCAAAATAGAAATTCAAAGAAGTATATATATTTAAACTAAAGCAGCTAGTGCTCCTTAATGTTGTATGATAAGAATTGAGTCTTATCCTTCTTTTGTAAATAAATAAATAAATAAACTAAATCGAAAGAGTTCTACAAATGGAAATGGATTTAGAGAGAATGTTCGGGGTAAAATGCTGGAGAATATAAAGAATCAAGGTATACGAAATGTTAGTTAATACGTTTAAATATTGGTAGAAATATTTTAGTCAGTTACCTTAATCGTAAATACAGTAACGAATACATTAAACACAATAATACTGAAATTTACTCTGAGTTCTTTGTACTTGCATTGTACGAGGGTGGGTCAAAATGTGCTTCAAAATTACAACATATAGCGTTGCTACCTCAAATCGGACCCTAATTTTCTGACTTATCTGTCAAATAGTTTTGTTGTGAAGCCTACGAGCATCGTAAAAGTGGAAAGAAGTGAATTTCGGGTGCTCATTAACCACAATGTTTTGCACGAAAAAAACCATCACTTGAACAAATGCTTGAAAAGTATTGTGGAGACTATTCACCATCGGTTGGAACCATCCACTAATGGTTTCGGTGCGGTCGTACCAGCACAATTGTCGCCGAACGTTCTGGTCGCCCAATTGAACTAGTCAATAAAATGCACACTACGAATTGGCGATCGGCGAGTGAAGATGCGCGAACTTGAACAAGTTTATCGCATGGATCAGTGATTTCAATTTTGCATAAATATTTGGATGTGAAAAAGCTATCCGCAAGCGCATATTATGCAGAGGTGTGTGATCGATTCGATGCCGATTTGAAGCAAGTACGACGGCATTTAGGGAAGAAAAAAGTTTCCTTCCACCAGGACAAGGCTCCGGAGCACAAGTCCGCAGTTGGAATGGCAAAATTGTATGAATGACTTTACGAATAGCTCCCTCATCCAGCATCTTCCTTAAATGTAGCGTCCTGCAATTATTTCCTGTTTCCAAATATTACGAAATGGCGGTACGAGATTTGGGTCGAATGAAGAGCCCATCATCGTCACGCTCTCTCACTATCTCCATTTTTATACTCCCGAATCTAATGAAAAGTTGTGTTTTCTCTTGTGCGTTTAATTTATTTCGATCTGAACTTATTCGTGTGAGAAACGTTTTGCTTTTGTTTTCTGGTAGAAAGAAGTTGCCCTCGCGTATATTGGCAAGTTAATTATTCTACAGTACCACCTATATATCGAGAGATGATATTTTTAATTTTTGCAACCATGTTTATTCGAATAGAAAATTTTTAGATTGAATACAGATTCAGTGTCCTCATACAAGCAGTTAGGTGAACTTCCTACAGGAAATCGCACATGTTCTTGGATAACTGACAACGGACTGCCAACTTTAATGGAGTACTAACTTATCCTACTTTAACATCAATGCTGGAAAATGGTGGGGTTCACATACACATTGTGGATGCATATTGAATATACAGTCGGATTCGAAAAACTCGTGCGTGGGCACCAAAGGACCGAAGTACTTGTAGAAACAATGATCACAGAGGGAAGTCTTAGAAGACAAGACAACTATACCTGCGTGCTTGAGGGTTCAGGTGCGAATCTGTGGGTGACAGATGTGCCCTCACAGCTCACTAAGAGTCAGCAAAAAAGCAAAATATGTCCAGGACTTCTGTTGCTCGAATTTGAAAAAGCGAATAGGCGGCTTCATTATTGAGCAGAACAGGAGCATGCTTTGCGAGTACGGCTGTGGTCTTTACTGGAGGTAGTTTCTCAACTTGTATAGGAGTTTAGAGGTACAGTTTGTTGGCGTGTTGTCTGCATGTTCTTAAATCAGTGATATTTACTCTTACTCGCCCTTTGAAAGGGGTTTCTTATTTGAAATTAACTAAAAGAAATTTAGTTTAAAATTCCCGCATTCTCAAATTACTTCAAATTAACGCTAAATGAAGAGTTTTCCTTAAGTAAGTTAAATAATTGAATCTAGGGCAAGTATTTTTGGTTATTTTTTATTTCCATTTATATGTGTTCATGCTCCTTTTTCCTTAATGTTCGCTTCGTGCAGTCCCCTCGACTCCTCTTTTCCAGTAATAAGGTTTATGTGTACTTTCACTCCATGCCTTTTCTGCAAGGCTAATGGATTCGTCAAATACACTCACATTCACTTTTCATGTATCCACACCTGAGTTCTCATTAAAATTTCTAATTGAACTCTCTCCTGTTCTCCTGGTTGTGCTTGCTGACACGCTTCAATAGTTATGCGCCTTGTCTCGGTATGAATTGTGGTTCCACTTGGCACAACGCTCATGTGTATCGGTGCAAGTCTTCCACATCCTCTGTTGCCGATTTTTCGCTTCGTTACATCTTACATGACATAACATGACGTGTTTTCTCTTCGGAACATATTCCGAAATTGGATTACACCACAATTTTATGTATTTGGTTTCTGTGGTGCGAGAAAACATTTATTTTGTGGATTTAAGTTTCAGTAATTTAATTATCCTGAGTAGAATTTGCTTAAGTTATTATTAATTCCAGAACTGGGTAGAGTAAACATAAAATAGCTTTATATGGGAAATCTTATTCTATACAGAACATATATGCCAAAAATTCTTGATGTCTAAGATACAGGATTCTATCTAATGGCATATTCTTCGCGTTCAGGTTTAACACCAAAATAATACCAAAAAACTTTAATGAAATAAATATTTATTACTTTGGTTACCTGGAAAGGCTCAAACCAATAATGAACTCATTAAATATTTCAAAATTCTTACCCTCAAAGATTTCCAAAAGAATTAAATTGATCTGCCAGTTTGTCGTATTGAACATCTAGAACCCATACAGCCAAGGGCATTTCAAGGGTAAAAATGGTATAGGTTGTGCGGGTTTTCAACTACCAGAAGGAGGCGTGGCAGGTATGGGCTTTTATATACAGATATGATCAGAATCCCCTTCTGAACAATTTTGAGTATGTCTGTCCATCTGTCCGTCCCTCAGTCCGTCCGCCCATCACTCCGCTTCTTCGTCTGACCGCCTATAGTGCCTTTTTTTCTATCCCGTTAGACATATGAATTTTCATAAAACTTTTGAAAAGCACAGTCTGGACAAAGACAGAGAACAAGATGACTATATGGGCCGATTTGGACAATTAACACGGTTACCTCCCATATATGGAACTTTTTTCACATTTTTAAAAATAGCTATAACTTCGGTCTAATTCATTGAATAGTGGACCCAATTTGGTAGTTATGTAGATGTGGATCCTACTAAACACTGCTAATGGAGGGGGATATTTATTAACTTAAGATCTATTAGAGATTAATGGACGAAATTTTATATGAAGGAACAGGTGAATATTACAGAGCAATCTGCAGCAAATGGGGTTGATCAGAGAAAGACACGCCCTCTTTCGATATAAGTAACTTTCGGGTCTAAAATTAAAATTAGCCCATCTATGATTTTATTGATGCTATGGGAATAAAAATGAGCAGTAATATACATTGTGTCCATAATTGTGTGTGTGCATAATATGCGGATCATACTGCCACTGCCACACCCACAACTAACCATAAATCCTTACTAGGTACCTATAGAAGAATCATCAACCAAATTTCACCGGAAGATTGCGGGTACTAATATTAAACGCCACACAAAAAAAGGCGACTTATTTTTAGAGCCACACCCACTATTGACTCAGTTTTATAACTTACGACCTATACAATATTTTTAGGCGAAATTTTATATGAGTAAGTATTTTGACGATACTAAGCCATACACCAGAATTGGGGTTAATCAGAAAAAGAACTCGCCTCCCTCCCATATAATGAACTTGGGGGCCCTAATTTAGTGTTGAATCAACTATAATAGTGAAGGACTATAATTAATCTACCTAAGCGGACCATCCCAACATACTCTTTTTCCCCGTGTACCAGTTGAAGCGCCATTCATATTTTGTCTCATCGCTTATACAAAATACGTATCACGTTTTCGACCCTGTGACTCTTAACCCAAAATTCAATTACAATCCATTTTGATTTTTGCTTTATTCTCTAAGTAATCATTTTCATTCTGATCTCACACATTTCTATCGAATATGATAGTGGGTTTTCGCAGTGATTATCATCTCCATAATTTATTCACTTTCATCAGTGGAATGATGGGTTTCGTCTAATTTTCTCACAATCTGCTTTTGTCAGTAACATGTTCTCTCAACCAACCGAGTTTAGCATGAACATTCAATTTGACACAAATTTGACATTAATTACAATTTCAATATGCATACTAAATAGGATATAAACGTGTTCCTCACTTATGCTTCCCTTTGAGTGCTCACTTTTATGCTGGAATTCATGGCCGCAGTTGAACACTCTGCGCCGCGTAAATAATACCTAAACATATCGTGGGAGTACATGTTCATGAGGATCCTCTTTGGCCGGTACGCTGACTGAACGTCATTTCAACGAGTATATACATAAAATCGCACATTTGTACGAGCATATAAATGCAATTGCACTAAGCCACAAAGGAAGCTGAAATAAATTGCATATTCGTTCAAATTAATTTTTATCTTTGCAAATTCCCGTTGGTTATTCCCGTTATAAAATATTAATTAATTTATCCTATCTATACTCGTATCACCGAGTATAAATAGTATTTAGAATTTATCACGCCCTCTATTTACGAACTACTAATCAATCAAGTATTTCTGCATTCTTATTTATGCATTATTATTGTGAGTAAACTCATAGGTGCGAAGACACTAGCGAATGTGTTTAATAGCGATCAATAACATCGCCAATGCATTACTCGTTCAAGCAACCAATAATTGAAGTCCCACACACTTCCATAACAGTTGACATTGTATACCCAGGCACTTATATCGATGTCACACAATACTATATGCGAATGTTCATGGAGCACTATAATTTTATTCAAAATACCACTTCAGAATTAATTCTCTCTGACAACTTTTAACTAAAACGAGCACAGTTGATTTGCTTGAAACTGATGCTTATTAGTGTTATTGACAAAATTGTTAATAAGGGTTCACAATCATTTAGGGTTGGATTTTCCTAAAATATTTCTTGCAATTGCTATTTTGATGGAAATGTGTTTTGATTTCGAAGGTGCAGCAAAATGCGATCCCCATCCATAAAAGTAAGAGCTCAAATTCGATGTTTCGGATGTGAGTCAGTTATTAAAATATTACAGAACTTTAACTGCGAAGGAAGATTTACCAAATATATCCAGGATGATTCTACTAATACTGACACACTCGAATCTTTTCGATTGGCTTAACAAAAATAAATATATGTATTTATTGTAAAATGTACTGTAAGAATTCAATGAATTTTTAATGATTGTAGCTGTCACACTATATAACTTTAGATTTGATATAAAGTTTTCTTCATTTAATATGGCGTTCATCTAACCCAAATTTCTTGAAAATTTAGCATATTCCATCACCTCAATTGTTTGAATATTCGAAATTTATGCAGCCTTTTACTTTCATTTATAGTTGTCTGTTCCTTTACGTCTACCTGACTGAACAGCGCTTCCAGCAACACAATCGAAGTATTTTTGCACAGTGTTTTCTCTGGTGAAACATAAACATTTTCAGTTTTGCTTTCATGGTGTACCTTTTTTGTTTTTATAACTATTTCCTGTGACTTAAACTGGTGGGGTTCACATTTGATAATGCAAAGAATTTATTTTCTTGATTGACGAAACCCAATCGATATGATTCTATATACAAGTATATGCGAGTGTATCAGAAGTTCGGAAGTGTAGACATTAGCAGTGAATTGTGTTAAGTGTCTGTCTGATTTTTAGATAGCCACAGCGAAATTTTAAGATATCGTATATTAGAATACAAACCTGAAACGATTTTTATACTGCTTTGTTAGCGCAGCAAAATAGTTTTTCAACGGCAATATGGTCATTAATTAGCGCTTGAGGCGTTGGCTAAATTTTTGAAATTCATGAAAATAATATTTTTAAGAATCGCAAAATAGTAACTACAACTGAAATTCAACCAAGTCAAGAACCGGATGCTGTTGACAACATCAATAGATTAATTCACACGCCCACTTAATTTGCATATGCACAGCATTTCACATTCCCCTACCTGGACCACGACATTCTTAAACCTCCCCAGTGGTCATATCTATTTCAATTATCCCAGTATTATCGAAGTCGTTAAACAAGCATATTGACCCGTATCATTCTACACAAACAACGTATTTTTAATGTCTATTTTGCGTCATACTAATATCACGGCGACAAATTATTAATCGCTTCACCTGCCTGTACCCTTCTTTAACAAACAAAGCAATTTAGAAACAGGAAAGTTTAATTGCAACCTAACTAAATTAGTGAATTTTCTCTGCAGGATTTTACTTGTTTTATATCATTAAGTAGAAATTTCAGTTTACCGTGCATTGACCATCCCCTTTCTGCGAATCACTTTTGAATTATTCCCTACAAATTCTTTCGTATTGTGTTAATTACTACCAACAAATTTTAAATACTTTCAATATTTTTTAATTAAATTAACAAAAAGTTATTTGTTTTCCTCTCATTTTCCTAGCAATATGGCCAGCAGCTTGAAATTCTCCTCTTTGGAGAGAAAAATGAAGTTTAATACCTCTCTGTGTATGGCCTAATTTCGTTCCTTCTCCAGTAATGGGAAGGAAATTTAATTTGATTGTTCTGCTTCTTTCTATCGATGCAACTTTCCATTTCGTGGTCTTCCTTGTTGCAGACAGTTTTCGTAACAACTGTAATGGATTTTCTTTTGAAATTATAAAATTGATTGCCAGTCTTCGTAATGTTTGATTATAGCTTAATTCACTCTTAATTATGAATCAATATTGTAATGAAATTACTTATGACGATATGATGGTGGAAACCTTTCTTTTTTGAAATTTTTATACCTTGTAGTTCATAATCTATTCAAACTTGCTGAATGTTTCTTTCATGTCTGTTCAGTGTAAATTACGAGTTCAATCCTTCGTTCAACTATGAATCGGTTCCAGTACTCTTTAACGCCACTGCAAATACATAAAAACTGGTAATGTTGTTTTTACGCATCGGTAAGTGTAAATGGATGTTTAAACTAAATTAAAGGCAAAAAATTACGCACTGCAATACGATTCCAAATTCCTAAGAGCCCCATTCAAAATACAAATAATACCACATAATTTTAGCGTTTCAAAATGAGAGTGTCATATTTTGGGAAAAGAGGTGGTAAGGTGGTGAGTGCGGGTATGTTACACAGCAAAAGTTTTGGCCAAAAGAGCAGTGAGGCAAAGGGTATATTTGAGTAAGCTGATTGCTCTTTAGTTTCTTTACATCAGGCACTCTCAAACACACGACAGCGAGTTCGTGCCCCACAATTATAAGATCGTGTTTCGCACCGATACCAAAGAACATATAGAATAGACAGTTGATGTGAAAGAATTTGTGCGAGTTCTGCTAGTGTGAGGAGGTTTTAAAATTGATGTATGTAGTGGTAAAAATACAGTGCACCCGCTTAACTCTAACTATCGTAATTCCTCAATTCACTTAACTTCTCATAATAACTGAAAACATACCATTTTTTTTATAATTTCTCATTGTCAATGAACCCCCAAGATAAACAAATCGAAATATTGCAGTTGTGTTTAAGTAAAAAAATTAACTTGATAAACTAAAAAATTGTTTTCGTCATTATTAAAGAAAGAAACACTACCTCTGTTTAATTAAAAGCATTAAGCCGTTAACTTAATTCGTTTAGCTGCATTTTTTACCTATTTTGAAGATTTCTCTGAGATTGTTGAAACTGTTTTTATTTGTGAGAATACTGTAAAAACGTTTAATTCTCTTTTGAACGGCAATTTCTTAATCTTGGCCTCCCTCTGTTCCAAATTCTCATTCCTTAGTGTCTCCTTTACAGATTCATTCGTTGAGTCAACTCACCATACTTCACCATATCAGAGATGAAAAAATTAGTACTTTGCTAAGTTTTCAAAGTTTTTGATAATTTATTTTTTCTTTTATATCGTGAAGAATTAATTACATAAGAATAAGGTCTCATTAATGCTCACAAATTAAGTTTAAGTTTTAGCAATGAGAAATGCAAAATTATAGCACATCACTTCTTGCGAAATAATCAATTTCGCGGAATTTTAAGAAATATGTGCAAATTTAACTGGTTTAATGGTTTAATGGATGCGTGAACGCCCCTCGAGCTGAGTTTATTCTTACATAAAGTTATATCTATATATACACAAAATATGTTTTATATATACATATATAAAATAATCGAGTTGTCCGCAGTTTTTTATCTCCACTTTGTCGCAGTGGCTATGCCCATTCAAATAGCCATTCTCATTTCCGATAGTCATGGCCAAAGCCGAAGTAAATAAATTGGATTTGTCTTCACTGCGGATTTAAGTGTTTATATGAAATGAAATAAATTGCTATACGCTCTGTAACGTAATCAATTCATTTAGAAAATATACAAAAGTAAAAGATAACAGGAAAATAAGGAAATTTCCCGATTCTACTTATTTTTATATAAACAAAATTTACAATATTCGGATTCATCAGCTATTTGTGTATGGTAAATATTTAAGAAACGGATATGAGTACAATCCAATCATTTAAACGCCAAATGTTTTTAACACACTGCTTATTGATAATTATAATTGTATATTCAGACCAAAAATATACGAGTATATTATTTTGCATTACTTTATTTTTCTTGTATATGCCATTTCTATTACTATTGTTTCCACAATTGTAAACTAAATGCTTAATTTTAAAAATTTTCTTTCTCTTGATATGAGCTGCTGTGTTTTGAAAATTATTTTAGAACCATTGTGTATATACGAGTACGTAACAAAATGAAATTACTGAGAAGCGTTACTCTACACAATAACAGGCCACATTTAAATAAGCTGATTTATAGAACAATGCCACAATTGATTCATTTCTCATAACAACAGTATGTACTTAAGTAAAATCTAATCAGTTGACGTAAAATTTTGTCATTAATAAAACTGAAATGAGCCATAAAAAAAATAAATAAAGTTTAAAATTTGTAACAAAGGAAAACAATAGCACTAAAGATCAAAAAAACCAGAAAACATTGCATTATATTTTTAAAAAATTTAACTTAATACAATGCATAGCAATTTAACGCAAGTAAATAGATTACTGCTTTATCAGGCAAATAAAACTTATGATTATAAAATCTTATGCTTTGGTTGTAAAAAATTACAATCATATATTAAAGTATTTTATTTGTTGAAAGACGGCAGTATATATATATATATATATATATATATATATATATATATATATATATATATATATATATATATATATATATATATATATATATATATATATATATATATATATATATATATATATATATATATATATATATATATATATATATATATATATATATATATATATATATATATATATATACTCGTATATATATACAAAATTGACGCGATTAAAACTGGCACATAGTTTCCAGTATAGAAGAAACATAAACAACTAAATAAAAGCGTCTCAATCTATGGACAATCTATGCAGTATCTGACGTACTCTCTAATTTCACAAAGAAAACATGTACATTGTTATGAACAGCGTAAAATTATGTGACATGATGTATCAAATTTAAATTACAACAGACTTTTAGTTCGAAAGCCTTTACTAACTTAGTCTTAAGTCTTTTTTTCGAATTCACTTATTTAAAAAATTATTTAAAATAACAATATTTGATTTTTAGTTTGGTTTAAGGTGTATAAATAATGTAAAACCATCCTTAATATTCATGCATAAATCCACTTTATTGCAACACTTGTTACTCACACCACTAGTATGATGCAGTGTGGTGGCCGCGGCTAGCTCGAAGCAACGGTCGTAGTTCTCAACCCGCCACACTGCATCGGGTGGGGCAACATAAAAAAGGAAACAAAAAAAAAACAATAAAAAAATCAATTTAAGCGCACACTCACCAACTTTGCCGGTCTGCCACAGCCGGGCATCCTCCTCCTCGGCACCAAAAGAGCCCGCCCCATCTCCTCTTACTTAACCTAACATGCTACTTTTAAATTTAAGCATGCTACTAACTTAAAATTTAAACTACTATATACTTAGCTTTATCTTACCATTATTTCCTTACTCCTCCGGTATCAAAACTTAACTCCGATTCTCGAAATTGTAGGCGCTTTCAGTAATCCGATTCTCGAAATTGTAGGCGCTTTCAGTAACTTATGGGATGGGCCGGAAACAATCAAGTTATCAATCTATTCAGCACAATCAATAATCTATGTAAACTCCCTAACGTCAACTCCTCCACGGTCAAAACTTAACTCCGATTCTATATAATTTTACGCGCTTTCAATAACTATCAAAGTGCAAAGCAGTTGCAGGTGGAAAATTTGGTTTAAATTGATCAGTGATAAAACCGCTCCCCTTCAAAAATTTTACGTTTATTTTCTAGACAAGTACATTGTAATTGAACTCAAAAATTTTTTGGAATCGTTCACACTTTTAATGTATCAGAACAAATAACAGGAACAACCGACGAGACGAGATACTATCCACACAAAATCAGACCTGCACCAACGAACATCCGCACTAGACTGCCATGACCTTTTCCCAAAACGTTTGTCCTTTTCCTCTTTTTTTTATCTCCGCTTCCTCTTTCTTTTCCGGTTTCATCCGCTATTCCGAACTTGACCATTTCAGCGATCAAGTCTGTCAGTCACCTCACTTTTTTCATTTTTAGACTAGTCTGAGGCAGCGCCATCTCTACCTCAGACTTTGCCTGGTTGCATTCACCAGAATAGCGGACAAAATGGAAACAAGAAAAAGAAGGGGGAGAATCAAATTTGACAAAACAATAAAAATATAGACGGTGGCGACAACCAAAAACCACGATCGCAACAAAACACACGGGTTGCCAGGAGCCCTACAAACTCCGCCGGAACACGGATGGAAGCGTCGATCAGCATTTAATGCTCTACCGTGAGCTCGCTGGGCAACTATACCTACATATACCTTAAACATGTAAACTAACAAAATTTATTTTTCAGAACCACCATACCGCTTATCATCATGGATCCCAACACCTACTTTCACGGTAATTAACATAGAACAACATTTCCTAATCTAACCAGAAACATATATTTTGGAATGAAAGATACAAAATTGGCACAACTTGTTTTGTATACACGAAGTGTTTATAATCAATGTTTAGATGCTCTACGTATTTGTTAATATACATACCACAACAAGTGATTTTTTATAAGCATACATAATCGTGCATACATATATAATTATAATGTTGCGTATACAAAATTGATCATAAATGTATACGGAAAATGTTGATTTAAGTTCCAAGGAACATGTATACAAGTATCAGTAACAAGTCTTTCCTCCCTGCGATTTCGCTGGAAGAAATGTTAAAAAGGGAAATTGGATGTCTCTATAATATATGTTTCTGGTATGACAACACTTAAATGTCATAAAAGAGAGAGAGAGAGCAACTTAACGAAACAAATGAATGCTAATAATGCGACACAGCAGTTTAGAGTGCAGTGCACTGAGACAGTACATAGGCAGACTTTGGTCAGTGAGTTCACCACCTCCAGTTAGCGTAGTTGTGTGGATGGACAGAGTACAATAGCTGAAGGACCATAATTGGTGTACTGGTGCTTTCTGAGCCATAATAAATACTTTGGGAAAAATTGCCTATCATTGAAAGATCTCTGATGAGGAAAATTGGCGTGTCCGAAATAGCTATAAGATCTGCCAAAAATGTTTCAATAATTGTCTCCTTCTGACAATTATTAAGTTGGCATAACCACATATTTGTATCTACAGTGTGCAATCATCTGTCAATAAATTCAAGAGAAATATTCTTAGTTTATTCACTGTTTTAATAGTTACATTAGAATAAATTATACTTAAATTGGAAAGTCTGGTCAAATATCTTCTAATGAAATACATAACTTACTTTCTCAATTGACTTTCTCTTTAGTATTGCCACATGAAATTCCAAATTAGGTCAAGAAAACTTACTTCAAATGCCCGCATTGCAGTATATGCATAAAACATTCATTGTACACAAACAATGCGAACTAATTGCAAGGATGCTGCATTTGCTGCCTTCTGCAGTTATCTACAAATTCAGTATTGCCACCTTGAATGGTAAGAAGTAAATACTTCTGAGATAAATACAAAGAAAGAGAAATGAATTAATTGCAAAATGGATTAAGAACTTCAATTAAAAAAATTTATTGGTAGAACATTATGAAAATGTAGTAAAGAGTATTTCTTTCTATATTCTTCTATATCAATGTTAAATAACTAGTATTTAAAGCGCTCTATTCGTTTGTCTTAAACCTCTATTAAATCCTGTATTCCAGTTGGGAAAGGGAGAATTTATGAAAAATGCCCCTTGAATTCAACAATAGTTAGATTGTAAAACTAATTACGTGGTTATATCACATGAGTGCACAAACTGTCGTACAAATTCGAAAATAAACTTAACAGATACAACTCTTACGCGGCCCATAGACGATTCATAATGATCATACTCATATATAATAATTTGTGAAAAAGAGCATGTATGTGTCACACAGACATGATCTCGCTGTGATCACTGACTGATCGTCGAAAATCTAAATCATTTTGATTTGGAAGGGAAATTTTATTACGATGTTGATCATGACGTATGGATGAACGTCGTTTGTGGGCAATTTACATGCAAATTTTGCTCATTTGAGTTTGACTGCCAACGTGTGAAGATGTGTGCGGATAAAAATAATAAAAATTTGTTTTTGCTGGAGTCCCTTGAATGCTATTGTACTATTTTTTTTGTGCCTTTCTTTCATCCAAAATCGTCCAACGACGACTATGGAAAAATGATGATGTTCGATTTTGATCACTCGTCTGTGGCGGAACTTCATTCAACATGTACACGAATGAGTATAATCATAATGTATCGTCTATGGGCCGCATTATAGAACAACATGAAAATTATTTCTTGATATGCGAATTGCTTTTGGCAGACCAGCTGTACGCCAACAGAGAGGAAAATATTTCCCGCTTATTCCAGGACTTATATTAAAATTGCATATTTCGCACAAAATAAATTGAAAATTGTCGCTGGTTCCTTTCGCAAATCCACATCCTACTTTCATATTGTTACACTCTTCGGTTTACAAAACACAGCATTGTTCTTACAAACTTGCCAAATCTGTATTGAGAATTTCAGTAACTGTAAAACCAGACAAGAATCGGACGCCTGTGGCACTCGATTCCATTACATTTTAATGAGACGTTATCTCTTTATTCAACTTTTTAGTGACATGCCAACATATCCAAAACTGGAATTTGTTGCCAGACAAATTTACGAAATGATTGCAAATAAAATTAGCTTCTACAGCAAAATTGCATAATGCATAGAAAACTTTCCGTACATTTGAACACAACATTTGAATTTACGTCAACATGTGACAAAGAAGTGCAGCATAGGATGTAATGGAAATCAGGGGCTTAGAACTGAAAGTCAGATTCATTGAAAGTGGAGCGAGGAAATGGCCATTGAGGAACAATGCCAGAAAACTTTATTATTACAACAGAATATTTGCAAATGGAAAAAGGATACCAGATAAAGTTAGTTGTATAATATTAGGTTAGTTTTCGCAGAGGCACACAATAATAATATACCAGAATGCAGTCGGAGTGAATTATCCTTCCGATGGGCATTGATATATTTATTAAGTAATCCGAGGGTAAATTATTAATCTGACTCACAGTTTACGATGTGTTATTTAGAGAAAGCGAACATATTTAGTTAAGTAAATACCAGCAATTTGCAATAAATCATTTCCTTTTCGATTATTCTGTTCATAGTTGAGAAGTATTCTGAGAGTAAGGTTAATTGTAAGTCAATTTACTTTCGACTGAAGCACTTGCTCCCAAGTGGATTAACGTTCCGCATATCATCACTTTCGTGTAAACACTCAGATTTTAATTGAATATCGTACTTTTTAGTATCCGCAGAGGAACTTTTGCTCAATGAACACTTCTATTGCAAGATTTGTATAACATGGAAATTTTTGCAGGACAATTTTGCAAAAGAATGCAACTGTGATATTATTTAACGCACTAACTAAATACCTAAGTACTTTAAGTCAAGTAAGTAGTAAATAAGAAAAAAGTAAGTTGTTTCTTCAATTATTATAATCAAAATTGCAAGCAATCCATAAGAAAGGTGACTTGTCCAAATATTTTTGCAATATCATTATTAATGACAAGCGTGTGATAATTTTCTACTTGCCTGGAAATTTATATGGGAAAGTAAGAATGGTCTGTGATGACAGTTGTGGTTATGTGATACCTTCTGACGCCTTGTGCACTGGTAGTACTCAGCATGTCTTCAGTTTGCTATACATTGAAAAGGTACTCACATGAGTGCACGTTTGAACACATTTGATGGTAAAAAAATATATTTTTCCTGTCATCCTCTCACTTCAAAAAAATTAACCTTTGCATCTTGTGTTACAATGAAGAAAGTGTCAATTATTCACGAGTAAACTGCAATAATTAAATCATGCTTTTCTAGTCAAAGTCGTATGTAGAGTAACTATTCCCCAATTTAACGTTATTTGACAAATTTAAAAAAGTTAGAATAAAAATGGGAGCAAACAGATCAAATTTCTATATAAACATTATCTATGTAAAATGGGAAAAAACAGTATTTTTAAAATTAATCGTAAAAAATTACTATTCAAATTTGGTGATTTATTTTCCTTTCAAAACATAAAAATGATATATAATTGGTTAAAACAAATTGTTCCAACGAAAGTCCCTCAACGGAAATATCCAGCTATGCTTTTCAAGTTAACTGAAAGTATAATTAAATGAACCACCTTAATATCTGTATTGACAGTCAGGCTGCGCTGAAGGCCTTACAAAACGCGTTACCCTCTTCAAAAATTCTCCAAAAATATAAGTCTATCGCATGATGGAATTTACTTGAACTTATTGGGTTCCGAGCTTACAGTATAATGGGCATCAATGCCTGAGTGCTTGGATACCTCTTTCTTCGGCGGCTCTCCGGTCTAACCCACTTCTATCTATCTATCTACTTATAATACTGTTACCATAAGTCCACATTTTTTACTGTAGGAAAGTAATTAAAAACGCTTAAAATATTGCAGAAGTCATTAATCATTACCTCGCATATGCATTCCGTTCTATAGAAACTTTCGAAGCTTGGGCACTTCTAACTTGTCGAAAGTCCACGCAGACATTCACAGATGAATTTCCAGTTTTTAATGTCCAGATGCCCAAATGTGACAAGTGCAATTCTGCAATTTAAGTAAACATCGCTAAATTTTACTAGGTGTTAAATTTTAATTTTTATATCATTTATGAAAGAAGAAAGCAAGATTAATAATGAAAACTGTTTTCACCCATTTAGCGGAAGTTAGTATTAATACATCTTTTCCTTAATTGCACATCATTCGGCAGGTGGGAAATTAAGAGGAACTCCGCTCTTAAATGAACAACTTATTTTCAGCTACTTCAAATTATGCGGCACCGATGTATCCAGACATGCGTAGCCCGAATCATAATCAAATACGCACGTGACCTAATTCAATTGTTTACTTTACTTAAACTTGTTAACAAAACCACAACGCAGAAACTTCGCTCTGACCAAAACACACACACCTACAATGCTGTCGTCCTGCACACAAGAATTACCCAACTGCTCGCTGTGAACCTCTTCTAAATACGCTGCGCTCGTTTTTGAATTCATCGCGCCTCGGAGTGCAGCGCAGCCTTAAGTGCACTCACTGAATTGCAATTTTAAATTACTTTGCGCTTTTCCTAGGAAGGACACTTTGGCTGCGGCTGCCTTTCTTGCTTGAGACTGGAGTCTGTAATAAATATGTTTTGCGGGAAACGCTCAAGAAATAGAATGGAAACTGGTCTTTATCATAAATATTGTTAGAGCTTTGTAGATTAGTATCTCAAGCTTTTCATATAAATTCATTTCATTCATGCTCATAAAAACTTACATTAGGAATTGTGGGACAAAGTAAGCTATCTTTATTGAAGTCGCAATATTACTTATTTTTTTACGAATATAGTTCCTTTATTTATACTTACATCCAGCATTGTTTATTACTGCTTAATGCCAATTGTAAATAATGTGACAATTACTGCGTATTAAAGAGAAGTCAGTGAAACAGTATCAATTTAGCTTGTACTTCATTTTCCAAGTACTTCATACTCCCAGCTACTATATCTAAAATTTATACATTAAATCCCTCGAAATGAAATGCTGCAATCTTTATGATTTATAGTTTAATTTTTCATCAAATGCTAAAAGAGCATGGAGAGTTTGAAATATACTACGGAATTTACTTTGCTTCAACTTCTAAGAGTCCATCAAATATGTGATTTCGCACTTGTTTCTGACATAATCACTATTCGACGAATTGCAACAATTCCTCAAGAAACATAAATCTACACATCACCGCTCTGATTGCATACAGTAGCAAGATTCACGAAAATCGTTGCGTAGTCAATTTCAGTGTTCAAAATTTATCTGCATTGACAGTAAAATAAAACTTCGTTCACCAACATTCCACACTATTTTACATTCCATATACCATAGTTTCGATAGAGCTGCAACTACAAAAACGACAATGCATGAAAATCTTAAGCCAACGATGTTTCACGGTTTTGAGTGGCCCGATATGATGAAAGCAGACGAGCTTGGGTAAATTGCAGCTTATGCTGCAGTTTGTGTGTTCGACTTTTAGAATACCTGCAGTTGGAAATTGGTGCTCAAGTACTTTGGAAGTGAGGTGTCAGAAGAGTTAAAGCACATGCAGCTCCTGAATCCTTCTACATGTGCTTGTGAGATTTTATTTCTCTGTGAAGAGAACGTAAATCTTTCTAAAGAGGAAACTTAAGTTTAACTTTACCCCTTCAATTTTAGAGTAGGTTAAAACTGATGTATGAAAATTCGACTGCCAGAATTTGGAAAACAAATATATTTTTAAACAATATATCAAAGATATTTGAGCTCTAGAAGAGTACAGTATATTCAACAGGAAAGAAACGTCGATAAGTTTGACAGTATAAAAGATATATATTTAATTGAATTCCTTTGAAGTATATATTAGGAGCTACGACGTAATTATTCAGTACTCTATGCTATCGTATATAACGGTGCGTTTCATAAATTGTTTATTGCTAGGTAACCAGGCATCCTTAGCGTACTCATTCCAAAAAATCTGATTCATCAGTAGACAACACATTCGAGCAATCGCGATTACTGTTTTTTCTTGCCCACGTGCTACGGTTTTGTATGTGGTCTACCGTAAGCAAGGGTTTCGTGCTTTTTGAGAAGTGTCTTCTTAGCTCCCCGCAGCGGGCCGAACAACTTCAAAATCACTTTCTCCTGCCAACTCAACGTTGCTCTCGATTTCCCGCAATCCTGATGGTCATCTACATGTTTTGCTTCATCTTACCATATCACACACTTCGTAACGATATATTCCGACTTGTTAATTTTTGTAGCTTCGACAGCGGACCGAACCCAAAATTTGGGGCGGAGCTATAAGCGAAGAGGATAAACATGGTTATAATAAGATTTTAAATAATAGAGATAAAAAGATAAAGTAGTTGTCTGGATGGACTTTCGCATAACTAAAGAGGTCCACGTTCATTTCCTGGCGAGGCTCATAATTGGTATGCTGTTACTTCCACAGACATAGTATCCGCTTGGAAAACTGACTTCCATTGTCTTAACTGGACAGTGGCTTGTCCCCAATAGCTAACATCTGTAATAATAATAAATAATAAATAAGATATGTTTCTATAATTTTCCACCGTATGCTCTGGTCACCAAACTCGTGTAGAAAATACTTTCGTATCTTCAATATTATTCAGGATCCTTTAATAGAGCCACACACGTCAATTAAGAGGAGTAGAGGCGAGTCGAATGTAGAGCCTGAAAATACTCTGCGCTGCACATAAAAAAGAAGCTCATTTGTGAAGACGAACTACTATATCGAAGCACATTTAAACTATTATCCAGAAATTGGTCCATTCAAAGAGATTCGCAAATCCTGCAAATAACTTTGAGGGATTTAGCAGTTTTGAAGAAATTTATGATTTATTTTTTACTCTAGTGCAAAGCAGAAAAATTCTTTAAAAATACTTCATAACTACGAGTATTGTTTTCATAAATTTTTGAAGGATGAAGGGATCTTTATTTTATTAAGAGGATATATGCTTTCATCTACTGAGACACACCCAACAAGACTCAGCCTATCCATTTTCATAGTTATTGGTGGAAATATTTTGTGGTGAAATGAATGATGGAATAAACGAAGCGACCGTATCGCTGACGTCTCAAATATGGCTGCAAATTTTTTCAAAGCGCATGGCACGTGACATTCGATCATTATCTTCTTTATATACGAGCGTAACTGGGTTTTATTGTATGACTGACTGTGAAGATAACAAATTAATTTTTTTCGAAATGAAAATTTTTGTTCACACAATTCTCTGAACAAGGCATTTGAAGGTTCAATTACTGTGCCGTTTAAAGGAATTTATTGTTATGCACGCACATTTTCATAATGGCAGTCATAGTACGGAAACAAGTCAAAAGTTTTGCATTGCGTTCTTAGAATGGGTGGTAGATAAATTTTTTAGGCAATACTGTAAACCAAGCAAGTAGGTAAAAGAATCCAAAAGGCAAACGCATTTAATAAAGGATAAAGGAAAAGGGATACACTCACACACCCACAATGATTAGTCAAAATCGTCTAAACAAAAAATGTAAATATATAAGTTAGATAAATGGTCATAACTAAAATATATGAAAATAGCAATATGTCCCTTGGTACAATTAACTATTTATATAGGTTCCTCATGGTACACATTTAAATTTATTAATATAAATAAGACTTTCTCAGGATAGAATGGATAATAAGAAGAATATTTAAAATCTCAATTATGTTACGGAGCAGAATGATACATCAAATATCACACCATGCAATTTCTAAATCCATATTATTTTCAAAATCAAACTTCCCTTAAAAGCTCACATTAATATTTATAGGAAGATCTTTCCATTATATTTTTTTAAATTTCTCTTAGTGAGATAATTTTTGCTGAATTGTTTAAAATGGAACCTTGATAAACCATATGAGAGCTTTGCCTAATCGTATTGTGTGTACTTTTGTTGAATTTCATTATCGTTGAAAACACTGAGACTGAATGTCCGGAGTGCCCAAAAGATGTCACAATACCAACATTTATTTAAAACGAGTAAAAAAGTCTGAAGTCGGGCTAGACCGACTACGAAGTACCCTGCACCTTGATAGTTTATAAAACCACGCTCATACAAATAAAATGCACGTGAGAGTTAAACCATGGCGATATGGGACCAACACAATTTTTTCTCCATGTCGGTTGAAATGTTATACCTATAATGATCACTAAGTTTCATAGCTGAATTCTATAATGCTATAGACACATTTCTTGATATATTTTGTAGAGATTTCGAGTTATGAATATAGTTAGTTTGTTACTATAGTTCACATTTCCATATATACATATCCGTACCTGCTACGGCCATTATGGTATTTATAAAAAACGAGTACAGAAGTCTGAAGTCGGGTTAGACCGACTTCGAAATACCCATTACTTTTTCTTGTGCATGCAAGTTCAACAATGTTTTCTTCATAAATCATCATTAGGAGCATATCATAAGTTATAATAATATGTCAATAGTGTGCGTGACCCGCAACCTTCCTGTGAAATTTCGTTCAAAAATCTTCTATAGGAACCTAGTAATGATTTTTCTTAATTATGGGCGTGGCAGTAGAAATAGGTTGCCCATATTTGTAATCCACGCTAATATAGTCCCAATGTATACATCATCCCTAGAAGCATGGATAGGATTTTGCAAAACTGTAGCCTAGACAAAGATACAGAACCAGATTGTAACATGGGCCGATTTGGACAAAGACCACGCCTACCTCCCATTTAAGGAACTTTTTTCACCTTTTTTAAAATGACTATAACTTCTGTCCAACTGACGGAATCGTGACATTATTTGGCAGTTATGGAGATGTGGGTCCTACTAAACACTGTGCAAAAAGTGGGCCGTATATATTAGCTGCCACGCCCACTATTAACAAATATTAATAACTTGAGATCTGGTAGAGATTTATGGACGAAATTTTACGGGGAGGAACATGTGGACATTATAAAGGTATCTGTAACAATTGGGGCTGATCAGAGAAAAGACACGCCCACTTTTGATATAGGGAACTTTCGGGTATAAAATTAAAATTAGTCTACCTATGCTCGTATTGATGCCAGAGGAATAAAAATTGGCAGAAATATACATGGGGTCCATAATAGTGTGTGTGCAGAATCATAATACAACTGCCACGCCCACAATTAGTCAAAAATCATTACTCTGTTCCTATTAAAGATTTATCAATGAAATTTCACAGGAAGATTGCGGTTACTAACATTAAACACCACACACAAAATGGGCTTGTTATTTCTACAGCCACGCCCACTATTGACATATTTTTATAACTTGCGACCTATACAATAGTTTCGGACGAAATTTTATATTAGTACGTATATGGACCCTACAAAGCCACATCAAGATTCGGGGTCGATCAGAGGAAGGATACGCCTCCTTCCCATATAATGAACTTTGGGGACCCCACTTAAAGACAGTTACCCTATGCTTCTAGTGATGATATATGAAGAAAACATCCTAATTGTTGAACTCGCACGCACAAGAAAAGGGAAAGGGTATTTCGATTTCGGTCGAACCCGACTTCAGACTTCTGTACTCGTTTTATTTGTTTAACTTTTCAATGATTTAATCACCCATTATCAATTTATTTTTTCATCTATAAATAAAAATCTGAATATGGGGCATAATATTATTTTCAAATCCACAGCGATGCTTTTAAACTATTTTCCAATTGCTTATTTTATATTTTTTTAAGAAAACCTCCTCTAAATTCTCTAATAACGTACATCAATAGAAACAACCCCGAGAATTATAAGAACTCAACACTTTATCATAGTTTCAATAGTGATTGCACTCGCATACAGAGAACAAGTATATACAGAAAAACGAGCACATCACAGAGAAGCAGTGGCCGCTTCCTTTGAAACATGCTTTAGCTTCTAAATTAAGAATACTCGTACTATAATTAAATATTATGGCATCAAATGTTCCGAAAACTAATTGCGTACGTTAGAAAACCGCACGCAAAGAACATTACTGAAAGACGAATCACACGCATTTAGATGCACTCACACATACACGAACATTCAAGGAAATGAAAACAGCAAATACGTGCTTATTAGAGTCCCATCCATCTGTCGAACTACCCCATTTTAGTTGCATATGAACTCTAAGAGCGTGCTTTCGCTGTCAGCTGCAAACATAGACTAGCTAGCAATCCGATTTGTATGTCTACTTTCTAATTAAACAAAAAGCTAAATTAAACGTTTACAAAGCACCAAACTATGAACAATTAATTACCAGACATGGTTAAGAAATCTTCTCCTTTCGGCAAGTTCAAAGTGCGTCACAGTGATTATGAAAATAAAAACTATTGATGCGAAGTATAAATTATTCATACTTGTTATATGTTATTCCATTCGTCATTTCTCATTACCGTAGTGTGTTAACATCTTTTATTTGAAATGAACTTTATAAATTATAACCCCAAAAATGATAAGTGACGAATGTAAATTGCATATAATATTAAATTCTTAAACTGCGAAGGAGACTTGACAGATTCGCTTCCGAATTAAGTGCCGCTCTCTAAGCCAAGTCAGACTACCTGTCCGGTCTGTCATATACTGACCAAATTTTTTTGATATTATTTGATATAGATTAATATTACTTTTCATAAGTACAATTTCGAACGTAACACAGAACCAGATTTATATATGAACTTTTAAAGAAAAATAGCACACGTAAGCAATTGTTGTCAACTAATTCAAATTACTGCAATTTCAGTCCATTCGTTAAAATAAAAGATACGTCGAGAACTGCAAAAATAATATATGTTTTTGAAGATACCTTGATATCACTTACAAATAATACTTAATTGTTTTATTTATTTATTTTGATTTGTTGGAACAACTATTTGGATATATTTTGCAGCTTAATAGATCCCGTTTTCTCCAGGGATATAATTACTATATCTTAGATGAAAGAATACTATACTAATACTAACATTTTAAAAAACTTTTCAACACCACGTTCTATATGCACAAAACACAGGATTCTATATGCTATGACTTCGAAACTAGCATTCTTACCAATGGATCAGAAAGTCTGACATATTCACTAATAAAAGAACATTAGTGACAACATTAAAATATATTGGGAAAGAGAAAATGACTACTCCTGCTCTTTAGAGCTTTAATTTGTTCATGCCTTCATTTAAAATACAATAAAAATTTTCATTTATGCAATTTCCCCATGAAAATAGTGATAAAACAATTGAAAGCCAGTTTCCATCCAAATCAATTAGGAAGAGCAAATAAAATCCAGAATGAAAAAGACCAACGATGTTCAATTACAGACGATGTTCAATCAACACGAAATGACACAAAATCAACAGAATCTTTGGAGTAACTTCAAGGAGATTCTGATACACATTAATTTCCAGAAGCTGTCAGTAATGCATGAAGTTGGTAAAAGTTAAAAGTAAAAGGAAGTATACATATAAATTGAGTAATGATTAGTAGAGTTGAGCTCTACTTTCTAAATGAAAATTTTAGAGTAGTGTGACAAACACTAAACAAAATTTACCATTTATCTCCAAAGTATGTTAAGGAATTTACATCTGCACCTAAGTAGGTGCAGAATAGAGTTATTGTATAGATACCATTGCCAGCGTGATACGAGTAAGAGTGGAGAAAATAGCATCGAATGAAGGATCCTTAGAAGACTTTTTTGTTTAGTATATGGCAAATTCCACGAAAAAAGAATAAGTTCTGATTAAAATTGCTCCATACTAGAGTCACTATGTTTGCTCATTAGCTGACCACAATTTTACTTGCTTCATTTCAGCTGAGAACACTTCTGAAATTTTAGAGGCCATTTCACATGCCTTCGTAGGTAGAAACCTGTGTTTATTCCACAAAGAAAGTTACGGAACGCTTTTGCACTATAAAATAGCCAACAAAAGCTGCAGTTACAGCGACTCGCAACGTCTAATTTATGCCGTATAAATCAATTGCCACATTCAACTCACTACTGTCGGTGGCCGTTGGCAGTCTCTGCTAAGCAAAGAAATGCAATTCGAGGATCTCGTGCTTCCAGAAGTACAACAGCTGAGTGCATAACTGAAAGCATCGCATCGCATTACTACACGGAAATTTATGAAATTTCTGTGAGCTATGAAATAAGTACAGAAAAACTAGAAAAAGAAAGAATGAAAGTTGAATAGCGTGGAAACCGGGAAAATATTTGGAATTTTTTGTTCAAATTATAAACCATTTTTAGCATGAATGCGATGATGATGTCAATCAAATGTGGGTATGAGAACTATAAATGTTTTGAAGGATTTATAACTAAAGCGGTACAGTAAGGACGCTGAATTGTGAATGTGTGATCCTGTGACGACGAATGAACCATTGATTCCGGCAGCCGTTGGAGCAAATTTATACATTTACAATAATTCAAATATTGGAACCGCATTGGAATACTTGCAACAGCAAATGGGATCTATTAATAGCGTGTATAAACAAAATTATCTTTAGTGAACCATATTAGACAACATGCTTAACAAAAATGTATCCAGGAAAAGGAAGGACTGAGAGATCCGAAAACTTATATACAAGGATTAGCAAGATAATTTTGCATGGTAAAATAAGTATAAATAGGAGGTGAGATTATGGCGTTGGAATTATATTAATTGGTTTTATCAATAAGTTTTATTAAGATGTTCTCCTCACCTTTCAATATAATTACATTTATCAATAAACTTGCCCATTGGTTTCTATCGAATCACTGCGGAGATGCAAGAATACACGTGTACAACAGGAGATCTAAAAATAGTGAAGTTACAGCAGGAAAGCAAATCAGTAAATATTGTGATGAACTGAAAATACTAGGACTCGAATACGAACAACACGCTCCTGAAAAAATATTAAGACAAATGAGGAGTTGACAGACACTTACGTCTTTTAGGTATATTTATATTTTAATATAATACGATAATAAGAATTGAAAAGTATTAAAAAATTAAGAATAAAATAAAAATTACTCAATAAAATAACCAAAGAAAAAAATCGTGTCAAAACTTGCTTCAAATCAGCTTCTCTGACAACTTTGGAGGCGGCAGGTATGCGTTTCAGCTATACTTTGAGAAGAAGGACATAATGTGTCGAAAACAATTTTACTTGGGAGACACCATAATTATTATGGTATGCATTGTTCCAATCGCTTTCCACTAGTTCCGTCATTACCAATTGTTGTGTTGGTTACTTTAAAACATTTATTTAAAACCACAAAATATTCACTCAACGTGCTAACCTCGGTCTGTTATATGTTACAGCACTGTTCAGAAACTAAGCATGCAATCCTAAAACAGTGCGCCACAATTATTTTTTTGGTATATATAAAACACCTTTTCAGTGAATTGGTAGACCCTACAAGGATACACACACACATACGGACAATGTTTTAGTGGGACATCTGTGAGAAGGCGGAACTCTCAGAAGAAGTGTGATTTGAATATACTATAACTAAAGGGAAGTGCCATTCTTCCATTTATTGTTTTTCATTTCTTCAAAAGAGTTTCAGAAGTAATATTTATTGTTTTATTATTCGTTTTATGCAGTACACAATAAATAAAATATTTTTGCTAGGATATGGGGGAAGTGCTACTTGCAAACAAAGATTTTCGACTCTAAGGAAAAGAAGCATTTCGAAGCTATTTCCTGGATAGGATTCGAGCCCGTGAACTCACGATTGCAAGACTAGAATGTGAATAGACCACAGAGGCCGCCATAAATAGTAAATTGAATGGTAACTTTGAAAGTTTCAACGTCTTCAAAGTAGAAAACTACATTTAAAGCTTTTATAAAACTCCTGAAAAATTAAAACTTTCGGTTGAATTAGCATAGACCTGTTCCAAAGCAACAGTACACCTAGTACCAAAAATGGGTCAGTGCAACATGAGTTCAGTGTGTAGAGGAAGCAACCGCATACCCAGCAAGAGAGGGAGCCTTTATAAATATTTATGCGTTGCAGCAGAAGCTCTTAGGATGTCGAAACCAACCAAGCTGTGTTTGGCGAACTTTTTGCTGCGGCCGCATTTTCTGCCCAAGTGAAAATTATGCTTTTTTAAATGGAGGTCGGTGTGCTTCGGAGGAGGTCACACAGGTAAACCGTCTGTCGGCATCTAATCAAATTAAAATTTATGTGCTCGCTGGGCCACTCGCTAATTACTACTAAGAGCGGTGGAATTTTTTCTTGGGTCTTCCGTTATTTAACAATGGAGCCAATTTTTCTTTTAAAATTTATTTTAAAATATATTATATATATTAAATTGGTGACTTTGAAAATAACATTTTTTCTGAATAATTCATCCTATTTTTAATTTTATGTTTTCTGAGGTTTTTTATATAATTTTAAGAAAGTAAAAAATTAATATTATAAAATATTTTTATATACAACTAGCTTTTCACCCGGCGTTGCCAGGGTAACATTTACTTTTTCATAGTATAAATGAATTCTATCGGCTGTTCAGCGGGTTGTGGGGTGGGGCAATTGTAAAACGTTTTTAAGGTGAATGCCGCAAACACTCAATGACTGATCTTCTGATTTGTTCATTGTCATTGCGAACGCAAGCCGCACCGAAAATTGCGAGCGTGAAAATGAAATGCCATGTCAATGTGAATTATTGGGATGCGTGGTACAAAACGTCTTCTCCATTGTAGTTGTCCTTTCAGAATTGTTGCTTTGAGTATGTTGTTCATCAGTTTCTTTCCTGTAAGCCGCGTGCCATTACAAAGACGTGTTTGGTTGAAATTTCGAAACATTATGATTACCAATCCGACTTTCAATTGGAGATTGTGAGGCGGCAATCAAGGCAATTCCAGCGAGATTAAAAATTCTGTTGGATAGTTGACGACATCATCTTGGCTAGTAACGGAATTCACTTTGCACATCGTCAATTCGCCAGCAATTGGAATCTTGAAATTCAATTCGTCAACATCAATTATTTCCGATATACCACTTTCGCCGAACCAAACATGATTTTTTGTAATTTTGAACAATCTTTGGGAAAGCCTTTCGGATGAGTTCAGTTTTTGATTCGATGAACCGTCGAAAATTTGCGGGGAATGTATTACAACCAAATCCCCGTTGACATTTCGCCATTGCAAATCTCCAGCAATTCTTTTGAAAATACTTCTCCAGATTGGTTGTTTTGTAACTTGACAGGCATGTTCCTATTTAAATTGAGTGCCTTGACGTGTTTACAAAAAACAGCTGATTTCGAAGACGTATTATATTCATCGGCTGGCGTTGACCGTGGAAGCACTGGCAATGATTGGCCAACAGAATCATCCCATTAGCAAACCGGATTTGATTGCTTCGTAGATCTTGCATCGTTCGATCTAATGCCTCCAAAGATTTCTAAGCGCCATCGTACATTTATCCAAAATAGTCAGTTGTTCGAAACGTTTTAGCGTTGAATAACGCTTTTCGCCACGGCATTCAACCAATTTCAAAAAAAAGTGGTGAGTGCGGGTATGTTACACATCAAAAGTTACGGCGAAAAGAGCAGTGTGGCAAGGGGTATATTTGAGTAAGCTGATTGCTCTTTAGTTTCTTTCCACCAGGGACTCTCAAAAATAACAGGACGAGTTCGTGCTCGACACGAATAAGATCGTGTTTCACACCGATATCAAAGAAGAATAGGAAAAGACATTCAATTCCCTCCATATTTATTTACCGTTCCGACCATTTTTTTTGGTCACACGTATAGTTTATGTGAATTTATTGTGTTTGTTGTAAAAATATTCCATATCCCTGTAGTGAAAATTATAGGCAGTCTTCAAAATATACTACTAAATTTAATAGTAAAAAATCAAAAGATTAATTTTCTAGTTCAAAACTTATCTATAAGTTAACCGGTTACTGACTTCTGCTGCACTTCTTTCTTGTCAATTTAATAAAAATGGAAGTAAAGACAAGCATTGGAATTTGAAGAAATACAGTTCTTTTTATAATTTCAACCACTTTTTGTAATTCCTCAATTTAGAGATGAATCTTCAAGCTAACGCGTGTTTTAAAATATCCGCAAAGTGTTCGTAAATGTATTTTGCTGTTCGACCACCTTCTTGCAATTTCATTTTGCGAGCGAATCGTTGCAAAGGTGTTGCCAGTTTCACCGGAACTTTCAGGAGAGAATCGCGGAACGATCGTTCTAACTGATTCTCTGCATGCATAACAATTATGTTTTTGTCTTTCCAACGCCTGATTAAATGCATCATGCAACGAACGGAGGAGTTGTAGTTGGGGTAGAAAATTAAGGGGAGACCAAACACATCTTTTGTTGCTTTATCAGCAGTTTCATTATCAGTGATACCATAATGACCAGGTACCCAGATTATCTTGATTCGGGGCAAATTTATTTATAGTATTTGTCTAATTGCTGTGGCGTAGTATAAATTATAATAAAACTACAACTCCTCCAACATAAAAAAATTTATAAAAAATCACTTTGAAGCAAAACGTATATCCATTTGGAATCAGACAAACCAGCACTACAAATCTATCAACCTCTCAAGAAACAATCTATACGCCTTCGGTTATCATAAATTCAACAACCTTTTACCCCGTTCTACTTTCTCTAAATTAATTAAACTCCGCGTCGGTCACATCCTGCTTACCCATAAACACCTTTTTCATAAAACCTCTTCAACATGACATTTCTGCAACTCTAATCAGCCCATCTCAATCATACATATTCGAACATCATGTACATCCTTCAATCATCTAAGACTTCAGATTTTCAGAAACACATCCTTTCACAAGACAACATCAATACAATAATCAATTTCCTAAAAAAAGCAGACAGTCCCTGCAGGCTGTGTCAGAGACACGGCCATTAAGTTTAACGTAGAATACGCCATCCGATAAGACAGAAAACATATATAACAATAAATGATAAATAATATAAGCAAATGCATTTATTTATTTGATAGTTACTTTTGATAATATACATAAGCTTATGGTAGGAAAAATAGAATAAATATGTTTTTAAATTAAAAGAGTAAGGATAAACGATAAATAACAGACGCAAATCAATTTGATTATTTGAAAGTTTCTTTTGATAATATGGGCTTATGATAGGAAAAATAGGATAAATATGTTTTTAAATTCACATTAATATGTTTTTTGTTTCGTGTAGGTGCCATTTTGATTAGTAGTTTTTATTTTAATTTACTAAACGTCAACTGTCAGCTGCTGTCAAACAGCATCAAGCAGCATTGTTATTTTGCTTACTTGGCAGCACTTTCATTTAACATAAAAATGTATGAATTAATTTTTTCATATATTTTTTATAATTATATATCCATGTTAAATTCAAATTCACATTTAACATTTTGTTTCACTTAAATACATAAGTAAATATACGAAATTTCAATATTTCATGAATCAAAACAACAGCCGAAGGTTTGTGTCCACACTGAAACAGCAGCATAGTTTGTGTTGACGCTACAAACTCAAACACTCAACCAAACACCACACATATGTTTGAGTGGATGTGTTTAAACAATTTTCATTTGAGAAATTTAAATATTAGGAAGATATCAACCAATATGAAATGTATATCAAACGAAAGATAACATCTTCATTTAACTACAAAAAAATTTTAAAAAAAAGTTATCTCGCCGTTTCCTCATAATCAATGAAATAAAGATTACAACAATAACAATCTGACATGACTCCCTATACCGTAAGGTAAGACGTATTCTACGCCAAAAAGGAAACAAATTACATCTCCTATAGCACTATAATGAACCCCTCTCTGACTAATTATACATTTTACACTCATCTCCTCACATACATATGTGCTCCCCCTATGTTAATATTTAAGTTAGCTTAAGGCCTAGTAGCTATAGCTTAAAAAAATAAAGTTTATATTTTATTTTACATAAATGTATTTCTTATGTTCTTTGGGAAAATTTTCTAAATTTGTGGTATAATTTACTGGGAACTGAGCTTCCTATTGAAAACGACAATCAAGATTTCAGAAGTTAAGTGAAAATCATATTTGGTATAGTTTATGATGGAAATAAAGGATATATAATAAATTATATGATGCTTCATATGAACCAGTAATAGAAAAACTGGTATTTCAAATTAAATGACCTGACTTTTTCTATGAATATAGAAGCAACAATTACTAATAATTTTCTCATGGAAATTTGTGGATTATTCTCAGTATTAGTTTTATGTGGTTGTAAAACTAAATAAATTAGCCAATTACGAAATGGTTGCCTTAAATAAGTTCTTTCGGAACAGACAAATTAACTGAATATCAAGTAAGAAAAATTTTTTCTATTAATTATTGTATATTTATTATGTATATATTGAGTATACTTTATAGTATCAATGATTTATGTCTCCAAAAATTTGGTCCACTGAGTACAAGTAAATAAAGTCATTGAAGAGAAAATTGAAATATGTAGAAGTAAGCATTATGAAACCATGGAAACGAGTTTCCAACTTTACGACTGCTACACTAGTCTGCTTATCACAAGACCAAATTTCAAAATAATTTTATCTGAAATCAAAAAATTCTCAAAGGTAGACCTGTTCTTTCGAAGCAAAACTGCTAACAAACCTTCTAATAAAAGACCACTTATATGATGCCGATGAACAGGTCTCCTATGCGTAAATCGTATAAGGTTTTATTTAAAGAAAAATTATACTTCAACTCAACCTCTGTAAAAATAAAACTAAAATATTACACTAATCAGTTGTATATGTCTATTTCCTTATCAATCATTTAATCAGATTCCTTTTTAAATTATTTTTCTCTAGATTTCTGATCATACTCTTCAATCATCCGCTCACGTAGAAGGTGTCTGTTGTTCAACCATCTGATTCTATAAAGTTTATATTGCGGCTTGGCTCGGACCAAACATTTAAAAAATCATAAAATAAAACTCTTCCAGAATTTAATTTAACAAAGTTTTCCTTTTCTCCATTTACCAGTATAACTTACTATAGACCCAGAGACACTATTGAAGTAGGCAGTAACTGAAAATTCATTTAATTTACAGCTTCATTTAATTCCAGATTCAAGATTGCTCAAATTGTTAAAATGAAAGTATATTTATGCCTGGTCAAGTTGGTTCCACTTGGATTCGTTTGTAACGCAATCGCACCTTGTGGACATTTATTAACAAATGTTCGGAATCTGTATATGAACCATGTAGTTTAGGTTAATTAGTGAGTCATATGTGTTTGCATCTGTAAAGGATATTTTTCCTCCCTATTTTATTACCTTAATCACTTATAGATATAGCTACAGGTCCTTTACCGTTAAAAACGATGCTTTCTAATAAAATATATGGTTATTATATTTGGACTGTTAGTATGTGCAGCGAAAGTCTGGAGAAGTGCTTCTTGTACTCATAAATTTATTCAATGAAATAAATGCTAAATACTTATTTGTAGGACTGTGTCACTTTATTCAACATGGATGGGAGTATTAAATATTTAAAAAAAATATATCAATGTAAAATGACCCACAATAATCGTTACTTAACATTGTTATTTTTATACCCTTTACCTTAAAAAAAGGTAAATAGGGTATACTAATTTCATTATATTTCAGTTAATTTTGTTCAAGTCTTCATAAAAAAGTGGTTAAATTATTGCCTACGTTCTAGTATAATTATTAAATAGCATTCTTTCATGCAAATATGAACTCTCTTTCGTATTGGAAACTCTCTCGTATAAAACTGCTTCGCTTAATTAATTCTATAAAATATGTAAATATTTTCACTAATTTTAATGTGCGATATTCTTACCAAGATTCAGAACTTTCGATTAATTTTTTACGAGTAGATTCTCTATTTGAATTCACAATAACAAAACCTATATTGAAAACTTTACGATTCGACTTAAAGATGGTAATGGACATTTTATCAGCCAATTGTCCAAAGTCTACTTGCAAACACCTGAAAAAGCTCAGTTTATACTCTCTGCTTCTGTTTATGCCGAGTCTCATGGAAAAGTCAACAGTAGTGTGTAGAAGGTGGAATTTGAAATTCGCGACCGTTGCAGAATCTGTGAAATGTGTGGCAATGATTTGAACTGGGTAAGAGCAGGGCAAAGGCAGCAGAAATACATAAAATTGTTCCAGTGACATTAGAGGCAAGTCACTTCAATTTTCTTAAATTGAATTAAGTGAAATTCTCAAACGAAATGAAGTAAGTTTAAGGATAGTTGTTCGCTTGTGAAATATTATCTAAATTAATTCGATGCATGATTCTTACAACTCGGCGACGTTCTACTGGTATAGATGCTAGCCTCGCAGTAATGATGTCACTGGTTCCAATCCTGAAATGTATTTTTATACCCTTTACCTTTAAAAAAGGTAAATAGGGTATATTAACTTTGTGCTTTTGAGAGGGGTTGGAATTTCAAGAAGGAGGCGTGGTAGGTATGGACATATATATACAGATATGATCAGAATAACTTTCTAAGAAATTTTTTTTTCGTCCGTCCGTCTGTCCGTCTGTGGCCACTTTTTTTCTACACCGTTAGAAATGAAATTTTGCAAAGTATAGTCTGGACAAAGATACAGAACCAGATTGCTATATGGGCCGATTTGGACAAAGACCACGCCTACCTCCCATATCAGGAAATTTTTTCACCTTTTTTAAAACGACTATAACTTCGGTCCAATTGACGGAATCTTGATGTTTTTTGGCAGTTATGTAGATGTGGGTCCCACTAAACACTGTGCAAAGAGTGGGCGGTATCGATTAAATGCCACGCCCACTATTAACAAATATTAATAACTGAAGATCTGGTAGAGATTTACGGGAGGGAACATATGGACACTACAAAGCTATCTGCAACAAATGGGGCTGATCAGAGAAAAGACACGCCCACTTTTGATATAGGGAACTTTCGGATCTAAAATTAAAATTAGCCTACCTATGCTCGTATTGATGCCAGCGGAATAAAAATTTGCAGAAATATACATGGGGTACATAATAGTGTGTGTGCAGAATATGGAGATCATACTAGAACTGCCACGCCCACAATTAGCCAAAAATCATTACAGTGTTCCTATTAAATATTTATCAACGAAATTTCACAGGAAGGTTGCGGGTACTAACATTAAACACCACATAAAAAATGGGCGTGTTATTTTTACAGCCACGCCCACTATTCACATATTATTATAACTTATGACCTATATAATATTTTTGGACGAAATTTTATATTAGTACGTATATGGACCCTATAAAGCCATATACAAGAAATGGGGTCTATATAATCATTTCAAGGTACCCACCAAAAATACCGTAAATGCGCTCCTAATGATGATTTATGAAGAAAACATCCCCATTGTTGAACTCGCACGCACAAGAAAAAGTAAAGGGTATTTCGTTGTCGGTCTAACCCGACTTCAGACTTCTTTACTCGTTCTATATATAATTTGTTTCTAGTCAGAGGCCTTAGTTGCTAATATTATTCGTTAGCCCTTGCATAAATTTACGAGACGGTTTGAGATGTGCTAATCAAATAAAGTAAATTATTTATTTATACCAATAGGGAAAAATAAGAAAAGTGTCTCCTTCTAAACTCTTTACCTTAATGCGAATGAAAGCCTCTTTAACAGTTTTGTAGTTAACTATTTTTACTTTCACTATTTCATTATTTAGCGTGCTTGTTTCTCTGCAAACATCCAACTTCGCCGCCGAAAAAATAAAAACTTTATTAATAAATTACATAATTTTACCCACACTTAAATTGCTGCCAAGCATGCAATGCTGTCCCAAGCATATTTGTAGCATTACGTTATTTTCTGTTTCACCTGCAGAACTTCATTGGTTAAGGATATAGCGAGTTTCCTGCTTCTTAAATGGCACAAATTGCTGCAACAACACTTCCACAGGAGTATACTCAAAAGTAAAGAGGAGTTGCTTTGGTACTTTGCATTCGACTTAAGTAATTTTGTAGGTGAGACG
Organism: Clusia tigrina; assembly: GCA_920105625.2. Classification (NCBI taxonomy): domain Eukaryota; kingdom Metazoa; phylum Arthropoda; class Insecta; order Diptera; family Clusiidae; genus Clusia; species Clusia tigrina. The sequence continues at coordinate 192,594,140 of OV050031.1, read as the reverse complement.
AAATTTGTCACGTGCGTAATTGACGAGTGTATACTTTTCCTATTTAACAGTTAACATGCTAGCCTATTACTTTAGGAGGTTTGCAAGGGGATTTCCCCGGTCATACTGGCGCCCTTTATTGACCGAATAAAAATTGCCTAAACTAGCGAAAGCATATGAAAAAACTTGCGATGAAATAAAACAAATCAAATATTCTCAATTCAAAAATTATTCAGAATTATGTGGGGTCTTATTTTAAATATTAAAATTTGTTTTTTAAAATCATTCAATTAATCCCTTGAAATAAATTTATGTACCTTATTATAAATAAACCACCCTCTTCACATTTATAGATTTTCTATTTATTTCCCGAAAACACCAACATCCCATCAATGCAGCCGACTCAAATACCCTTGCAACCATCGCATAAAACTAGAAGTATCCAATAGTTCGCTGTCTTGTTGGTAGTGATTGTTAACTCCGGTTTCGTAGCCCCATCACTTTCAAAACTTGCAGGCCTCTGAAATGACATTTTAATTGTATTTTTCTTCAAATGGGGTATCAGCCGCAGGAACTGTATCATTGTGTATAGTAAACTACGAACAGTATTTGGAATTTGTGTGGTTTTATCATTTACCTATTTTGTTTACCTGTTGATACGGGAAGAAGTGAGGGCGGTGTGAACTTTTCTGGCACTGGAGTTATTCCGTATTCATAGTCTTATCATGATATTTGATATAGTTTAAAAATTGCATATAGTTTAGGTTAGTTTAGTATGCAATGGGTATGTCAGTTAACAACATCCTGCTCACATTTCCTATGACATTAATGTACTGCACAAAATGTCGTCAGTTATTCAATGAGAGGGAAAATTATTTTCTATGATTTACTTTCATTGCTAATAGCTTCTCTATATTTAAAAAAGAACATTAAAGCCGATTTTATTTGTGAATGATTAGTAATTCAATTCAATAAACTGAACTAAACCTTAACACACCTAACCAGAACTGCAATTTAGAAACTGGGTTTATCCGGACGAATGAATGCAATTATCCCGGGTGATACATTTTTACAAATATACGGAGCGGCCTCTTTGTGGAAGTGCTGCTCTATTTACGGATATATTATTAACTTCTCTGCCGGCATGTACCATTTTATATATCCATACAAGCTAAATATTTTCCACATGCACCGCTGGCAAAATGTGCAGCTCGTGAATGGGTTTAGGAGTATTTTGGAGCAACGCAGACCGTTCGCTTGCACGGAAATATAGGTCAGTGCAACGATCTGTGCAGTAAGTACAATCAGCTGAACTCCGTCAAAGGGACATGGGCAACACTTCAGACGAAAGCCGGCACAGCTGCAAGCACTTTTCGTGGCACACTAAATTTAAAATTTCTGTCGAGTTAGTACCTTTGAGATTGGCTGGAAGGTAAAAATTTAGGGTGAAACACACAAAATATTTGATAAATAACAAAAACGAAAGTGAAATATAAAAGCAACATTTTATTGGAAGTGAGGAAATCCTTAAAATTCCCTTTAAATTGGTACTTAGCAAAAAACAGTTGCCACTGAACATGAAGTAAAATTCTGCTTACTAAAGTAACGTGCAAAATTTACCACGATATTGAAACACCACTGTTTTGTGCAGAGGAGCATTAACTACATTTGGCTAATTGGGATACTGCACCATCTCTGCAGTACAGATGAAAAGGTGTTGCAAGTTTTATTTATCTAATGGGTGTGTTTGAGGCAAACATAAGTAGAATATGCAGAATATAATGTTAGCCTATAGTGCATTATAAACTTTGGGCTCAATACTGCAACTATTTCTATTATATTATATTATACTGCAATTATTTATGTTATATTGAATACAATCTAAATATTGTTTCATTGCAAATTTTATTTAAATTTAATTTTGTATTTTATTTTAGTTTTGTTTAGTTTCATTTATAATGAAATATTTTGTAATTTTTCATTATTTATAATTTTATATTACTTTTAAATTTGATTGTATTTTTAATTATTTTTATATTTTTTAAACTTTATACAGTTTCTATTTTACTTTTTTTTTTTAATTGCTATTTTATTTTTTAACACAATTTTGTTTTATTATAATACTTTTTTTTTATATTCATTTTATTTTCAAATTCTATATTATTTACTATTCGATTTTATTTAGAAAATTTTTATTTAAAGTAATTATTTTAGCTCTTAATTGAATTAATTTTTTATTTTAATTTAATATTTTGTCTTTATATTATTAATAATTAGTATCATAGAATTAAAACATAATTAACGTTTTCATTTTATTTTTGATTTATTTTTAATTCTATTCATTTTTAAGTTTTTATGTTATTCATAACATTTTGTGAACTTTTAAAAGGTGCACTAAAAGGGTCAGCAGTTGTGACTGATCTTAAGCCAAGAGCCACTATAGAGACACGAGATCTCGATCTGCTCGCCACAAAAGAAGAAGTACACCAAGCCGTAAAGGAGTCACTTCCCGAAAATATGAGAACTGCTTCCTATGAGGATATGGTAACAACTATAACAGCACCAAATAGTCGAGAGCAGGTGCGAGCCTATGGAACGATGTCATCGGAGCTCGCCAATATACTGCTGGAGAAAGATCGCATCCGGATAGGATGGGTTTAATGCAAATTAAGGCCAGGGCATAACACAAAACGGTGTTTCTGGTGCTTTGCTCATGGTTATCTAACATGGCAGTGCAAAGGACCTGATAGGAAAGGTCAAGGCCTGTGCATACGATGTGTCGAAATGGGGCACAAATTAAAAGAGTGCAGTAACACCCCAAAGTGCTGCCTCTGCGTGGATGCTCAATGCAGTCCGGTAGACCATATCCCGAGCTCCCGAGATCCCGAGATGCGCGATGAGCAAAAAATTGACATCTAAATGAAAGTGCTGCAAGGGAACATGCACAGAAGCAAAGTGGCTGACGCATTACTGGATCAAATTAGTATAGAGCAGAAAGCAGACATTGTAGTAATCAGTGAGCACTATAGGGAAAAAGTAAGCGGAACATGGCTTGCAGATACGAGCGGAACGGCGGCCATATGGTTTCCAGTAGGCAGCAATTTTAGCATAACCGGAGATGGAAAAGGCGATGGTTTCGTTTGGGCCCATGATCGATACTTTACTTTGATAAGCTGCTACTTGACTCCAAGTGACTGCGCAGAAGTATTCCAGAAAAAGATCGATGACATCGAAGATAAAGCACAAGAGTTTGGAGGAGCACTCATCATCGCTGGCGATTTTAACTCCAAAGCAGTTGAATGGGGAATGCAAACAACCAATTCAAGGGGCCGGCGGGTACTGGACATGGTCGCGAGACTGGGAATGGTCATCGTAACTACAGGGACCACTGCCACTTTTAGAAGGCCAGGATGCGTGGGTACAATTCCAGATATTGCACTAGCTTCTGAGAGCATTGCTCACAGAGTAAGTACATGGAAAGTCTTAGAAGACTATAATGGAAGCGATCACCAATACATTACGTTTTCCATTAAAAAAGTGCCAAGCAACCATGACCACAACATAATTGGACGAGGAATGTATGGCAAGTGGAATGTATCAAAGTTAAATCCCGAAGTGCTACTTGCTGAGCTGAAGGCAAACATTCCATTAGACAGCCACGCTAGCGATGCTAATAGCAAGGTGAAGCAGACCATGCAGTGTATAGAGAGAGCCTGTACCAAAGCGATGCCGAAAATAAGACCAAATAAACACAAGAAGGCCGTTTACTGGTGGACAGAGGAAATAGCTCAACTCAGACGGGTCTGTCTGCGGTGTAGAAGAAAATACACTAGGGCCAGGCGTGTTGGATCCGCGATTGCCGAAAGAGAAGATCTCCAAGCTGGAAAATCCTCAAAACTGCTATTCGCACCAGCAAGGAGAAGAAATGGGAGGAGCTCCGAAACGACATAAACAACAATCCATGGGGACTGGGATATAAAGTCGTAATGAAAAAGCTTGGAGCAAGAGTATCGGTACCCCAACTAGAAGACCATGCTATGGAAAACATAGTAAACGCTCTATTTCCTATACATGCCTTAAGAGAAGAATCGGAAGTGCTGGTCAAGGAAGTCCCACCTCCTTTCACGGAAGACGAACTTAAAGCAGCCGCCATAACCATACAGAGCAACAAAGCACCGGGTATCGACGGTATTCCAGCAGAAGTCCTCAAAATAGTGTCAAATAGCCATGCCCAAGTACTCCTCGATATGTACAATGCCTGCCTGACAGAAGGAATATTCCCAGACGTATGGAAAAGACAGCGGCTAGTGCTCATCAGCAATGGAAAAGGAAGCCCTGAATCACCGTCAGCATATCGACCACTGTGTATGCTAGACACCACGGGCAAACTTTTGGAGCGACTCCTCAAACCCCGAATAGAAGCAGCCATTGAAAACGCTGGGGGATTATCCACTCGCCAACACGGTTTTCGACCAGGAAAGTCCACAATTGGCGCCGTAGAAGACGTCATAGAAAGTGTGCTAGCGGCACAGCAAGGAAATCACTACTCCAGGCGAGTGGTACTGCTTGTTACATTAGACGTAAGAAACGCTTTCAACAGCGCTAGGTGGGTGGATATGATCGAGGCACTTGAAAATCGTTTTCAGATACCAGCTTATCTGAAGAAGATAATCCGGAGCTACCTTAAAGATAGAATGTTGTTATACGAGACCAACAATGGCACCCAAAGCAAAATCATCACGTCAGGGGCAGCGCAAGGGTCCATCCTCGGACCGGACCTTTGGAATATAAGCTACGATGGCATTTTGCGCATAGAGATGCCAGATGACACTCATCTAGTCGGATACGCAGACGACATTGCGGCTGTCATCACCGCACGCGACTCGGAAGACGCCCAAAGAAAGCTGAACCAGGTCATGATCAGAACCCAGAGGTGGCTCGATTCACATGGCTTGAAGTTGGCCACGGAAAAGACGGAACTGCTATTCCTCACGAGAAAGCACATTCCAATAGAAATCGACTTGAGAGTTTGCTCCGAGACCATCAGGACACAAAAGGTGATAAAGTACCTGGGAATTCAGCTTGACTCCAAGCTCACCTACTGGGCGCAAATGCAAAATGCGGCGACGAAGGCAGCACGGGTAACGGCTTCTCTCAGCAGATTAATGGCAAACATCGGAGGGCCGACATCCATCAAGAGGAAGCTTCTGATGATGACAACGTACTCCATTCTGCGGTATGGTAGCGAAATGTGGGCTGACAAGCTAAAGGTGCACGCCCGAAGAAAAGTTTTATCGTCCGTACAACGAACCGCAGTTCTGCGAGTAGCTTCAGCGTACCGTACTGTATCGGAGCCGGCAATTCTGGTAATTAGCTGCTTAATCCCAATCGATCTCTTGGCCCTCGAACGAAAACACCTACAAAAAGCCAAGATGGGTAAGAATACCAGAGGAACCGCTCAGCATATAAAGCAACAAACCGTGCACCATTGGCAGGAACGATGGGCCGCCGAGAGTCGCGGAAGATGGACAGCGAGACTCATACCCGACATAGCGGATAGGAGGAACAGCCGGAACCGTCAATTTCTACCTCACGCAGTTACTGTCTGGTCACGGATACTTCTGCAAGTATCTACACGGAATGGGAAAAATTGGAGGGCCTGAGTGCATATACGGCGACAGCAAGTTGGATGATGCAGAGCACACCTTTTTCAAATGCACAAGGTGGCAAACAGAGCGCACCACGCTTGAAATGGAAATCGGGGAAACCTTAGCCACCGAGAACATTGTGGAGGTTATGCTAAGCAGCACAAAACTGGAACCACGTAGATAAATATGTGGAAAATGTGCTCCGGCGGAAAAAGCGGGACCTGGACGCAGGAATAATGTTGAGAGTCCAATAGGGACGAAGTGAGAATCTCCACCTTGAAGGAAGTATAAAAAGGGTTCCAGGGTGGGGAGATGTTCTCAGCGAGGGAGGGGGATGTTTTATTGGGTGCAATTCTCACATACCAAATCTGTGACGACAGTTTTGATGATGCGGCAGGCATTTTTACCCTCTCAACCAAAAAAAAAAAAAAAATTTAAAAAAAAAAAATTATTCATAAATATATTTTTGATAATTTCTATCAAGCTGAATAATCCCGATAAGAATATTTAAAAATCTGAGAGTGCATAACGAAAAAGAAAAGAAGGTTATCAATAGTTACAACACTTGAAATTACAACATCCGATATTCTCGTATTTCAATTATTAACTTTGAAACGTACTTCTTTGCCCATATTTTTAATAATTTTTAAATATTCTTTGTTTAAATGACTAACTCAAGAAACATGGAAATCAAATCAAAATTATGCGTGGCATATTTGGTATGCGGTTATGTGCCTATCTCGTTTTCCCCAATGCTATATGTCGTTAGTGATACGTCGTTGGTGACATTATTAGTTTGTCATGCATTAAGCCATAAGCAACGATGCTATTAACTAATGGACAATAATTCTGGAATGGATTAGAATAATTTCGAAATCTGCTGAAAGAAAAATACAACTGCAACATATAAATTCCTTGAAGTCCTGAGGTGGAACTCGCAGTGAACAGAAGTCGTGAGGTGGAGCTCGCAGTAGGAATATAATTAAAACTAATTAAACTTAACACGATTTTTTTTAAATGTGGATTCATTGAATTGATATCAATTTAAAGTACTTTTATTAAAGATAAATAACAAAATATCGGGTTCATTCTACTTTATGCAATCCAGTGACTCAAACCAAAAACTCATTTTTGCAACAATATACATTATTTCATATTATTCATTAGCAGCATGCAGTGATTTGACTTAAATAATAATTTTCGTAACAATAGGTTCTACTGAACACAATCCAATGATCCGAACACAACAATATTTCGTAGCATTACACACTTAAATATTCGACCCAACAACTCTCAGCTGAGCTTATGTTCAGATTTCTTATGTTAATCTTGTATGTGTCTGCTATTCATAGCACAAATTTACTGCACACATTTATTTTGTATTTTAATGTACACTGGTTGAAAAGCCTTATCGCGGCCAATCATACTCTCAGAGCAGTATCGAGTCATTCTGAAAGATGGACTCATTCAAAACAGAATTTTACAAATGTTCCTTTTCGTGATATTAAATAATTCCACTGCTCAGTAATTAACAATTAATAACATTTTTGCTGTTTGACTTTTGCCTTCTGCGGTTTTACCATTCTGACAGACAAAATATTGCAACGCCACTCACAGAACTTTTGAATTACACAATATTATTTAATATGTAGGTATCAATGTTTTAGTCATGCACATGGGACTTTCAATATCGCTAATTAGTGTACCACCGCAGGAAATGACACAGAAAATTCACTTATTCATTGCCTTTTTGGTCATTTCTTTGTTGGTATTTAATGTCCTTTAATGTGTTGGTTCGTAACAAATTAACTGAGTACAGTTCATCTGAATTACAGCCAGATAATTATATTAATGTCCTTGAATGAAGTTCCAGTAATTATAATGATTTAGTGATACATAATATTTCTACGCATACTTATTCTTACAATTTTGTTCTCTTAATTTATAACTATTAAATTCAAGCACATGCAGGACATCGATATTTCTTTTGTTCACTATAGGATATATTAATTATTCAATTATTTACAACTGCGTTTTTTAGAAAATGAATTGTTAATATTTCGTTTCGACAGCTTAGAGTAACATTATCCTTGTAAAATTATCTTGTAATGAGCAAAAATACAAACTTTTAATACTCAATTTTGTCAGTTGTGTACTTACAAGTATCTCCTGGATTTTTGCATAAATTTTGTTGTCCTATTATAAAACTTCTGTTATGAAATTGCTTAGTAGTTTCGCTTATGTTGGCTGCGGCCACGATTTTTTAAAAATTACTATAACTTCGGTCCGATTGATGGAATCGTGACGTTATTTCGCAATTATGGAGATGTGGTTCCTACTAAACAATACACAAAAAGTGGATGGTATATATTAATTGCCACACCCACAACTATTAATAACTTAACATTTGAAAGGAATATGTGGACATTATATAGCTATCTGCAATAAATGGGGTCGATCAGGGAAAAGACACGCCCAATTTTGATATAAGGAACTTTCGAGTCTAAAATTAAAATTAACCTAACTATGCTCGTATTGAAGCTATCAACAGAAAAATTTGCAGAAATATACACGGGGTCCATAATAGTGTGTGATTTTGTGTCATTACTAGATTCCTATTAAATATTTATGAAAGAAATTTCACAGGAAGGTTGCTGGTACCAACATTAAGCACCACACAAAAAATTGGCGTGCTATTTTTACAGCCATGCCCACTATTGACATATTATTATAGCTTACGATCAACACAATATTTTTGGAGGGTATTTTGTATACATATAAAGACATATATATATATATATATATATATATATATATATCTATATATATATATATATATATATATATATATATATATATATATATATATATATATATATATATATATATATATATATATATATATATATATATATATATATATATATATATATGCATATTCTATAAAGACATTTACAGGAAATGGGGTTCCATCAGATAAAGGCCACGCCTCCCACTAATATAATCAATTCAAGGTACCCGATGGAAAATTACGATAGATATGCTCCCAATGATGATTTATGAAGAAAACATCCCCATTGGTATACACGCTCACGTAAGGAAAGTTAAAGGGCATTTCGAAGTCGGTCTAACCCGACTTCAATGGATTTTCGAAATACCAGTTGAGACAGTTGTAAAACCTAATGTCTCGTTTGATTCATTCACAGAAAGTGAAATAATCTAAAAATCGCCGTGGACAGCATTTAAATACATATGCAGTGTAATTGATAATATTTCATAGTTCTCAAGAAGTTTAATCTAAATGGTGCACTTATTTTAATACTTTCTCGCATTTTTAAACTTAATTTGTATAAATAATTTATTTGCTTGTAGGTAGACTTTGAGCTGTAACAAAAATTTACCCAGATGTAAATTCGGTTTTTCGTTATTTCAAGTGAAGTACGGAATCTCAATAGAACAGCCAAGGGTTTACGACTAGCGAAAGGAAAATCAGAATGATCGGCTACTTTCTACTTTCAAGGAGATATCATATGTTGATTCTGTCTTTCAAAATTATGAATACTAATAGAAACATTTCTTAACAACTTCAAATTTTGCCTCATTCTGCTGTCAACTTGCCATCTCAATCAGCTCGGCGCAAGTGCACTCGAAATCCTTTGAATGCCTTCTACCGCAGATCACTCGTAAATCCACATATCACGAATTCTGTTTGTATACAAGTGCCAACCGGATAACCAACGAAGGGTCAAGGGCAATTATGATGTGGAATTGTGTGTGGAAATGGATGTTTATATAGTGGACTAATTTAACTGCCAACGTTCTGATTAATGGGTGAATGTAAATTTATGACACCATAAAAAAGGACAATGCGTGTTAATAATGTAATCAACGCACCGCGTTCGGCAGCACAATATGCAGTGAAATATTAAATAATCAGTTCAGCTCGTGGTGCGTATAAAAATATGCCTGTGAATTTAATAACAAATGTTTAAGTAATGCAATACATTGCCAACCTTCCTACAGAGCCATTGTTAAAAATATATAGCCGAAAGTTAATTTATTGTCTCACATAAATTCTAATAAGGAGGACATACAATTTTTTAATTTTTTTAGAATATAAACAGCAATTTTCAGCAATGAATTAATACACTTATTGGTAACATCTCAGTATCTAAATTTTTTTTTAAATTTAGTGTCGGAACCACACTTAAATGTAGTCTTTTGAAATGCCTTTTCAGAGTTCAAAGTCACGTGACCCCATACAAATACAAAGAAAAATGTTGCTATACATTTGTAACTGCTAAATAAATAGATTAGAGTTGCAGTACAAATTTTGTTTTACATGACACAATCCAGTGATTAAACTAATTTAAATTAATAAAATGTTCGTAACAATACATTTGTGGGTATACAACAGAACTATAGTTATCTCTGTACCAGAAAAGCAATATTTTTGCTGAGAAATACATTTATTGGGGATTCCTTTATTGAATTAAAATAAGGAACAGACATTTGTACTTCAAAATATGGTTGCTTTCTGTATACCTAAATTCAAATTTACTTAATTCTGAAAAATTACTTTTGAATATGAAATAAAGCGATAAATCTCTAGAAATTTTCTCAAATAGTTTTGAGCTGACTTTGGCAAAAAACTTAGGTTGTGAAGTCAAAAACACTTCTCTGGAATAATTTGTCGATTAACACCTTCCGATCAAATTCATTGTTCAGCAGACATTTCTCCGCACGTCTTATTCCTGTTCACATTACTCAAATTATCACTCCATGAAACACTTTTCGAATCCTTTGAAGTAATTGCAGGCTGTTGGCAAAACTGGAGTATACTGGAAAATGTCTATAATATTCTTGTTTTGGATTTGTTGGCATAAGTCACATTAAATTAGTGGGTCTCTTCGAAAATAACGCAAAGCAAATTCATAAAATTATACAAACATTTTGAGTTCCATGAAATAATTACCAGCTCTAAAAATTTCATATCATCTCCTAATTAGTTCCTGCACAGCTTTCCATCTTGCAAAGTGCACTTTTCCCATACTCATTCGCATATTATTAATTTAAGCTTAAACTGAGTCAATCACCACACATTTATAAGCACCACAATGCCTTCACCTGAATGCATTATTGAAATATTTCAGTACCTAAGTGGAATTTTTCCTTTATTGCCTATTGTATGTAAATAGAACACTATTAAGCTTAAGTACTCCCCTATCCATACAAGTCTGATTGTATATATTAATCTTTTGATACTCCCATTTATGCGCCTAACGAGAATACTGTAACGTCGACACCCAAATTACACAAGAATTTCTGTAAAATCCCCACTCGCCAATATACATAGTCACACTCCCTGTTTTCTTCTGACCGCACACTTACTACGATTAAATTATTGATTTCCATTAGTGAACAAGCACGCCAACATGGATAAATCAGGCACGACACTAATTCGGTAGGTGGCAAACGATCCATGACTATTTGACGCAGCTGAATTTGACTGATCAGTTTTTTGATATAAGTTCTTCAGCGAAATGTGGAAGATTATAATATAGCAACGAAATCATATTCTTAGTATCCTCTTTAAAGTCTGTATGCTATTAATTAATGGTGTTGTAGGTTTTAGAAAGCTTATAAAGTCCCAAGCATGGCATGGCATCATAATAACCGTTTCTATACCCTACTTCCTTGGCATCAAAGCCTTTAGTAGAGAAGTTTGAAGTGATTCTTGGTCAAGACACCAACTTTTGGAACCATGCCAAATTTATGATTGGAAAATTTTATATAATTATTTTTGCTGATATTGCCTTCTCTCGTCCTCTCCGATTTCATAACGATCCGGGCATCAAATCATATATCTATACAATTTCCAAAACAATGTTTCGTGCTTTCATTGTAGTGCAATTATTGAAACTTTTTGATAGATTCTTCGACTGCATGGCTAAGTAACCACAGGACCACGGGTGCATTATACTGAAATTTTAATTTCTGTTGTGAGTTTTAGCCCGGGAAATGGCACGCTTGAAGGAGTATGAAGCTATATTTTCGTTACATGATGTGTAAGCACTGCTTTCAAGATACTGCTTGGAAGGCTATCCGCCGTTGTGCATAATTAAATGGAAATGTTTGCTTGTGCTGAGCCTTTGGTGTATTCCGTGGAGTAAGGTCATTGACTGCCTTTTAACTTTCGGTGACATACTTCTAAAGCATATAATGCCAGTTCCATTTCTTCAAATCTCTTTAAATTCGACAAATTTTGTAGACAAATTTTCGTGAACCTTTACACCCTTCGTAGTCTTATTTGATTTTAAATTTATAGTACAGAAATAACTTATCCTAATGTTTATCATCCAAGTGCCGAGTAAGATTCATAATTTAATTAAATTTTCTTCACCTTTGCGAATATTGTTACTTACACCAGCTTATGACATCGTTCTCAATGTGACATTTTTGTTTCTGAGTAAAAGAAAACAATAGTACAAAGCTCGAATCTGATTTATGCGTTCTTCTTTAAAAGCAACTACCCACCACTAACACAATGCAAAACCACACTCAAAATCAGAATCCTAACACCACGGATGGAGTCTACTATGGGGATTCCCATACCCGGGAAAATAATTGAACATTATTTTCTTACACCAAATACATCTTTATTAAATAACGGGTCACCTACCCATTTCAGCACCACTTTACACATGTTGACTTAGCTCTTCCTTCCACACACCTTATTCCTTAGTGCAACTGCAAAATATGACAACCTTGTTTAATACAAAAAGAAAATCGCACTATTTAATACAGCTAAAAAGCCGGCTAAACTAACCAACTTTCAGGATTTTACTAAAACCATTAATCCATTCACTTCTGTCACCAAAGAATGGCAAAGCATAAAGCTATTGACTGGCAGTTTTACACCCCACACAATTATTGTTATGAAAGTAAATAATACCACTATAACCGAACCCCTTGCAATAACCCAATCGACCGCAGAACACTGGCTATAGAACGTAAAGGCTATAGTTTCTAACTGTTCTCTTAAATTCAACTTTTAAAAATACCATATCCTAAACCCACCCTTTACTTTCCGCCATCCCCAAACTCCCTTAAAATTGAAGGAACCCTAATCAAGAACATGCATTTTGTATCAAATCTGCACAAGGTAAAACACCTGGCAATGATAAAATTCCATTCCCTTCTACAAAACTTACTTAGAACAGAGCAATATCACTGCATTTATAGTACCAATCAAGAAGCCTGATAAAAATATCGACTTATTGGATTCATATAGACCCATTTCTTTATTTCTTTGTTTACGAAAACTTTTAGAGAAAATGATCTCAAAACGGCTAATGTGGTTTATAAAACATAAACTTATTTCAATAAATCAAGTGGGCTTTCAACCTGTATAGAGCACTATGGACACTCTGCTTTTTATTGGTCACATAGTTTCAATAACATCCCCTCAACAAACACACCTCAATCATATCAATTGACGGTGACAAAACGCTGTTTCTAAATTTGTCTGTTGGGCCAAAAATAATTAACTATGTAAAAGCTTTTCTCACCAATAGAAAATTTACATGCCGAACCAACAACACTCTCTCCAAGACCAACTCACTACGCAATGGAATACCACGAACCTCCCCATTCACACCATTCATAAAGGAATTTGCTGACATATGCAGTATACTAACAAACAATTTGACTTTGTAGCATTGTATTGATCGCCAACCACCAAAAAACATATGAAATACAGCAAAATCTCATATATGTACTAGCTGAAATTTCAGAAGAATCTGGCGCAAAATCTCTTAGCAAAACACAAAACATCATGTCGCAAAAGGAATTGTACTGCTATTCATTCAAAGCTGTGGAAAATTAAACGCAAAACATATTATTCGCACCGACAGTCGCGCTGTCCTTGAAGCGACAAAAAACATTTTGAACAAAAATGAGGCTATTACAACCATTACGCAACACATCATCCCTCTGGCCGAGAAAATTAAGCTATTTTGGATATCGGGGCATTCTGGCACCAGGGGGAATAAATTGGCGGATAAATCTGCAAACGATGTCACTCCTTTTTCCAGTTAAAACAGTTATCCCGCGCCCTGAGTAATATATAACAAAAATCGCACTTGAAAAACATTGGGAAATTCTAACAAGGAAATAGTCCAATTTTTCCCAACATTACAAAATTATAGCTCACTCTCTCTCTCTCTCTCTCTCTCTGACTTACTCGCACCTAACAAGGAACAACAATCCATATGTAATTTTTGCAACAACAATTCGTCACATCCTATCAGATTGCACATCCCTCGTTTCCATCCATACCAGAATGTTCAGCACACCCCTCCCACACTAATATAGAAAAATTTTATAAATTTAAAATTAAATTAAAAATTAATAATCTTTAAATACACATAATATTAAGAACGGATCTAGCTAATAGCCCTGGTAGTCCTGGTAGCTAGTGCTTATAATAAAAGTTTATTATCATTTCAATTATAGTAAATATATAAATAATAATAATAATATTAAAATGAATTTATACAAAATCTCAGCTCAATTCCGTAACATCAAATTCTATTTAAATTTGTCTCTCAAGGGTCTTTCGACTTGCTGCTGATGATATTAACGGTAATAAAAATCTCAATTTTTTACGCATCTCATTACATTCCATTATAATTCATGCTTCCTGAATGTAGCCTTCTGCGAAATATTCGAAGGATTCGAAAGTGAAAGCGGCTCTGGTTGGGAGGAAACGTGCACGAAATATATTAAATGTTAAAATTAATCGTATGAAAGAAATTGTATGAAAAGTGACTATTAAAATGCGAAATGTGTGCTACAGATTTGCGGCAGTCGTTTTTGTCTTGTTTTATTTATATTAGACATACGCCTTATCAATTTAGTATGTAATTTGAAGAACATAATCTTTTATTTTGCAGTAAATTTTAATAAAAATTTGGTTTGTGAATATACTTTAATAGGCAACAACTCACAATATCGATAGAAAATGCATGAAAATTATTTATAGTAGCCGTTTATTTGAACAAGTCCTTTGAAGGGACACAATAAGCATGTTTATAAAATTTGAAATAAACTCTAAGTTTAGTTTATGTTCACGCGATCCTTTATTAATTTGTTTATGCGAAATGAGAGAATCCAAACATAACTTAAATTGGGTGAACATCATATCGTATGATTGCAATAAATTTATGGCACATTAGCACTGGGTATTAGTTTTGAATTACACTTAGCTTTACTTGCAGCACGCGATAATATTTACAATAAATGAAACGAACATTAGAAGCTGAAGGAGATTCGTGTAGTTTTAGGTTCCCATGTTTATGCGTGATCCATTCGGTGTTCATGTGTGCATACAGGTTGTACTAGAAAACGAACTGTGTAGAAAAACACGAACGAATTCCAACCCATAAATAAGTGTCCAAAACTAACACAAATACTTAAAAGCATTAATTTTAAAGAGAATAATTTATTTCCTAGTTACTTGAAAGAGAAATGTATGCAAATATAGTACTTAATGTTTGTTAACTAAATTAGATTTATAAATTGAATGTTAAGAGAATTCCAAACAATGTGTCTGACTGCACCTCTCATATGCCTTAATATTTACTCCAAACTTATCTATTTCAGTAGCGTAAAAACTGTCAGCTTGGTATTAAATAAGTGTTAAAGCATTGTAAATTTTCTTACAATTTTATAACTATGAATAAAATCACATTTCATTGGCTTTTTCAGTTAATAATTGAAAATAACATAATCATAAATTAGTCACCACAATGAGTTTCGGTGAACTCTGTGAAAAGAGATATTGATAATAAACCTTCTACTTGAACCAAAATTTTAGCTACTACAACTGCTCTATGAAATGATTTTAAAATAGTCCCTTTATCGGTTCCCTATTCACTAATAATGATAATAATTCGCTAACAATAACTTCGACCATGATGCAACATAAGTATAGGAAATGCTTTATAGTTTAGGAAGCAACTGCAGTTGGTATAAAAATTTACTGCTGTGTGGGTTTAGTGGGACTCAAGTGATCCTTGCACTTAAATACGTAAAATGCTCAAGCAGGGGAAAAGAGATGTATGCACACCGTAATAAAACTTTACAGCACAATAGCTGCAACTTCAGCACACATAGCTCAGGTGTGGTAGCATAAACTGTGTCAAATAATTACGCACCCACTTCACATAATGAATTCTCGTACATGATCCTTCAAGGAGTCTGCGAATACTGCTGTAAAAATTTTGTTTTTATGTACGTAGATAGGATTTTTTTGCTTTTCGAAACTTATCTGAATGTGAAATGTTTGAATATCGTTTTACTATATTGATAATTTTCGTTGTGAGTTTGTTGACGTGTTCGACTTTACTGCCAGGAAACAGTTGTCAAATTTGTCTGAATTGAACGCAATAAATTCCTAATGCTTTTATCCATGATTAGAATTGAGTGCGGCTTATGAAGAATTGATAATTAGAAAAAAGTGTCGATATATTTGTAAGGACTTTATTAGATTACAAAAGATCTTCATACAAATAAAGTTAAAATATGAACGATATGTTAATTACATACATCTGAAAATAGGATGTATATTGCTAAACTTCTTCCTTTAGTAGGGAGGTTTACGAACGCTGCGAAAGCCACAATAAGATCGGGAATTTTGGAGTAATCAAGGGAGGAAACGTAGATTAAAATATTTCATTGGGATATGAATAATTTAAATATTAGGTGGGTAATGGAGGAGAGTATCGTCGCTACTGTGAACAAGAGATTATTCCTGTTATATACAGAAGGATTATTCAAAGGGGTTCCAGAAAAAGAAATTACCTGGAAAACTCAAAACTAAAAATGCAAGTAGAATATAAATGTGAGACGAATTAATTTTGTAGGATTTGTGTTTATATTTCTGAGTTGAGAAATATGTTGAAAGATCCTCGTGGCACCTTGTTGAAAATAAAATAAATACTAAAACTATATGCATGGATATTACACTCTGTGCCAATCACGATCCTGCTTAATCATAAATCCCCTGATATGCATTATAAATAATGTACTTAACAAATAATATAACATTAATAATTGCAAGTAATCTATATATATCTATAATATATAATTCATACAAAAAAATGAAAATGCATTTGCAACATTTTGTATAGGCAGTCTGCAAATAAACACATTACTTTATCTTAATTCCACTCAAATGAATTATATATTAAATAAAGTATATTTTATTCTACGTAGGACTCATGCAAAAGAGAAATTATATTTTAATAATACTAATTTAATGCTGACATCTGTCTGTAAGAGCAGTATCTAGAAACTAAAAACATAAAAACTTAAAGTTTAGATTGATTAGAGTACTGGAGCTCTTCCAGAAGAGTACTAAATTACTTTTTGAAAAATTCTTTAACGTTCAAATGCTGAATTCAAATAAGTTAGACATGTCTTATTTACCCTCGAAAATGTTATTAGGAATCCTTTACAAAGTGCAAATTGTCTGAAATGTGTGCAGGGAGAAGCAAAAAAAACCCTAAGTAAAGTTAAAAAGGAAACATGAAATGGCTTCAAGAATGACATTCCTCTAAGCATATCTAATTCCATGTAAATATGTAAGCACACGGACAACTCACGTTGCTACGTAGTCACGGACAGACAACCCTTTTTTATTTGCTCTTAAGGATTTTTAGAATCATATTGAAAAAATGTTTGCTCAGAAAGAAAAGGTTCTGGCCGTATTTTGTGCCTAATCGCAACAATTTTTATAGTACTAAGAGAAAATACAAGCAAAGGAACCTATATGGTTTAATCTCTCATCCGTTGATTTATTAACGAGAACCCTTCAAGTATTTCGCTTGTTCATTTGTAATTTTGTAAGAATTGCAACGACTTCTATAGAATGGAAACAATTTCGGTAATGAAATTAATTTTATGGAATGCATAATTTTACTTTCGGATATCTAGGGTTGTATTTATAAATAAAATTTATAAATTTTTCTTTGTTTTTAAATAATTATTTTTAAAATACCTTTAAATTAATTTAAAAAAAAAATTAATTATTATTTGCATCTATTTTAATATCTCGTTATTGAAATTTTAAATAAAACTGCTGAATATTGTAAAATTCCATGCTTATTTGCAACCATGTTCCCTATATTAAGGGTGTGTGCGCCCAAGTGGTGGGGACTAAAAATGCAAATGAATTCGTAATGTAGCACTCTAACATCAATTTAAGACGTAACAAAGTAGCATAAAAATGTTTCCCATAGACCAGAAAGTGAATGTATCTCCAAATTTACTTTAGTATTAAATTTGAATAATCCTTTTGAGCCGACTCGTTTTTGTATTCATCGCACAATGGGCTTGTTCACCATTTTTTGTATATCATCTTATTAAAGAATTGCATCTAAAAATGCCAAAAATCCAAACAGCACAGGATCACCTACATCCCCACCCAACTAGCACACTTTCACATACGTTTTGAATATTTTTGCTTTAGGCAAATTGCCAATGTGCAGTAATGTACTCCTTCTTGTCTGTAATTTTGCAATAGTGCATTCAATACGGTCGGACATGTTTTGTCCCTGAGTGATAATTAGAAATTTTTAGTTGATTCATTCGCACAGAAAAGTTACAAACAATAGCCAAATAAACATAAACAAAATAGGTTCAATTCGTGGTCTCGAAATACAAACCTTAAACTGTGAAGCATGTCAAGTACCAGAAATAAGTACATAAAATGGATATAAGAACGAAAACTGTATGTAAAGTCGCTTCATCTCCCGCTACTCCGCAAAATATCCATCGTAAAGAGAACTTGTCGAATGGTACTGTTGCGCTGCAGTTACAATGCGGAATGGAGAAGCAGAAGTGGAATATCGTTGCGGAGCTGTCAGAAGACTGTATTTTGTAGAAAACTGGTGAAACAGCCGCGGAGATTTGGGACATCAAAGCTTCGCTTCTGCAATTTGATAAAAGAATTGCTGATGTCGAAACAGGTCATTACATTGATAGGGGAGAGGGATGGGGTATGTCAGCGGGATGATTCTCGTATTGTTCCGACTCATAGGGCTGAAGTTAAAGCCTTAAAATCCCAGTTGGCAAAACAGGACAATGCCGCTGTTGCCTGTAATTTGCAGTTATGCGGTATCCCATACAGCCCACAGGAGCTCATACCTGGAATATTGAAATAATATGGATATCAGTTGGTATCACGCCGCACAGTGTCGCGTCCCAATATATTGCGTGGCCAAAAATAATAAACGTTGTTCAATTTTAACCAAACTTGGTATACGGCCATTTTACCTAATGAAGAAAAATTTTTAAAAATTTTAAAAATCGGTCCACTTCCACGCCTACCTCCCATATAAAGTAAATATTTTTAATACTATAAATTCGTCATTTTGAACACTAGAAAGATACAATTTTGTGTTTGTGAGCGGGGTAATGCCTCTATTCATTATACCAAAAGTCATACCATCCAATAGATCACTACGCGATAAGTGTTTTGATGCATACCAAACATCAGATAATTCACGAATTTTCACAGCAGTTGCCACTGAAAAATTTTTATATATTAAAAAGATGCAGGCGAATGCAGCTAATTCCAATTTATTTTGCTACTACATACTTTTTGAAAGATATCACAATAAAAAATGGAAATATAATTTTTGCAACTTTTTAGAAACTCACTGCCGAAGTTTGCAAATTTCTTAACATTGAAGTTGACAGATAACATATTTTCAAATAACGGTTCCTGGAATACCGGGAGCAAAACAAATGAATAAACAACATTGCCAAACTAAAAAAACTTCAAATTTTTCGAGATATATACGGTTTTATTACAATAAACATAAACTATAATTAACACGAATTTTTTAATTGTGGTCAAAAAGAACACCTCCCTTCCTCCTAAAATCGGAACTCCACAAATGATAATGATACGGGAATAATTTTTGGAATTATTTTTAAAATTTTTGGATTTTTTTTTTTTTGTTTTTGGCCGCACTCGTTACACTGTGCGCCGCCTAAAGTAAGGGCTGCTTATCGAGTAATCTGCGGTGACAACAAAAACTCTACCATTGATTCAGTTATACTGGTAAAATAGCAAAGACCCTAACTTCGTTTTAAAGTCTATTGCGAATTTTAAACGTGCAACAGGCTGGATTCGACTCTGCTGTTCCAATTTACATTAACGAAGGCCTAACAATGTAAATTATGAAATAATCCGTGCGGCAATCCGCTTGAAAAAGCACGGTTTCACTTTGAGACGCTTACGCCATAAACACTTACGACTTTTCATGCTTATGCTTCACCTTACGAAAACTTTCGTTAGTTTCCAACCTATTGAAATTGGACTCATTACGGAAAGTTACTAATTTTGACAAGTGAATTTGTAAAATTGTTAAATTTTAAAATTGTGCAACTCTTTAGAAATAGCCAGTATTTTTAATATAATATGCTTAATTATTTTAATACTTTATATTAAAATTTATATTTCTAGATGGAAGATGAAAAATTGATAATGCTGGTGGCGGAGCAGCCGACTTTTTACGCAAAAAATAGCCCAATGTATAAAATGATTCTGTTTCATCTATAGATATTGGACAATACCAGTGTTTTGTGTCATGCAATATAATAAAATTATGTAACAGTACACAAACTAGGACAATTTTAAACAAAATTTAAATTTAAAAATTGTATAAACAAATCGCAGTTTTCCATTTCGAACGTTAATAATTTCCATTATGTATTCCTAGCAGGATTGAAATGGGAAAAAAATTTGTCATATTTATGTACAAAGCTTAGCTAAGAAAATTTAACTATTTAGATACTTATTTGAGGGTTCAGAATTTGATATGACTTGTGTTTCGGTAACTTGGTTCATGATATCAATGCAGATTGTTTCAATCTGATAGAGCGAGTCTTGCTGGAAGAGTGGCAATTTTTGTGCGGCATGGCATTGGTTGCCACATCTACAGTAAATCGAGTTTTGATGGTGAAATTGAATATTTGTTCCTAACTGTGGGCAATGGTGTTGAGAGTCTACTTGTTGGTTGTGTTTACATACCGTATCGTAAAATAATATTCTGATTGAGAATGGACTGATATCTGAAATGTC
The DNA here is from genome assembly GCA_920105625.2 of Clusia tigrina. Taxonomy (NCBI): domain Eukaryota; kingdom Metazoa; phylum Arthropoda; class Insecta; order Diptera; family Clusiidae; genus Clusia; species Clusia tigrina. The sequence continues at coordinate 192,573,356 of OV050031.1, read as the reverse complement.
TAGATTTTGTTTGACTTCGGTAAATTCATTGTCTCTAACGCATTTTACAAAAACTAACAGTTCACTTTTGGATTTATATTTTGTAGATGATAGAGGGAAAGCTTAGCCATATGAACAGATTTCAGCTACTTATTTCTCTAAACATGACTTAATTTTTCTGAAAAATTTATTTTAAACTCAAAATTACACCAAATATTATAACTTATCGTGACTTTAGTAATATTGACTAGCAACCCATCTCGACAGTGTTGATTGGGATTCAATTCTTTTTGTGACCACTTTAATGACAACATGTATTCCAGCATTAATCAACTTTTTGATGAATTTGTTTCGGAGAAAGTGCGCTATATAAGTCATGGATTGCGTCCTTGGTTTAGCAATAAAATTATGACTTTAATAGACTTAAGTCATGCAGCATACAAAAGATGGAAACGATACAAGATATATTTTTTTTACGTGACAGAAAATCTTTAGAAGACAGTCCTAATATACTCGTATAATGAGTGTAAATTCTCTAATGCTGTAAATAGCAACCAGACATGGAGGCATCTTACACATATTAGAATTTCATTTGCCATAATTGTTTCATTTTATATTCCCATTATCGCACGAAAACAGTAAATAACAACGTTCACGGCACAAATTTAACCAACAAATTGTTTAATAGCACAAAAGTTTGAATGCCAAATCAATTGAAATATATTATTTCATATTTATTTATATAAATATTAACATAAAATGCGATAAATATTAAAATATTTAATATTAAACACAAATTTTCACATTTCTCACACAAAAATGTATGCATTTTGGCTGTTCTCTCATTTCGTATGTGCCTAGTGACGAGCTGCGCAGAGAGAGGAAATTTTCGTAGCCGCATTGGAGCAATCTTCTATCGGGGTTTTCAATAAGAGCGCTACAAAAGTTTTTAAAAAAAAACAAAACCGGTTTTAGATATCAATTAAATTCTTTATTCCTGTGAAAGTACGTTCGATGCCATTATGTATGGAACTCGATTTCTTTTGCATGGCCACCACGGGCACGCTTGCAGAAGTCCAGACGCTGAACCCAATTTTCAACGGTTTTCAAGCATAAATCGGCCGATACTGCTGCAATTTCACGTTCGATATTCGTACGAAGTTCATCAATCGTCGCTGGCTTGTTGGCATAGACCATAGACTTGACGTAGCCCCACAGGAAATAATCTAACGGCGTCAAATCGCACGACCGAGGCGGCCAATCGACAGGGCCATTTCGTGAGATAACACGTTCATCAAACTTGGTTTGCAGTAAATTGATTGTCGCATTCGCTGTGTGGCTTGTGGCGCCGTCCTGTTGGAACCAATTGTCCTCCAAGACCATATTATCCAATTGGGGCCAAAAATATTCCGTTATCATTGAACGGTAGCGATTCGCATTCACAGTAATGTGCCGGTCTTGATCATCACGGAAGAAGTACGGCCCAATGACGCCGCCGGCCCATAAACCGCACCAAACCGTAATTTTTTCGGGATGCAATGATGACTCATGGAGTACGTGTGGATTGCTGTCTAACCAATAACGCATATTTTGCTTATTGACGAAGCCATTCAGCCAGAAATGAGCCTCATCATAAATTGGACGTAGCGCTATTAAAGTTGAGGCGACTGACTCCGAATTTCGGTAGTAAATTTTAATAGTTTTGACTCGTTGTTGGCTCGTATATCTTTGCATGATGAAATGGCAAACCTTACTGAAGAGAAAGGTCAAAAGAGCGGGAAGAAATATGGCGTCGTTTGCTGTCACTATCGATTTAATTTTGTAGCGTTTCTTTTGAAAAACCCTTTATTTTATCATTCTTGAGGTGAATGTGTCTGAACAGCTCTCAGCTACTTCTTTCTCGAAACATGACATAATTTTTCTGAAAATTGATTTTAAATTTAAAATTACACCAAATATTATAAGTTATCGTGACTTTAACAATATTGACTACCAACATTTTTTTTCATGTCCTCTTTAATGACAAAGTGGAGTACCTGAATTCTAATATTAAAAAACTTTTCGATGAATTTGTTCCGGAAAAAGTGCGCTATATTAGTCATGGATTGCGTCCTTGGTTTAGCAATAAAATTATGACTTTAATAGACTTAAGTCATGCAGCAAACAAAAGATGGAAACGATCCAAGATATATTTTTTTTACTTGACAGAAAATCTTTAGAAGACAGTCCTAATATACTCGTATAATGAGTGTAAATTCTCAAATGCTGTAAATAGCAACCAGACATGGAGACATCTTCGGGGCATTGACTTGGGGAAGGGCAGTGCACTTGCAAATATTGATGCTGATCTTAACAAACTCAATCACGATCGAACCAGTGAATGTGAATACCTATTTAGATTCTTGTATTGCTGTGCCTCGTTCATCCTGTTTTTGTTAAAACACTTCTTCCTGACTTGCTTGCAATCATTACCCATATTTTCAATACTGTGATAACGACAACAACGTATCCAAAATGTTGGAAGGTAGAAAAATTCTACCCAAACCAAAGTCAGACAATGACTACCGAATTACTTGAATTACTTATGGCTAAATAGATGAGAACGTTTTTATGGGGAAATGGGTTATTACTGAAATACAATCTGGCTTTACACCAAGGCGGAGATGCATTATGGCCTTAATTGATGTAGTGGAGATTATTCGGGTAGCACTTGGCTCTAAGAGAATGTGTTTCTTGACACAGCTGGCATTTAACTATGTTGACTATTATATTTTATATACAAAACTATTCAAAATGTACAACTACACTCCCACTGCGGTAAAGCTATTAAAATCATACCTCACAGATAGAACACAGGCAGTTTACCAAATGTGTGCCAGTACTGTTGCGGCATCTGATTTTCTTTCTGCTCGAGGTGTGCCACAGGGTTCCATTCTGGGTACACTTCTCTTTTGCTTATATATAAATGACCTGCCGACTGTTTTGCATCATTGTAATATTCAAATGCGTTCTGATGACGTTGAACTTCACATCAGTTGTATACAGATCGAAGTTGTCCACTGTGTCACTAAAATTAATAAAGACCACAATATTAGATATGTCTGGGGAGGAAGGAATTGTTTATGTCTTAAACCGGCTAAATCTAAGTGTTTGGTGGTCTACAAGGAACACTTCGTAACCACGGGGCTGCCTGGAATATTTATGCATTCGTCGGTAATTATTTACGTAAATGTGATTAAAAATTTGGAAGTCATTAAAGTGATTAAAAATTTGATGGTACTCTATAGTATATTATTAATTCCATGATATTTGACACAATAAAACTATACTTATGCTAACAAAGTTAACTACTTATGCTAACAAAGTTAACTACTTATGCTAACAAAGTTAACTACTTATGCTAACAAAGTTATGCCGTCAGCCGTCAGGTACACAGGGGGACTAATATGTAACACATTGTGTACATGCCGTAACTGTGTACTCGTATACTGATGGCAGTGCGACTACATCCTCTTCGCGGGGGCGGCTAGAAACAGGTTTTCAGAAATATTTTCTGAAAGCGCTGGCAAATCGTAGTCGGGAGGAGAGAAAACAACTCTCATAAATAAAAATATTTTTTTCTTTCCTCAGACATAAAATAGGTTGCGTTGGGCCAGTGACCCGACCGTAAAACAAACCCACTCAAGAAACGGTACTCTATAGTGGAGTAATCATATTGCAGTAACGTTCGGTAAAGTCAATGGTATGTTTTACTCCTATCGGGATATATAATGATAATAGCCATGTCCTACCTTCTTCCAAGCATGTTGTATAGTTGTGAAATATGTACGGATTGTGATGCAGTAAGTAAGTAAAAACTCAATATGTTATTTAACACTAACAAAGCACATTTATGGTTTAAGGCGAAGAAATCATGTGTCTGGGCACGCAAAAGAACTTTTTCTTATCACATTCGATCAGCTTCTTGACACTCGAAGTATTCATTTGTTTCATAAGATTATTTGCACTCAGACGCCTCCATATTTGTTTAGGCCCCTTAAATTTAGACGCTCTGGGAGTTCTAATCGGCTTATCCCGTTTAGACATTCCTTGCTTATATCTGATCGTCAGATTTGCATTAATGCAATAGGACTTTGAAAGCCACTGCCTGTACAGATACAAGGTATTAGCAGTGCTAATATATTCAAAATTGAGCTTAATAAACACTTCCAGGGGCAATGAATTTATGAGCTGAATTAAGTTGCACTGTGGGTTGTGTGTGACCGCGAACCCTATTTATATGTATGTATCCTTTTGTGACTAATAACAAATTTAAAGCTGTGTATTTGTGTTTTTATCATTTTAATTTAAAGTTGAACTGCTAAAATACGTATTGTATTCGTAAGTAAGGTATTGTATTTTGTGGTATAAGCAAAATTTTGTCCGGATTATGGTACTAAATTATCACTTCATGTTATTGGAACAATCTAGCAAAAGTTTTCCTAAATGTCCTAAGTTGATAAAAATTTATTAAATAAATAAATAAATAGATTGCACCACCACAGATTGCACAGTTGAAGTAAATTTACACATATGCTCCCTTTTGACTGTTCGTAAAATTTTAAAAAACTAATGGAAATGTTAGGAACAAAATCATTAAATTTGCTCACGTACTCAGCAAATTCTGGAACACAATAAAAATAATATTCAAAAAGGACAAAAGATAAACAAAGAGACACGATAACACACACAGGTAATTCTCTCCCATTTTCTGCTCCTTAGTAGCAAGTGAACAGCTTCAGACTTACTATAAATGCCTACTTACAACACTCATACGTCCCATAGTACAGGACAAGAAAATTTAACTTCCCATTTAACACCTTCTGCTTAACTGATAAATAAACTTAAGGTAAGACCAATTTTTGCGCCCCATTTTTCAGTCTTTCGTCTTGTTTTTTCAAAATGACAGAGTCTCTCTGACCACAATGTTGAAGTACTAATTTCTTGTACACAGGCGAATTATGAAGTTGTTTTCATACTCACTGTTGGTGCACTAATTTCTTTGTGCCTCAATTGATGTATTTCAAAAGTTTTTGCTTATTTTACGAAGCATTTTTGTTCCTGAATTCCGTCGTTTCCTTTACAGTGGAAATATGAAGTGGAAAACTTTTTCAATGAAAGCAAATGAAAACGGATTAATTTTTCAATCTGGCCATGAATAGAAATAATTTTGTCATAATTCCGTATGTGGAAGTTTTAATTAAAATTAATGGCAGAAAAAAGAGATTCAAATCTTTCTCATCTGTGTTCACCAACAACCTGCAAAATAATTTTAACCTTTAAAATATACTGAATATAATTTACAATGTTTAATTAAAATTTACCAATGGTTCCCAACAATCTTTGGCAATTTCGGCATTCTACTTCATTTCCTGCTGTTTCAAGAAATACATAGCCCCAATGCCTATACTCGTACTGATTCAACTATTTTAGTTTGAAGCATAGTACAATAGATTGATGCTCATTTCTTCCATTTGCAAAAAATGTATGTTTTTAAAACTTCATACAACCAAAAATTCAGTTCAGTCTCAAAGGGAAAATCATGCGCCACGGGTCAAGGCCAATTTGCCATGGCTTTTGTTTTCGCAGCTGTGGACCGTCCGAGGCCATGAGCAGTAACGTTCAAGGTTGCATGCAAATTTTGTACGTTCACAAACACAAAGGATAATGTAAAAAAAAATACCTCATATCAGCTGCATAAATTCAGATAGCTTTATGTGAGAGTTTCATACATAAAGTAACAAAATATTTATTATTTATTTTTAATTAAATTTAAATTCCGTAGCACGCTGCAAGTGGCAATTTTTAAAACTTTACTGAATTTATTCTTGCCAAACTTTCACTCGACATTTTTCCATCATTTACCCAGAAGCAACTGGGAATTTAAAAATATTCTTCAAATATACCAAGTGAAGCTTTGAAATTTAAATCGCCCTTTTCTATAGAAAAATATTTGAAATCCAAAACTGCAATTAGAAGTATTGAAACGTAAATTAGTTTAAAGGATGATTAATTTGAAGGCTACAATTTAAATTTGAAATGCTTAACGTTGGTTTTTAATAAATTTATTTTGTATTGGTTTCAATATACTTTTGAGATATTGAAATTGAAATATGAAAAATAATATAGGCCAAATGAGCGCTATAACTATAATTTAATTTGAAATATTATGTATAAATAAAATATAGTTATATATATATATATATATATATATATATATATATATATATATATATATATATATAGATATATATATATATATATATATATATATATATATATATATATATATATATATATATATATCTATATATATATATATATATATATATATATATATATATATATATATATATATATATAGATATATATATATATATATATATATATATATATATATATATATATATTTATATAAATAAAATTAATATATTGGAACTATGGCTGCCTGCAAGATCAAAATATCAACTCTCACTTCAAGTACTGCAAAATATTTATTCACATTATAAACGTGTGTCTTTAACTGTGAGTATCCTGCAAACTGAGCTACTTTCAAATTAATTATAAACAAGCGACAATTTTGGCTTTTCAAAATTCATATAAAATGCCACCAAAGATCTACTGCAGTGACACGCCGTGCTTGAACAGAACTACTTTAATTGACTTGCTGACGATTGTGTCTGATAAACTGAAACCAAACTTCGAAGTGTTGAAATGAATATTATCAGCTTTAATATGCTTCAACGTATATTTAGCTATTAAAATATTATACCTGAATATAATATGTCGGAGAGATAGAAGAAAATTTTTATTGAAATTAGGGCTAGAAAATTAGAGTTGATCAATTCAGTTGGAATGCCACTATTTAATTGGAAGCAAACTTCAATATTCCTCTATTAGAAAGTTTTATTTTGGATTGCTGTCATCATTTCAAATTGGTGACTAAATGTTTGTACTTAACAATTGCGTTGACAAGTTTCTATACTGTCATGTGTCTCAAATACATTTGCATATATGTAATCCCTCAATTCCAAATCTTTGATATATTAAAGTATATATGTGGCGACACCACTACCCCCACCCAGTTGTCTGGTACGCCAACGAAAGCAGGCACTAGTTCCGCGCGCTATCTATTGACACGCTGTCGCTGTCGCACAGCGTGTATGGGCAAGCGGAACAAGCCTGTGTTGGCTGCTGAACAACACACTTCGTGTTTCCGGCCCTTCAATCAAACCTCTTTTATTTTCTGCGCTGGAGCTGGTGTGAAGTGTGCTAGAGCGTTTCGTGCAATCCGGAATCATCTTGGTTACTGGACGTGGCACAATTTCTGGAAACTCGAGGAAATACATTATACACTTCTTTCTTACATTATATATTATATACTTATTTCTTACATTATATTTCTTATATTATATTACATTGTTTTTATTGGAAACGCTACGTTCGAGCTCGCGAGCAGCCAAATATATTCATATAAAAATATTCCTGCTATGCAACTCAATAAAGAAGTGATTAATTTCGTCAGTATAATTGACTTTAAACATTAATGTATGCACTGTGCCTCAGTAACGAAGAACATGAAAGTTTTCAATTCAGCATCAGAATTGTCAACTCTGGCGAGATATGCATGGAAATGCAACTTTGTTGCAAACACTATTGCAATGCTGCTGTCAAATTCTGTTAAGTGTATGTCTACTTTCTACTGAGTTGCACATTTTTGTTGAGAGTTCTCTCAAAATTCTGAGCGTATCTGAAACTGCCACTCGTAATCAAAAGTTCAGAATTTTGTGCCTAGCTAACTTTTAGTTTTAAAATTGATAGTTTGAAATTTTAGTATCTCTACATAATTTTATTAATTTATTTTATTCAAGCAAAAGTGATTCATACTCTCAAAATGCACTCCAGTTAATACGCCTGAATTTGTAAATTGCTGCATATGAGTACATCCTGTCAACCACACACCGGGGGCTTTACATACATGTGTGTGCTAGTCTAGTTTTATTTATAGTATTTATTCTGGTTATTTTTTTGTTTGTTTGCTAATGCCAGTCAAATTTTTCTTTAAGCGTCCTAAAAGCAGACGGCGATGTGGATAGTTCGGAGTTGTTGAGATATTCTATTATTGCAGGTAGGAGATGTGTGAATCCGCCAGCCATAAATAAATCAGCCGAAATTATTTTGTTATTTATTTATTAATATTAAGCTAACTTATATTTAGAAATTATAAACTAAAGAAGGGGAAGTACTAGCCTCGATGACCTTAGGCTGTCTTGCGGTATTAATTACTTATTCTAAATATAAAGCTTAGAATGTGAACTTATAAATATATGACAGAAATATTAAATGTTAATCAGGTGGTATAATTTCTATATTTTTTAAAAATTGTATAATTTTCATAATGTTGGGTTTATTAGGTTCTGACAGTGCAGTAAGGGATCAAAAATCATGAAAGCTAGTTAGTCTAGTTTGTTGGAATGAAGAACTTTCTTCTAGTATATGTTTGACTGATATTGGGTTGCTATTGCAGAATGAACATGTTGATGTAAGATTATTTGTTAAGTAGATGTTCGTGAGTTACCCTTGTGTGGCCGAATCTCATTCCCTCATATTTTATTATATCTGATCTTGCAAAGAGGTATTTATGATTAAATTTCAAAATTCGTATATGGTATTTTAAGGATTCCAACACCGCAATAATTTCTGTTGACGAGACAAAGCTGTATGCGGGTTGGCAATTTTTATGATTGAGTTATTAGAAGTTACACTATAGGATTAAATATTTACTTCTTTTTATCCATTTGGACAAAATTGAATTCGGGGCATAGTTTCTTAAGTTCGTTAAATTTTTGTTGAAAGATTATAGGTGGTATGTAATGAAATATTGATGGAGGACTGATGTAAATGCCAATGTGGCTTTACTATTGGTTTTAAGCGTACGGGTTGGGAGGCGATGTTGAAAGTGGAGGTCAATAGTAATGTTCTTTTCTTCGAATTACAGATTGTATTTTCATATGCTTATTCGAGTGACGGGTTTTGGATACGCTTAGGGCTATGGGTGAATTGATGCTCATAAGAAAGGATTTTCTTAATTTGCCAGTTATCAGATCTACTTTTGTCTTCTAGCAATGTAACGTTGGATTCATACATCAAAAAGGTTATTCCAGTGGTATGAATAGTTCCGAACGCAGTTCTTAATGCTGAATTTAGTTTTGTTTTAATTTTATTGATCAATGATTTGGGAGAAAACCCATATAGGTATGGGTATGACACTGACACAGGAAGAAAATGCTATGTTTATTTATGAGTAGTTTAAATAATGGAAGGCAGAAAAAAATAAACATTTTACTTTGAGAATTTATAACAATTTTAAGTGTTAAAAGAATTGTATCTCCAGTTTCTAAGCGCAATCCCATCAAAGGCATGCTTACTTATACTAGTCTGTCAAACGACTCCTGCCGTCATTTCATGGTCCCATTTCGAAGATGGAAATTGGTTGCTAAATTGTGGTCAGTATCCAATGCGGTGACATATAAGGACTGACATCATTCAAATGGAGGAGTAACTACCACACAAGAAGATAAATGGATTAGTAAGCGAAAGCCCAGTTTTTGGAAAACAGTTAATTACTCCGACACTATATAATAAATAATAAAATAGCCGTCAGTCAAATTTATTTATTGAATTATAAAGGGTGTCCCAATAACAGTGCACGATATAATTTAAAAATAAAACCCATATTCTTTTAGCAAGTGCTAATATTTTTAGTGCATTGTAAAGTAGATATGTACCGACTAACTATTGAATAAAATATCAGCCAAATGGCCCCGCGACCAAATCGGTCACAAAACCTTTCTATTTTCATGAGATTTTCGATGATATTTTGACAAAGATTTGGCTCTATTTCACCGATAACTCGTTTGATCTCGTTCTTGATCTCAGGAATTGTTTTTGGTTTATTCGCAGAAACCAGAGATTTAACAAAACCCCAAAGAAAAAAATCGCACGGCGTTAAATCACACGATTTTGGTGGCCAGTTGATGTCGGAATTTCGGGAGATGAATCACTGCACCAATAAATCGATTGTTTCATGCGCGGTGTAGCAGGTGTCGCCGTACTGCTAAAACCACATGTTGTCCAAATCCACACCGTCCAGATAAGGCCACAAGATAAAAAGCTACAAAATTTAAATCGTGCATTGTTATTGGGACACCCTTTACCTTATATAGGGTTTCCATCAGAAACGTTTATTCCTATTCTTACCGCTATTTGGTAAATATTACACACGCTAATATTCGATTGAACAACACATTTTAATAGTAAAAACCTCATTTTATAATTTTTATTAATTAATTATCAGTTTTTCCACTTTTCCACTTAAGTGGACATGTAAACAAATAAAACCGACAGTTCTGGGCAGTAGATAATAATCAAATAATGATTGATGAATTTCCCTGAAAGCGGCGACATGGTGTGAAATGTGTACCATATATTTAGGAAATCCGAATACTTCAGCTGTTACATTCAATGGTGATCGTTATCGTGATATAATAAAGAACTTTATAAGACTAGAATTGCATGCCACGGTTTGGTAAACATGTGGTTCCAACAGCACATTCCACATGCCATAGTGCTAGAGAAACCATGACACGATGGCCGATATGCAATATACATATATTCATAATGATCACCTCGTCTCCTATAGAGTTAATTCAGCGCAAGTAACCATATGTTTGATCATATGTTATACCAAGCTGTCCTACTATCATGACGAGGATGTCCTATTGCCTTGCAGTGGAATGTTCTTAATGTATTTCCCAAAATGTTCTTAATATACTGATCACAGTGTCCTTAATTGTATTGATCAGAGTCTCCTTAATTCACTAATTAGAATCATTATTGTCTTGATTAAGTCGGAAATTATGCCATTAGTATTTCTTCTTAATTATTACGAAAATATGGTAATATCACAGAAGGTAATATTATGCCAACGTTCACTTTTTATCTCGTATATGGTATTTTAAGGATTCCAACACCGCAATAATTTCTGTTGACGAGACAAAGCTGTATGCGGGTTGGCAATTTTTATGATTGAGTTATTAGAAGTTACACTATAGGATTAAATATTTACTTCTTTTTATCCATTTGGACAAAATTGAATTCGGGGCATAGTTTCTTAAGTTCGTTAAATTTTTGTTGAAAGATTATAGGTGGTATGTAATGAAATATTGATGGAGGACTGATGTAAATGCCAATGTGGCTTTACTATTGGTTTTAAGCGTACGGGTTGGGAGGCGATGTTGAAAGTGGAGGTCAATAGTAATGTTCTTTTCTTCGAATTACAGATTGTATTTTCATATGCTTATTCGAGTGACGGGTTTTGGATACGCTTAGGGCTATGGGTGAATTGATGCTCATAAGAAAGGATTTTCTTAATTTGCCAGTTATCAGATCTACTTTTGTCTTCTAGCAATGTAACGTTGGATTCATACATCAAAAAGGTTATTCCAGTGGTATGAATAGTTCCGAACGCAGTTCTTAATGCTGAATTTAGTTTTGTTTTAATTTTATTGATCAATGATTTGGGAGAAAACCCATATAGGTATGGGTATGACACTGACACAGGAAGAAAATGCTATGTTTATTTATGAGTAGTTTAAATAATGGAAGGCAGAAAAAAATAAACATTTTACTTTGAGAATTTATAACAATTTTAAGTGTTAAAAGAATTGTATCTCCAGTTTCTAAGCGCAATCCCATCAAAGGCATGCTTACTTATACTAGTCTGTCAAACGACTCCTGCCGTCATTTCATGGTCCCATTTCGAAGATGGAAATTGGTTGCTAAATTGTGGTCAGTATCCAATGCGGTGACATATAAGGACTGACATCATTCAAATGGAGGAGTAACTACCACACAAGAAGATAAATGGATTAGTAAGCGAAAGCCCAGTTTTTGGAAAACAGTTAATTACTCCGACACTATATAATAAATAATAAAATAGCCGTCAGTCAAATTTATTTATTGAATTATAAAGGGTGTCCCAATAACAGTGCACGATATAATTTAAAAATAAAACCCATATTCTTTTAGCAAGTGCTAATATTTTTAGTGCATTGTAAAGTAGATATGTACCGACTAACTATTGAATAAAATATCAGCCAAATGGCCCCGCGACCAAATCGGTCACAAAACCTTTCTATTTTCATGAGATTTTCGATGATATTTTGACAAAGATTTGGCTCTATTTCACCGATAACTCGTTTGATCTCGTTCTTGATCTCAGGAATTGTTTTTGGTTTATTCGCAGAAACCAGAGATTTAACAAAACCCCAAAGAAAAAAATCGCACGGCGTTAAATCACACGATTTTGGTGGCCAGTTGATGTCGGAATTTCGGGAGATGAATCACTGCACCAATAAATCGATTGTTTCATGCGCGGTGTAGCAGGTGTCGCCGTACTGCTAAAACCACATGTTGTCCAAATCCACACCGTCCAGATAAGGCCACAAGATAAAAAGCTACAAAATTTAAATCGTGCATTGTTATTGGGACACCCTTTACCTTATATAGGGTTTCCATCAGAAACGTTTATTCCTATTCTTACCGCTATTTGGTAAATATTACACACGCTAATATTCGATTGAACAACACATTTTAATAGTAAAAACCTCATTTTATAATTTTTATTAATTAATTATCAGTTTTTCCACTTTTCCACTTAAGTGGACATGTAAACAAATAAAACCGACAGTTCTGGGCAGTAGATAATAATCAAATAATGATTGATGAATTTCCCTGAAAGCGGCGACATGGTGTGAAATGTGTACCATATATTTAGGAAATCCGAATACTTCAGCTGTTACATTCAATGGTGATCGTTATCGTGATATAATAAAGAACTTTATAAGACTAGAATTGCATGCCACGGTTTGGTAAACATGTGGTTCCAACAGCACATTCCACATGCCATAGTGCTAGAGAAACCATGACACGATGGCCGATATGCAATATACATATATTCATAATGATCACCTCGTCTCCTATAGAGTTAATTCAGCGCAAGTAACCATATGTTTGATCATATGTTATACCAAGCTGTCCTACTATCATGACGAGGATGTCCTATTGCCTTGCAGTGGAATGTTCTTAATGTATTTCCCAAAATGTTCTTAATATACTGATCACAGTGTCCTTAATTGTATTGATCAGAGTCTCCTTAATTCACTAATTAGAATCATTATTGTCTTGATTAAGTCGGAAATTATGCCATTAGTATTTCTTCTTAATTATTACGAAAATATGGTAATATCACAGAAGGTAATATTATGCCAACGTTCACTTTTTAATGTGAGAGACAAATTATATCATAACTTAAACGAGCTTTCTTCGCATGCTCTTCATCGGGACCCCTGAGATTCAAGCATGATTTGGCCATAACCATTTGTCAAAATGTCAATAAAACAGTTTTTATTGCCTCTGATGCGTGAACAATTTGTATCCGACAGTATTGGGGTACCGGAATTTTCCAGTCTAAAGACCCAATACCGCAACGTGCGTGTGACCTGCTACGAGTATATAAGAGGGAAGTGTGAATTTCACAACCCTTATTAAAGTTCATTAAACGAGCGCATATTCAGAATAATTGTAAATTATTTAAATTAGCTATGTGAATTGTCTTGAAATAGTTGTTCTAATTTAATTTATTTAAAGTTACGAGTACAGAAGTCTGAAGTCGGATTAGACCGACTTCGAAATACCCTTTACCTTTTCTTGTGCGTGCGAGTTCAACAATTGGGAAGTTTTCTTCATAAATCATCATTAGGAGCATATTCACGGTAATTTCTGGTAGAGTAGGTAGGAGTGGCAGCCTTTGTCGCAAAAAGCACACTTAAGCACATAGAATGGCTCGTTGAGTAACTTGAAATGATTATATCGATCCCATTTCTTGTGTATGGCTTTCTAGTGTCAATATAACCACTAATATAAAAAATTTCGTCCAAAAATATTGTGTTGGTCGAAAGATATAATAATATGTCAATAGTGAGCGTGGCTGTAGAAATAACACGCCCATTTTTTCTGTGGTGTTTAATGTTAGCACCCGCAACCTTCCTGTGAAATTCGCTGATAAATCTTTATTAGGAACCTAGTAATAATTTTTGGCTAATTGTGCGCGTGGCAGTTGTATTATGATCTCCATATTCTGCACACGCACTATTATGGACACCGAGTATATTTCTGCAAATTTTTATTCCGTTGGCATCAATAGGAGCATAGGTAGGCTAAATTAAATTTTAGACCCGAAACTTCCTTATATCAAAAGTCGGCGTGTCTTTTCTCTGATCAGCCCCATTTGTTGCAGATAGCTTTATAATGTCCACATGTTCCTTCCCGTAAAGCTCTACCAGATCTTAAGTTATGAATATTTGTTAATAGTGGGCGTGGCATTTAATATATACCGCCCACTTTTTGTACAGTATTTAGTAGGACCCACATCTTCATAACTGCCAAATAATGTCACGATTCCGTCGATTGGACCGAAGTTATAGTAATTTTAAAAAAGGTGAAAAAATACCTTATATGGGAGGTAGGCGTGGTCTTTGTCCAAATCGGCCCATATAGCAATCTGGTTCTGTATCTTTGTCCCGACTATACTTGTGCAAAATTTCATTAAGATAGCTCTAACGGTGTGGAAAAAAAGTGGCCAAAGACGGTCAGACGGACAGACGGACGGACAAAATAAAAATTGCTTAGAAAGTGATTCTGATCATATCTGTATATATATGTCCATACCTACCACGCTTCCTTCTTGAAATTCCAACCCCTCTCAAAAGCACAAAGTTAGTATACCCTAAAGGTAAAGGGTATAAACACTTTATTTATTATGGAACAATTCGGTGATGAAATTTTGATAGACACTAATATATCATTATGCAGAATGGGGCTTACCGGACAATAAGATTTTGGGCTCAATTTATATTTTTTTTTTCCAAAATTTTAGTAGTTGCTGACAAATTTGAATGTTGGTATTCGTCGGATGTCAACCAAGTCAACTTATGTCAACCAAGTCAACTTATTGAAAGAACAATTAATTCTTGTATTTCGCCGCCAAGATCGTGTGATTTGTCTCTTCTGTATTATTTTTCTGCGGATAAGCCAAGTCTCTGTTATTTTGTTGATAAACAGCTGCCCCAGAGCTGGTAAAATTGGTCGCAAATTGGAAATTCTAGGCTCATATATCAGAGATCATATCATGTTCATATCATGTAAAATTAGCTGTTGATACCTACGAAACACCCTTTATATATACTTATTCAGACTTGCGATACATCCATATAAAAGTTAGTTTAACGACTGCAACTACATATGTTACACTTCCAAGGATTGCATGTAAGATTTTGTGTTACAGAATACTCCACGTGCTTCACTGGTTGAAATACACCCACTTTCTTGTTACTCGGAACAGATTAATGATTCCCACGCATGTGTGCGCTTTTGGAATGACGTGACACGAAAACGGATATTTAGGGAATAATTTACAAAATCCAGCACTTTGACGGCCACGTACCCACCCAGACCCAATGTAAGCAAATATTAAATTTACTTTGCGAGCAAATCTTAAATTTACTTGTTTTCAT
Source organism: Clusia tigrina (assembly GCA_920105625.2). Taxonomy (NCBI): domain Eukaryota; kingdom Metazoa; phylum Arthropoda; class Insecta; order Diptera; family Clusiidae; genus Clusia; species Clusia tigrina. The sequence goes on along the minus strand of OV050031.1, from coordinate 192,557,703 downwards.
TCCAAACAAGGAGGGAAAATAATGCCCAAGTTGTGGTACTTCACTTCAAATATTTTTTGTTATAGATTCTTATGAAGTAGAATGCAGTGAAACGAGTGAGTAATCTCCTTTTAGGCTCATGAGTGAGACAAATCGCATAAATATTTATTATTTATATTATTATGAAATGAAAAAAATACATTAAGAGTTGAGGTGCCACGAATTATTGGTTCAATTAACCATTTGAAGGCAACTGTGGTCTATAATCAACTCCTACCTTTACGTCCCTAAATCTTTGTTAGGAAACCCCAGACTTCTAACGGTAAACTGTGTACAAGAGAGTGTTAAATTTTGGGCCCAGACCCAAACAGTGTTGACGATAAATACGAAGCTGGCAGAGTTTGTTTTTAAAAAGTGGACGCTTTTAAATTGAAGAAGTGAAAACATTAAATGGGTCCCCTCGATGTGGCGACGAAGACAAGTACAATAAGTAACCGATGACGACTATCAAGTAAAATCACTTAAACAATATTTTGAAGTCTTTTTCGATGACTTATGAAATTTTGACCTTAGATTGCCATCAATAATTATTAGAAAATCAATTTAGTAGATTAATTCTAACTCAGTTTGACATTTCGGTGTCTGACTGACAGGATGTGACTTGAGATCAAAAACCAAAGTTCCGCTGAGTTCTCACATATTTCAGAACAATTTAAAATGGTCTCACTTTCCAGAAAACATTCCAACCCTACAACAAAATGTTGTAAGTCAATTGTGAGTGATACTGTTTATAAATATCAAGTTGCTTCAATTCTCACTATTAAAACTATGAATTACATGATTACTTGCAAATTGTGGTAAATTATACAATGGTTGTAAATTAACTTTTCTTTATGCTGGAATTATTTTGGTCTCAATTTAATTTTTACTTTAATATTGGAATTCTGCATTTGCGTAATAATAAGAGAATACATAAATGAAATTTTATGACTAAGTATTTAAAATTTCCTTTACAAAAACAAACACAATTTGCACTCGTCCACTTAATACATTATTGTAAGTACACTAAACACTTCTGCATAACCTAGTAGGAAAAATGTGAAATGGATCACTGTAGGTAGGTAGGTAGGTAAAGCGGTGGCTCGGAAAGCGCACTTAGGGGATCATTGACCCCTTGTGATACCGCATGAGACACAGGTCCCATCCCTTTCAAATGTTTAGCTATTTGGACCTTTAAATGAAGCAGTTGATGGATCTAATCGTTTTTTTTATCACTGGGAATATAGTCGGTACATATTTACTTTCATTTATATATAGTTCAATATATTTGAAGTTAAACAAGAAATTAAAACCATATAAAAGCCTACTAGTAAGGAATTTAATCACCTTTTTACTAATTTATTTAAGAAAATGTTACAATACCGAATTTTCTATTGTTCTTAACTGATGTTCTGGTCTTGGTGATACATTCTCTTAATAGAAAACGGTGCTTTTTATAAAAGTTTCTCATACCGAAAGTCAGTTAACAAAAATGCCAAAATTAGGAACGCCCTTTCAAGATTCAATAACTTGTTGAAAGAAATTGGCAGCTATTCGGAATGCTACTCGTGTAGAAGTGCGGGAGACAGCCAATTTTTTTGGCACTGCAAGCGTTACGAACACAGCTGAGTTGGTGCTGCCTCCATTACTTCTAGTTCACGATACTCAATAGATTGCTTCCCAATAAAGACACTGTCAACTCTATTTCAATTTTCCCAATTTTTCGAAAATTGATTTGTTCCACAGACAGAAATGGCAAGAATTTGTTCTGATTCTCGCTTAAAAGTGATGTAAGAATGCTGTGTAAAAATGATACAAGTGTAAAACTATTAAAATTTAATCCAACGATATTAAAAATAATTTTTTATAATATTTTTATTAAAGTTAATATTTTTGTATTATTTAAAAAAAAAAATTAACATATTTTCAATTTTCGCATTTGAATTGTTTTATCTGTGTTTGTGTGTCCGCATTTTTATTAAACCGCTAACAAAGCATTTCAATATAGTGCCGCAGGCTGCATTGCTGCCACAACAAAGTACATTGCTAATTATCCTTGACCCGCTCCGGGATTTGCTATTACAACGCTATGGGCAAAAGCATGTAACACGTCGATGAGGATTCAAGGACTAGTTTTGACAGCATACTACAAGGACCAATGTTAAGTTTCGATAGCAACATTCTGCGAGTTATCCAATTAAGAGAGGAATTGATTGTATTGATTCGAAATGTGTTGGTCATGAGTGTCACAGAGAGGGAAAATGATCTTTGTTCTGCAAATAAGGATAGCAGAGTTCTTTCTCCAAAGGTGACTACAGAATTGTGATATGAAGCACAATAGAAATTGTTTGCTTAACAGGCTCCAAGCCTTAATATGACCAATATTAAGAACACTAAAACAGCAATTGAAAATGTTAATTTGGAAAATGCTGATCCCATTATAAAAAATATGAATATTTAAAAAATGCAAAACTTGTGTTTCAGTTACCGGAGAAGAATATTAAAAAATTCCAATTTCCCTACCTGGATAATGTAAACAGTTTACTCTGTACTTCCTAAAAGGACTAGCCAATCATACAATGTATTTCACATGAATATTGAAATGCACATACTACAAAATACACGCACAAGTATGTGCAAATATAACAAGCGACAAATGACCAGGCGAGGGCTCACTAACAATGCAACCCATTATAGGGTTAATCAGATGATGTCGCATTCAGAATTCACAGAAGGTGCAGCTATACATTGGCAATAATTGTGCAGCAATTCCCATGCCGGGACTAGAATGCACCCAGTGGGTAAGTTATACGGATTGTCGTCGAAGAGCAAAATGATGAGTTCGAGCAATAAGAGTAGGCATTCAATTGGGATGAGTATTTATATCAATCAGTATTCGTTTGAATGGTAGCTTGGGCGTATCACAAGGATATAAAGCATTAAATATTAAATGTTTCCATTTGACCATTTAACTTGCATAGTTTAGTCGGATGAAAATCAATTTTGAATAATATCTCATACAGGGTCATTTGGTATATGAAAACTGCATGAATTTAGTTGACAGTTGCTTTTACATCATATTTGAGAGCTATAATTCGCGGATGAATTAAATTAATTTCAATGGGAACAAAATTAAATTCGATTTAATAAAAGCTTTGAAATTTACATAGTCAGATATATTAAAAACAAGCAAAGATGTCTGGTTATACCGAGAGTCTGGATACACATAGAGAGTCCATCTGCCATAAAGTAATGTATCGCTCTAAATAAAATAGGCGTGATGGATATATCGAAACTGTAAGGCATTTGTGCAACTTAATTTAATAAACTTTTAAGTTTCATATAGCTATATTTCACATCCATGTGGGTGGGGCAGTTGACCTGTTATTACTCGTACCACTCAGTCTCATACTAAAATTTTGCACCATCATGTTTGATACATTTTGAGTTATTCATAATGATGGCGGGAGTCTGTAATGAACCCCCCCTCCTCGCACCTTATTCCAAATTTCTCATAGTTAAATTTTACATCCAGGTGGGTACAATTACACTTAGTATTAAGCCCTATGCTAAAATTTTACACTATCATAATAATTTTGATTCATAAATTGCGGGCTTTTCTGATGGAGAGAATCTCGAATGACACCAATTCTCATCACTTTTTTCAACTTTCCATAGTATCCCTGTGAGCATTGGAGGAAATTTTCGTAAATAGTACCGAAGTTATGTGTGTTTGAGAGTTGTGGGATTTATTCTCAATTATTAGCTACCGACATGAAGTATGACAAGCAATATTACCAGCAATTTTATTTGTATAACAATCAAAGGAGCGTAGTTGTGATCTAATTAGAATTTCGTGGATTGCTCATATTAGAGGCAATTATTCTTCTGAACTTCCGTATATCGATTGAAATAATTGTCTTTGCACTATACAAAAAAACACAATTTGTTTATCACTCATACGCCCCAAGTACCATCGTATAAATAATCGTATTTAGCTCCATATTTATATTTTTTTCTAAAATCTAATTATATTTTTTTCCATGCCCGATTTTTTACCGTGCAATTACATAAATTAATACTTTTAACCTCACTAATTGTAAGAAGCTTACTTAATAATGTCAGGCACCTACGTGGGCGGATTGATATTGAAGCTACCTAGCGCTAGATGGCAGCACAAACACAAAATTTTTTTTTCTTTAGAAATTGCGATCTGTCAAACGTCAGCTGTTAAAATTTCACCCTAATTCATCGTTTAGTTTATTTGTTGTAATCGTTTGAAGTAAGCAACTTTTGTGTTTCTTGAAAAATGGAAAAAAGCGAATTTCGTTAAGTGATTAAACACTATTATTTGAAAGGGAAAACGACGAAAGAGACAAAAGAAAAGCTCGATAAACATTACGGTGAGTATGCTCCGTTAGATTACATGGTAAAATATTGGATTGCTGAATTTAAACGCGGCCGAACAAGCACTGCAACAATACCATCAACAGGAAGGCCAAAAGAGGTGGTTACTGAAGAAAATATCAAGAAAATCCTCGATATCGTTATGAATGATCGCCGAGTCAAGTTGCGTGAGATTGTTGAAATGGTAAACATATCATATGAACGTATGTTCAACATTTTGCATGAACATTTGCTTATGAAAAAGCTATCGGCAAGATGGGTGCCGCGTTTGCTTAGTGTCGAACAAAAACGAGTTCGACAGACCACTTCACAGCGGTCTTTGGACATGATAAAGCGTAATCCTGTTGATTTTTGGCGTCGATTAATAACTGTTGATGAAATGTGGGTCCACCACTACACACCTGAAACTAAAAATCAAACGAAACAATGGGTGGAAGCTGGTGGAAATGCTACGAAGAAGGCGAAGGCAGTGAAATCGGCTGGCAAGGTTATGGCTACTTTATTTTGGGATGCACACGGAATATTGCTCATCGATTATCTTGAAAAAGGATCCACAATCACAGGAAAGTATTATCGTGCATTATTGGATCAATTGATTGATGCAATCAAGGAAAAACGACCACATTTAAAGAAGAAAAAACTGTTCTTTCTGCAAGACAACGCATCGGTTCACACAGCATTAGATACGATGCTAAAATTACGTGAAATACACTTCGAATTGGTTAATCATCCACCTTATAGTCCAGATTTAGCTCCTAGTGACTTTTTCCTGTTTCCAAACTTGAAAAAATAGCTCGCAGGAAAAAGATTCATCTCAAACGAAGAAGTGATTACCGAAACTAACGCGTATTTTGAGGGGTTCCCGAAATCGTATTATTCAGATGGTATAAAAAAGGTGGAACTAAGTGTGTCGAAGTAAAAGGAGACTATGTTAAGAAATAAATGGTTTTTGAAAAAAAAAATGTTTTTTTCCTACTTAGGTAGCTTTAATATCAATCCGCCCTTGTACGAGTATAAGCATAGGCAGCAGTCGAAAGAGAGACTCTTAAGTTCATAGCTGACTAGTACTAAGCTCTTTTTCTTTTCAGCTTCAAAAGAATGGTAACATTTTTTATTTTCAAGTTCGACTGAGCGACTACTTATTTTATAAGGTTTCATTATGAAATTTACCATTACTTCACAAAGCGAAACGATAAAATGTTAGGAATAAGCTTTGTGCAAAATTTTAGTATTAAAAGCCAAAGAGAATGTTTTTAAATATAAATGTACTTCTTTCTTTGTTTACAATTTGGCTTAATTAATATATTTAGGGATTCCCTTAACCGAATAATGAATATTTCCCAAGTATAATCCGTGACTATCTTAGAAGGGTAGCAGCCCTCAACAATTTTGCAGCAGTTTAAAAAGAAATCCCAATCGTTGTTCCCAGCTCAGTGCAAACTAAAGGAACTTTTAGTTTATTCATAAGTTGACAATAAACAAGGCGGAGCTATAAATCGAGCGACATCGCATACTGGGACTCAATTAAGCATAAATCTATTTCCATTACAATTAGAATCAATTCCCCTCAATTACCCTCATATAAGGCAAACTTAGAAATCAAATTTCTGAAAAGAAACATCCCAGCAAAATTTATAATTATTAATGATGATAGAGTAATGACAAATTAATTGCTGAATATGGAATAAAGGACTTTTCCCTTGTATAAACAAATGTGAAGACAAAATTTAGAATTCTATTATTCAGGTATTATCTTTATTTTCAATCGAAAATAATTTATAATTTCACTGGGCATTTAAATTCTGTCCACTTTTTCTCATTGTTTCATCTAATTTATTTTCACCTTTTCCATTAAATCTTGAGATATATATATATCAAGAAATGATATAAAATTAGAGTATGTCACTCAGGGCTCAATATTGGCGTCATATGTGTGCACTGCTACAACAGCTTCGTGCAGACTTAATCAGTATGGCAAAGGTCCTTACAGAGATAAAATGTAGTCTTAAATTTTTTATCACAATTACTTCAGGATTCAGTTTCTATGCCCACTGTAGTGTGGATGTAGTTTAATAAATAATGTGGCAATTTTTTATTGCAGAGAAATATAATAAGCGTAATAACATTCTTGACTATCCTACTAAAACTGTCAAAACGAATTCTATCAAGATTCTCAAAAATGATCATCTGATACTTTACATTTCCTTACGATCTCTCAATGCTCTAACACTGATGGAAAAAGTATAATTGTATTTCAAAAATACGTAGTCCGAGGTGGTCAGTAATATGCTCACATTAATTATCACAATTAGATTGAGCATATAAATGTTTGGAGACATGTCTTTGCATTCCCAAATTCAAGAACAACTAATTTAACATTTTCTAATAAATATAAAATAATTTTGTTTCACAAATTTTTAATGAAGAAAAAGTGTTTTCCAATTTTGTACAAAATCAAGAACCCCATGATTACTAGAAATATCCTAAAAGGATTCATTTTGTGGTACTCGTAGTTGGCATAAGTGACGTCAGCACTGCAGGTGGTGGTACGCAGTAACATCATTTCCTATCGTTAACTCAAGTGCAAATTTTAATAAGCTGGATATAAACTATTTTCAGACGAATCCTGCCCAGCTGCCTGCGTTCCACATAAATTTTCTCTTGTTTTATTATAAAAGTAATCAAAAGTTTTCGCAACTGTGAACTGGACAACAAAGTTTACCGTTCTATTGTCCGTAGACAGGACATTGCGGAATATGTCCTCAATTTACAGGATCGAGAAAATTTATGAAGATCTTTTTCGTGAAGCTTTATTATTAAAGTGTTTGTTTTAAAAGAGGCATAAAATATCATAAAAAATATTCTTAAATCATTGATAGTATTGAAAACTAAATCCAAGAAAACCTGGAAATTGCACTGCTTTCGAATTAATAACATATAGACTGAAAAGCATCCTAATTATTTTGTGTCTCCATTTAGAATGATTGAATGATTGAACAACGAATCAATATATTACCAGCAAATGGATACTCAACTATTTGTAAGCCAACTGAATGTCCTTTCGCCTGCTGAAAAATTATAAGTGAGTGAGTAATAGAAAGCAAGGATATAAGAAGAGCTCTAACTAGCTTCAATGTGTGCATAAATCACTTAAATATTAAAGTAAAAATTTATTTTTACATCGCACCATTACTCTACTTTAAACAAGCCTTTCAAATTTTAGTTTTTAAGAGAACTCGTCCAAAAGAAATGGTTTTACCTAACACTGCAGGTGGGGGAGATATATACGAGTATTATATAAATGTGCATGCTTTATTGAAGGTCATGTGAATTATGACCTCATCTGCGAACATGCTAACGCCCTCAACATCCCCTTGAATGCGGATGGATGTAAGAAATTAGCACTTCAACGTTGTGCTATGTGAAAGAAGCTCATACTGTGAAAGCTACAAGAAAGGCTGACAAATGAGCTACAGAAAGTTTTCTTACCTCAAGTTTGCTGCGTAACCTAGCAGGGTGTGTTAAGTGGATGTGTCCTAATTGTGTGCTCCCGTTCGCGGTGGCGTATGGAGTGTTAACAGCTGTTCATTTAGCATTAAGGGGCACAGAAATAAGAGAAATTACCTGGGAACCATTTTGGATGGCATATGAGATTGGTTGATTGATATATAGGTTACTTATGTATTTTTTCCACTGATCTGTACTGGTAGTCAAGAAGATTTTCCTCTAGATAAGACTAAATTAAATGTGACTACCAGGATTAGTAGACATACAGTATTTATACATCTTCAAGAATTGCCCCACAGAAATAGTCACAGAACACTCGAAATCAGTGAGTATCAATTGCCTTACTTCTAATTCCTTTTCCATACATGATATTTTTTTATTTGCTTCCGTAGAGTACCTTAATTCCATTCATTAAATTAAGATAAAAATACTGTGCTTGAAATGAAACCACTAGGTCGGAGTGAATATAAAGAAATGATTTGTTAAGCAAGTGTTGTGTTCGCAATTCTTTGGAAAATTGTTGTAGTATGGCATAAGAACGAGTGTAAGACTGAGACCGTTCCCTTTTTCAAAATTCACGGCCATATCGCTTATATATAAACTTCAGTAATTTAATTTCTGTGTTAGTCCAAAGATGGACACTCCAGTCACTGTTCGTGACAGCGCAACGACTTGCTGAGTGAGAATGAATGTGCAGCAGAAAATGCCGCAAAGAAGTAAAACAAACACGGTTGCCAGAATTTTGTGATTTAAAAATTTTCAGTTGAACTTTATGCCAAGCTGCATTTTCCGTTCTTGTCTCTGGTGCAGTAATAATTCTTACTCTTCACGACATTATGATTGATAATAAGAATTCCCCCTCCGCCTGATTTTGCATTTTAATGGTGTCCATTTAAATAGCAATGCTAAGAGTTTAAATTTTATGTATACACCTGATTGCTAGAGTCTTATTTTCTAAATAATATTCTTTTACTTTTTTTATTACTGAGAATTTTTATAGTTCTCCAGCATGACTTTTGATGATTATATAATTTTTATTTACACATAAAATGCAATAAATTTTATTGAGCTTATAGCAGCCCTAAATTTACTCTTATACTTTTGTAGAAAAAAGCCAAGTATTTGTTTTTTCGAATTCCCGGTGTAGTTCTTACTGCCTCAATTTCTTTAGTATTGTCATTTACACTTATTTACATATATTTCACATTTAAACTTTAGTGCCCATTATAGACGAAGTATCCTAAAGTGAATATGCAGATGCCATCGGTCCGCAGCCCCAGATGAGAACACAGAATACAGATAGTAAAAACGCTCCAAGCACAAGCGCATAATATCTGAAGGAATCGCATTGAAAAATATAGCAATTATTTTGGAAAATACCATGAGAAAATGCGCAACAAAACACTATCTGCAATTTCATTACAAAGAGGAACCATTTCTACGTGGTTTTTAATTATTTCCTTATATATATGAACATATTGATGGCACCAAGTTAGAACGCAAGAGTGTTTTTTATGTTTCTTCATTGTATTCAGTATAACCGCATCAAAGAAAATAATTGCACTATTGAACCCAAACTTTATAATGCACTATAGGCTAACATTTTAATCTGCATATTCTACTCTTGTTTGCCTCAAACACACCTGTTAGATAAGTAAAACTTGCAACACCTTTTCATCTGTACTGCAGAGATGGTGCAGTATCCCAATTAGCCAAATGTAGTTAATGCTCCTCTGCACAAAACAGTGGTGTTTCAATATCGTGGTAAATTTTGCACGTTATTTTAGTAAGCAGAATTTTACTTCATGTTCACTGGCAACTCTTTTTTTGCTAAGTACCAATTTAAAGGGAATTTTAAGGATTTCCTCACTTCCAATAAAATGTTGCTTTTATATTTATTTCACTTTCGTTTTTGTTATTTACCAAATATTTTGTGTGTTTCACCCTAAATTTTTACCTTCCAGCTAATCTCAAAGGTACTAACTCGACAGAAATTTTAAATTTAGTGTACCACGAAAAATGCTTGCAGCTATGCCGGCTTTCGTCTGAAGTGTTGCCCATGTTCCCTTTGACGGAGTTCAGCTGATTGTACTTACTGCACTGATCGTTGCACTGACCTACATTTTCGTGCAGGCGAACCGTCTGCGTTACTCCAAAATAGTCCTAAACCCATTCAAAGGCTGCACATTTTGCCAGCGGTGTATGTGAAAAATTCTTTACCTTGTATGGATATATAAAATGGTGCATGACGGCAAAAAAATTAATAATAATCCGTAAACAGAGCAGCACTTATACAAAGAGTCCGCTTCGTATATTTGTAGAAATGTATCACCCGGGATAATTGCATATGAATGCACTGACCTAAACTATATGCAATTTTTAAACTACATCAAATATCATAATAAGACTATGAATATGTAATGACTCCAGTGCCAGAACAACAATTGAGATATATTAATAGCCTGATAGATTGGAAATATTTATTTACATTAAACTGTGGTGTAATATATTGAATGCCACACCCACTTACATAAAATATTTTTGGTATATTTTCGGTCAAAAATATTTGAGACCAACTTTTTCAGTATTAAGGGGTAGCATTCGTAAGGGTAGGCTTGGGTTTACAAAGATTTGTGGAACCCACACTTTGGCGGTAGCCTAGGCCCATTATGAGCTGTTCTTTTCTAGAGTAAACCACATCCACCGTGAAGCATAGTATTCAATCAACTTCATCAGCGCTTGTTTATCAAGTTCAATTAATTTGCATGGACGCAAAAATCAACAAGTTTCTGGGAGCGTTCTTACTTGATAACCTATCGGACTGCTCGGATGTCAGTCTAAAGAAATTACTATGTTACCTAAACTCTATGGGGTGGGCTTAGCATCTACCATAATTCCGTTACCCGGAGAGGAAGTGGTTTCAAAATGGCGCTGCAACGCTATTTTTGGACGTAGCAACCACTGTAACCTAACCAACCAACCAACAATGACCAAAAAAAGCAGTGAAGCAAAAAGCATGAATGAGAAGTCGCCATTACTCATCATACACAACACAAATGCGAAAGAGGTAAGTGGGAATATTTTCACTTTACTTAAACATAAAAACTTATTTTTTACGAAACGTAACCATGACTCGACGGTAGTTCAGGCGTCAAATATTGAGGACTACAAACCTTTTGAGTCAAAGAAAATTAAATATTGCACATTCACCAAATGTGAAAACCCAATTTCATTGGTACTGAAGAACTTCCCTTCGTACTTCGACGAAAACGATTTAACAGGCGCTCTTAATTCAATCGGATTATAGGCCAAACTAATTAGGGTTTCCAAACTTAACACTTTCACCGCTCTTCAAATGTCGCTGAAATTTAAAAAAATAAATGTTTCCACCGATTAAAATCGAATGGCATTCTTCAGTGCAAGAGGTGTTGAAGGTTTAACCATGTTGCAATCAATTGCAACATGCCTTACAGCTGTGTGAAATGTGGTGGCAATCAGGGTCCACGGAATTCCAAAATCCCCCAAAAGACCAAAACACTGAAGTGTTAACCAAAACATTAACTGATCAACTCCATCAAAAAGCAGATCGAGCACAAAGTCTATCGTGTTTTGTGCAAGACAGAACATCATACCTGAAAAAGAACTTGGCTTCTAAAACAGAAGAACAAAAAAATAAAAAGCAATTTGTTAGGCAATCCGCCGCTACTCATAGAACCCCACTTAGGTCTTTTTCGAACGTTGTCCGTGGTCAAACGCCTGTGAAACCCACTCATAGTACACCGAATAGTATGCTAGAGAGTGTTCCGGGTAGAAATCCAATCAGAACAGTTTTCATATACCAATGATGAATGTAAGAATGCTCTTTCACAGAGCTTCGGGGAAATCATCAAAATAAAAAAACGTCTTGCCATTATACGATAAGAATGCCCCAACATGTGTAAAACAGGAGAAACTATTCAATCTCTTTATGTCCATCTGTTTCAGTGGCCAGCCGTAAGTCATTCATTGTAATGCAAATTTGTTAATAAGTTTAGTAAAGCGCCATATGCTAGATACATTCCTAATGACTCACAAACCAGGCATTATGTCCATTTGTGAAACTAAACTTCCAAAGAATTTTTAATTAAATTTGAAAAATTACCATTTAGTTCGGAAGGATAAACATGCTTCTCTCGATGTAGTTTTACACATCTCTGTGAAAAACGATATCTAATTTTCAACCATCCCTACTCCTATTTTACATACTCATAGACTTGAAGTGATGGGTGTTAAAGTTTTCCGAAAAGAGGGAAACATATTGAATATATTCTCTCTGTATATCCACAGCAATCGCAGAGGTCCATGTACAATAGATCTTGAGACACTGATTCAAGTGTCGGATTCTTATTTTAGGAGGTGACTTCAACGCTAGACACAAACTCTGGGGTGATACCAAAAATTCACCAATGCGAAAATCAAATTGTTCTTGGTATTATCTAAATTGTCATAAAAATAAATTAATAATCTTCAAACCCGCACAGCCAACTTATCATGGGGGTTCATCACGTCCTCTCTAAACTTTTTCATAGCGTCAGACTCGATTCATACCGAATACACACAAAACGGACACTTTGCCAAATGTCTTGATTATCCGTCTATTCATACAGCGTTAGAAATAATAGTTAAACGAGACAACACAATTCATCCAGACAACAAAACGTTCCTTGACAAAAGCAACACAAACTTTGAGATTTTCAACTCTATTCTAGAATTTCATTTAGACCAAGTAGCTCGTCCTCAAATATAAATTTGATACCAAGCGAAATAGATAATGTTATCGAAAATATGAATTCTGTTTTCGAGCGAGCTGTTGTGCGAAGCACTTTTAGGAAGGTTGTCAATCGTTCAGGTGTTTGTCCCCTTCCCGCACATATATTGCAAATGATTCAAGAGAAGAACAAGCTTCGCCGAATCTGGTTCCGATACAAGTACAACCCCAACATGGTCCATTTCCGCACCGATATTCAGTTGTTGACAAAAATTATTGCTTTTGAAATTAAGATTTATACTTCAAACGTGTTTCAAAAATGATTAGAGTCTATTAAATTAGACAAGAAAAGTTTTCGCCACATTTAAAACATGGCCGGAATAAGGAAACGTTATACAATTCCCAAACTCACTGATGAAAATAGCTCTAAAATTTCAGATGACCTATCAAAAGCTGAGGCCTTCGGAAATTTATTTGTGTCAACTCTCACTGATAGCAATAAGATAAAAGCCGCAAATAGTCCAGCGATAATAAAGTTTCCATTCACCTCTCTTTCATACATCCGATAGTGAATTTTAAAAACCAGTACAGAGCAACTGGCGAAAACAATAGCCCAATTGACGAAAATTTCGTTACCAGTACAGAAATTGGGAAAATTCTGAAGAGACTGAATAAAAAGAAGTCTTACGGTTTCGATCAAATCACCAACCACATACTCAGGAAAACTAAGAAGAGATTTGCACAGTTTTCAGCATCTTCAATCAATGTTCAAACATTTCTTACTTTACGAATTCTTAGAAGATAGATCATACCCATCCCTAAAGCTGGAAAATCTCCTTGGCGCTTGTCAAGTTGCAAATCCATTTCTCTTTTGTCTAACATATCAAAGTTGCATTTACATAAATTAGAGGATGAGCTCATAGATAAAGGCATTGTCTAAGACTTCCAAATAGGATTTAGGAAGCAGCACTCCACTACACATGACATACTTTAGTTTACGGATACGAACTTAAATAGAAAAAGGGCCAAAGTGGCAGTATTTATTAACGTGTATAAGGCCTTTGATTCCGTATTTGTTAACGGGTTGATTATAAAGCTCATGGATTATAGGATCAATAACAATCTGACCAAATTATTTAAGAGCTTCTTAGAAAATCGTTTCTTCAAAGTAAGTTGAGGAAAATGATTTATATTCAAATACGTGTTCTCAATTTGGTTTCAAGTTTCAAGTCGTAGAATGGAAAGGTTGAGGCTACTTGAGAGGAGTTATCTCAAATATGTCAATAGAGCAAATCAGGCCGAATTCGATAGGTTTAAATATGCCAGCTCCAAAGCGCTCTACAGAACTGTAGGAATCCGAAAAATTGATAGTCACCTCTTCGAACTAGGCTATAGGTTCTCAGCGAAAGCTGCATTAATTTCCAATAAATTCCTCCTAAAACTTTTTAAAGAGCCCAAATATATTTCACCGAGATTATTCCGGCCGATGTACGAAAATGACATTTTCAACAGAATGCTGTACTATAACAGAGGAAGCAGAAACAAAAACGAATGAACCTATAATGGTAGTCAGAAAAACACACTGTATATATTTTTATTTAGTTTTAGTTTTAGGTTTATTTATTATTGTTATTTAATTCTTAGTTTCCAAATAAGTAAATATAATTATGTGGTTTTTATCTGCCTTAGTAGTTAAAGTTATACTTACTTAGGGAAGTCAACACATATTCAAATATAGTTTCCTCATTAAATATTTAGTATCTATATAAGATAAAATATGGGAAAGATCGTACGTTGTATGTAAATTGTTATTTATGAATCGTGGCATTAATGCCGGTTTGTAGTTCTGAAGAAAAGTGAAAAATTTATATGAAAAATTTATCAAGAAATGCTAAAGAAATTATTATATAAGCGAATAATTGAAAAGCGAAAACGACAATACTGATTTCGGCAAGAAACATATTTATAGCCATTTATTTCTTAAAGGAAAAGTGAGAGCTGCCTGAACAAAAGTAAGTAAAGTGTGAAAAAAATTCTTCTGTTGAATGTTTATTTTCTTGCAAGGTGAATAAAAAAATCAAATGTCTATGCGGACATGGGCATACAAATGTCGAATTTTCTTGACTACTTCTTTTTCACGCATTAGAAACATATGCTCTTTTTTCTTAAGCGTTTTCTAGAGAACTGTACACCAGCCGCAAGCGTTTACGCGCGTTTGAAGGTTTTGCGTACAATGAGAGCGACGTAAAATACGGAGAAAAGTGCGCGTACGTGGAGGAGAATATAACAGCCGCTGATCTCGTAACGATCTGCAGCATACTTGGTTTGAGCTGCAAAGAAGACGAGTTAACACTGCACATATTCAGAAACTTGACGAAGGGGAATCTGCTTGGCGCATATGAGAAAGACGACGACGACGAAAGCGAAGACGAAGAAGACGATCACAGCAGCGATGAAGAACACGCTGATGTGACGATAACAAGGAAAGACGAAGAGAAGCAGAGAAGGAAGCACGTAAACAACGGTGCGTCAACGAGCAGCAGATGCAGAGGAGAAGACGAAGATTGTATGTCAACCAAAAGTCCCGACGATAATATTGTAATGACGAGCGGCATGCCAAGATTTGCGATCAGCTTTCGTGATGTTGAAGACTCTATACGGTCTTTCGACGGCAGTAACAAAGTGCTAGTAGAAGTGTGGGTGAAGGAATACGAAGAAACAGCTTCACTCATGCGCTGGGACGAATTCCAAAAATTTGTGTTTGCAAAAAAATCACTCAAAGGGCTGGCGAGGCTGTTCATTCAAAGCGAGAATGGAATAACTTCGTGGAGCAAATTAAAAGCAGCGCTCATCGACGAATTTGCTACGGCAACAAATAGTGCGCAGCTGCACAGGCAACTTGCAGAGAGAAAAATTAACAAAGAGGAGAGTGTGCAAGAATACTTTTTCCAAATGAAAGATTTGGCATCGCGCGGTAATATTGAAGAAAATGCGCTTATTCAATATGTAATTGACGGCATAAAAGACTTCAATGTAAATAAAACAATTCTGTACGGTGCAAAAAACATAAAAGAATTCAAGGAAAAGTTGAAGTGCTACGAAATAGTTTGCGGAAAGAACAAGCAAGTAAACGAACTAAAGCAAAGTGAGAAGAGAAGTTTCGCAGCGAGCAAGACAGTGAAGAGAGAAATTGTGTGTTACAATTGCGGCGAAAAGGGCCATATGTCACTCGATTGTAAAAACAAAAACAAGGGCGCGAAGTGCTTCAAATGCAATCAGTATGGCCATATTGCAAAGAATTGTGATGTAAACAAAAACGAAAATACGAGCAATGTGCGGAAATTAAGCTCAAAAATTGGTTTTATGAACAAACAAGTACAAATGTGTAACCAAAAGTGCATCGCTTTGTTTGACACGGGCAGCAAATTCAATTTAATTACTGAAAGTGTTTATGCAAAATTGAACAAGCCGGCTATTTCGCAATCTAATGTTTACCTAGTAGGATTCGGTGCAAATAAATGTGAAAACAAAATAAAACCAATCGGTAATCTAACGTTTGATACCGAAATTGACGGTGAAACGTACAATGTAAAATATCATATTGTGCCGACAAAATGTTTGGATGTTGAAGTTGTGATCGGAGAAGAGTTTTGCTCACAAGCCGAAATAAATATTGATCGCGACGGTGTTCACATCGAAAAAAATAAAAGTGACGAAATAAGTGAAATGTCCGCCGTGATGAAAATTGATGTGAAGGCGGACAATGAAAACATAAATATTGACAAAACGGCTAGTGTTGCAGCAACGCAAAAAGTGTGCGAAATGGTAAGCAATTATCGCCCAAATCAGCAAAAGACAACCGAAGTGAAAATGCAAATAGTGCTGAAAGATGAAACGCCAATTTTCTCGAGACCGCGTAGGCTGCCAATTGCAGAAAGATGTATCGTGGACGACCAAATCGAACAATGGCTAAGAGACGGTGTGATTGAAAACTCGGAATCGGAGTTTAGTAGCCCTGTCGTGCTGGTAAAGAAACGTGACGGTACGCCACGTTTGTGCATCGATTTTAGAAAAATCAACAAAGTTGTCGTGAAAGATCGTTTCCCGTTACCACTGATTGAAGATCAGCTGGATCGGTTGCAAAACGGCAAAGTGTTTAGTTCAATCGACATGAAAAATGGGTTTTTCCATGTGCCGGTCGCGGAAACGAGTCGTAAATACACATCATTTGTCACGCACAATGGACAATACCAGTTTCGAAAAGTGCCGTTCGGACTATCAAACTCTCCCGGTGTTTTCCAAAGGCACGTGAACGCAATATTTCGTGACCTTACGCGCAAGGGTATCGCATTGCCCTATATTGACGATATTATAATCCTCGCGGAAAATGAAGAACAAGCAGTGAAAAATTTAGAAGAAGTGCTAAATTTATGCGAAGAGTACGGACTTGAACTAAATTTCAAAAAGTGTCAGTTCCTAATGAAACGAGTGGAATTTTTGGGACACGTAATTGAAAATCAGCAGATATCACCGTCACCAACGAAAGTGGACGCACTGCGAAAGTACAAGATGCCACATACGTTAAAGCAACTGGAAAGTTTCCTTGGTCTGGCAGGTTATTTTCGAAAGTTCATACCTAACTTCTCTTTGATCGCGAAGCCTCTAACCGATTTGAAAAAACAAAACAGAAAATTCGAAATTAGAGAAGAACAGGTAGTTGCATTCAATACGCTGAATACAATTTTAAGTGAAAAACCAGTACTGAACATTTACAATCAAAATTATGAAACGGAAGTGCACACAGATGCATCAATCCATGGCTATGGAGCCGTGATGTTGCAGAAATCACCTGACGACGGACGGTTGCATCCTGTGTATTATATGAGTAAAAAAACTACTGACGCAGAAAGAAAATATACAAGCTACGAGTTAGAAATATTAGCTGCTATTGAGGCGTTGAAAAAGTTTAGGGTGTATCTCCTCGGCATGCATTTTAAGCTGGTCACCGACTGCAATGCATTCACTAAGACTTTGGTGAAAAAAGATTTATGTACGAGAGTAGCGCGCTGGATACTTTTCCTAGAAGAATACGACTATGAGGTGGAGCATCGATCTGGCTTGCAGATGAGGCACGTCGACGCACTGAGTCGCTATGCAGTTATGGTAATCGGCGAAGACAGCATTCTTTCCAAGATACGACGAGCACAATTACATGACGACGATTTGAATGCACTTATTGATATCCTTCGAGAAAAAACTATACATAACGACTACTACATGAAAAGCGACGTACTACACAAGCTACAAGACGATCACGAGCTCATTGTCGTTCCGAAGGACATGCAGCGTGAAATAATCAGGCATGCGCACGAGCAAGGGCATTTTGCTGTAAAGAAGACAAAGGAGTTGCTGTGTAAAGACTATTTTATACCCAAAATAGACGAAAAGATACGTAAGCACATCGAAAACTGTATTCCGTGCATTGTCGTAAATAGAAAGCAGGGTAAGCAGGAAGGTGAGTTACATCCTCTACGCAAAGGAGGGGTACCGCTACACACCTACCACATCGACTTCCTAGGTCCTTTAGAATCAACCCACAAGCAATATAAGCATATCTTAGCAGTTATTGACAGTTTCACTAAATTTTGTTGGCTCTACCCAACAAAGACGGCGTCAGCAAAAGAAGTAACAGCGAGGCTCCAAGCTCAAAGTGCAATATTTGGAAATCAGATCCAAATAATTTCAGACAGAGGTTCCGCATTCACAGCAGAAGAATTCAAACGATATTGTATCGCCGAAAATATTACTCATCGTGTAGTCACGACGGGTCTTCCACGAGCGAATGAACAGGTGGAAAGGCTCAACAGTATAATCATTGCAGTTTTGTCCAAACTTACAATAGACGACCCAAGCAAATGGTACAAGTTTGTCGACAAAGTACAGCAAACAATAAATTCAACGCACTGCAGAAGCACAAACACAACGCCTTTTGAACTACTGGTTGGCGCAAAGATGCACACAAACTCTGATGTAAAAATTAAAGAAATGATACAAGACGAAATCATTCAAACATTTAACGACAGCCGTGAAGAACTGCGAAGAGACGCCAAGAAGCAAATACTGAAAATGCAAGAAGAAAATAGGCATTCCTATAATTTACGACGAAAGCCAGCAAGAACATACAAAGTCGGCGATATTGTAGCAATTAAACGTACACAACTGGGTGGGGGACTGAAGTTGAAACCTAAATTCTTAGGTCCATACGAGGTCACCAAAGCGAAAAACAATGATACCTATGAAGTAACGAAAAATTCTATATATGTACAGTGATGGTCCGCGGCAGACAACTACTTGTGCCGAGTACATGAAACCTTGGCCTAACACCGATGATGACAATTCTACATTCGGGTCGAATGTCTAACAGGATGGCCGAGTTGTGGGATCGAAAGGAGACGAAGCTCTCCCCTGCTCTCTCATGCCATCACTCTTCAGTTCAGCGTGACGTGTCGAAGCGATAAGACGTTCCCTCCGTGTGTTCTTATAAATTATTTTATTACTACTTTGTTTATACTTATTAAATACCTTTAATATACATTTTTTTTATTAAACCTTGCACAAATTGTTCCTGTAAAAATAAAAGACCATATATATATGAACATATTGATGGCACCAAGTTAGAACGCAAGAGTGTTTTTTATGTTTCTTCATTGTATTCAATATAACCGCATCAAAGAAAATAATTGCACTATTGAACACAAACTTTATAATGCACTATAGGCTAACATTTTAATCTGCATATTCTACTCTTGTTTGCCTCAAACACACCTGTTAGATAAGTAAAACTTGCAACACCTTTTCATCTGTACTGCAGAGATGGTGCAGTATCCCAATTAGCCAAATGTAGTTAATGCTCCTCTGCACAAAACAGTGGTGTTTCAATATCGTGGTAAATTTTGCACGTTATTTTAGTAAGCAGAATTTTACTTCATGTTCACTGGCAACTCTTTTTTTGCTAAGTACCAATTTAAAGGGAATTTTAAGGATTTCCTCACTTCCAATAAAATGTTGCTTTTATATTTATTTCACTTTCGTTTTTGTTATTTACCAAATATTTTGTGTGTTTCACCCTAAATTTTTACCTTCCAGCTAATCTCAAAGGTACTAACTCGACAGAAATTTTAAATTTAGTGTACCACGAAAAGTGCTTGCAGCTATGCCGGCTTTCGTCTGAAGTGTTGCCCATGTTCCCTTTGACGGAGTTCAGCTGATTGTACTTACTGCACAGATCGTTGCACTGACCTACATTTTCGTGCAGGCGAACCGTCTGCGTTACTCCAAAATAGTCCTAAACCCATTCAAAGGCTGCACATTTTGCCAGCGGTGTATGTGAAAAATTCTTTACCTTGTATGGATATATAAAATGGTGCATGCCGGCAAAAAAATTAATAATAATCCGTAAACAGAGCAGGACTTATACAAAGAGGCCGCTTCGTATATTTGTAGAAATGTATCACCCGGGATAATTGCATATGAATGCACTGACCTAAACTATATGCAATTTTTAAACTACATCAAATATCATAATAAGACTATGAATATGTAATGACTCCAGTGCCAGAACAACAATTGAGATATATTAATAGCCCGATAGATTGGAAATATTTATTTACATTAAACTCTGGTGTAATATATTGAATGCCACACCCACTTACATAAAATATTTTTGGTATATTTTCAGTCAAAAATATTTGAGACCAACTTTTTCAGTATTAAGGGGTAGCATTCGTAAGGGTAGGCTTGGGTTTACAAAGATTTGTGCAACCCACACTTTGGCGGTAGCCTAGGCCCATTATGAGCTGTTATTTTCTAGAGTAAACCACATCCACCGTGAAGCATAGTATTCAATCAACTTCATCAGCGCTTGTTTATCAAGTTCAATTAATTTGCATGGACGCAAAAATCAACAAGTTTCTGGGAGCGTTCTTACTTCATAACCTATCGGACTGCTCGGATGTCAGTCTAAAGAAATTACTATGTTACCTAAACTCTATGGGGTGGGCTTAGCATCTACCATAATTCCGTTACCCGGAGAGGAAGTGGTTTCAAAATGGCGCTGCAACGCTAATTTTGGACGTAGCAACCACTGTAACCTAACCAACCAACCAACAATCACCAAAAGAAGCAGTGAAGCAAAAAGCATGAATGAGAAGTCGCCATTACTCATCATACACAACACAAATGCGAAAGAGGTAAGTGGGAATATTTTCACTTTACTTAAACATAAAAACTTATTTTTTACGAAACGTAACCATGACTCGACGGTAGTTCAGGCGTCAAATATTGAGGACTACAAACCTTTTGAGTCAAAGAAAATAAAATATTGCACATTCACCAAATGTGAAAAACCAATTTCATTGGTACTGAAGAACTTCCCTTCGTACTTCGACGAAAACGATTTAACAGGCGCTCTTAATTCAATCGGATTATAGGCCAAACTAATTAGGGTTTCCAAACTTAACACTTTCACCGCTCTTCAAATGTCGCTGAAATTTAAAAAAATAAATGTTTCCACCGATTAAAATCGAATGGCATTCTTCAGTGCAAGAGGTGTTGAAGGTTTAACCATGTTGCAATCAATTGCAACATGCCTTACAGCTGTGTGAAATGTGGTGGCAATCAGGGTCCACGGAATTCCAAAATCCCCCAAAAGACCAAAACACTGAAGTGTTAACCAAAACATTAACTGATCAACTCCATCAAAAAGCAGATCGAGCACAAAGTCTATCGTGTTTTGTGCAAGACAGAACATCATACCTGAAAAAGAACTTGGCTTCTAAAACAGAAGAACAAAAAAATAAAAAGCAATTTGTTAGGCAATCCGCCGCTACTCATAGAACCCCACTTAGGTCTTTTTCGAACGTTGTCCGTGGTCAAACGCCTGTGAAACCCACTCATAGTACACCGAATAGTATGCTAGAGAGTGTTCCGGGTAGAAATCCAATCAGAACAGTTTTCATATACCAATGATGAATGTAAGAATGCTCTTTCACAGAGCTTCGGGGAAATCATCAAAATAAAAAAACGTCTTGCCATTATACGATAAGAATGCCCCAACATGTGTAAAACAGGAGAAACTATTCAATCTCTTTATGTCCATCTGTTTCAGTGGCCAGCCGTAAGTCATTCATTGTAATGCAAATTTGTTAATAAGTTTAGTAAAGCGCCATATGCTAGATACATTCCTAATGACTCACAAACCAGGCATTATGTCCATTTGTGAAACTAAACTTCCAAAGAATTTTTAATTAAATTTGAAAAATTACCATTTAGTTCGGAAGGATAAACATGCTTCTCTCGATGTAGTTTTACACATCTCTGTGAAAAACAATATCTAATTTTCAACCATCCCTACTCCTATTTTACATACTCATAGACTTGAAGTGATGGGTGTTAAAGTTTTCCGAAAAGAGGGAAACATATTGAATATATTCTCTCTGTATATCCACAGCAATCGCAGAGGTCCATGTACAACAGATCTTGAGACACTGATTCAAGTGTCGGATTCTTATTTTAGGAGGTGACTTCAACGCTAGACACAAACTCTGGGGTGATACCAAAAATTCACCAATGCGAAAATCAAATTGTTCTTGGTATTATCTAAATTGTCATAAACATAAATTACTAATCTTCAAACCCGCACAGCCAACTTATCATGGGGGTTCATCACGTCCTCTCTAAACTTTTTCATAGCGTCAGACTCGATTCATACCGAATACACACAAAACGGACACTTTGCCAAATGTCTTGATTATCCGTCTATTCATACAGCGTTAGAAATAATAGTTAAACGAGACAACACAATTCATCCCGACAACAAAACGTTCCTTGACAAAAGCAACACAAACTTTGAGATTTTCAACTCTATTCTAGAATTTCATTTAGACCAAGTAGCTCGTCCTCAAATATAAATTTGATACCAAGCGAAATAGATAATGTTATCGAAAATATGAATTCTGTTTTCGAGCGAGCTGTTGTGCGAAGCACTTTTAGGAAGGTTGTCAATCGTTCAGGTGTTTGTCCCCTTCCCGCACATATATTGCAAATGATTCAAGAGAAGAACAAGCTTCGCCGAATCTGGTTCCGATACAAGTACAACCCCAACATGGTCCATTTCCGCACCGATATTCAGTTGTTGACAAAAATTATTGCTTTTGAAATTAAGATTTATACTTCAAACGTGTTTCAAAAATGATTAGAGTCTATTAAATTAGACAAGAAAAGTTTTCGCCACATTTAAAACATGGCCGGAATAAGGAAACGTTATACAATTCCCAAACTCACTGATGAAAATAGCTCTAAAATTTCAGATGACCTATCAAAAGCTGAGGCCTTCGGAAATTTATTTGTGTCAACTCTCACTGATAGCAATAAGATAAAAGCCGCAAATAGTCCAGCGATAATAAAGTTTCCATTCACCTCTCTTTCATACATCCGATAGTGAATTTTAAAAACCAGTACAGAGCAACTGGCGAAAACAATAGCCCAATTGACGAAAATTTCGTTACCAGTACAGAAATTGGGAAAATTCTGAAGAGACTGAATAAGAAGAAGTCTTACGGTTTCGATCAAATCACCAACCACATATTCAGTGGTTCATACTTGTACCTCAACTCTATAATACTCAACTTAACCCCAAAATGCGGCAATCAACATAGTAGCGTATGCTTTTGACATAGCCGTTTTTACAAGTGGCAGCTGTATGCGTCGACTGCCACGCCTATTCAATCAGTATTTGGAGGTCTTGAGAGAATATTACTTGAGCTGGGGTGTGGAAATCAACTCGAATAAGTCTGAAGGTTTGGTCAATCTGGGGGTAAAGTCTACTCGTAGTTACAAGAACTGCAGAAAATACAAACCAAAAATTGTCATAAATAAAAATCCTATTCAGGAAAAAAATGCAGTGAAATATTTGGGTATTGTCTTTGACAAAACATTCAACTTCAGCAAACATGTAGACTACATTCAAAGAAAAGCCAAAGGAGCCCTCGCAGCTTGGTTCAATGTAATAAAACACAGCATACAAAAGAAGTTGAGGAAAATGATTTATATTCAAATACGTGTTCTCAATTTGGTTTCAAGTTTCAAGTCGTAGAATGGAAAGGTTGAGGCTACTTGAGAGGAGTTATCTCAAATATGTCAATAGAGCAAATCAGGCCGAATTCGATAGGTTTAAATATGCCAGCTCCAAGGCGCTCTACAGAACTGTAGGAATCCGAAAAATT
Source organism: Clusia tigrina (assembly GCA_920105625.2). Classification (NCBI taxonomy): domain Eukaryota; kingdom Metazoa; phylum Arthropoda; class Insecta; order Diptera; family Clusiidae; genus Clusia; species Clusia tigrina. Next base: position 192,533,742 of record OV050031.1, on the reverse strand, counting down.
GATAGTCACCTCTTCGAACTAGGCTATAGGTTCTCAGCGAAAGCTGCATTAATTTCCAATAAATTCCTCCTAAAACTTTTTAAAGAGCCCAAATATATTTCACCGAGATTATTCCGGCCGATGTACGAAAATGACATTTTCAACAGAATGCTGTACTATAACAGAGGAAGCAGAAACAAAAACGAATGAACCTATAATGGTAGTCAGAAAAACACACTGTATATATTTTTATTTAGTTTTAGTTTTAGGTTTATTTATTATTGTTATTTAATTCTTAGTTTCCAAATAAGTAAATATAATTATGTGGTTTTTATCTGCCTTAGTTGTTAAAGTTATACTTACTTAGGGAAGCCAACACATATTCAAATATAGTTACCTCATTAAATATTTAGTATCTATATAAGATAAAATATGGGAAAGATCGTACGTTGTATGTAAATTGTTATTTATGAATCGTGGCATTAATGCCGGTTTGTAGTTCTGAAGAAAAGTGAAAAATTTATATGAAAAATTTATCAAGAAATGCTAAAGAAATTATTATATAAGCGAATAATTGAAAAGCGAAAACGACAATACTGATTTCGGTAAGAAACATAAGTGAGAGCTGCCTGAACAAAAGTAAGTAAAGTGTGAAAAAAATTCTTCTGTTGAATGTTTATTTTCTTGCAAGGTGAATAAAAAAATCAAATGTCTATGCGGACATGGGCATACAAATGTCGAATTTTCTTGACTACTTCTTTTTCACGCATTAGAAACATATGCTCTTTTTTCTTAAGCGTTTTCTAGAGAACTGTACACCAGCCTTTATTGAAGAATTATGTTGTGAGAATCTTTCAGTATAAATGAATAATCGATCATTTTCTTGCCGAATTCAGTGTTGCCGTTTTCTCTCTTCAGTGAAAACCGTAGCAAAAACTGATCAAATTTCTTGAGAGGTGCATACATCGTATATATAGTAGTTACTCAAGGAAATTTCTTGAGCATTTTTTTCAATATACAGTTTCGCTTTTCTTGAGGGCTGCATACCAGCTTTAACTCAGAAAAGTAAATGCTTTTTTTTTAAAAGTCATTCGACTACAACAAACATTATATTATAATTGTGTTGTGGATCCATGACATTATCTTTGACCACCTCAGAACGAATTTTTATGAACCTACATAGAATAACTATTCGTGTTCATCACAACAAATATATTGACACCTATTCCACTATTATTTATATAAATATTGTTGATAATAAATATTGCAATCAATTAAAGGATCCATGCCTCTTCACTTGATATTTATGACATTTTTAGTCTTAAAAAATTGATCATATCAAAAGGAACTCAATTAATCTGATATAACCGTAAGTTAATGTAATAGCATTCATATCGTACATTATAAGTAGCTATTACTTATAAGTAGACCTTTTATAACCAATTTAATAGTCTTTATTAAATAAAATAAGTCCCTTTTTCCCATTAGCTGCTTATCACAAAGCTTGTTCCATTGTATTCAGCGATAAAACTGTAAAATAAAGAATTTAATGGCTTCAATAGACTTTCATCACTTTTCCTTCATAGTTCAACAGAAAATAACAACAAAGTTACAATGCCACAACAACACCATAAAGAAACAGAGGAATTAAAGGTTTTCACTTCAGTTTGATATGATTGAAAAAGTCCTGTCAAAGCAGCCGATAACAAAGTTGAAAACGGAAATTGCCAATGAAAGACACGAAGAGAAAAGTTACAACACATCGTCCAATAAGGAAAAAAAAAATGGCTAAAAAGAAAAAAAAGTGACAAATAAGCGAAAGATCAAGCAACACAGAAACATACATAAACGAACGATAAAGTGGCAGCTGGACATAACGTCGCACAGGATGTGTGCACCGCTGTTTATGAGATTGTAGTAAAAATAAAGTGAAAGATGAGCTGTTGTTGTTCAAACTTTTGCTATCCAACACATCATAAACACAGACTCGTTCATACTAGTAGTCATAAGGACACTATGGCACGCCTACGAAATTGCCAATGCAAATAATCTTATTCGCTTTGTTTTCATAGGCATATAAAATTCCAATCTAATTGGAATCATTTCTGATAAAAGGCGTTTTCATGGAGTCTAAAAATTCCGAATGAGAATCGTCAATCGCGAATAGTAGAAGAAATATTTAGTCAGACATTCAAAGGATTTTAAGATAATTTAAACTGAACGCTGAAGCAATCCGAGCAAAATAAATTTAAAATGTATATGAAGTATTGTGAGATTTCTATGCCCCCAAAATTATCTGTAGGCACACTTGTCTGTAAGTGGAGTTATTTTCGACTTATAAGAGTACACAGCTTAGGTTGCCGAATTCCAATTGTGTCAACTGAAGAGTCCTTTTAAAGAAATAATCGAGCAAGATTCTGTCCAAATAAACTCAATCTGACTTATCTTAGAAACAGGGGAATAAACGAAGTTGTCTCTGGGAATAATTTAAAATAATTTGAGTCGGAACAACTCTCTCGTATTTCATTTTGAAATGATTGATGGGGAAAAGGAATTTTTCAAAATATTTTTTTATTAGGTTATTTAGTTTCTCTTCGTATATACAAAATATATGGAAATAGAGAGTGTTTTTAAATGTAATGTAACTTCCATTTTGATTAAAAGACTGGACAATATCAGGCAGCCATTACTCACACTTGCTTTATGGTAATTGTGTTATTTTAAAGGAATTATTATAAAAAATAAATTAAAATATTGTTAAATAAATTCCAAATCGCTGGAATGTGTAAAAATAGCTTAATAGTTAACTTTAATAAAAGTAATTTAACTGTTTAGCAATAATTAAAAAATGTTTTACTACTGAGTTCATAAATTGTTGAACAAGTTTCACCTCAATCTTCAACAGTCTTAAAAATTCTGCTTCTAAGTTGCAACTGAATAGCAAAGGGTTTTCTTTTCTTTTCTATCATTTGTTTTCGAGATCATTCCGATAACACTCTCCATAACCTTATCCACTAGAGGAAAATATATATCATAAATTGTGATGTCTTCATTAGGACTCGTTATTTATGATTTGCTATTTGTGACCTTTCACTAACGAATTGTCAGAGATGACCTCCAACTTATAGCTTTTTAGTCGTAGATTTTTAACAATACTTCCTGCTCTACCATAAATTACGAACAGTGTATATCGTCACAATATTTTTTTGGGTTTTTCCCTTTTTCCTGAAGAGCTACTAACTTCAGTTGTCATAGAAATTTTCTTCAAGGAGCATATTTCTGCTGATTATTTCTACACAGATTGCAACTGACAGGAAAAATATGTTTCGCCAAATACTCCAAAAGGATGAAAACAGTTCGTTTGTAATACACTGTGCATGACTGGTGTGTTTTAGTGGTACTTGTGGCTACCGAAGGAGTTGGTCTTCAGAATATTTTTTTCATGTGGCTATTTATTTCAGCCCATTAATTTATGAACAGCAATTGTTTCTGACAGTTTTTGATAACTCCTGCATGTGTGCACGAATCCGATTATGTTAGCCCAAAACTTTAAAATAAAACACTGTAGCATGTTGCATGCCTCGCTATTCCATACCAATAATTCACACTCTTGTTTACGGCAGAACTTGAAATTGCATGACAGCATGTTCGCCAAAATTTTTTTCGTCTCAATTATTTCAAACGACGTAGTCTAAAATAGACCACGCAATCATAATTTAAAGTCAGAATTAACATCAGTATATAAATTCAATTGTTTTGTTTAAAAATAACTAGCTTTCCGATGCGACGTGAAATAATTTCTATGTAGTATCTTAGTTAAGGGTAATTGAGGTAGCTGAGATCATAAAACCTTTTAATTTATGTACAATTTTTTTATTACCTTCCTGACTAAATTTCATACACGTCTCGTTCCAAGCAGGTAGGTAAGATGGCTGCCAACCCGCGAATCGCCAAGTAGCATTAACACCATTTTGAGGCCATATTCTCCCGAGCCTAGGACGGTGATGGGCTATTAATTACAACCAGCTGGAGTTTTTTATATACATTGTTAGGACTGAAAATTCTAATTTAAAGCATTGTCCTGACTATCCAGAAAAAGAATTTAGAAAAATGTTAGTTCCATGCGAAAGAGGGCTGGGCAAATACAACAGTGGACAACCGTGGCTTTCTCTTGTGAACTATTATAGCTTCCGTAATGGTCATTGAACGAAATGTCTATTGTACGTGCCGACACTCCAATAACCCGTGCACACAGCTATAAGTGTGCTATTGGTATGTCTAGATTTACTTAGAAGATGGTTCGTGTTTATTGAACTATAATTAGACCTCAACGTCGCAGGCGGAGGAAGTGATTGTATATATTTCTCTTAACGACAGTTGGGAAAACACTTGTTCTTTTTACGACGAGCCTCTATAAGCTAGCTCTCAGGCCCTCTCGTTTTTATCAATGTTCCTGTATACTAAATCTCAGACGAGAGATACTTTAATATTGTCAATAATGAATTAAATTCATGAAACACATTTATATTCAACTCTCAGTAAAAGTTATATTTACTTTCTTTCTGAAGGCTGATAAATTTTACACGCCTCACTGCAGTTTTCAAGCATTACACAGCCACATACAGGCGCACAATTGGTTCGATAGGTCAAAAGGATAAATCTTTTGTATTTTCCTTTTCAGCATTTTTTGTCACAGAAATACAGAAAAGGTAAGTTTTTTTTCAAATGAAAAAACTGCGAAACATACACACGAGACACTTTATAAGTGTATGCATGCAACATAAAATGACAATTTCATGATTGTCTTCGTTGATATTATCCACAACAGAAATCGCTTGTCGCACAGTTTGGAAGTCAATAACCTAAGCACACCAAATATACGAGTACATAATGCAACTCAGCATTGTCTTTAATATTGAATAACTGTGCTTTCCGCCAGCTATTCAATATTCTGAAAGGGTCGCGTAGACAGCATGCAATTAAACTGCGAATTTATACACTTGCGGTGCCCACCATGATGACGAAAATCAAACACACACAAATTGAATTTAAAGTAAATTGCAAGCATGGTTACACGACAGACTGACAGAAAGAATTTCCAATAGGCGGGTATATGACCAACAATATTGGTGGATAAGAGTATGCAAGTGGTAATTTGAATCTATATGTGAGCAGCTTGGAGGATAGTAGAGGGAACGCAATAATCTGAAAACTTTTTAATTCAATGCAAGATACTTGAAACTTCTTTCGTATGTTAACAATATGAATTTCAAAATCATCTAATGAACAAATGGAAATCAACCATAATTCCTATTGATATTTTGCCATAATAACCTCGATTTCTGGTTACAACTGATTTTGTTCTTCCATTTCATACCTAAAATCAAATTAAATATTATTGAAAACTAAAATAAACCATGAATAGTTCAGGCCGTTTCAACAATCAAAAAAATTATGTTGTAAAGCTTGTCTATAGTTCTTTCCGCCTTCATGCGGGAACAATCCCTATATATATATATATATATATATATATATATATATATATATATATATATATATATATATGTATATATATATATGTATATATATGTATATATAAATATATATATATATATATATATATATATAGATATATATATATATATATATATATATATATATATATAGAAGAGTGCTTTTAGAGACTATACCACTATTTTTCAATACTCGCAGTACTGTGATGTGTGAGTCATTTTCATTTATATTTGTATCTTTGTTTAAACGACAAATAAACCTTCGATAGTTTTATTTTATCGTAGCAGTGAAAATATTTGGTTTGATATTTCCATTTCACAAATAGCAAGACTCAAAACTATTTGACTGATATGCTAAATAAATTCACAAGATATACGATAGAAGGACCCCAATGGTTAGTTTCTTTTGGAATGATGCTTTTCACGCCTCGGTACAAAAGTAATATTTCTCTATTATGATTTCTGATCTCTTTATATACGCGAAATCATATAATATGTTGGTCCTATAAATAAACCAGATATTGTGAACCCTTTCACATTGCTCGCAAGCAGAGCAAGAAATGGCGGAGCGAAATAAAATGTATTTATTCATAAAGGAAAATAAGCATGGAGCAATTTGCAATTGTAGACAGGTAGGTTTTTCATAAACACATTACGAGTAGAATACCTTGACTTATGCAGACACGCATCCACGCAGTCATATTCATTTTAAACTAACTAATAACAGTGTGTAAATTACACACACTAAGTGAGCGTGCCATAAATGCCCCGTGGTACGTTGCTAGTATTGCAATTATGTAATAAGCACATTGAGTAACTCAAATGTGCTCTACTTGGTATATACAAAAAGTGACTACAACATCAAAGAAAACAACAGCAAAATTGTAGTTAACCACTGAACTAGTTTCCGAATAAAATTAATTATTTTATTAACTAGAAATTATAGAAAAAAATTTACAAATTCTTACTAAAATATCCTTAAAGCCTACAGTATAATAAATAATAAATCATGAGTTAAAATAAAACACTCTTATAGTGTCAGAATAAGCACCAAAGTCAAAGGGAAATCCTCCCAGCGGACCTTTAAAATCCTTTCTTCAAAGTTTAATTTTAGTACTGTGGAAATTGGTCGTATATAGCGAAAGATATGCCCAATTTTTTTCTGCTAATTGTGCGATTTCTAATGAAATGTGTAAAATACTTGACAACAAATAAAAATCGGCATTTAATTGTGTCAAATGGGTGCACACATACACATGCACAATCCATCTTAATGCGGCCCATAGACGATACATCATGATCATACTCATATAGATTAGTATGTGTGAAAGAGAGATCGCGCTCTGATCATTGACTGATCGTCGAAACTCTAAATCATTTTGATTTTGAGGGGAAATTTTATTACGATGTTGATCATGATGTATGGATGATCGTCGTTTGTGGGCAATTTACATGCAACTTGGCTCATTTGAGTTTGACTGCCAACGTGTGAAGATGTGTGCGGATAAAAATAATAAAAATTGTTTTTGCTGGAGTCCCTTGAATGCTATTGTATTATTTCGTTTGTACCTTTCTTTCATTCAAAATCGATTTTTTATTTTTTTTACAATTTTTCCTTGCACAGTACAAGCGCTAGCGCACACAAAACTTCGTCATCCGACAGAGACATGAACACCTCACACAACGACGACTATGAAAAAATGATGATCTTCGATTTTTATCACTCGTCTGTGGCGAAGCTTCATTCAACACGTACACGAATGAGTATGATCATGATGTATCTTCTATGGGCCGCATAACACATTCACATGCCACGTGTTCAATGGAGCGCCATTCTAGAATATGCGTCCTGTGAGCTTCTCGTAGCTGTATTTTCTCGTTCGCGGTGCAAACATTCAAACCGATTTTTATGCTGCACAATTCGTGAACAGGTTTTAGTGAAAATTTGGAGCAGTAAAGAAGGAGTTTGTTATTTTTCTGACTTTAGGCACGGATGAAGAATATCCAATATTTGCGGACAAAGAATGTGCAAACTTTGCGTCCACAAAATTCTTAACAACAATCTTAAAAGTTTCAGCGGCACTATAGACTTTGCACTTGCCAGCTAAATTTAAAGGACATTCTTCTAACCATAGTTAAAGATTCAAGTATATATTAATTTTTGCATCCAAAATTGATTGATGCTTTTTCACAATTCATTGAAAATATTTAGAACTTCGTAAACTAAGGGACGAAGCACTTAATCATTAAGTGAATGGGGAATTTTGGGTCAAGGAATGGATAACATCACAAAGTTTCAACCAATAATTTTTCGTAAACGCAAAAGTATTTCGAACCCAAAATTTTCATTTGTAGTAGGTAGTCTACCAAGAAACCTTTCCACAAAATTAAATAAAATATAAGGTATAATTAAAAATTATGAAAAATATGAACTACGATACTGAGAATTGTTTGGAAGGTTATTATATAAAATTATGTTTGGAAATCAAAGTCAATCGTAAAGAAAATATAGTCCTCTTGAATGTAAGTCATTCAATCTAAGTCAAAAGTGCAAATTCGAAGAAGTAGCATACCGCTATATTCTAAAGGCTCAAATAGTACTTTTCGCAGGAAAATGCTTTGTTCCGGAGACTAATTTGTAAAACCACGAACCACAAATTAAATGCTGCAAATACCAAAATATAAATTGTTGGGATTTCTTACACAACTGGGATATTCTAAAGAAACTATTTATCTCAACAATATTGACAGTTAAAGTTTTAAAAGAAAATATTCAATTGAGAATTTCTATGCAAGAACCTTAAAGTATAGGAACATCCAAAAATTCGTCCAATATGATCATCAAATATGATACGCCCAATATTGACTGATTTTATAACTTAAGAACCCAACAATATTTTTAAAACAATTTTTGCATCAACACGAACAAATTTGCCACTCTCCCTACCAATCTACTCGATTACATTCTACAATAATTCCATTATAACACTAACTCAACCTAAGCGCTGAGTGTCCACACAGGAGAGTAAAATGCAAAGAACTTAAATGCACAGATACTTCTTAATTGAAGAATAGTGCGAACATTTTGAAAGATTTCTAAATATATAACTTAAAAAAGTGGTAAGCATAAATCAAACACATCCTCTAATATGTATATGAAATAAACACAAAAGGATCTGTGTAATATTGTTTTAAAAATGTTTAAACAAATTTTATTTTTTCAATTCAGTTTTTTATTGTATATTCTCAAGAGATTGAAAATTGTATTCAAATCTTAACATTTATAATTAAATATATATATATTATAATTCTGCACCAGTGTGCGAATTATTAGTTTACTTTATAAAATATAAAATAATGATGGAAGATCTCGTGTTTTCAGCCGTGATAAACTTCGAGTGTGTTGCAGGACCTGGGCTAGCGAGTTTGGATGATGCAGAAGCCTTGCATGGTATTTTTCAGTCAGAACGACTAGTTCTTCGAATGGGTGCAATGTCTAGATCGCGATGAATATTCACATTTCTCACGTACCATGGTACACTCACGATGATTCTTAGTATTCTGGACTGAGCTCGTTGAATTTTCTATATATTAGAAGAAATAGCAGTTGACCATAACTGAGCGGCATATGACCAAATCGGTTTGATTGCGGCTTTGTACAGAAAAACTTTGTATCCTATAGGAAGGCGAGAATTTTTGTGTAGTAAAAAATTAAATTTTATGGCTGCTGTCTTTATCTGCTTTTACTTGGCTTGTATATGTTTGCGCCAAGTCAGCCTTCTGTCGAGATGTGTTCCAAGATAGGTAGCTTCACTGGATATAGGAATGGTGACGTCGTTGAGTTTCAGGGCCGCGGGGCTACCTTGACGTAGTGTAAACGTGACATGTTTGCTTTTCGTTTCGTTTACTCTTATGCGCCAGTTACAGAGACAATTTTCAATATTTCGCAAATGTCGATTTAGGCTAGCTGATGTAGCGTCTGCTACTGAGTGAGAGCATAGTATCGCAGTGTCGTCAGCAAAAGTACAGATTTCTGTTTTTTCATCTGTCGGTATATCAGCCGTAAACAAAACATACAGGAGAGGCCCGTGAATACTACCTTGGGGTATACCAGATTCGATGCTGTAGATGTTCGATGAGGATTCGTTACACTTCATTAAAAAATGTCTCTCTCTAATGTACGATTCAAGGGTAGTGTGAAATTCCGCAGGAAGCATTTGTTTCAACTTGTACATAAGTCCGACGTGCCAAACCTTATCGAATACCTGAGCTACGTCTAAGAATATGGCAGAACAGAACTGCTTAGACTCAAAGGCATTTCGTATTTCTTTGGTGATTCGGTGCACTTTCTCAATTGTTCAATGTTGACTTGGGATCAAGTTGTCAACTTACGGCTGCATCTTGTTCAAAAATATCCTTCAAACATCATGGAAAGTATAGACAATAGGCTGATAGGTCTGTATGAAGAGGAATAGGTGGGTTCTTTACCCAGCTTGCAGGTCATTTTTATTACTGAAAATTTCCAAATATTTGGGAAGAACTGCATTGAACAAGGTTAGAATTTCCCTGATTGCGCATTTTGGTAATTGAGCTATCATCTCTGGCATTATCATGTCGTAGCCAGGAGCCTTGCCCGCTTTACAGTTCATTTTTGTAGCAAGAGCCAATTCTTTAAAACTGAACTTTATCTGATGGTGAGTTTTAAGAACTTCAATATTTGGAATTGCGAAGTTGTTTGAAGGTAGATTTGAGTTAAACACATCTTTGAGGTGGTTTGGAAACATATTTGCTTTTTCAGCATCGCTTCTAGCCCATTTCCCATTTTCAATTCTAAGGGGTGGATTGTGTTCTTGCGGATTTTTGGCGAATTTACACGTTTTCCAGAAAGAGTAGTTTGTGTCCTTTCCTGGAGTAAGTTTTGCCGTGAACTCTATTAAACTTATATCCCTATGATTTCTAAGGGTTTCTCTTAGACGTTGATCAGTTCCAGCTAGTTTTTGCTTCAACATGGGCGATCGGGCCCTCTGCCACGCTTTTCTGATATGTCTTTTGTCTCTTGCCAGCGCGTCGATATGAAGATGATTTTTTCTTGCAGCAGTTGCATGCACGCCTACCGAGACCAGTAGTACGCAAAGTCTATATTATCTACTGTTTTTAACAGTGGATCAGTCTTTAGATGGCTGCTAATGTATGGACGATATTTTAGACAACTGGTTTTACGGTTTGTTATCTTTATTGGCTGTGCATTACGCTTGGGATGTTTCTGCAAGTTAATTATAACAGGGGAATGATCTGACGATAAGTCGAAACATTCTTCCGCTGAGATGAAGTGTCGGTCAATGTTTCTAGTGACGCCAATATAAATTAGGTCCGAAATTTTGCTAGAATCAAAAGGCCAGTAGGTGGGTTTGACAGTAGATATAATGTCCAGTTTATTTTTTGTATTAATTATAGCAGAATACAGCTGCCAACCTTTTGGGTTTATAAGCCTAGAGCCCCAAAGCGTATGCTTGGCATGAAAGTATCCTGCTGCCAAAAATTTTGAGCCTAGAGTGTTGAAAAAATCAAGAAATTGACGTTCAGTCATGTTGTACCATGGAGGGCAATACACTGCGCTTATTATAATTTCATCACCCCAGCACTGCAGTCAGATCGATGTTGCTTGTATAAACTCTTTTGAATATTCTTCGATTGCATGGTGTTTAAGATGATTTTTAACTAGAATTCCTCTTCCACCACGTGCTTTACCGTATAGTCGATTTGTGTTGTAAAATTTATAGCCTGGTAGTTTAAATAGTTGTTTGAGGTTAATTAGGTTTCATATACCAGTAGTATGTCAATTTCATTTGTTTGCAGGAAATTTAGAACTTCGTTTTGCGTTTGGCCGTTGGCATTCCAATGACATATTTTTAAAACGTTCATTTTTTGGATAAAAGTAATTGCATCAACTGATTTTGCGATTTACAAATTCTTGAAACATATTTTGCATGGTGAACACCATTGAGTCATGCTGCACGTCAAATTGGTAATAAGAGTTTCAAACAACGGAGAGAAAGATGTCTCTTTGGGTTGTTCGTTTGGAATACCTCTAGCAATTTCGGAATATTATGGCTTTCCAGTCAATGTTCTGTTTGGAACGATATTAGCTGGAGCGCGTTGGACTGGGTTTTCTTCTACACGTTGTTCTGGCCGTTGCAGTTGGGATGATTTACTCCTCATTTCTTTAAAGGCGGGGCACCCCCAATAGTTGGCCGTGTGATTACAAGAGCAATTGCTACACTTTTTTGCTGCAGTGTCACTTTTGTCACGGGAGCATTGAGTTGTTGAGTGCAGATCCCCACAAACTACACAAACTGGTGTTAAAGTGCAATAAGACTTGGTGTGACGGGGTTCCTCAACTACAATTCTTCGGTGTAGAAGATACCTAAGATTGTATATTGGATGCACTTAATTTTGAACAACGGTTGGGGGATATTGTTCCTGTTTTTTATATTAAAAACAGATTTGGTGGGAAAGACTGAACTTTTCATTGCCTCTTTGACGTCTTTGCAGTAACATTGCTATCTATACCCTTGATTACTACGCATAAGCCTCTACTACATTTCAGTTGGTAAGTATAGAATTTTTAATTCCTACCTTCAAAATGAGCAATAATTTTGGGGAAGCTGTTTTCAGTGGCTGTTTGGATCTTCGTCTCTTTTATGGTACCTTTAAGTATTGAGACGATGTAAAAATCCTAGGCGCGCTAATCCAGCAACTATCGTTTTTGCGCATTGTTCTCGCAAATATATAGGTGGTGGTTTACTTGGCTATGGTAGTGCCAGAACCGCTATTTGTCGCAAAAAGAGCAAATCTATTTTCATTTTCTTTTTCTGTTTTTACAATTTTCTTTTTCTGTTTTTACAATTTTTTAGCAAATGATTCAATAAAATGCAATTCACACATTTTTCCAAGTATTAAATTTACCTTAAATTTACTTAATTTCGAGTATTTGTGTGATATTTTGCCAAACATCACATTTGCATGGTTGTTTAGACCCACTTTTGAAATTATAGAATTACTTTTGACTTTTGGGACAACAATGTAATATAGTTTAAAATTTCATAAATACGGAAAGCAACGGCAGCTGGCATTAAAGTGGAAAACACCATTCGTATCTTGGAATGCGATATGAGTCTCAAAGTGTGGCTGCTGAGACGGAAGGGGAAATATTATGAAAGATGACATTTGTAGGCGAGGAGTGTTTTAAGAAAACTCTACCCATTGGTGTAAGAGCTCCGCAGTTACGTCAATTTATAAGCAGTAATAGTCACGTTGTTGACCAAAACTGTGCATCATGATAACTCAGTAGACCCCTACTTCATTTTAATTAACCATATTCATGATGAGGTAATTTCTGCTAATTCAACCAGACTTGTTTTCCCTTCACTGCAAAGGCTTCATTCTACATCTTTTAATTGAAGTCATAAAACCGTATTCCGTTCAGATCAATGGGATATTCGTCAAGCACTTCCTGATTTAGATGCACTCTACTATAAGCACCAAGTAGATGTTTTGTTAATACAAGCTCCTTACATATTTACATATTTCCTTATAAAAGGAATATATAGTTTCTGTAATTCAGAGTAGTGCCAATAAAACATCAAAATTATTTATTGATAAATATCGGACGTTACAGGACTCCTCCCCAAGGGCATACAATAACCAATAAACCTCAAATACATTTAATTGAATTTTAATAACGAGCAATTAAACTGATATAAGATGGAATTAATATTGGAAATATTGAATCATTGATGCAATTTACACAAGGCCGTCAAATATAATTTAATAAATGCGAAACATAATTAAATATTCATATTCAACGACACAATGTGTGGAAATTTTAATTTAACACAAAGCTACGTCATGCGAATATAGACGTGTCGCATCGAAACGCAGTGGTGAAGTGGCTTGGGAAATGATTCTAATGCGAAAAGTATACCATGCTTATAAGAAATACATGAGTAGATAATTTTAATGTGGATGAATATAGGCGCAAATTTTAAAGCTACCGTCTGGCAATGCCGGCATGTGCAACGTAAAGGCATTATAATGACACTGTTGCAGCTTCAAAATTTACAAATAAAACACTGCAATCCTCCCTAAATTGTGAACAGAGAGAACAATTAAACAGAAAAAAATAGACAACTTTTCGAATTACCAGTAACAGGGAGAAGTCACATTAATGTCAAACTAGTATCATCAAATAATGTTAAAGCACTCATTAAAAGTTCAGTAACATAATTAACAAACGAATAAACAAACATTTCTATGTCACACAATGTTAGTTACTCATCTTCGCTGATGTCCTTTCGATCCACCATAAGCACAAAGCAATTAGAGCATCCCCTTTAATGGGTGCCAGCGTTCCAATTCTGTGTAGAAGGTAAAAAAACTTTCCGTACATGAGCACGTTTCGGCGACTTTGCAATGATGTCGCCGTGCATTGTAGGAGGGAATACTACACGGCTTGCCATAAAAAAATCAATGAATGGTGGACTGTAGATTTGATGAAGGTAAGAGTACATAAAATCTCCAACTAATTGGGAACTATTATTAAAACTTTATTTTTCATACTCAATTATTTACATTTTGCACTACTAAAAATGATTGAATAAACGCACAATCATTTATTTCAGAAAATGCTGGAAAGCTAGTCATTCAACAATAGTCATTAAGCCATTTACTGCTACCATGTGACTAGATTGAAAAATTCGTTATTGAGGACACATCTGAGTTCGTCACTTGAACAATTATTTTTCAGCAATATACAAATACAAATAGTTTTATTTCGAATTTAGTATTTTGACAATATTGGATAATTTAAAAGCAGTTCCTTAGCTATTGCGTGGACGTTGTTAACCCATTTGTATGCACCGCAGTCCATATATATAATTATTTATTTTGCATTTTAGCATGTACCGAAATTAATATTATTATATCTCACACCATAATGAATTTTGTCTGCAAGGATTTGGTGGAACAAGTATTAGCTATTGAGGCTTTCTACCCGTAGATTAGAAGGTTTAAATACCTATATTAAATCGTAATTAACATTTCAAGGGACCTCTCGACAAGTTTCTTTCAGCAAGACATAAAATTTGTCTGAATATTTTCGTGGTCCCTTTTCAACGCCAAATGGATTTCAAATTTATTTCTTTTTAAAACTTACAAATTGGAAATATTTCGGATGTGGAAATATTTAATTGAATTTTGTATTTTAGGAAAACGGAGTGGAAGACACACTTTAAATTACGATTGATTAGTTTCATTACAAAACTCACAAATTTCGTATTTTCATTTCCTTCCGATTTATTTCTTTGTTATTTACAGAATTCATGTTCCTTCAACAGGTTTATTTTTAAATTTTGCGTTTTATATGAAACGTTTTTCTTTTAATATTTTATCATGAAATTTCATGATTGGCACAATCTGTGAAATTATTTGTTCCATAAACTCTTCGTTACTCGACACCCAATTGCGAAGTTCACATTTCATTGCCGCTTTCGCAAAAATGTTTTCTCTTTCTCCGATTTGATTTTAAGCTTATTTAAAGTAAACTGCATGAAATCACAGACAAATCTAATTTTATTTTCTTAAATGTAATTTCAAGAGCTCTGCAGTATTTTTTTTACAACTGGATACAACACAATTTATTATTCTGACTTATACAAAAGAGTAGAATAATCAACAGTTCCAGGGATTATTTAAGTGCATAATAGGTATGTAAACTATCATTTAGACATGACTGTGCACTTTCATCAAACACAGAAGTAAAGAATTATTTGCAGTATAATATGGCATACATAAAGAATGAGAAATACCTCTTAAAATCCACTTCCGGGTCGAAAAATCGACAATTGGCCAGAAACGATATCAAAATATCAAAGTTATTGAAAAAGAGATTTTTGTACGAAATTTGTTCAATGCAAATGCACTTTATTTATTATTGTAATTATTCTTTATTTCGAATTCAGTTTGTATTGGTACAACTACTTCTGTGGGGGGTATAATCCAAAGCATTTGGAATTCAATTAAATGTTGCAACATTGGAAAATGTTGATGGTGAGCTCATGGCATTGGTTGCAGCGACGACATATCATTTCGCTTTTAAATATTATTTATTCCTAGTGTCAGTTATAACGGTGAAAGTAGGATCGAATATCAATTTAGTATAATATTTTCTTTCTTACTAAATTATCGTTGCTTAACTTTAGCTGTGAAGCTTGGTAACATCTTCAATGATCATTAATTTGAATTTAGTTCTTTGAAAAAGCACTGCATTTTGCAATCTGCAATCTTGTTATGAAATATCTTATAATAAAGAAAGAATAAACTCATTTACTGTAGTCTACCAAGGGAAGTAATCAATGACATAATTCTTCCTTCGTCCAGAGAAAATATAAGAGGCAAATTTGGCGAACCGTATACGAGTACTCCAAAATAATTACAAGTATTTGTGGGCAAATACGAAAATTACTTCATCACTCAATATGCGACATTGACGGCCAAAAGCATGGTAATACTATATGTGGAATACAACACTTCTCTCTCTACTCATTGTCAGATAATTCAATAAAGTAGTGGTAATATACAAAGGGGAAGAAACGGAGTCTGCATTCATAAAAAGTCAGACTGCGGTGTTCGTGTAATTAACAGAACTGTATTAAAAGCAGATTCATGGTCCAAGCTGTTTTGGAAATAGAACAAGCAATGGTGCTGGCTTTAAAATACTCGGTTATTTATATGGAATGTAGTCATTGCCTCAGTAAGAATTATTTACTCTCAGCGGATTTAATGAAATCAGAAACTACGTTCCCACTTAAATGAATGAACCTGCACTCAGGAAATATTGCAAAAAACAATATTGCAATTAGTTGACCAATGTGCCAATATTTTTGAACACCACAATTGTGTGTAAATTTCACAGGGAACTTCATAACTGCTTCCTTATTATTGCCTTCTTTCCCACCCAAATACTAAATATATTGAGAATAATCGATAATTAAATGATGCCATTAATTTATATAAAACGATTCACTTCCGGCAATGAAGGTCGATTCGAATTAGAATACAATATAAATGCCATTTTAGTAAGTGGTACTAAGTCTTGCGAGGTGTTCACAAAGGAAGCAGCGAAATTGTGGAAATTGCTTTTCTTTAAGGGCAAATAATAAGGCAACAACATTTGAAGTAGTTGAAGGATAATATTATCTAATAGTGAGAAGAAAAACAGCTCAGTTATTTTTGACATATGTTAAGTAAATTTGAAATCTATTGAAAACAGACATATATAAAATTATTACAATTAATTTTTAACAAATCACACAATCTTCATTTAAATCAGAAAATGTATTAGTATTTATATAAAGTAGCTATGGTCTAGTGGTGAGCATGCTAGACTCACACCCCGAGGGTCGCAGGTTCAAATCCTGCCACGGGCTTGGTCTCCAAAATGCTTCTTTCTACAAAAACCCTTTTCTCTTCGAGTCGAACGCCTCTGTAGCTAGTACTCATTCCCCCAACACCTTGCACTCATAATTAATTATGGTGTATGATATAATAATAATAATAATAATAATAATAATAATATATAAAGTAGTTATCTATATTTTGAATGATTCCTGTATTTATACTCATATATTCGGCTCTTGGATACAAAAAACAAGCATTTCACTGGCATTTTTGTTATCAAGCCATTGAAATATTAGCAAAGTATACAACGATGAAAAAGAGTTCAGCCAGTAGATTAAATCACTAGATGGAATATACTAATAAAGAACCTTTCGTTTTTATTTATGTTTATATTATAATAATAGTAGTTTATATTAACAGCAATTCATTTAATAAGTAGTTAACCATTTTTATATCATTTTTACCACTGTGTGTACTTTAATAAAAAATTGAAATAAATCCTGAAATAAAGAGCTTTCAAATACTATGGTGCTATATTATATTATACAGAATATATTCTCTGCACAATTGTTTAAGAAATAATAGCAGTAAATTAAGGGTCAAGTTATTTGTTTTTATTATTATTATTAAATATTAGCTTAAAATTAAAATTTAAAGCTAATTTTGAATATAGCTATGGCATCATGGGCCTTAAGCATAACTTAAAAGTTTACGGTTTTTTGTTTATATTTGGTTGTACAGGTTGGTAATTTTTAGAAATTTAGTGATTTTAGTTACATTGTCTAGATTTGGTATAGATATTAATGTTAGAGGATTAGTATTTTGGAATATTAATGTTCTTGAGTTATTAAATTTGGGGCAGTTTGAAAGGAGGTGAGGAATTGTTATTGAAATTGAAAGGTTGCAAAATGGACAGGACTGGGAGTTATTATTGTTCATTAAGTGTTGATGGGTTATTTTTGTATGTCCGAGTCTTAAGCGTTCAAATTTGATTATGTCGTTCCTGGATAGGTTTTTGTTGTTTAAGTAGTGTATATCACTTCCAGTTATTTTTTGTGGGTTTATTTGCTTGTACCAATATGAGGTTAAGTCCCATAGATGCATATGTTTGTTTTTAAATTTGTGTTTTATGTAATATCTTATGTCTTTTTCATTGTAATTGTTTGTTAAAATGAGTGGAGCTTTATTAGCTTTTGGCTGTCTGGTCAGCGTATTCGTTGCCTACGATTGACACATGCCCTGGAATCCAAACTAATTTTATTTTGGGAAAGTTGTCCAAAAGGGCATTTCGGATAAGGCGCGGGTAGTATTCATAATTGCTTATGTTGGAAATGGCTTCTAGTGATGAAAGTGAGTCTGTGCAAATGGCAGAAAAACAATTTTGTTTTATAGCATATTGTATCGCTTCGTGAATAGCAATAATTTCGGCACTAAATATTGAACTGTAAGGTGGTAGGTTTGATATCTTAATGGTTTGATTTATAGAAGTAACACCGAAACTGATTTGCGTGTCTGTCTTCGAGCCGTCAGTATAAATAAAGGAGTAATTGGAGAGGTTTTCTTTAATGTCTTGAAATAAGGTACGAAATATTACTGGATTTGTGTTCGATTTGGTAAATTTTCGCAATGAGTCATCGATTATAGTTGAATTGAAAGTCCATGGTGGATTAGGGTTATCAATAAGATAAAGAGGGGATGTTGGTATGTCGAGTTCCTTTGCTTTTATTATAATTCTGTTGATTGCTGTTGTATCTTTTTGCGAATTGTTTGTGGTTTGGTTTGTAGTGACAATATCGTGAAGTGGGCTATTGTTGCATCTAAATAGTGTTTTAAAAAGTTTCGTTGTTTCTAAATCTCTTTGGTTTTCAATGGTTAGGAGGTTAGCTTCAAATAATAAATTGTGTATTGGTGTTGATCGGAAAGCGCCCAGAGCTGTCCTTACTGCTGAGTTAAATGTTGCTTTAATCTTGTTAAGTGTTGTTTTTGGGGAATATCCATAAAGGTAAATTCCATAACTTATTTTAGAGATAATAAGAGATTTAATTGCGTTTATTATGCAGTATGTATTGCAGTTAAGTTTATTGCTGGAAATACATTTTATTATATTTAATTTTTTTGCAAGCGATGTGTTCAGGTATTCTATATGTGAGTTCCATCTATAACGTTTATTAATAATTATCCCTAGAATTCGTAGGTCGTCAACTTCTTCGAATTGGAAGTTATTGGTATGTATTAGGCAGGAGCAGTTATGTTTCCGGCATATATGCAAATGTTTGCATTTCGTTGTGGAAAGAATCGCTCCTGAGTAGTCGCACCAAGTGGCAATATCTTGAAAAAGGCTGTTTAGATTAATATTTGGGTTTTTTTCTATTTAAATTTATTATTATGTGAAGGTCGTCTGCGTATGCGCAGAAATTTATTTCTTTGTGCATTGAAATTATTGTACAGAGTTTATTGTAAGCTATTAGAAAAAGGATGACGGAAATTGGAGATCCTTGAGGTATTCCGTTGTCTAATGGTCTAGTATCTGAGAGGGTCTTTCCAACTCTGACGATTATCTTTCTCTTGGTCATAAAATTTAAAATGTACTTTATTATATTTGTTCCCAATTGCCAGTCATGTAGTTGATCTATGATGGAGTGGATTCCTATCTTATCAAACGCTTTTTCAAAATCTAGTGAGATTATGGAAGTATGTTTTTTATCGGATAAGGAATTAGTAATGTGGTAGTCTACGTAAAGTAGGGTGTCAGATACCGATTTTCCTCTACTAAATCTCATTTGATTGCTATCTATTAGTTTGTCTGAAACAAACCACCATAGCCTGTTGGCGATTATTTTGTCTAGCAGTTTGGATAAACAGGGGTTTAATGAAATAGGTCTGTATGACTTTAACATAGTTTTATTTGAAGTGGGTTTTAAACTTTTTTGTTTTTAACTTGTCTAAGTTTTTAATAGGCCAATGAAATCTGCCTCTTCAAGAACAATCATCTTCACTGTGGAACGAATTACATTTTCATTATATAATAATATTAATATAATATTTCATAATATAAAATTATAAAATAAAATACACATATTTTGAAACGACAATGATTAAAAATTGTAAATATACAAAAAACTATTTCACAAAACGTCAGAGAGTGCTGGCAATGCTAGCATTTGCTGGCTCTCTCCTATATGGCTGCCTCTATATGCCACCATTCCTTCTATTATGGAACAGAGTCTCCAAAGTAAAAAGCTTTTTCGTGTGAGAGAACTTACAGAGTAGTTTGATTCTACTCGCAAATATGAGATTGCACTGAAACTACTCGCAGCAACAGGCTGAGACTCACAAAAGAATATCCTTGCATTTAGTTTACCGCAGAACAAGACACGGGAAGGACACACATTTGTGTCAACATTTTTCAGGAGCGCATATTTCGTATTAATGACTAAAAAAATCAGTAAATTGGATTTGCTAAAAACAAAATAAATAAAATTTTTAGAAACAAAATTCATATATTAAAAAATTCATTTAAGATAAATCTAGAGCTGAATTTTTAAATGTAACGTGTTTCACTTATAATTCTCAATCTGTCGAAGACTGCTATTGAAAGTTGGCCATGTTATTCAAATATTCATAGGATCTGCGTAATCTGCCATCTTCTGAGATTGTGGTCTGATTGTGTTCTGAAATGAAATCAAGTTTGTATCAATTTTGGTAAAGATGTGGGATATATCAGAAACTTAATTGTTCAATATAAGATTTTATAATATATATGATTAAGAACCAGGGATTGATTTCGAACAGCATATATTAAAATTAATTCAAGCGAATTTGAAATAAGCTGTGAAATACAACTTAGGCAATATTTGTGTAACATAAAATGTGGTCAGAACTTAATCTACAAACACTGTATTAAATATCTTTAAACTCTGCATTACAAGGGTCCACATATTGATCGCAGGAACTATTCCAATTGGCCCCTAACCCATCACACCCACATCCGACATATTTGAATTCCTGAAGACCACTAGACCTAACCAGTTCATGGTGTGAGTTAGCACAGTTAAAGACTGAAGGGTAGTGTTACAATTTTGAAGAAGATATTTTCGCATTGAAAATTTGTTCATATTTAAAAAAAAGAACTGCTCAACCGCACAAACTTTGTATACCCTTTTTACATTTTAAGGGTATAATAAGGATCATGAGAGATTTGTAGAAAACCAGCAAAATATATTTTTTGAGAGATACGGAATAAAAATAACAAATAATAATCGAAAAAATTTTGTTAAAGTTTAGAATGAAATAAATATAATTATTGTTTGTGAACATTTAGAAAAGATTGTAGGAAATTTAGAATTATTATTCTTTGTATTATTATTATTACATATATTATACTAATTGTTATTGTAAATATATAATAATATTATCTAAAATTAATTTTGTGTTGAAAAAATGTGGCAATGACTTATTACAAGCTTTTCCTTTCACAATTAAGGAAAAGGGGAAGTCGAAAGTATCACGGTCGCAATTACATAAAAGTTGGATTTGAGGTAAATTATAATATGACAATTGGTTAATTGTATAAAATAATATCACACTAAATTTTGAACTTAAAAGTCCTTTCTAATTTTTCAATTGTTTTAGGTGTAACGTTGGAACCTCAAAAGAAAGCAGCAAATTTGAAGCAAACAAATTTTCCAGAGAGAACTAGAAAGGGTTGATTTCTTGATGGATGTTACGAAAATAGTTTAAACTAGTGGTCCATTATAATAAACTAATATAATTTAATAATTTATTATAAGAGTATATTTTAACGATAAATGTTTACATATAAAGTGCATATCCTTGAGATCCGTTACAAAATGTGTTTTTAGTTGTTTATAATTATGAACCCCAGTAAAATAAGTTAGCAAACTTCACCAAGACTCGATTGCTTCACTATTCTTTTATTTTTATTTTATTTTAGTTTAATTAGCTATATTATTTTATGTACTTTCTTTAATTTAATTAATCTTAAAAATTGTATCCAACAATTTCTGTTTTTCAACAGTAAGTAAAATTCTTTGAACAATATATTCGGGCCATTGTCAGAGCAAATATTATTTAGTCAAACAAATTTATTATTTATTGCTACATACATATAAATATATATAAAAAACAAAATACCAAAACATAATTTTAAAACCTATGTTCTGTGGGTGCGATACGCTTTAGAAACTTTCCATTCCCGATACTTGCCGCATATGAGAATTTTCAGGGATCTTTAGACGCTCCTGTATTTTCTGTTACATTTTTGTATGGTCCTTCCGGTGTATTGTATCCACCGTGTCAATATTCAAGTCATTGTGAATGCTTTCATTCGTCACGTACCAGTCACCCATCATTATTGAACGGAGAATTTTTGATTGTGCTCTTTGGAACAGTTGTATGTTGGTTTTGCTTGAAGTCCCCCAGATTTCCATAACATATGTATATCCATATTATTATGATTATTGTCTTATATATTTGGAACTTCTTCCTAGTAGCCAACTTAATTGTCAGAATATGTTACTTATATCTTATTGTTTACTTTTTATGTATTGTCTTCACGTCAGTTAGGAATATAAGTGGTCCTAGTACACTACTTTGGGTCACTCCCGCCGTCATTTGTAATATATCTGAACATTCATCGCAGTATTTTATGTAAAACTGACTGTTGCTTCTACAAATTTTTAATACGTAATAATAAAGTTGATAAATTGGATATTTTGAGGAGCATTTCGTTTCTGAAATGCGAAATTTCCAGCAATATTTTCATTTCCTTTCAATCACTTTCAAAAAATGTTTTATGAATTTAAAGAAAATGTTTTCGCCGCCTCTTCGATTCTTTAAAAGCATACCAAGGAATTAATTTAGTTTTCCAAATCTAAGGATAGGCAACTTCTGGAACTTTGAATACTGCGGATATATTTCATTGGCAACAAATTCGCAGATCACACTCTAAGCTACATATACCGATTGGATCAAAGTTTGAAGAATAATTGACTTGGTGTAATAACTAAAAAAGTTTGTTGATTGCACTAATTTGAAATCACTAAACTTTTTATTGTGAGCACGAAAAATTTAATGAAGTTTTACTACATATCCATAGGTAGGTTTGAAAGAAGTCCGCTTAAATGCCCCTAGGGTGAGAATACTGCATGGAAAATCAAAAAAATTAAAATAACCATGGAATTATATTTTTTCTAGTTGTTTGTAAATTTTGATGGTTTCACTTCGAGGGTGAATTATTATCACATATTGGAATGTGATTTTATTCTAAAAACTACTCTAAGAAAAGTAAAAAACTTTATAATAAAAGTTAACAACTTATTAAATTGTTATTAAACATGTTTCACATATTCCCCCGTTGTTGGCATATTTCATATCCTTTTTAACAAGACTCTGAAATACATTCATCATTTGTATATAAGTTTCAAGAATGCCATGAACCATCATTATGTATCCTTAACTTTAGCCTTAACTCCACGCTACTACCAACTTGAATCACAAAGAGAGCCTTCCGTGTCAATGACTGCAGTTTTGCATACAGACACATACTTATATACTTCGCCGCACGCTCTACGAATGCAGTTGAACGACTTCGATTTGTGTGCTATAATTGAATCAACAATTCAGTGGCAATCAATGTTCAACGAACGTAGTGTTCGTATATTTTCCAATTTATTTTGCTAGTGGAAGCAGAGAAAAAACTTCGCAATTGGCGGAAATTGTTTGGAGTCTAGAAGATCAGGCAATTCTAAATGAAAATTTCTCAACGAAAACATAACAAGTCTTTATGTGCAAATTATGTAATACATGATATTCGTATAAAAAATGAGTGCGTAGATAGGACATGAAAGGAAGAAGAAGAAAGTGACAATTATTATGACAAAGTGCATTCTTCAGTTGATAAAATTCCAAATTTCATGTCATTTAGTTTAGTACAGAGCCCTCATATATGAAAGTAACCCGGCAATGTAAAACCCTGTCTACAATGAGGTAAGTGGCATGTCCCAATTATTTTAGTTTGTGGAAATATAGCCATGTAGATTCTATTTTAGACATGAAACGCATAAACGGAAGACAAAACGGTAACAGTGAATGACGTCAGAGGATGTGCACTCGACTGTTTGTTAAATTGACATACGATGAAAACCCACTGCAACGGTGCTCAAATCAAATCAATAGAAAAAGTTGTACTTTAACAACAACAGATTAACTGTGCTCATAATCCCACAAATATAAACACACCCACACACACAACAAACATACATTCTCTCATATATATAAATTAATCTCTGCTGGCTTTTTCGTATGAAGGCCTATAATATTGTATTCCCTAATGGCATCACATACCACAGCAATCAATGTGCTCAATAACTGTTTTTTTCCAGATACCAAAAATAGTGAATTGTCAGCCGCGTATTTCTTGCCAAAACTCGGTTTTAACATTTCATTTTAATAATTCCTCCACACAAAAAACAAACATATTCAAATATTGCTGGTAATTTTCACAAAATTTATATAATCATTACTGACTCGACACTAATAACTACTTTTTTATGGCAAATGGAAATGCAGCCATAATATGTTCGTTTTATAAGACTGAATAATAAAGCAGCACTTTAGCTTAATCTGTGGAGCTCTTTATATATCGTTTGTATTGTATCCCAACATTCAAGTCAGTGCGCGAGTGTTCAAATAAATATTTATACTAGAATACTTGTCTACCTGTGGGCATCCATTACAGAACATATCTTATACCAGCACCAATTTCAAAACGTACCCTTTATAATTAACCTCAAGTAAATCTTAAACACATTTCAGAAGCGAATGTGATTTCTTGTTAGTTTGTTACCTCAACCCAATGGTAATTTAAATATCAAATAAAATAATTTAACATTTGTTCTTAAAGTGCAACAAATATGAATATCCTGCTTAAGGATATTGATATATAACTTTAAATAATCATTACAAATTCAAGATCATTTACTATGCCAAAAGGAGCACCAACTTTTCTACCAATTGAGTCGCGTTGTTTGCATAAATTCTCCACCATTGCGCTTTTATGTGAATGCAAACTTATTGCAATGATAATAAAATTGTTATGGTGCTGAATAGCAAAATAATGCAAACAAACCGTTGCGGCAGCAAAACCTTTCTTTTGCATGGGAAGTGAGTGCACTTCAGTAGCACGTATATTTCAAATACTTTTCTGAAAATAAATGAAGGAAAGGACAATGCACTCGTTACAAAATATGCAAAAGTGCAATCATGGCCAGATTTGAGAACATAATTTTTAATTTGTCTCTGAGTCATCATGAAATATGATGAAATGTGCTCTTAAAGACTTCGGATTAGACAAACACGTTTCCATTCAGGTTTGGGTACATTACATTTAATGGAAAATTGGTTTGCGATGCGACAAAACATACCTAATAATAAAGAGTGCTTATTGAAACTACCTAAGTGAGCGTGTGTTTTCTCTGCTCAACCCCATTTCTTGCAGTGGACTTGATAATGTCCACATATTGCTTCTCATAAAATTTCGTCCATACATCTCTAACAACTGTTCCGTTATGAATATTTGTTCAAAGTGGACGTGGGTATTAGCACATACTGCTCACATTTTACATAGTGTTTAGGAGCCACATCGACATTACTACCAAATTGCTTCACTATTCCATTAATCGGACTGAATATAATTATTTGAGAAATATGAGAACATTTTTATATATGACAGGTAGATGTGCTCTTTGCCGAAATGGTCTTATATATCCATCTGGTACTGTAACTTAGTCCTGACTATAATTTTGCGAAGTTTCATTACGATGTCTAAAGAAAAGTTTCCACAGACGGGACAAACAAAATAAAAATTGCTCAGAAGTGATTATAAACATATATATAGTTATATATATATATATATATTTATATACCTGGCATGCCTCCTACTAGTAGTTGAAAACCCGCTCAACCGCACAAACTGAATATGCCCCATTTTACTTTTTTATGTTAAAGGGAATAAAAAGAAAAAAGATTTATACCAACAAACTAAAATAGAGTTTCTGTCATACCGCAATGTGATTGAAATTCATGAAAGTGTGATTTTGTGGTTTCGATTCGCTCGCAGGAAAATTCCATATGTTCACATATGAAAATTACTGGAAACAACAAATTAAGTTTACACGACAAAAATGACCCTGTTTAAATATAATATTTACAAGTATAAAGTAAAATTCATTCTGATAAACTGAATTAAATTGAACATGAATAGAGTGTCCTCGTAATTCGTACGGAATGAACTGTTTTTTTTTAGGGCCGATCGAAAGATGTCTCAGAAAAAATTATTCAATCTTCTTCTGTTGTAGTATTTATCTATGAAGACTCTTTATGGACTTTATAAAATAAGCCATTGGATTTCTCTCAGATTTTACTGGGTTATCAGTAGTTATGATGATAGGAAAATTTCAAATTTGGAAGTATATCTAAGAATTGTGAATTAGTGATTAAGATTCTTTATAAATATGTATGAATCCATATCCGTAACATTTTTTTTATTAAGCCACTTAAGTTTATCCCACAATTGTACTATCTACATTTACGTATGTTTAATGATGAATTCTTTTGTATTTTGACTGTCCGAAATTGTTACTAATTTAATTAAAGTAAATTTACCTCTCAGCCTGAAGTAAATTAGCTTTCGGCTGAAGAGCAGAGTACAAGCCATTAAAAATTTTACTCCAAAAGTTACATAATTTAAATTTATCCAAAACTATTCTGTTGAGAATTCTGCCCCGCTTTTTCCCTACTCTACGATATTCCTCTTATACTGAAAAACGTCCCAGTTGCAGCTGGTGTCGTGTGCCACGGTGATACTAATGAACGTGTTGCACAAGGACACTTCCACAACAACAACATTAGCATTAGTTATAAAATTGTATACTATTTGTTTAATTTTCATTATGTCACAGACATAGTCCCATTATGAGTGTATTTATGTGTGTTTTTATAAACCGAAGTGAGGGACTCTAAGCCACTAAAACCAAATACTCTAAAATCTATAGAGAGTATTTGCTAAAACCAGCTATGCTTCAGTCCCATGAGTCGCCATGGTACCACAAATGAAGCTATTCCTTCACGGGGCGGGCAAGAATTTCCTCATTCTTGTTTCTTGGTTACTGACTTCGGGTGTTTTACTGCTCAAGTCTTATTCGCTGCATGATACTAACCAATACGTATTCTGTTGCACCCCAGGCACCTTTTTAATCACACATATACCGGAAGACACCACCTGGGATTATTATTTATTTCATATAACTCCCAAGCACGTATCTTGCGTCTGTAAATCATTCGCATTCGCGTCAACAAGTGTTCATCATTTTTAGATCTGCCAGCACAGTACAGACAGTGTTGTGCTGGCAGATCCTGTATTTGTGCAGATAATATCGAGAGCATCCGTTTCCTGATAATAATGATATAGATTAGCTAACTTCACCGTGAATTCTAGCAATCAATGCTTGGATATTTGGGATCATCTCAGGAGTACAAAGCCCTTTTGTAGATATATCTCACTTTTGCCGCCACCAATTTTGTGGTGGCGCGCAAATTTTTCTAGGAAAAAAATGGAAATAATTTCTGGTTTTGAAATTGTAGTTGGCACAATTCCAGGACAGCTTGTTAAGAGGTTATGCTTAAAATTCGCAATAGTTGATGCTGTAAGCTTTTTAACGAGTATCACAGACATTTCATTGCACATCGTGCGAACGGCGGAGTAGCTTTAAGTATATACTTCTATATTTTCATTATTAGGCTAAGTACTTTTAGCAGTTAGTTTTAAATTGGAATTAAAACGAACAAGTTTATAACGTTAATTTACCATTGGTTTCATTTCGGTACGTTAGACTACCGGATACCTCATTGGCAGTGGCCATGGTATGCGCCAGCGGTATTCTTTTTTGAGAGTCCTGAAAAGGACTTGATTAACTTCAATTATGTGTACATAGGTTTGGGGGAATTAGTACAATCAAAGAGAGCTTTCGGCCCAAAAAAAAAAATTTATATATATACTCGTATATATATATTCAGAGAGAAGCATTTTCAGACCATGCCCAGGGCAGGACTGGAACCAGCGCCCCAAGAGTATGAGTTTAGCATCCTTACCACTACACCACAGAAGCTGGCTCTATTCTACATAACTGCAGCTAATCGGACAAATTTGGATTTATGAGTAGAGTAGGAACTTACAATTTTAAGAACGAATTGCTAATTAAATTAATGGTAATTGCAATTATGAAATTATGAATATTTTTAAGTATCTTAGTGAAGGATGGAGATGACATCATAAAATTCAGTTCGATAAATCAGGCTGCAAATGACACTTATGCTGAGTTTACACAAATTGTCATTAGGAGACGGAATTTTAAAAACGAAATTTAAACATCACTGAAAATTGTTAACCTCCCATCAGAACACCCTCCTAGATTATCACTAAGTCATAACAAATTTTGTCATCACTTAAGTATCATAAATGGCCTCGCAGGCTATCACGCCAGATCGCTAAAGACTTCGAATATTGTGTGCATGACTGTGGCTATAAAACAACTGGAACACTTCATTATTACAAAACTATTTTGAACATATTTGCAACAAAATCACTCTTTTCCCTCCAAAAAATTGAAAGGGCCACAATCAAAAACTTTGAAGAGTCAGATCACACTGCAGTTCCTATTTCTTTCCCCACTTTACTATTATAACACAAATAATAGAAGAGTTCTGCCTGTGTCTATTTATGTTTCCTGCTGAAATCAACCCCTTTGCTGGCAGTGAATCCAACTCCATTCTGCAATACAAAAGTGAAGTTTTTGACACTTGTACGTATTGTGATTGAATGAAAATGACAATTGCGGTATTGCATGCTTGGCTTCCGGATCCTGCAGTGACACATCATTCAGCGGTGTAGGTAGCTGATAGCGACCAACTACTCTTATATCTCGTGACTTTCCGTGAGGATTTCGCAGTTTGTAATAAATATTTCAAAATGAATAGAGCACAAATTGTAAGTGACATCTTTCCGGCAGCAATCCTTCTGCAGTGGATTGGAGATTGACTGAAAAATGTTAATAGGTAGAATGCCGTGTGGACACGTTTCTTTCCTTTTCCCATTGCTGATATATACGAGTATATACAATAACAGTTTATGCTTTGAATCCAATCATAATCCAGAAATAGTTTCAACCGATTCCCCTGATTAGAATTCGAATTACTTAAATTATCTTTTGAGGAAATCAGTACCTGAACAGAAAAGAGAAATATCTTCTGATTAAATAAATTATGTATAACAAAACAACAGGATAAAAGTATGTATACCCATTCCAAACCTACGCAACTGCAACTACCTTAAGACAAAATGCTCATTGATTACTGTTATCAAATACCATCTAACTCCGACCATAAAAAATCATTAATCATCTCTCGATAGCGCAATCCATTCACCGTAACTGTTGATCCAACCTCATTTTCGAAAAAGTAAGTTCCAATGACCCCGCCGGACTATAAACCGCACCAAACAGTCACACGTTGAGGATGGAGAGGCTTCTCAACAATAACTCTTGGGTTTTCCGAGCCCCAGATGCGACAATTTTGCTTGTTGACGTAGCCACCGAGGTGGAAATGGGCCTCATCAGTCAAGATGATTTTTCGATGGAATTCCGGATAATTTTCATGCATTTCAAGGACCCAATCAGCAAAGACACGACGTTGTTGATGATTGGCCGGCTTGAGTTCTTGTGTTAACTGAAGTTTATAAGCCTTAAGACCCAAGTCTTTATGCAAAATACGGTGTAATGAAGTTTGTGGAATGACCAATTCCAAAAAACGACGAGGAATGGACAAACCTGGGTTTTCTTCAACACTTTGGGCTACAGCAGCAATATTCTCAGTTGTTCTTGAGCGACGTGTACGGGTTTTATTCTTTACATCACTAACTTGTCCCAACAGCTCCAATTTTTCCACCAATTTCTGTATTGCTGTCCGACAAGGTGCTTCACGACGACCCAAAAATGCTTTAGTTTTGCGAACTGTGACTGCAAGATTTTCACCATTTTTGTAGTGAATTTTAATAATTTCAACACATTGTTGAAGCATGTATCGTTCCATTTTTAGTAGTGGCGTAGTTTCTACTTGTCAAATGTCAAAGAATAAAAGCTTCAAAGGTGACAGCTACCGCAATATCGGGTGATTCAAAATAACACCTCTTGTTGGAAAACCCTTTAGTTATACTAAAGCTACGCATTTCTAGTTTAGGTGCTTCAGGCTAACTGCTCATTTAAAAATTAGAATATAATGAAAATACATATGCAGGTTTTACCTATTACAATATTACCAAACTTCTGTTTTTATAATCAAATTTAAACAGTTTAAGAAAAATTTCCTCTTTACACTGCCCCAGGGGTCATCATGATCATTACATTAGAATTTGAAGTCTCTCATTACCTGCGTTTAACGTTTTGGTACAAAATGTCATATTGAGTCAAATATGCGATAAAATCACAAACAACCAAATAAATCACAAACAACCAAATATATACTACAACTGCATGGTGTCGGCAAGGTGTTAGTTTATATAACTCTGCTACTGAAAAGTTTCCTTTGAATTTAAAAACAAATTATTTTAAATACCAAATTTTTTAAAAGTTGTTCGGAATTCACTGATATTTAAATCTAAAAATTTGCCAATGTAAAACTACAACGAATTCGAAAACTACCCCAAATACCATCACGTAGCATTGACAGAAAAATCAGGATATTCGGGGAATAATGAAATATTGTGTAAATAACAGCTAATTTTCAATGAAACTACATCCTGTCAAGGCAAATTTCTGCCTTCTGCTTATAGCTGCACTTTTCAATGATGTGATAGATTCTGCATTAAAAGTGCCATTAAAGTATTCTACGATTTTAGAGGTTTTTATATTTCACTATTTGGCTGACTTACACCTAGCAATGTGGCCATAGCAGAGTATGCCTCTTCATTTCGCTTACGAGTAAAGTTCTACCAAATCAGCGAAAATATTATCACATACACATACTAATACCTCGTCACATGCACGTACTAATACCTCGCCTTGATGATGTTTTGCTGCAGGCCAATTAGTGGTAAAAAGTATATTTAAAACTATGAAAAAGCATTTGCATTTTTCTCCCAAACCAAGCCTCCAAAGACGTGTGGAAGAAGCTCATAGCATCCATGCTGGATGGTCAAAAGTTTAATTTCCAAATCCACCAAATTAAACAATTCTCTGATTAAACTTAGCACTTTTGAGTTGGGATTCTATTTAGCAGAATTCTGATTTTCTCGTGGATAATTTTAGAGTCCTTTCTTAATAAGTAATTCTTTTAAATTAAATTCAATCAATGCTTGAAAATATCTCCTAATGAAAAGTCGGATTGCCTTTTTACTCATTTATACTTCTTTTGGGACCTAATTTTGTAAAATTCACAAATTTCATACTTGTTTTTCAGTCATACTACCAACTTAGTTTCTTTAATATTAGGCACAAATATTTACCATGAAGTAGAAGCCGGAGCAATTTTACGTGCCACAGCAGAAAAAGAGACCCTTTTAATTACTATTTAGCCTTAGACCATTTTCTTCTTTTTAAGCCGAATCTTTATTATCTGTTGTGTCATCACTGCAGTGAGTCACCCACAATTATGCTCAGTGGCACCCTGCCATTACAGCAAATGTTGAATACACCCACACCCGAGTTATTTCATGCCGAGCCACTTCCACAAAGCTTCCACACTCAAGTATCTTGAACAATATCTGATTGCAGACCGTCAAAAATGCTAACAATGTTGTCTACACTCAATATACCCACAAAAATAAAAGGAAACCTGGTGACACCGCAGCCAAACCAGTTAAAAACTTCCCCTACCAGCTGCCTATTATGTGCTTTTGGAGACAACATTATCAATTTTAATTTCAAGAAACCTTGACGAAAATCTTTTTAATTCGTGGATAAACAATGCCACACCAATATTAATGAGCGAAAATTTTAATAATGTAGAATTTACGATTCTGTGGGCAAAAAAGATATGATGCCTAATCGGCATTACGAATACCAAAACGAAAAGTTTTTTTTGATTTAATTGTAAGGTTTAATAATTTCTAAGGGAGATAAAATTTTAGAAACATGAGAAAAAAGTCTATGTTTCGGAAAATTACGTAATCCTTGAACCCTTGAAAAATATAAAATAAATACTTTAAACAAATATGCACTCCCTTAAAAGCATTCTCTTCAAAATACATATATAAAAATCGATTGGAAAATGTTGAATGTCCTCCTTAAAAAATATGTTTTGAAATGCAGTGGAAAAGTCAACGTTAACTACATTAGCATTAGGAATTCCCATTTAGCTCAGATGTCTGATTGGGCTCTTTAATAAGTAGACCCCCAGGTTCAAGTAGGGTCAAAATTGATATTTGGTTCATTTGCAGCTATAGAAAAAACATAGAAGTAAAGTATGAAATATTGATGAGTATACTGGCGTATTCTTCTGGAAAAAATTTCACTGATTGCCCGCACTATTTACTATTGTTCCACAGACTCACTCCTCACTTACAGTACGACTTAAAGACCTACTTAAAATATTTAAAATTTAAATTATATGCAAATAAAACTGCAGCTAATTTTAAACAATATATTCTTGACACAGCCTGAGAGTAAATATTCTATTCCGTGCCACATGCAAATCGTCTTTTACAATATAATTCGAAATAATTTCTGGTTGATGAATAACAACGTTCACGGATGTGCTACGGAAATGGGAAGCAGAGAGAAGTTGGGTGAACTGAAACTAACAAAACAGCAATAACTGACACTACTTGATACACAAATTCTGGTACATTCATAGTAAAGGGAAATGTATCGAGCACCACTCATATTGCTATATCCATTTTGAATGCAAACAACAACCCGACTATTCCATATTTGTACAATTTATCTAATTGGAGCCATTCTTGGAACATTTGTTGTTAACGCAAACAGCACCGCCACATAAACTATAACCAAAGACAGTTCTATTCTTATGGCAGATGTTTCCCATTGAACAAATCCCATTGAGAGAGTAGATTATCACATTCATTATCATCATCATAATTCATGCAATGCCATCAGTGGACTCGCGGGGTTGTTAGTGTCCAATGAAATTGTTCGACATCGCAGAAATTCATATAAATTTAGCATGAATCAATATTCATATGAAATATTAAAAAAACATTGATCACTTAGTCTACCGAGGGTCTAGGTTGGATTTATGTATGGAAGCGAATAGTCCCAATTATATCGTGATTGCATACTGTTGCTTCTTCTATATTCACAAATTATGTGTATACATATAGAAAAATTATAGTAAACACTCCACAAAAAGAAGATAATTTCTTTTTACTTAAAAATAGACTCATATCACTCATCACCATATAAACATAAGTTCGTCTTTGATTTTCAGGAAATTAGCTAATTTTCGTGCCTTACTACGTCATCCTTGCAGATTGAGTTGAGCGATTTCTTTCGTCCTACTCCAGGTTATTCTTACATAATATTTCAATTGTTTTCAAAGCAAAAACTAATTCCTTTAATTGTTGTTAACGTTTGTTTAATATTTTCTAAATTAATCTGTATTCGAAAGCTTTTTTGCTTAACGTCTTTTTTATTATTTAGAAGAGTTAAATTTTGTAATTACTATTTAAAAATAATTAAATAATAAATAAATAAATAATTAAATAAAAACTTTCTTAATGAAATATGAACAATTAAAGAGAAGATAACAAAATCGTTGAAACAACATGTTTCCACTTATTATTTCACTGGCACTAACCCTCTGGTGTAATGTAATGACCGTGTTTCACCCACAGTTATGAATCGATATCAAAGCTTTTTCAGAATTTGATTTAACATCCCTTTGAATTTATCACCCGTGATTGTTTAAGGTCAATTGTGAGCAATCGTGCAGCCATTCTCCCGAAAAGTAAATAACGGTTGTTAAAAATGTTCTGGTCCCCTTCGATTGAAATACCCACATGCCATCACGATACCGATGATTTTTACCATAAAGTCTGTTCTTAAGATCTTATTTGGAATTCTTGGAAGTTCAGTGAACTTTTTATGAATAGATAAAGCATAATCTCCATAACATTCCGGTACAAGAAATTCACACCCGTATTGAATACAAGTTTTTATTTGAATATAAAAGTTCATTGAACTTATATCTATAATTATCCAAATACAATTTGCCCTACAACACTGTTGTTGACTTTCTCACAGTATTTTGATGAAATTGGAAGAATGTAAATGAAAGTTCACACACCATACAACAATTCGAAAATCCTCCATTTTAAAGTACTATATTACTATACTCAATATAATCCGACATTTGAATTGTTTGTGCTTTCAATATGAACATGAATAGGGCCATCCAAATTCCGCTTAACATTTCCACAAGTGTTTGGCAAATTCATTTGCATTCGCGCTCGCATTGTTTGTTACTATTGTCAAAATAACTACGAAGGTGCTTGACAAATTCGAATTTCCACACACCCAATTACGAGGGAAAATTCTGCGGAAACTCATGACTTCACGTAATGTTGATTTTTATTATCTCATGGAAAACTACAGCCTTCAATTGATCCTTCAATCTGACCAGAAGAGTAGCCAATACAACCAGGAGCACCAACACGAGTGAACAGTTTACACTTGAAATAAGTGAAATAAAACTGAAACATATCTGGAAACAATTTTGAGCACTGTTGCAAAACTCTCCATTTTATTTAATGTTTGCTGAGAGAAATGCAATGAAATTAATTGGTAAATTGAGAATATGCTCCTTTATTGAATACAGTTTTGCAACGACTTTCATTCATTTCATTTCATCAACTACTTTTTTATATAGGACCAAAATAGTTTTCCAATTCATTGCAGTCCAATTTATTCGATATATTTTATTTTAAATATTTCTATATTTAGCCTTGGATAAGAATATATTACATATTTGATTATTTTAAACTTCAAACAAACTTCAGTTAACTTTTCCGTATTATTAAGCTTGTAGTATCCTTTCATTATGTAAACTTTATAAAATTTTACAGCATAGAATCCCTTACATTAGAGAATCCCTTTTTGAAGGATATATTGAAAATTACAATTATATTATATAAGTCAATTATATTATATAAGATTCAAGAAAAATTGTGTCTCCCTTTTGCCACAGCAAACTCATTTTTTTTTATCCTACAAAAATATTAACATTAAGGAAATATTTTAGAGACAGAAACAATCGACAGAAAAACATTTTAGCAGCAATCGCTTTGAAGATAGGTCAACTCTAGATTTCAGCTGACCTACAGAAAAAATATAACTCAAAATTTTAACAAAGAAAAGGATATTTGAAACATGGAAATAAAGTAAAAAACCACCAAAGGAATGGTAAAGTGTGTCAAAGATGAATTAAATTCTATTTTTCTTTTAATATGTAATTAAAAGCAAAAGGACATTATATAAGGAAACATCACATAAGCAAAATAAATCAATTTGCTGGGTTGCAGGGTATTTTGCAGTTGCTTATACGTCAATACTGGTTTGTATTTTATTATACTCCATATCATAATTTCTCTTTGCATCGTATATCCTGTTAGATTCAAAATATTTATTTCATTCGAACACATAAATAAAATCCTTTTCGATGTTATAACAAATTAAGTATATTGAACCAATGAAAGTACATTCAAATAAATTTCACTAAATTTTTTAAAAGTTTATTTTGATTTAATTAAATTAAATATATAAAATCCTTTCTATGGAGTATTTACTTTTGTAAGTAAAAGAACAAAATAACCTTTTCTAATTCTCTAATTGCAATATAATTTATTTTTTTACCAAATTTCTCTTCTACATTTCGGGTTTCGTTACAGTTTCAATTTAATTAAAATGCCCGTTGTTGCTTCCTTAATTGTTTTCATATAAATTCCCGCTCCAAACGAACAAACAGAATCTGCACTGACGTTGATAGTACGAACGAAAGAAATAATTATGGCTTGGTACAAAGGGTAAAACCTGCGACTGCAATAGATGCGGAGACTTATTTGTATTCCTTGTACATCAGATTCCAATCCTTTTTACAGTCTAGTTTCTGGGCTAGTAAAGTACCGAACATTTGAAGACTTTTTTTACATTAAATGCATGTAAGTGAAGGATTTTAAATGTTTTTTATACTATTGCACTAATTTTATTTACTTTTAGTTACTGACTGGCTTCAATAATCCACCGGCAGAATAATAAATAAAAATATTTTATTTACCCAAATTCGTTGAGGAAGAGGACTTTATGCATATAATTGTAATTTATTTAATTTCCACTTAAACCTCCCCAGGACAAAGCAATTGTCATGGTTCCAACACTCACTAAACTGAGAAATACTGTGCTGCGCTGGCAAACTATTCTTGCAAGTTTCACAACAGTTCCAACTTCCTTGCGCCAAGCATTCCATACACCAGCAAAGAAGGAAGGATATAATATGTATTTGCCTTGCAGCGGGACACCAGAGCAAATGATGCATAAATAGTGTAAATGTTGAAAGGAAGGAGTGTGTGAATAGAGAGGCGGTTGCAGTGAAAGCACCCACAGAAGCCAATGCAAGTAAAATATTGTTCCGATAACTTGAGCATTGTTGTTGGCTGCATTTCTGTATCCGTCGGCACTTTCTTCACTTCTCATTACAGTTAGGTGAGTATCCCAATGGAAGTTAAAACTAACGAATATGTCACAAGTACTTTGTAGAAAAGCAGAATGGCATATAATTCTGTCAACTGAAATGCGAAATTTTATTTGTTAACACCCACTAGGGAACCAGCAGGCGTTTATCTAATAGCAGGACTAAAACATGCATGCACTAGTTTACATAGTGTTCAATTGAATTTCATTAACTTTTGATACTAGCAACTGAATTTATTGCAGGTGTTGCGGTTACTAAACTTATCTTCCTGAACAACGTACAGAGACGATGATTCTCAGTGATATATTAAGCAAAATACCCAGAAGTAAACCATTGGTCAGATGTACCCAGCAACAGGTGGCATCTTTTGTGCCACTATGTGGATTAATTGTGCAATCACTCTTTTTGTGGTTCTGCAACATTCAACTATGGAACTCACTCTTACTCGTCGCCTCCCCTGCTAACAACAAAAGCAACCAGTGTGTTCTTTCGGTGGTAAAGTAAGCAGGTGCGTAAGCAGCTGTCTGGAAGAAATTACTTCAATTTGCACTCTTATCTAATATGACACTAGCGGTAGTATGAACTGCTCTGAAAATATTATTTTCTGGAGATAATTTTAACGACTATAAAGAAAGTGAAGTGATTGCTACAGCAAGGAAAGGAAAGTGCACTTTTGAAATTAGCAATTAAGTCTAATCACTTTAATCGGCCACTTATTTGAGGGGCTTTTAAAAAAAAAAAGTTAATTAAATAATATTAGAAGGGCAGAATTGCTTTGTTATCCTCATCCTCTTTAATTATCTCCTGCTCAAGTCGAATCAAAACCTTCCAATGCTTTTGCTCTTGTTCTATTGAAAAGAAAAGTAAAGGAACTCCTCTAACAAAATATCACTTAGAATGTGATTAGAACACTAATTCCTAGGATAATTGAAGTGACTGAGACAACAAAACATGTCAGGTACAATTTAATATATTCAATATTTCTGATAATTTAAGGAGTTAATTTTTATCCGTCCCATTTATCACAATTTCACTCATCCAATTGTTTAACATGAATTCCAAATACAAATTAATTTAAGTATTTTTGATATTTTTAAATTTGGTTACCAAAGTGCTCCAATATGAGGCTTTTTTGTAATGTCAAAGTGTCCTGACATCAGACTGGATTATTTTCTGTTATCTCCATCAACAATGCCTCATATTTAATTCAATTAAATTCGACGCAATCAAATTAAGTTGCTTCGTAAAGTAATTCTGGAGCTGAATAAGCCGCTTATGTTCAAGTGAATGTCTTGTATTTTCATATCATGTTTTGTGTTTTGTGTTCCTCGCTTCAACATAATATTGATAGCAATTTATATTAACTGAGTTGGTTAAGTAAATGGGAAATCTTTTCTAGATTCAGAAATTTTATGGAGACTATATTTGAAGTAATTCCAGTGCTGCGTTTACTTAAGCTCGGTCGTAAATTTTAATAGAACTATTTCCTCAAAAAATGCGGTTGTTATGAATTCTGAAAACTTAGTATTTTTCTTATAGGGATTCAGCTTGCTTTAAAGCAAAAAATAAGAAGCTTGAAATAAAACAACAACATTGGGAATGAGTTTAATCGCAGTTATTTTCGAAAACTCGAAACGATGGGTAATGCCGTGCAGAATATAAATGGAATCAACTCCCACTTGGATGGACTTTGTTCCTGCTACTGCTACTTTAGTGCAAAATGGCCACATAATTGCAATATTTCGATGTTTAAGTGCCAAAAATGGTCGCCACATTCGAGGGATTTCGTACTTTAATGGATACTCCTGGATGGATATTTGAAAAACCAAACTTTTCAGTGAAATGCCAAATTAATTTTGAGCATAAATAATTCCAATGAAACCAACAAATAAATGATTTTTATTCCCGCTATTCGGCCAATGCCTGAAATCTCAATTAGTATGGCAGAAGAGTGCAGTAACTTTTCACACTTATCAAATCCAAAATGGAAATATTGCGAATAACTTTTACTCTATGAATATATGAGACCATATAGATCCCACTTTAAAAAAACTGAAACAGTTGAATTGATTTTCCTGATGTTTACCATGTTTGAAACATTGTAACCCTTGCGATATGGAATACAAAAAGCTCGCTAGCAAAATAGCGTCAGGCCAAGAGTGGTCAATTTGAAATATTACCCACTCGTAGTGAGACTGCCTGATAAAACTCTGCTGCCTGATAAAACTCTGCGAGATTGAGCGCGAATGGCGTTTTTATCGTGAAGTACTGCGGAATATATGGCACAGTTGCAGTTTAAAGAAATTTTTAAACAGTTTGTCTTACATTGTTTAAAATATAAATTTTAAGCCGCCCTCTGTTGTGTAGTGGTAAACATGCTAGATTCACACCCCGAGGGTCGCAGGTTCAAATCATGCCACGGGCTTGGTCTCCAATATGCTTCTTTCTATAAAATCCTTTTCTCTTCGAGTCGAAAGCTTCTGTAACTGGTACTCATTCCCCCAACACCTTGCACTCATAAATAAATATCGTGTAGGGTATAATAATAATAATAATATATTTTAAAGAATATATGTCTATAGTTATATTCGGTTGTCATTTTTAATTATTTTAAATTCAGTATTAAATTCAGGACATTTACGTATTATGTCGGCACTTTTGACAGAGAAGCATACCCATAAATCACGCCACAATCTTCTCAATCTGGCAGGGTATTTTTTAAAGATGTGTGAGCATTTTTTGTATTATATCCCAAAAGTTGACTTCATACACGCACGGAATCTATTCGCATCACTGACTTTTATTAATTATCCGTGAATAAACTTCTGAGATGTTTACTGGAGTCAATAAACCGATGGCACTCACACGCCTTTGTGTAAGTTAAAAACACTTGAATATAAGCACCGATGTGTCGCTCATTCTACAGGTATTTACAAGAATATTCTTCAAACAAAATAATTTAATTTCCCCTTCAGTCATAAATAATTTATTCTGTAAGATATAATAATAATGAAGATTATTTTTGTAACGAATTTATTGACAAGACAAGTTACAACAGTAGTTGCAATTGCGTACGTGGTTATGCCACCGTAATAATTTTTCAGAAGAAGAAGAAGAATTACTGAAACATTTTTTGGTAGATCTTATAGCTATTTCGGACATGCCACTTGTCCTCATCAGAGATCTTTCAATGAAAGGCAATTTTTCTCCAAGCATTTTTTATTATGTCTCAGAACTCAACAGCACACCAATTATGAACCCTCCCAGGAATCGAACCTGGGTCTACAGCTGTTGTAATCTGTTCATCCAGACAACTACGCTAACTGCAGGTGGTGAACTGACTGATCAAATTCTGTTCATGTACTGTCCCATTCCACCACACACTATAATCAACTCTGTCTCAATATTACCCCTCTTTTGTTCCGTTAGGTTTCCTCTCTGTTTTTTATTACATTTCATTGGTTCCTGGGAGGGGTGCCTACTTCCTTGCATCACTTAAAAAATAGTCAGATATCCTGTAACAAGGAGAATTTAAATCATCCCAGTTATGTAGATACTGACTATGACTGCCAACAAGTTCCGTAAACCAAAATAAATGGTAGGGAAAAGTTTACTTCCAGCTGAGGTTTCTTCAGATTACCACCACCGTAAACTCTCATTAAAGTCTTTCGCAGCTGCATAAGCTGGCATTTATTACGATTCGTATTACTATAGGATTTACGCTGATCCCTGAGAACGACGATGTGATAGATAATTCTCCACTAACCGCAGATTCCTTGCGCATTTTTTCTATGCTTACTTTGACAAAATGTTCCAAATTTAATGCACAATCCCAACTCTTAAATCACTCCAGTTGTTATTATGATGTATAAAGAACTTATTGAAAAACTAAACTAAAGCTTGGAGAAACAATGAAATCATAATAAAACAGGACTCACAGTTGTGGTATACAGATGGGTCCAAAATGGAATATGGCAGTGCAGGAGCTGGAATTGTAGGGCCAAATTTCCAAAAAGCGTTGCAATGGGAAAAACAGCTTCCATTTTTCAGGCGGAGGTCCACGCTTTAGAGTTATGTTCTAGAGAATATCTACGCAAGGGTACACGCAACATCAAATTATGCATACTCTCAGATAGCCAGCCAGCTCTGAAATCATTAATATACTTCTCATTCCAATCAAAGCTGGTCTGGGAATGCTCTAAACTTCTCAATACCCTAGCAGCGAGAAACTCTGTTACGCTAATGTGGGTACCGGGACATGAGAGGCATCAGGGCAACGAAATGGCATACTCTTTGGCAAAAAGGGGTGCAGACACTGCCTTTATAGGTCCAGAACCCTTCTGTGGGGTAAACAGTAGCTTCACAAATAACTTGTTGTGCGAACAGGAAAAACGAGGTCTGCTAAACTACTGGAGAGCCCAAAAAGGCCTGTGGCAATCGAGATTACTCATTGATCCTGAACACATCAGGGTAGATGCTTCTTTAAACCTCTGCAGAAATGACATCAAACTCTATACTGAACTTTTAACAGGACAATGTAAACTACCATCTGAAAAAAATAGGCGTGGTAGAAGACGATTCCTGTCGACTCTGTCAAGAGGAACAGGAAACAGCAGGACATATTATATGCACTTGCCCAGCGGTGGCAAGACGCGGACATAATTACCTAGGCAGTGGGTTTATATCTCCAAATCACCTAATTAAAATTAAGCCCACAGCAGTTACGAGATTTATAAATAGTCTAGGACTGTTTTAGTTGGGTACGAGGCCGCACAATAGATCTTTTAGGTCGCGGTGTTCTTTTAGCCTGTTAATAATAATAATAAACTAAAGTTAAGGTTTCCATTTCCCAAGCCGTTCCCATGGGTTCCTTCTAAAAAATGGAAACAAAAACATATAAAAGGTCGGAGAATTGAATGAACTTCATGTGCTAGGTACCTTCCCACCCATCAGTGCACACAATATTTGAGCAGCATATATTCAATTGCCGGTCGACATCACATGAAGCCCACAAGCTGCAACGTATTCAAACGCAGCTGCTTTCAACATATCGGGCCACTCAAAATTGTTACATGTCTCGTTGTCAGTGCACAGAAGTTTTCATGATTTGTAGTGTTAGCTTTGTTAAACAATATTTTCGTAGATCGAAACTACCAGAACGCAAATCGTTCAAAATTCTGCTACACATTTTTTGTGCTCGGATATCCCTTCCCTTCAGTTTGGGTGATTTTAGCTTTTCAAAGCAAGCGAATAAATTTTTGTGCAGGATATGAAATATTTTCCAATTTAAGTTACGACGACTTCAATTTATTTAACAATGTCATTGCAATGTTACATAAATACAAAGCTTATGCCCTCTTCGATGTAGAAATAACTGAAATGCTAGAGAAAATGCTATTCCAGATTTTATAGCACTTAAAAAGGATTGACAATTTATTTGAATATCCAGAAAACTCAATACCCAGAGATTTTTTGAAGTTAATTAGGAATTTGGGATGCTTCTTTTAATTATTGTACTACTCGTAGAGTTTTTTCATGTTTCCTTATTTGACACAAACTGAACGTGTACGAACGTGTAATATAGCTTCTCCCGAAGAAGCAGTTACAGTTAATGGATCAATTCTATTCACTTTACTGGGTTTTTTTTTCTGCGCCACGCAGTTGGTTCACCTTGTCCTCTCATGTAGAAACCAAACCCCACTCTATGGCCTGGTCCCATTTATTTGCACTCTCTTTCTGTTGGACGAAATAAATATTATATAAAACTTATTTTCTTATAATTGTTTTATATTCTTCGTTTTTACTCACATTTTTTCCATAATTGAAGTAAAGCACCAAAATAAGCAAACAGATAATTCAAAGTTTTCAAATGCAATGCACAATGCACAACTGTCAAAATGAATAACGAATGTGCTGTGTAAACAGAGTAATTCACAGAGCGAATTACGTACTTCAAGTTTGCCGTGGGAAGATATCATAACCCGTTACAAATATCGCTCATTCGGATCACGGACGTGTGCTGAGTTGGGTAGTCAAAGACTCCTTTGAAACATATATATTTGTAACCTAACTAACAAAAAGAGGCATAGCGGGCATGGACATACGAG
Source organism: Clusia tigrina (assembly GCA_920105625.2). Classification (NCBI taxonomy): domain Eukaryota; kingdom Metazoa; phylum Arthropoda; class Insecta; order Diptera; family Clusiidae; genus Clusia; species Clusia tigrina. Next base: position 192,490,910 of record OV050031.1, on the reverse strand, counting down.
TATATGGTCAAAAACACTTTCTAAGTCATTTAGATATTTCTTCGTCCATATGTGGCGACACTGGTAAAGATATTTTAATGAAATTGTGCAAAACTATACTCTGGACCTTAACACAGAACCACACAGCTGTAGCAAACCATTTGCACACGCCTACTTCATAAATGCAACCATAGGCAGCACTGTTAAAATTACTATAACATCGTTTCAATTGATAGTGTTGCGACGTAATTTGGCAGTTATATAGATGTGGGCCAAACAAAACATAATACAATATGGACAGTCTCTATTTACTGCCACGCCCACTATATATTCATAACATATGAATGAGAGATTCATGTGAAAAAGCATTTTGTCATTATAAAGCCATATCGCAAAAGTATATTGAAGATATAAAGCCAGAGACAAGAAATCGGGTCGGTCATATTGGAGACGCCACATAGAAAGAGAAGCAGAAAATAGGCGGCTTAATTCCAGTGCCACACCGACTCTTAATATACATATATGGATAAGTCGAGTCTACACAAGATTTATGTAAATTATTTTAATTAATGGCATGAACTTAGACTATGAATATTGGCGGAGAAACATTTCAAAGTTAAACATAATATATTTTGGATCCAATGACTTAATAATAAACATTTCTCTGTTATCGCACAAAGATTTTATCGATCAAATGCATATAACTACTAAATTGTATCATAAAATGTTTGCTAAGGTGTTTTAAATATGGTGACGAAAGCACAAAGAGTCTAGAGTTCTTTGCATGCAATGGTTATGCAAAGTTTCCTTAGAGTTGTATAGAAAAAGCTGACGAACGAACATAATTGAATCGACTGAGCAAGTGACGCTAATGAATTATATACATATGTTAGTAACCATACCTGCCACGCCTGCCCTTAGATGCCACAAAAAACAAAATAATATAACAGGAGCCCATAACTACACTAATCAAATAATATTAATTTCGAATTATTTTCTCTGAAGTCACAATTGCATCTGACAACACTGTCGACTTATTCAAACTGCTTTTACCTGCAAATGGTTTGTGTAAAAATTTGCAGATTAGCTTTAATATATACAACAGTGGCTTTCAAACATTTCTGATAAAAGCTTAACGAAAAATGCTGTGAACTTCGAAAATTAATGGCGGGATAGAATTATTTTGAATTAAAATTACCTTAGAGGTAATTTGTGGTTTCACTATAAAAATATCTGTTAAAAACCCTCAATAAACATAGAGCTTCATTAATTATACCGAAATACAATTCTAACATATACATTTGGTAATACTAATTTGAGAAATGCCGGTTTCAGATAATGTTTTTGTTAAGCATTAAAATGTCAAATATTGGTTGTTGGGTTTCCTTCTTTTGGAGAAATTATATTTTCAAGCAATCTGGGTTACAACCGAAGTGTGGTAGTTAATTTTAATATAATATTGAAACATAAATGATTGCATACTATTACGATACCTCTATTAAGTTCAGTTACTACGAGAGAGATGAATTTGTATATAAGTCACGACACAATCTATTCGAAAAAAAGCTTACTCAAGAACCCTCTTTCGAAGTGTAGATAAAATTCGAAAAAGCAGAGCTTCAAGGAAGTTATTTAGTAGTGGTTTGTGAAAAGTTCATTACTGCTACTAGTGACTTTGAATACATAATCACCCCAATTCTAAATACGCATGCGGATTCTTTTTCACGCGGATTTTATTTTCCGTGAGGATTTTTTCCCCCTATTCTCAATTTATGCGGATTCGGAATTCGTAGTGAAGTTTCAAACCACACTTCGAACTTACAAACAGCTGAGTTTCGTATGTGATTTGGTTTGATAATTAACTCCCAAAAAGTTAAAAAAAATCATAAAGGGGTTTAAAATATCTGTTTCAGTGGATTCTTATATTATTGTTTTTAATAATAAATATGCATTGTATTGCGTTTAGATTGGTTGCAGAGGAAGCAAAAGCAGTGGTAGCATTTAGAAGGAGAAATTTGAGGGACAGTTCAAATCCTCTTGAATTAATCCACTAATATCACATCAAAAATGTTGGCGAACAAAATTATGTGAAATGTGGAAAAATTCCGCGAATTTATGTTCTTTAGAATACCGTGGATTGCGGAAGCGGAATTCTTTCCGGATTTTTTCGCAACTCCGAAAATTGAAATGTGAAAAATCGCATGCGGATTTTGTTTAGAATATGCGGAAAGCGGCAAGTGAAAAAATTCACTGCGGAAAGTTATTGAGAATTGGGGTGAATAGGAATGTATTTAGGAAGATTAATTCTATATATTAAACTATATTAAACTTGTTTATATTTTATGTGGTATAATTTGTGTTCAGTTTCATTTGCTCCAGGGAAAAGTTACAAGCATTTGAAATTTGCACAGTAAGATATGTCTAGATGTTACTCGTATTCCTTTCACTTCACAATGACACAGAAGCAGTTGTTTTAGATAAGAGAGATTATTACGCAATCTATATATTTCTCTGAGCGAGACAATTGAAAGATATAAAACTAGAAATTATAACAGATTCCAAGGATTCCAAGGATTATAACAGAAATCAAGATCAGCAAAAAGTCGATGCAAAAATTAGCTTAAACATATTATTTCGTGCTGCTAACAATACGAGACAACTTTGAAGTTCCTACTCCCGCAATGCTGTGTCTCCTGTACAGTTTTGAATAGAAGCAGCTTTGAAGAAATATTCTTATGTCTTCTGTCTTACTACATGGTTTCCCCATACCCCAAATAACTACCTTAAGATTTCCAGTACCCGCAGGTTGTCCCCATTTGACCTTCTTTCATGACATAAAAGTAATAACTTGCAGCAAATTGTTCTTTATTTGACGTTCCTACCCTGAATAAACTTATACGTGTTTTTGCAGAACTGATATAAGAAATCACTTGAATTAGTTCTTTTAATGTTCCATGCAATATACTTATTTTGTGTTGTTATATAAATTTATCTATTTTCGGCGTATCTGCGTTTGCAGCAAATATCGAATAAAATGGAACGATGAGTTGTACGAGCTATACGAGGATATTGACATAGTCGAGCGAACCAAAATCTAATGACAATGCTTAGGTTAAGTCGTGGGGATAGATGAAACTGCTCCAACTCGGAAAGAGTTCGATTCAATGCCCCAAGTAGAGGAAGACCACCACTGAGATGGAAAGTTCAGGGGGACCTGTGTAACTGGCGTCAGCGTGCACTTAGCAGAGACGACTGGCGAAGGCTCATTATTTCCATTCGTATGCCTGCAATAGTTATGCTCCGCAAACGACGATGTAGGGTTTTAAAGTAATTCTATAAATTCCACTTTCCCCATTTACCGTTGGATTCGAAAAATAATAAATCTTGCGAAGTGGTAAAATTTGTGTAGCGATCGGTTGAACGGTTTAGGAATCCAATAGCAATAAACAAACACACATTAATGAAAGCGATCTTTTTTATTTGCTTTACTTGAATGATAGTATTTTTATTTAATTAAATTTAAATATAAAGAGCTTTGAATAATTAGTAAATTTTCAAAAGAGTTTCAAGAACATAAGTTTCCTGTACATTTGGTTCCTGAAGACAAATGGCATTATTCATAAAACTACACTATCGTACACTCCACTGCAAAATGGATTCGCGGAGAGAGCCAATAGAACGTTAGAAAAATGGCTAGATGTATGATAACCGAGTCAAAAGTATCGCAGTTCTTAAAGGTCAGAAGCTGTTAACACATTAACATATATAAGAAATCTTTGCAGCACCAAAGTACTGCAAGGAAAAACCTCATTTGAATGCAGGTTTAGGCGAAAACCACCTGTTCGACATTTCAAGACACTCGGCTCTGACATTTTATCGTTGAAAAATGCCCCTGGACGTTCGAAATTTGCCGAAAAAGGCGAGAAGCTGATTTTTATCCGTTACTTTGGCGGAAAAAAATTACCGACTGTTATAGCACGTGACGTCATATTTATCGAAAATCGTTTTATAAAAGGCGAAGGTAAAGCTAAAGAAGTTTTGGTGTACCAACTTTCTTATTAATTGCGATCTAAAAAGGACATTGAAAATAAAGAAATGACAAAAGTTGCGTTCGAAGAATCTGATCCAAAGACATTGGGACAGGCATTCATAAGTTCGAATGTTGAAAATTGGAAGCAGCCTATGCAAATAGAGTACAACAGTTTGATGAAAAATAATGTTGTTGATGATAGACTTGACGGTAAAAACATTATTGGATGTCGATGGGTACTCGTTACCAAAAGATAAGAAAACGTTGAAGTTGAAAAATACAAAGCTAGACTCGTTGCGCAAGGCTTTGAAGCAAAGCTCTCCACGATACGACTTTTAATTGCTATTGCAGCAAAAGAGAAATTATTTGTAAATCATATCTATTCAGTGGCGGCGTATCTAAACGGCAACCTAGAAGAGGAGAATTTCATGGAACAACCTAAAATGTATGGTGGGAACATGAGAGAAAAGGGGTATGCAGATAAAAAAATACGATGCCTCAAGCAGGCAGCCCGTGATTGGAACAGAAAAACTAACGAGATTTTAATTTATATCCTTTTTAAATATTGTGAAACTGACAACTGCTTGTGTGTATGGCGGATGGTGAGCTCAACATTATTGCGTTATACATAGATACATTATTTAGATTAGATACATTATTGTACGTAGATGATATATTGCTGGCATTATCAAACGAATTTACATTTGGTCAAATCGGCATTCCTGAGTGCAAACCTGCAAGTACACCCTGAGCAAATGGTACAATTTTAGAAAAATATTCGGCTGAATACCAGATATTGCTCACGTCGTTTCAAATGTATCTAAAGCAATAATCTTCAGAAGGATCATATAGTATAGGCACAACAAAAGGTATGTTGTCATTCAAATCTACTAAAGAAAGTTTGCTCTGTTATTCAGACGCCGATTGGGGGTTACCGATCGGAAGTCAGATAGCGTTTTCGCAATGTTCTTGGCTGTTGGTTCTTTCACGTGGGAATCTAAGAAGCAGAACGTGACGGCATTGAGTTCAACAGAGGCCTAATATATTGCGTTAAACAAAGAAGGAATTCGTTTTCGTGAGAATCTTGTTATCGAAAATTGGTTCACATTGTTACATTCAAGAAGCAACAGTTCTAAACAGCGACTTCCAGGGAATGCAACTTTTGACTAAGAATCCTGCAGCAATAAAGCGTATCAAGCATTTCGACATCCGTCTTCTGCATATTTGTGAAAAGCTCGAATCGAATCAAATCATTATTGAATATAGTTGTTTATCAGAAAACATTCATTAAGTGCTTGGCTAACGTGAAGCATGGGGCCTGTTGTAAGTCATTAATCATTTAATTGTAAGATTTTTTATTTTGGATTAAATGAATAGGTTTTTCGAAATGTAAATATTCGAGTGTTCGGATTGAGGTGACGTAACTATTTAATTACCCTGTATCAATCTTAAATCTCCGACATACATACATAATTACATATACAGTTATATATAATTGTGGTTCCTTTGCAATGTAAATTCGTTTGCTTGTACATTAAATGCACTCATAATTAATTATGGTGTGAGATATAATAATAATAATAATAATAATGTATCAGTTTTAAGATATTTCACCGCAGAATGTGACAAATATGTTCTTTGTACAATAAGTATTATTAGTGCTTTTATGTACTTTATATCACAAATTGTTGTTGTTATTCATTTGAGGTAATGAAGGTAAAATATTAAATTATTTAAAAAATAATATAAAAATTTCAATTTATTGACATTCATTTAAGTCACAAAATTAGGAAATTACTTTAGAATTCTAACTCATTCATTCCAGTTTATTGACATTAAATTACTTATAAAATTAGTAATTTCTCTATTAAATTCTGGGAATTAGTGAGCATCATTATAACTTAAGTATATTTAATTATAATATTTACCTTTAGATGTCAGTTTTCAGGTTCATTAACGAAATCCCTCAGACATATAAATTCAGCTCCTCGTATCTGCCCAAAATGGATGATTGTGCAGTCGAGTATGTTGCCTTAAAATGGATTTCATGTAAAGAGGTCAGTTTGCATGAATGTTACTGAATAATTTACACAGAGGCAATGTTCCATCCAGTCAGTCTCATATGAGTTCACAGTTCGACAAACAAAGGAAATGTAAATATGCCTTAAAACTACTTTCTTTTTTTTCAAAGCAAGATTAAAATAATAAAATTAATAAATGAGAGTATCAAAAGCAAGCCTTAAGTCAGTGAATTATATATCTTCTATACTATTTATGAGGGTATTCACAGGAATGGCAGAATTAGATCGGTTCCATGACAAAATGAGAGTCCACCTATTTCTTGATTGTGGTTGGATTGGTGACGATAGAAAAAAAATTTGCTATATAAGATTGTGGAACATCTGGCTCTGCTTTTTTCACTAATAATAATAATAATCCTGTGAGATCAGCACAATTTCTATAATTACCACTGAGAGTCGGAATAATAACACCACAAATGCTGTTACTCTCTTAACCTATACAAAAGAATTATTCACATCAAAGCGGTTTAACAAAATCAAACATGTTGTTATGAGATATATTATAAAACCGTATTGATTTCTTATTAGCACAGAAATATCAAATTTATTTACAATGTCATTCCTGCATACTTACAGCACTAAATCTGCACAACAGCTCAGATTCGCACTAGTTCCTACTATCCCATATTCGCATTAACACTTTACTATCTATTTACAAAATTAAACATTTAATTTATGAGCTCCGCGGTGGTAGGAGGTGGGCTCTTAAACCCAATCTTGTCTCCGATGTAAAAATCCCACATCCACCAATACTTCCATTACCAACCAGTGGCTGTAATGTTGACTTGTTTGGCCTTGCGCTGTTGTAGTTATTGTTGGTGGTGGTCATAGCAGTCATCTTGCCATTGGGTTGAGTGCCATGCATGTTTTCGTTGCCGTTCCGATTGCTTTGTAATATAAAATTGTTGTGTAAGGACTGTGTCTACTCCCGCCTCGATTACGCATTACTTAGTTTCGTTAAATGCCACGCTAGCAGGACTGGAGACTAGAAGCGTTGGTGCGGCTGGTATCCAATAAATTGCCAAATGTAGTAAATCATTGCTGCTGATGTAGACCATTTCAGCTAACTCGTGGATGTTATTCAATTTTGTGGTATTCATACTGAAGCGAAGGTATGATTTTTTGCCACTGTTGCCTATTTACCATGAATTGCGGCCAATATCGCGATGCGATACAACCTTGGAAAGACGCAGAAGTCCTCCGTGATTGCATGACGTCAATGAAGTATGCATGAATTGGCAACCAGCGAACCGGAACTCTCAGTTTACATTACAATTGTGACCAACTGCATGCGGAAATATTATTATATTTAACAAATCAGAACTACACTTCTTACGCTTTCCAGCTGACACAAAGTATATTCCCTTACCGCTTTTGAGCCCAAAAGAGCTCAATTCCAAAACTTAAATATATCACCGTCGTCGATATTATCTGCAGGAAGTAGGTGTGCATCCTGAAAAAGATGTCGCTGTGGAGAAATAAAAATATTCTATTTATTTGGTCGGAACTCGATTCAAAAGGGTCCTTTATTTCTTGAATATATAGTTGTCGCTTAATTTCAACGCTACGTGTCTGTACTTTTTTGAAAATAGACACATCTAATTTACCCACTTTTTAACTCTTATCCTGCCCACGAATAATAAACTTTAGCCATCTGTCTGAAATATACCCCCAAAGGAACGAACGCGCAATTCAAAATTCTGGCATGTTAAATTACATGATGGTCCGAGGAGAAAGGCTTTGAAAGTTGTGATTTAATTTAATATGGATTAAATTATTCATAGACATTTTCATTAATTTGCTGTATTTGCTTATAATAAAGTTTATTTCTGCAATTACAAAATTTTTATCATATCAAATCCATCATAGTAATTCTCTCTACATAGTTAAAGTGGCACACTATTACATCATTCAATATGAAATGATGATGAACCATTGTTTGCATACGCATGCTTCTAGTAATTTGCCACTACATCGATGAAGGAAACGTAACCCATTCATTTTAATTCTTGCGAAACAAGGCACCAGATTAGACTTAACCTCCCACTCGCAATTTTAAATCCCATTACCGATGTTCCTGGTCGAAGTGGTACTTTCGGCGTCTGCCTACTCCGAATAGCACACCATGTAAGTGCATAGAAGAGCATTATAGAGGAAATTAGTATTCAACTTGCTTGCTCATATGCAGATACAGTGACTTCATGATGGCCACGTAGCTAAAATGAGTTGGAAAGAGAATGTGTTCCATTAAAAGGCATTACAATTCAATGGAAACAATGTTTATATATGGGATGTTTTTTTTAATTTTTCACACACTTTTGTTTTAAAATTAGTGTTATTTAACTGTCAATGGATCTCCATCAAGGTAAATACAGAGGCTCAGCTCCCCAAATGAAAAATCGGTACCCAGCATGTATGTGATTGGGACATTCAGCCTGGATATCTTGACTTCGGCAATTGACAGACCCACTAGAAGTAAATTGGTGGAAAACCGGATTAACTGAACTGTGAAATAGAAGTGAAAAATTTAGTGGACTGGAAAACGCATTGTTTAAAGAGAACACTTTTCACGATAGTACGACTATGGAAATGAATGAATATATTGAAGATGTTGGCATCTCATAGTATACCACTGAGGATCTGAAGACCTTTCACCGATTAAGGGATTAGTATGCCAGTATGTACATTTGTTTATACTTTGCAATTTCCATTTTAAATTATGAATCTTCATTTAAAAATAGAACTTATGACCACATAAATTTTATATACTCGTACATTTATGGAATGAAATAAATTTGATTTAGACAAGAAACCTCTACTTTTTTAACCAAACATTTTTTGGTTTTAAATATAATCTGGTTTAAGCATTATCCATTTTCTCCCACGATTTTCCAATTTTCTAATATCCTCCAAAGTATACAATTTGTCAACATAGGCATTCGTCTCAGCGATTACCTATTCAGTAGACCCAAACCATATAACGAAGTATTTCGGCAAGCTTGGAAATATTTCTTGAGAATATTTTGGATAAGCATCCAATTTATAACGCAATTCATATAAAATTTTTCATGTGGGCAAAGCAGCTGTGCGCCAGTGCATTGTCCTGGTGGAAGCGAATTTTTTCAAATGCAAAAGTTGTTCGCTTTAAATTCCCGCCAAAACTGCACTGAATGATTGAAAATTCCAAATCAATTATTTGAAGCATAGTACTAATGATGAACAAAATTGATTCCATAGTGGCGTCACCCTCTTTTACGTACAACTACTTATATATATAATTCTCGCTATAATTCTTTTAAATAAATTCAACTATAAAATTTGTTTATCACAAAATATTGTTAAGTTGTTCTAAGGATGTGTACCAACAATTATTCTGATTATTATTAGTCATGCATATTTTATAACATTCTGATGTGAAATCTCCTAAAACTGATACAATAAATCAGTCACCAAATAAATTTGCAGCTATTCGCAAAACATTGATATTCCCTATAAAACAAATCCTTAGTGGATTCGCAGCCTGCACAGAAAGCAACTATGTGGGTCAAGCCTCTTCCTCCACAACATATCAGTGCATAACGGAGGTTCACCTAAGAACTTTAAACTGCCCCTCGTTTTTAAATGGAGAAATATTGGTAGTGGCTTTCTATATGCTTAGATGTGGAGCATACTATCTAGTAAGCAGTACGACTGTAGCCATATCCTATCTTTTCAGCGAATATAAACAACTGAGCACATCAAGCACATCTACCAGAGTTGTCAGCTAAGATTAATACTACTCACTTTAGTGACGGTCTCAGGAATATGACCGTCTGCCTGTAATGAATCCTGTTATGTATTTATTCATTGTAATAGCCTAATAAATCTATCTGATCTAAGTAACAGAGATGAGGATTCTTTGGAGTTGGGAGTTGTGTGCTTGGGTGGGAGAAACGAATATGTAAATCTACCTCTCAGAAATAAAAACGCAATATTTAGGACAATTAAAGAAATTTTATGTTGTTTCTGCTATTAAAAAGTGTATGTTACTTACTATATCGAGTTTGTAACTCACCCATATGTTTGTTCGTTGTCACAATCCCCACTGCTGTCAAATTTCCGCCAGTCTCCATAATCACCATGCCACCGAACTAGAAACTTAACAACTAGATAGAGCCACCGTGGAAAAATTAATGAAATGTTCCCTTTGCTGAAACACACGTAAATAAAATAACAATATTACAAAAACGATTTAGTGTGCACGTCTGGGTAATATGAGCGCTAATGTGTGTAGTTGTTACACTTGACTAAGAATGGATAACGAGGATATGAAAGGTGAAATATATTTCTGAGTTCAAACTTATTCCGTGAAAAAGGAGGAGTATAATATCACACTAATTACCGAAAAAACGATTTCAATTAAAATGGACATAATATAAATTTGCTATGATTTTTCAATGAATACATCTCAAGTTTGAATCGGGTATATCCTTTATATATCCCTTATTTCTGTCAGTTAAAAAAATTCTAGAAAATTTCTTCTTTATAGAAGGCATGGAGGCATGCAATAAGTGGCATTTTGTTCACTGTGTGTGTTCTAAAAATAAATTAGTTAATCCCACGTTGCGGCGAAATAGTTCGTGGTGTTGACTTATTTCCTGTACATTAGGTCACGAGCGTATGGGTTAGCACCGAGAAAGGCAGACGAATCCCGGAATTCTCGGTGTAACGAAAGCGTCAGTGTTCAGTGACTACTCGCTAGGTGCTGCTTTGGACAAGAGCTGAGAAAGGCAGACGAATCCCGAATTTCTCAGTGTAACTATGCGTCAGTGTCCTAGGATAGTTACCTGTGTGTTGTCACTCTGCTGGCTCGCCGAAGAAGAAGGGCTGAGTTACGCTCTGTACGCGTTTATATAACCCCTTCTCAGCTGTTTGTGGTGTGAGGTGTTCGGGTGCGTTACCATATGGCCACCAAGTGTGCCACGTTCGATGTTCCAATTGTGTAGCCCTAGTGGCCGCTAGATGGCGGTGATAGTTTTCTTTTTGGTGTGGGCAACTCACATGCGCGCGTGCGTGCCCACGAGGATGTTCAGCATTTTGGTTCCTCACAGGTTGTTCTGTATGATTTGTTTTAATTTTAATTAAAGCCAATAAATTAAAATTATACTATTAAAATTAAATATTCCATATAATTAAAAGTTTACAAATATACCCATTATGTTTGTGTATGTAGTGGTTAGTTTATCTCAAAAAAGAAAATTCCTTTTGAAATGCGAATCTTGAAAAAAATGTCAATTTAAAATTTTCCTCCACAGAATTTCTGTGAGTAAGTTTCTAATATTCTTCGGAATACAAAAGGAAACTTCCTGTTCGCTGTAATGCCAAAAATCGAATTGTGTGACAATTTCCACTGCAAATACTCTCTCGAGAGAGGTTTGTATTCTAATAATTTTCTATTGCAAAGTTTCTGGACTCCCTTCCAACAGTTTTTCTAGTTACAAACTTAAGTTTGGAGCTTTTACTCGTTTCTAGACGGCATAATGGGAAAATTGTCAAGAATAGTTGTAACTTAAGCAGTCTTTACATCCTTCTATGACCGTCCACTCAGCAGAATAATCGCATATAAGAGCTGTATTTGTCACGCAAACCCCACTTGAAATCTTTAAAACCTTATTTGGGTTTTTCATTCATGTTTTGTTAAGATTATTACCCCAATAAAAATTAAAATTCTTCATGATTATCAAAACAAAGGACACCTGCGTTAAATATTTGCCTATGACTAAAAGACATCAGAATTTAATCTTCATTGAAGACAAGTTAAAAATTATAGCTTAGAAGACATAAAATTTGTATGCTTGTAGCACAAGCCATTATTAATCCTTTGAGGACTATTAAGAAAAGGTAGCGAATAAACTTAGGCTGAAAATAAGCACATTCAAAAAGAAAGCAATAAAAGAGGAATGCGACTGCTTGTACTCAGTTGATAAATTGAAAAGCGATATTCTTCCAAGGTTTCATTGAAGTGAGCAAGAAGGTAGGTAGGTTATAGGCAGGGAAAATGTTGCTTGTATCAGTTACATGGATTTTCTTCTTATAGTAAATTTTCTAAATATTTCCATCCATTAACAAATGAAAATTGGATTTTATGTAAATTGGCGCTCCAGAAAATCCATACTTTAAATTAAATAGTTGTAGAAACCACCGCCATAAGAAAGTTCAAAGGCAATCAATCGCAGGAAATTTTAACCAAACCGAAACATTTCATTTATTTCTATTAATCTAATTTCAATGATGAAAATCTGATTTCTGATGTTCCCAGCTATAATTCAGGCAGCCATGAATTTTTCCCCAATTTATAGTTGTTGAAAAGACCATTTTTTATTACAAAAAAAAAGAAAAATTCATACTCACGCATACTTTCTAAACACAAGCATGGAAGCAAAAGCACGAATATGTTCAATATAGTTCAATTTCTTTAGGCTTAGACGAGGAAATCTTACTTGACCTCCCTTTTTGGTGGGTATAATTTATGCGGTACACACTTATCTGAATCTCTCAAGACAATTCGGTGCATCCTATACTAAACTGCATAGAACTGTAACTCATTTCATTTGGCAAGGTTAGCTGACACGTAATAAAAACACATTTGTCATAAGTGCACCTTTATTACCTGTAGCACTCTTAGCATTCCAACAAGATTTATTTTCTATTTGTCCTGATTTTATATCTACTTTAGAATTTCTTTCAGATTTTTTCTATTTTTCTTATTTCCGAACTCTACGACCTCCGAACCGAATTTGCGAAATGTTCTCTCTCAAGGCGCTACTGATACTTATATTAAACACCAACTGGATCGTAGAAAAACATCCACAATTGTGCTGCTATTAATCCTGCATTTACTTTTAGTTCTTACCCAATTTTATATATATAAACTTCCAATATAAAAAATATATTAAAATGTCTTGATACTCGATAAAAAAAATTATAATGTAAAAACGGCGGTTTCGGTACTTTTGGCTATAAAGATGCGATAGCAATGCACTGAATATTTCAATTGCCGCAAGCACAGTTCTTACCATTATTATTGGAATCTAAATGTACGGCGGAAATTTTATATTGCAGTAAAAAAAGATGAATCTTCTTAGATTTAATAAAAATACTGAATAAAATGGATCAACATTTTGATTTGAATTTTGCCCTCTTACCATACGGGACAGCATTTGGTCGTAATTTGCAGTAGCTGATACTCCCAATATATATATATATATATATATATATATATATATATATATATATATATATATATATATATATATATATATATATATATATATATATATATATATATATAAATTAGTGTCAGATACTGATTCCAGGCAATTTTCCATTCGCGCAACCGTTCGTTTGCCGATACGAGCATGTGTGCCTGCGTTTTTCCGACGTTCTTCACACCATTCTGGAGAAACCTTATTGAAACCTACTAAAATAACTGCCGGGACTATTACACATAGATCAGAGAGATATCTTTATGAGTCCCAACGAACAAAGAGCATGTAGAAAATGTGGATACCACCATATAAAGCAAATGTTACTTACGTAAATAGGGGTACTCCTAGACTCTATATAAAATATGGTTGTTTTTATATCATGACCGTATTAATTGCAATTCATAAAGGGAGTCTTATAAAATTTGTTGACTAAATCTGGTGTGAATACTGATACTATAATTTTCATGTATTATGATTAATTTTTTGCAATTATAAGTCAACTTAATATTTCGAAAATATTTAAAAAATCGGGTAGGGAAATCAACATCAGCTTTATCTGATCGTTATTTCCCTTCCTAGAAGAGAAGAAGAGACTGCTTTCTATCTACGCCCTCGTATACAAATTTACGATCTCTTACACTTTAAAGCATTCGTAGGGCAATGCAATTAGTTTACCTTAGTTTCAGAGGTGTTATGAAATAAAAATGAGATTGTGAGTAAGCCAATGTATCTATTTGTATCCTTAGCACACTTATCTCGCTTTCAGACCAGTGAAAATTGGGATAGAAATCTGGAGTACGTACTCTCACTTACCTACTAAGATGTTCATTCCCAAAGCAACAAATTTTAAAATTTTTCTATGAGTGAGACCTTCTTTAGTTTCATGTAATAATTGGAAATGTTTGGAGTAACATAAGCCAGCACATGGTAGCACACTTTAAAGATTTTGAGTGAGCAATATCAAAAATAGCACCTGTGGTACAGAAAATAAATAGTTGTGTCAATCCTCACCCCGAAATGCATGTGTTGTAGTCGAGTAACTAAATTGAAAATGTTGCCAGCGCCCTGGATTACATGTATGTTTCCTAACAACGCTAATAACTGAAATAGCGACAATTTTTTTCTTCCTGATATTGTGTAAATGTGGTGAAATTTCGATCGATAAACTGAATTTACAAAATTGCAACCAAAAAGAAAAATAATTTCAAACAAAAACAATGTAAACAACTCATACTCATATCTGTGGCATCGCAATTTGCAGGCTATTAATTGTATAATGGGATGTGTGTATGCGAGTGTATGCATGATAAACATTTTAGCATTTAATTGGATGGTAATTGGAAATATTTTTTGATACTAAAATTTAATTTTCAACATGGTTCTCTGCCACTTTTCACCACTAGTTCAATATTTCAAATGGCAACTAAGTTAGGAACTAAGGATATAGGATCGTTTCCTCAAACATAGCACATCACTTCTCTGGGGTGGAAAGTGAACTTCTCGCCTAAATTATCTAACTAAAATTTGGGAGTAGTTTTGTTTGTTTGCAGTAAGCTTAGCAAAATTAAATTTATAGAAGAATGGTACCCCAGGATTTAATTAAAAATTAAAAACTCTTCGATCCTGCAGCTTTTTCTTTTGCTATGGCCATGGGTACCGATGAAATTTAGTAGTGAGAAACCTCTTTTATTTAGGTGCTTTCAGTTTTTTATATCGTTTGCTAGAAAAATGATTGGTAATTATTTCAAAATGGTTATCTCTATTTAACAAATTTTTTCGGTGCTCTACAACTTGCAACTGTAAGACGAAGTATAAATATTTGGAATTTAAGTGAGAATTTCATATTTCTTACTTGTTTATATATTTCCAATATAAAATAATATTAAAATTTGGGAAGTGGTTAAAAGTGTCATAATTTGTATGTCAAAGTCACAAGTTGTTACATCGGAATTAGTTACGGTTGCATAGCTATCGAGTGAGGAAAAGTGGTTTCCTATTTTATTACGAAACAGACCTTCCCTATCATTTGTTTCCTTGAGTCACTTACTTTCTCTTCGCAGCAAAGGAAGCACTGTCAGACCCTCTTCCAACGGATGCTCTTCCAATTAATGTCCTTCCGAATATTTGCAATTATTCTAACATCATTTTCTTTCAAAATTCCTTCAATTATCCTTGAAAACTCCTCCTGCAATTGTATCCGTGAAAACTTCTAAACTTATATAATAAAGAAACGCAGCAATTATCAAACCAGCAGAACGCAACTTTCTTAATCCTAATAACTTTAATATAACTTTTTACGCGATTTTCATGCGAGTAAAGGTTATTAACGAAATGCCATTTGACACATTTAGTGTATTATTGCTACCATTAAAATAATATATGTCAGATACGAAGAAGCAGATCACAATAAGCAGAGGATTGGTCGGCTAGATCATGTAAATGAAGCTATATTTTCAAAGTTAGTTTCAAACAGTAGCGCCAGTCAGTAGGGGTTGAAATATTATCAGCCAAAGGACTTCTGGTACATGAACGGAAATAAGAAGGCGAGTCAAAGCATGTAAAGTGCATCAATGGAAATTACTGTGGTGAATTATTAATCATTTAATCTACGAATGCCCTTTACTAGGTCGCTATATGTCAGGCTTTACAGTAGTATATAATATGTCGGATCCCTAATTAACCGACTATTTCTGTCTTTTTTGTAGAAAGTTATTTGATATACCATGCTAATTTGTTCAGATCACTTTCATGTTCTCCAAGAAAAAATCTATAGTTACGTGTCTTCAATATTTTTGAAGTGCTTCAACAAGAGTATTTCCAAACTAAGCTTGTCTGCAAAAACTTCACAATTTCTGATCAAGATAATCAGAATTTGATCTGAGGCTTAGCTGTATATTATATACAATTACTATAAAATATTATAAATCAGATTAATTCTAGAATATATTGTTAACCCGACTTTATTGGGAAGCGTTGGCATGTTAGTAAATGGCAGGAATACCAAAGAATATTCACAGAATTCTTATTTATAATCTGTACCAACCAAATAGTAAACAGAATAAGATAAAAATATGATGAGAATATATTTGAAGCCTTCCAGAAAGAGATGAGAATATGAAACTAGTACAACAAACAAAGCAATCTATGTCAGTCTAACTATTGACAGAGTGATGTACCCATGTCCATATGCACACATCATAATTCGATTTGGCCATGAGCACTAGAGCGCTTTGCTCATTTACGCTCCTGCTGACATCTTCTTGATATTGCCGCTAATGCCAAAATATGTGATTTAAAATATAAAAAAACGTTTCAGTAACAAAAACTCATAAATTGCATAAAATTTCACGGTTCGTTTTTTATCCGTTTTTAATTTTGGCATTGCGTATTTTTCGCTTCCACGGATTTTTGCATTTATTAAGATTGAAGGTAATTTACTGGCAACACATTATTTGCATGATTGCCAAAGAATGAAGAGGAAAAATGGCCATCAGTCTCAAGCTGAACAAAGAAAAATATTTTGTATAAAAGCAGGAAAAGCGAAAATAAGAAAAACAATATTTTTGCACAATGTGGGCTGCAGAAAAAAATTCTCGGTTTGGCCTTAAGTGCAACCAAGTAAAGAAACTCATGCATTTAATACTGCTGGGTGTAGTAACGCAACAGTTGCAATGTTTGCAGGGCTCATCAGATGGCAGTAATAACTTAAATTTTAGTAATGAGATTACCTAAAGTGGATTGTAATTTCTCTTTCAAATTATATATTTTTTTTACTTTCAGCTTAGCCATGCTATTCGCTGCTTAAATATTCCCATCCAGTGCTTATATGTTCTCTTCTTCCATTGATTTAAATTGTTCATGAAGACCACACACTTTGCCAATGTTTGTCAGAGAGTATCTTGTGTGTACTTGGCATATACGTAAGTTACAACGGCATTACCTCTGAATACTAATGTTACCCCGTAGCTTGGCATTCTCTAAAAATAAGTTGCTACAGTTAACTTTGTTGAACATGTTGCCTCAGGGAAAATGCAAAATGGTTTCAGCACATAATCACGTAGGTTTTCCTGAGACATATCAGGCTGCTGGACATAAGCCATGACAACGTTTGCGACTCTGTCGAGCAGACTTCGCCGACATGTCGCAGTGATTATTTGCGTATGCAGTTGTGTTTTTACTGCTTGGCTTGATTTTTCCTACAGTGAGTATAAATATACGAATTTTCATTGTGGAGAAAATTTCAACGACACTCGTACAATAGAGTCTCGATGATATTTAGAATTTTAGGAAAATTTCGAAAATCTTTCCTATTTGATAAGTCATCGGTTGGCAGTTAAAAGATAATAAATATATTGAGAATAATTTTAAATTCAGCTGAATTCTGCACTTAAGTTTTACCAATTAAATGAGATGGTTCTTTTTAGAAAATTATATAAACTCTTAAAATAGTAAGAGTAATAGTAAAGTAAGCTGGCTGGGCCAATCTTGATGAATAATAGGCAACTATAGACTAGTATTAAAATAATTAGTTATTTTTAATTATTATTTTTAATTTAATTTTCTGTTAAGAGTACGACTACTAAATTGAGTAAAAGTACACAAAACCCTTTATATGATTATATGATTAAAAATCTGTGGAAAGATTTTAACAGCAGTTGATAAAGTTTCATTATTACCTCGTTAATATTGCTTCTTCTAAAGTACACCTTAACTGCTCTGATATTCTACAGAACATTTATTTTTCTGGTATTATTATTATTGCTCTGCTCTCCATACTTTATAAGAAAGTTGTAAATGAGATAATTTCATATGATGAGAGGATCTGTCACTACCATAATTGACTTATGATGTTAGAAAGAGATAGCAAGATCGATGCAGTTCAATGTTCCATACTCGTATATAATATTGCTCATGAAATATGAACTTGCTATTCCATCACAATATTTTAGAATTTTCTACGGTTAAGTAGTCACAGAATACTTGGGTATTTGGAATGGCTGATTTTCTTCATATGTATAGGAAGTGATCCGTGTTAGATCAAGCTCGTTAAAATATATCGGAGCATTTCGAAAAATTGTTGTTCGGAGCAGCATAATTGCTGTTCAATAATATCTATTTGACCATATCGGACATAGCATTTTGTGGACAGAACAAACAATTGTTCCTTTACCAGGTTCTCTTTTAAACAGAGTCGGAAAAAGTATGTGATCTTGCTGTACTTTCTGTAAATCTATTAGATTCATTTTCTTACATTGCAATATCGAAATAAAATTCTAGACTTTAAATATCAGCATAAGAAGCTTCTGATTCAAAGCCACTTAATAACCACACCTGTCATAATGCATCAAGTGCCAAAAGCTTTTCGAAAGGAAATTCCATTTACATACAAGCAAGTCCGAGGTGAACAGATATAACAAAGATAACATTTGGAAACGTTGGACAGTTGCCAGGTAATGATGCCGGAGGACCGTTTGAAAATCTGAGAGATAAGAAAGACTGTGCGGCTAATCAAACTATAAAAACTGTGCTCCGAAAAAAATCAATAAAACGTGCTCTGTATTTGTAGCTACTTATATCTCCTAAATACAAACGGATGCAGACGGGCACTCGCCACTAAATGTGTCAGAAGCATATCAGACTATGCAGTCGCAAGTTTGCCTGCGTAAACCAATAATATTATAATAAACGAGTAAAGAAGTCTGAAGTCGGGCTAGACCGACTACGAAATACCCTTTACCTTTTCTTGAGCGTGCGTGCGAGTTCAACAATGGGGATGTTTTCTTCATAAATCATCATTAGGAGCATATCTACGGTTATTTTCAGTAGGGTACCTTGAATTGATTATATCGACCCCATTTCTTGTGCATGGCTTCGTAGTGTCAATATAACCACTAATATAAAATTTTTTTCAAAATTTTTGTATAGGTCGTAAGATATATTTAGATGTCAATAGTGGGCGTGGCTGTAGAAATAATACACCGATTTTTTATGTAGTGTTTAATGTTAGTACCGGCAACCTTCCTGTGAAATTTCGTTGAAAAATCTTTAATATCTTTAATATATAAAATCTTAAATATTTTGGCTAATTGGAATGCATGCTAGTACAGACCCAGTGTATACATCTACCAATTTGTTTTCATATATCATCACTAGAAGCATAGATAAGGTAACTGTATTTAAGTGGGGTCCCCAAATTTCATTATATGGGAAGGAGGCGTATCCGTCATCTGATCGCCTCCGAATCTTGTACATGGCTTTGTAGGGTCCATATACGTACTAATGTAAAATTTCGTCCAAAAAATATTGTATAGGTCGTAAGTTCTAATAATATGTGAATAGTGGGCATGGCTGTAGAAATAACACGCCCATTTTTTGTGTGGTGTTCAATGTTAGTACCCGTAACTTTCCTGTGAAATTTCGTTGAAAAACCTTTAATAGGAACCTAGTAATGAGTTTTGGCTAATTGTGGGCGTGGCAGTTGTACTATAATCTCCATATTCTGCACACAGACTACTATGGACCCCATGTATGTTTCTGCAAATTTTTATTCCGCTGGCATCAATACGAGCATAGGTAGGCTAATTTTAATTTTAGACCCGAAACTTCCTTATATCAAAAGTGGGCGTGTCTTTTCTCTGATCACTATTTAAGTGGAGTGACTATTTAATAGCATTACTTAAAATATTCGAAATTAGGTAGTATTGGAAAAGCTATCTCATCAGAATATTTTCAGTCCTTCTAATGTACTATGATATATTTACGGCAATTCCCTTTCAAATTTTTATTAACCAAAAGCAACCTAGTAATAAAGAGTATGCACTTCTGTTTACAATTTCGTGCAACTTTTTGCAGCGCAATCTTTAATCACCGCAGAATAATTCACACTATAATGTAAACTCGAACATCAAAAATATCTGCTTATTGTGCCTCAACTTTTTTGTCTAGGTGAATATATTTTACAAAGCCGCATTTTCAATTTTTCTTTTACTTATTCAAGTTTCTTGTTCTCCTAATAGTGCAAATATACACAAGATTCATTGATACATTGAACGCTTTCGGCTTTATTACTTTAAGTAAAATGAAAATTATAATTGAACAGTACTATCAGATTTCAATCTGTTTTGCTGTGTCAAAGTCTAATACACAATTTGGTCCACGGCGTTTCTATGAAAGAAGGAATCGCTAAAAAAATACCTTAAAATGCTCTTATTTGGCCTCAATATCCCAATATCCCAATTTATTCTAATATATCCCAACTTATTCTTTCGGGACTAATTTAGAACACCTAATCTCGTATTGATTCTATGGGAATAAAAATCGGCAGAAATGTGCATAATAGTGTGTGTGCAATATATCGAGATCATACTACTTTTGCCACGCCCACAATTATCATAAAATTATTACTAGGTTCCTAAAGAAGATACATCAACGAAAGTTTAGAGTAGGTACGTTTTTTTCACGGCCACGCCCACTATTGAACTATTTTTATAACTTAGGACCTATACAATACTTTCGGACGAAATTTTATGGCGCTACATTTTTTTTGAGAGCGTGGCATCCTATTAATACATATTTAAAATTAAGACCTATTTCAAATTCGTGGACCAAATTTTATGTGAATTAGTATATTTCCACTGCAAAGCCGACGATCAGATAACATAAACGCCTCTATCCATTATAATCAACTCAGTGTGCCCTACCGAATATAAAAGTAGATATGCTTCTAATGATGATATGTAAATAAAATGTATATTGACATATGTAGATGATCTCGCACGCACAAGGAAAGGTGAAGGGTATTTCGAAGTCGGTCTAACCCGACTTTCGAATTCTTTACTTGTTTTCAACAAATTTTGTGGGCCGTTGCTGTGTTGTGAGAGTGGTTTTATTACGCAACTTCAGGCCATTACTATTAACATCGATGTAGCATTTGCTGCTGTTGCTTACTTTTTAGTTTTGTTGTTTTATAGCTCCCTCTGTACTAACTTGCATTGAATCTGCGCTGTTATAGTTCTGGTTATGTACTCAGTGTTCGTCAAAAAATCCGTATACGCATACAATATTTTTTCGAAAATTAAACAAAATTTGTCACTTCGGCTATTCAAACATATGTACAAAATATTCTTTAAATAAATACAAAACATTCGGCGGGAGAATAATATATAAAATAATGTTTTATAATAAACATGACGAAATAATTAAACAGCATTATTAATTAGAATTTTTCTCTACAATTATTTGCATGTACTCCTTTCGAAAGTAACTTTAAAAGATCAATTTTCAATCCAAATAATTTAAATTTTGTTCTTAATTGTATTATCAAAACTTAATTAGCATCGTCAATGTTAGTGAATGCTACTGAAATACTGATTCTCTGCTGCGCAACTATTGATATTTTGCCCGCGCTTTTCACTCACAATTCGGAGGGACTTGGTATGGGGAATTCACTCCGCAACGTATCACACTCCGAATTGAGAGCCGGTCTATGGTAACGCTTTCACTGGACCGCAGCCATCGGAACAGAGTTTCATTAGGATGTAAAGACTCTTACAAAAAGACAAAGGAATCTATGCATCTAAGTATGTGATATAGCCATATAAAAACGTCAGTGTTTTAAATGTTTGACGATTAGAAAGAACTTATAAAGCTAATGTACTTCTACTGTTTGCGGAGATATTTGCATCAAACTACTTCTATATCTCGTGTAACCCAATTCCTTACAGGTCGATAAAAACTTCTCAAACCTAAGCATCTTTGTCCCTAAATATTCTTTCTGAATGTATACTTTCGCCTCCACTCACTTGGAACATTTTCCAGTTCCTATTCCAAGCAACTTTAATTACAACCCGATCCTATTTGGTATTTACACATACGAGTATTACACAAACACATTAACTACAACTGCTCATTTAACATTCTTTACTTCCGTGCTGAACATACAGACGACAAATCAGTTAGTTGGAGATAAATTGAATTGGTTCCAGCACATAATCATGCTGGATTTCTTTTTTCATATCAGGCTCTCCTGGACATGTGCAATGACCATGTTTGAAACTCCATCGTGCTGTGTTTCCCGACATGCATGTTTGCGTCTGCATTTGTGCTTTGGATACCACTACCACTTCAATGTTTCCGTAAGTTTGCTTTTAGCGTGGGAAAGTGGCATCAGACTTCAATGGCTCAGTGACATTTATGAAGCTTTAGAAAAGTTTCCCTCTTGACAAGTAGATATTCATAAATAAATAAATGGTTTCACAAGACAATAAGATTGCGGGGTTGACATATTCTTTTATTCGATTTTAGTAAGTCTACATATATGCATGAGTGACCGACCTTGCTTGTAAGTAATTGATATTTTTGTTGCCCAGTAATATTCTGTGGAAAATTCTTCGAAATAGGACAGAAAGAACCTTTTTTATTTCTTTTATGTATTAAAAGGTTTTATTGCAGTGGTGTTTTCTAAACTGTGCCTCTTATTTTTAGGAAGTCTTTGAACCAAAGCGTTTTTTCGTAATTTTCCCGCTTATACTATCGAGGATGCTATGACAGCATAAGGTTTGAATAAAAAGTAGATACATTTTATTTTAGACTAAATATCAGTTATATTGAAGCTTTCTTGAGGCATGTGCCTGTAAGCAACTGGCAAATTTTCTTGAATTGCCTTTGAATAATTGTTGCCTAAGAAATTATCAAATTACTATTATGCATAGAATCAATGAAACATGTTCAGCAAGGTTATTAAGTGATGATAACAGAAAAATCAATCTAAATCAAGACAAAGGAAACGTTTGGTGTGGGAATAATTGAAAGAGCAATATCCTTGAGGATATATAAAACACTATGGAGTCAGATTAAATAAATTTAAAGAAATAAAATATTCAAAAATTATTTTATTATTATTATGACAAACAGGATATACAATAAAAAAAGGTTTAGTTTTCCAAAGACCCTTCTCGCTCTTGAAATCTCCGGAAAATCAAAGCAAATTAATTATATTGGAATTACAGTTTTTAATATAAATCTCTTACAAAGTTACAAAGAACAGCATCTAGTTTTTGAAACACAAATGCAGAGGAAAAGTGAAAAACATAATTTTAAAAAGCTCTTACGTCTGTCCATTCTTACGTCTGATCTCTTTCGTCTGGTCACTCTTACGTCTGATCATACTTACGTGTGTTCTGAATTAAGCGACAGAGTGAAGTCTGTTTTGAGTACTGCTCTAAGTCTATACAAGTATTTCAGTAAATTTAATTAGATATTCTGGTTTAGTAGTGAAATGAACGGAACTGCATTTTAGTGAATTCTAATATTAACGCTTTGCCAGTTCTAAAGTAAATTGAATACAATGCACACGAATATTTGCAAATTCTTCTAGCATGTTCTTTGACTTTCGCACCAATTTGCACCGCAAAATATTTTAGTAATCCAGCTACTTTTGCCATTGCTGTCAAGTCACCCAGTAAAGTCTGCAAGCAAAAAATAAAAATGCGAAAGCACCACAAATACCCTTTTATTGTACTCCGCCTTCCGCTGTCTGGTTGAATGTGTTTTCAGGCTCGTTTAAGTAGAGCTAACAGTGCTGCCTTTTTTTCGATTTCCTTTGCCATGTTGGTTGTTTTGCTAAATAGGGTAATTATATTTCAGATTCTCTAACACCTTGGAGGCTTTCGGGTTTATAACATAATATATTTCGGGTTTATAACATTAAGTATAATTAAAATTTAGTGTTGTGAAATAATATCAAAGTTTTAATTACGTTTGTGAATGTTTCCAGAGTTTTGCACATTTTAATTGGGCAAGTTTTTAATATAAGTTAGAATAAAAATTCATAAAAACATTTGATACTACTTTTTTTAATTTGCTAGAGAATGGTGTCTTTGCATATGACTTATAAAACCATCCAATTACAGTATCGCCCTATTATATATTGATATATACCAATCTCAATCTGTAGTTTCAAATGTCTCCAAAATTATCCTAAAAGTGTTTTATTGTGAAATAATTCTCAGAATTTGCACATCATTTTCATTTCTCAGAAGTTAATCATCACTGAAAATTATGGTTCACTCTAAAGCATTCAACAATCTCTTTAGAAACTAAAACTTGAACTATTGCAGTAAAAAATCCAAATATAAAATGCAAGAATATTCTGCATTTTTCACAAAATCACAAGTTCCACGTCAGAAATAAACTAGCACGGTATTAAGGCAAATCATTTTCAACTAAATCCTAAGGGCCCTCCAGATATCGACTATCGTAAAGGTTTATAAAATGTAGCACCAGAGCACTGTAGTTGTTCAGATAATTATTTAGTTTTGGCTAGGCGAAACATGTTTAAATTTTACAGAAGGTAGACACTTCAATATTCTAACTTAAAACGGAATATAAAGTATGTTTACTTAAAACATTTGTTTATTTAAGCAGTCGTAATTTTGAATTATAGCTTGGAACTTATATATTATAAAATAATTTACCACTATCATTGAAATATTAACAGAAGCTCTTGAATGAGTAATAATAATTAATATAAATATATTGTAATAATTTAATTATATAAGTTATTTTAAAATATTATATACAGAAAAGATATATCACCTGGTACTGGGATTTCCACACAAAAAGTTAGATAGATGACGCCATGCAATTGAAAGTAAACGGTCCGAATGGAATAATAGGAAAGCTGTTGTTTTCCATCATGATAGCGCCCACCACGCACTTCTTTGATGACCCGTCAAAAATTCGGAAGGTTGAGCGGTTTTTTTCCACTACTTTCCATTATGCACAAACAATTTTTAAATTCTGAATTATTTAATAACTCAATTTAAAAGACTATAAATCTAAATTTGTATACTCTTATTTTAAATTTAAATCCATTTGTACTACTCCATACAGAATATGTCAGCTGTTTGCCGTCGAAAAGCGTCAAAAGTTGAAAGTTGCCCAACTTTTAACGGCAAACGCGTTTGACGCTTTTCGACGGCAAGTTGTGGAGGTTGCTTCATACAAATGCATGTATTCAACTTTTCGCGTGAAACGCGTCAAAAGCGTTGCCATTGAAAAGCGTGATATGTAGTTGCGCCTATAGTCCAGACACTCACTTTTTCCTACCTCTGCGGAACTCTCTCAATGG